>CM029610.1:25678715-26286215 GCA_017311315.1 Dendrocalamus latiflorus
GCCGAGAGGCGTCGAGACGACAATGTTTCGCCATGGATCTGCTCGCTGCCGGCGCCCCCGGTCTTCGTAAGCCTCGATCGCGTCACTCCTTTGTTCACGCGAAATGCGTTATATGCTGATGCTATTCTCCTTTGCTTCAGGAATTTCCTTGGAGGAGGTGGAGCAAGCCGCGCGCGTATTCCTGGGGTCGTACACCGCTAGGGAGCACGAGCAGCTCGCGTCTGCTATCGCCGAGGCGGGGCTGGGGCGAATAAACCGCGTGTGCGAGGTCCTGGGTCTTGCCGTGCCGGACCGTGTTGCTCCAGACGACGGTGCAGCGAAGAAGAAGAAGGCACCGTCTCGGAAGAGGGGCCGCAGCGGGGCGCCTGCCGCGCTTGGCGCGGCAGCTGCTACTGCTGCTGCTAGTGTTTCCGAGGGCGCGGCGGACGCGGAGTCGGACTCGGCGAGGTATGCCGATTCAGGCTTGGGTGGTGCAGACGCCGAAGGCGAGGTATCTTCGGCGAGCGTCCCGGGCGGCGGGTTCGCCGCGGGCAGCCCGAGGGGGGGAAGTCTCACCGCCCGCCGAAGTCACCGAGGCGGAACCCGTGCGGACCGGCGATGCCGAGGTAAAGCTTTCGACCGCGGCCGCTGTGGTGCCGGAGGCGCCCTACGCGGGGGCGCACGGAGCCGTGCTGCCTTTACCGACAGCAGCCGAAACCGAGGTGCCCCCTGCGACAACTGCCACCGCGGAACCTTCAGCCCCGGGCGCGGCAGCCGGGGGGTCTTCCCCAACCGCGGCTGCGGGGGCGGTGTCGCTGCTGGCTGCCCCGGCTAAACGACCGTTTGTGCGGCCGGAGCTCCACTGGACACCGCGAGGATTCGTCGTGGCCACGGGCATCAGAAGCTTGTGGGACTCCAGCGCAAGCGCCGGGGACCCTGCGGCATACGCGCCTTCTGCCCCTCTGGCCACGCCTCCCGCCGCGCAGGGACAGCCGTCCCCCTCCCCGAACGCGGAGGCTTCTGCCCGCGGCGGGACCATTCCTTCTGCTACCGAGGGTACGGTGGCTTAGCTTACCTTGGTGTATGCTTTTATGCCTTGGGGTGCTCACCTGTATCCTTGTTTGCAGCGTTGCTCATTCCGGAGGGGGAGAACTTGGCGGAACACGGGGCCTCCGCGCGCGTAAGCCCCGCGGACTTCGTGCCGCCTCCGGAGACGCTGAGGGCGTGGCGCGGGATTGTGAATGACGCGGCCACCAGCGTCGACCCGCAAGTGCTGCAGACCTACGGGGCGGGGCGCCTCGAGGACGCCTTCGAGGTGTCTGGGGTGAGGGTAAGTACTCATGCGACCCACTGCGCGTACACGTCGGCATGCTTGGTGTGCGCGCTCCTGCAACACCGCGGTTGTACGCACGTCGCCGGGCTGGATGACCCCCAGCTGGAGATACCTGGCGGGGCCGGAGTAATGTCCGGCGCCGTCCGCTCCGCTCGCCTTGCCCTCGGGCCCTTCTTCGACCGGATCTGGGCTTACGTCGGGCCGGATGCTGCACGGATCGAGCTCCGGAAGTCGCTGTACGGGACGGGGAGCCTCGGCCAATTTCTGGACGGTGTCCCTCGACGCGACGAGGGCGGCGTTGGGCCCTCCGAAGGCGCTGGGAACCCGCAGGTCTGACGCCGTGGTGCCTAGGTGTAGGCGTGTGTTGTACTGCTCCCCCTTTTTGCGAATGAAGTACACACTTGCTGCATGCATTCTGACTTTCGCCTATATCCCGGGCAGCTTCCTTGCTGGAGCCGGCTTCTTGCGGCCGACCTTTCAACCCGGCGACGCCTTTGACGCTGGCGAAGGGCCGAAGAGTCGCTGGACTTTTGGGCGGGCCGGCCTTCCTCGAGCGAGGCCCCAGCTTTAGCTTGCGTTAAGGACGAACCCGCGGGATAGCGGCTTAGAGCGGCAAGGATGTTGCCGGACCTTTGTACTTGTGATTTTTCCGGTATGCAGACTTCCTGGCATTTTAGGATATGCGCTGTGTGTTGATGCCACCGCTGGCGAAGTAGCTACATTTCCTTGGCATCTCACCCTTTTACAGCCCGTAGACTGGCGTGAGCGGAGGTGGACCTCGACGCTTTGCCTTTTTATGATCTGCAGACTGGCGCGTGCGGAGGCAGACCTCGACGCTACGACTGCCTTTACAGTCCGGAGACTCGCGCGTGCGGAGGCAGACCTCGACGCTACGTCTTATTTAGAGTCCGTGGACTAGTGCGTGCGGAGGCGGACCTCGACGCTACGTCTTCCTTTATAGTCCGAAGACTCGCGCGTGCGAAGGCGGACCTCGACGCTACGTCTTATTTAGAGTCCGTGGACTAGTGCGTGCGGAGGCGGACCTCGACGCTACGTCTTCCTTTATAGTCCGGAGACTCGCGCGTGCGGAGGCGGACCTCGACGCTACGTCTTATTTAGAGTCCGTGGACTAGTGCGTGCGGAGGCAGACCTCGACGCTACGACTTCCTTTATAGTCCGGAGACTCGCGCGTGCGGAGGCGGACCTCGACGCTACGTCTTATTTAGAGTCCGTAGACTGGTGCGTGCGGAGGCGGACCTCGACGCTACGTCTTATTTAGAGTCCGTAGACTGGTGCGTGCGGAGGCGGACCTCGACGCTACATCTTATTTAGAGTCCGTAGACTGGTGCGTGCGGTGGCGGACCTCGACGCTACGTCTTATTTAAAGTCCGTAGACTGGTGTGTGCGGAGGCGGACCTCGACGCTACGTCTTATTTAAAGTCCGTAGACTGGTGCGTGCGGAGGCGGACCTCGACGCTACGTCTTATTTAAAGTCCGTAGACTAGTGCGCGCGAGGGCGTCCCCCCGGTGCGTCTTTTGTTTATACTCAGGCCCGTCACCTTTGGCTACGACGAGTGCACATGCGAACGTGCGACTTCGATTTATACTCAGTCCCGTACCCCTGGCTACGGCGAGTGCACACGCGAACGTGCGTCTTTGTTTATACTCAGGCCCGTCACCTTTGGCTACAGCGAGTGCACACGCGAACGTGCGACTTTGATTTATACTCAGTCCCGTACCCCTGGCTACGGCGAGTGCACACGCGAACGTGCGTCTTTGTTTATACTCAGGCCCGTCACCTTTGGCTACGGCGAGTGCACACGCGAACGTACGACTTCGATTTATACTCAGTCTCGTACCCCTGGCTACGGCGAGTGCACACGCGAACGTGCGTCTTTGTTTATACTCAGGCCCGTCACCTTTGGCTACGGCGAGTGCACAAGCGAACGTGCGACTTCGATTTATACTGCGGGAACGCGCGCGTTGGCTAAGCCTGCGCGCGCCTTCGCCGCGTGCTTGCGCGTGATGAAGAAAGATTAGCGACAAACGGCGATCTTCATTACATCCCCGTTTGCGCGGGTAAGCAACTACAAGGGGTGGGTATACTAACCGTTTGCCCTTGGTGCGGCCGAAGCCTCTAGTCGCTAGACATCTGCAGGGCCCGCCAAGGCGCCTCTGAATGGCCCCGCGGACCTCCGCGCTGTGACGCCAGCTCTAGGAGCGACGTTGGGCTTCGCGACGCGGGCACCTGGTACCTGGCTCGATGCGCCGGGCCATATCCTGGTCGCCTCAGACGGTGATGATGGTTCGGGGACCCGGGATCTTCATGCATAGATAGCCGTGATGCGGCACCGCGCCGAAGGAGTTGAGGATTGGGCGCCCTAATATGGCATTGTAGGGGCACGGAAGGTCGACCACGTCGAAGGTGGCATCTTCGGCCCGCACATTGTCATCTTGGCCGAAGGAGACTTGAAGGCCTATTTGGCCCAGCGCCCGCAGGGGCTGTCCCCCGAAGCCCTGCAGTGGGATTCCCGAGGGCCCTAGGCGGCTTCGAGGGATCCCCATCTGGTCAAAGGCCGCCGCAAACAATACGTTCGCGGAGCTACCGCCGTCCACCAAGGCACGCCCCACGTCGCATCCCGCGATAGTGACCCGGATGACCAGGGGGTCCTGATGAGGGAAGTCCACGCCTTTGGCGTCGTCGGGTGTGAATGTAACTTCGTGCTGCGCCCAGTCCGGCGGTGCTTGCGCTGGGTACGCCGCCACATGATGTAGTCTTCGCGCATAGGCCTTCTGCTGCCGTGCTGTGGCAAATCCCAGCGTCGAGCCTCCGGATATGACGTTAATGATCCTGCGGTGGGCTGCCTCCGGAGCCTGCAGCGACAGGAGGCCCTCCCGAGGCTGCTGTACGTGAGCTTGGATCCATAAGGTGCCTTCCTGGGGTTGCATCCCTTGCGCCTGTACCTGCACGGGGGCCTCGTACGGGAATTGGACGTGGGCCACCGCAGGCGGACGCGTCTCCGGGTTCCTGTCCCTAGCGACGCTGTCGCGGAGCGCCGCGATGGAGGTGCAGGTGCGGGTATCATGATTGCCGCGGCCGTGGACTACGCACCACAGTCTCTGGTGCTGGTCGTCGTAATCTCCACGACCCTTATCGTCGCGGCCCCTGCCACGGCCGCGCCCCCGGCCACGGCGCCCCCGACCGCCCCGGCCCGCGGGAGCGCCCTCGTCGGAGCCGCCTTCAATGTCGAGGACGTACCGGTTTCGCCTTGACCTCTGTTGGCCGCGCTTGGGCTGATCGGACGACTCCTTATGCGAGGCATCCCTGCGGTCGGGCGCATCCCTGGACGACACCTACTTACGTTTTCCCTTCGAAGAACCGCCCTTCGGCGGATCTTCGGCTTTTGCAGAGGCTCCGGCCTGGTTGGTGTCGGAGTTGTCACCTTGCCTTCGCCGCGCGTATTCTTCTGCCCTGGCATATTCTTCCATTTTGTCGAAGAGCTTCGCCACCGTCTTGATTGGCTTTCGCGCATTGTACTCGGCCATCGGGCCCGGACGAAGGCCCTGTATGGCTGCATTAACAATGGTGGTTTCATTAACGTCTTTCACTTGGCATCGAATCTTGGCAAAGCGTTTGAAGTAGTCCCGGAGCTTCTCCGAGGGTTTTTGCTTCACAGCAAAGATTTGGTCCGCGTCGACCTGGTCGACGTAGTTTCCTTGGAAGTTGTTGTGAAGGCGGACGCGAAGCTGCTCCCACGCGTAGATGGAGCCCGGCTCTATGGTAAAGAACCAAGAGAGCGCCACTCCTTGCAGCGCGAGGGGGAGTCCCTTCGCCTTCGTGGTGTCATCTCCGCCCGCGGCTTCGATCGCGGTTTCGTACACGCGCACGAACTCACGGGGGTCCGTGTCGCCTTTGTACGAGTCGACGGCGCTAGGGAACTTGAAGTCTTCGGGCCATGCCGCCTGCTGCAGCTCCGCCGAAAGCGGGGACTCCGGATCTACGCGCCGCAGCGGCACGCGGCTAGACGTGGGGGCTTCGCGACTGTCCGCCCTCTCCGGCGTGGGCTCGGTCGCAATTACTGGCGCGGCCTGCTGACTCCGAGCCTCTTGCATATCTCGGACGGCTCCGCGAAGGTCCCCTAGCTCTCGTTGGAACGCGTTGAGGGCCGCCAGTAGGGCGCTTTCCACCGCCTGTGCGGGCGGGGCCGCCGGTGCTCCCAACGGGCGGATCGGCGCGAACACGACCGCGTCGCGAGCTCCCGAGCTGCCAGTCGCTCCGTCGTGGCTACCGCAAACCGCCCGGTCCGCGCTGCCGGCGAGGGTCACGGCGGGGGCGGCGAGGTCGGCTGTCGTTGCGTCGGCGGGGTCGGCTGTCGTTGCGTCGGCGGGGTTGGTTGTCACCGCACCAGCGTCGACGTCTTCGACCGCCGGGTTCGCCACCGCAACGCCAGCGACGGGGTGGGTCGTCGTGGTGCCGGTGATAGGGTTGGTCGTCGCAGTGCCGGTGACGAGGTTGGTCGTCGCGGTGCCGGTGACGAGGTTGGTCGTCGCAGTGCCGGTGACGAGGTTGGTCGTCGCGGTGCCGGTGACAGGGTTAATCGTCACCGCGCGAACGTCGACGTCCTCGGCCACGCGCCTGCGTCGCCACCCGCACTCGCCGCTGCCGATGCCGAAGCCCTGGTACTCGTACGACGCTCCGGCCCGGCCGCCTTCTTTCCCTTCGCCACCGCTGACGAAGCTTATTTCGGTGCCATCCTTCTTCTTCAGTCTTCAGGCTTGTCTTGTCCTCCCCACGGACGGCGCCAACTGTTGTGGCTACAGGCCAAACAGAGAGAGAGATGGTAGTGGAGAGTGATGGAGATGAGCGTCAATGGCCTGCCTCCTCCCCATGACCTGTATTCATATGTATACCTCTGAGGAGTGCTTTTACAGTTATACCCTTATATCTGGTTATCCCCTCTGGGGGCACTTATGTCATTACACATGGCCTATTCTGGGCCTTATAACCTCCTACCAGGCCTGCTGGGTTTAGGTGGGGGCCATCCCTACGACAATAAGGTTACCTGCCATGGTCGAACCCATGGTCAAAATACCATGGTCAAAGCCAAACGTGGTCAAAGTTCACTGTGGTCGAAGTCTGCCATTTGAACCTGCCAATCAGGCCATCCATCACAAGGCCGATCGGACTACCATCCGAACCTCTGATGCCACTCGATCACCGTTCGATACTTCGATGGCACTCGAATGCCGTCCGATACAACAATGGCACTCGAACGCCATCCGATACTCCGATAGCACTCGACTATCGTCCGATAGCACTCAAACCTAATCGAAACCACTTGGAGCCGATCAAAACCACTTGGACTGGACCAAAACCACTCGAAGCTGACCAAAACTACTCAGACTCAAAATCTTCAACTGTGATCGATCGAAACTTTCACAATCACAAATTCCAAAGTAATTCAAATGTCAATTATTCATCATCACTGAATTCACCACCATCCACATAGTCTAACACTGTCAGACCGGTCCTAAGAATTGCTTCTGTGATTTTGGAAATTGGTTTTTGGTTGAATTGAATTATGCTTGGTCAATACATTTATGTTGAACGAAGCGTGTGTTTAGCTAACGTGAGTAAGTTGTGTAGAACTTGTGTCTAGAAATGATTTCTTTGTCTTTAGATATATAGAAAAGTTTTGAAGTCAACTATAGTAAACAACGAAGATCGAGGCTATGCTCATGTACGAGCCAAGACCTAAAATAGTCAAAAATGCTGAGTGAGATGATTGAACTCAAGCATGGCACAAAAAAGACAAGAAACATTGAAGAGAATGTTTGAATGATAGGTTGCACCAAGTGAATTGGTTGGTCTAAGTGGGGCATGGTTCGATGAAACTGGAATAAGCGAGACTTGCCGATGCATGTTAAGTCATTGGTGCACCAACACGTGGTGAGTATGATAATTGTTTGTAAGGGAAGATGTAGACCGGGTAAAGACAAGAGTATTTTGGTAGTTTGCGAAATACTCAAAACTTTGTTGGATTAAAACGTCGGCACTTGAGCAGCATTTGGGAAAGTGGTTTAGGTCAAGGAGATGCTAAGAAGACAAATAGATCAAAGGCTAAATATTTAGTAGATTTGGGCTCATATGCTTTGAAAAGCATGCGTGAGTTAAGTATAAGTAAAACTTGTGTTGTATGGGGTTAATGGGTTTCCCCCAAATATACTAGTGGATAGTATACATTAGAGTTAGATGTGGGCTGGTTGTCTTATCTATTTAACGGGTTGATATGAAGGCTTATAAGCCAACCATCCAAAATTCCAACCTTGTGTTCCAGGGATAGGGTTAGAAAAGAGTGAGTGCAGTGGTGTGCTCTCCTGTTCTTTAGATGGAGTGGTTGTAAAACCTTTATCCTCAACTAGCAATATATCAATTTTGTTCATTACTCATGGCGCCTCATTGTTTTGGTTGATATGCTCTTACTCTTATTAGTTTTGATCTCCTCTCTCTTTTTCTTGATCTTGCTATGAGTTAAGAACGTGTGAGTGATGGAGATAACTTATAGAGGTCAAATTCCATCCATTTAGGCATCAAGTCTTATAGGATTTTGAAGTTGCCCTGATTTGTTTGGATTTGGCCTATTCTTGAGGTTCATTGATCTAAAGATTTTTGCTTCGAATCTTTGGGAGATTTTACTTGCTGTGATATATGGGAATACATCTAGATCTATCTTGGCTATGCTCTTCCCACAAGCGAGTTTGATAGACCATCTGGAGGTGACCCCGTGTGTGTGATGAGTAATTGATGTCTGTTTTAAGAAAGTCGAGTTTGGTTTGTGTGGTTTGGACCATGTCGTTGCACGGTGCAATTGGTTTCGGTCGGACTTGGTTAAACTTGGTCGAAGGTCTTAGGATGCTTATTCTCTTGATTCGACAGGTTTTGTCTTTTTCATGCTTAAGATTTCTTTTAATGCTATTGTTGATCACATTATGTCGAGCGGTGCTATGTGATGTGTTTCTTATCTGTGATGGCTGCGGGACGTCGAGGCGAAGTCGTGGCGAGGCACTGGATGACCGGACTAGGCACAGGCGGTGCCGAGGTCAGAGCGGTCGATGTGTGCCGAAGACGGTGAGGACTCGAGGTGGTTGCGAGGCTTGGACGGCAAGAAATGATGAAGCTTCCCGGAAGGTGCAGGAGTGGCGTTTTGGTGAATTCGCAGGGATGCACAAAAGGAAGTGGATTTGGTTAGGGGATAATGGATAAAGTGCTATGAGTTGTTGAGAGCTAATGGGTAAAGTCTGTTGTAAACCCGTTAATGGGAGGCTATAAAAGGAGAGGGGTAGGCTAGAGAGAAAATTGAGAGTGTGTGTGAGGGTTTTACCATTTGTGCTCTCCCTGTCTGCATGTGCTTGTGTTGTAGGCAGCAATAGTCTTTGTGATTTCTTTGGGTGCATTGATTCTTGTGAAGAGATGGCATGAACTAGATGTAATCATTCACTCATATTAAGCATTCATGTCTCTGACTTTTATGAGATATCCTCAATCTGAGTTGATTTGGTTTCATGCTCTCCTTTTCAGTGGTTATGCCTAGTTTGTCTCTGTTGTCTCTGCTCTTCTCTTCTATGTCTATTTTGGTGTAAGATCTTATTGAGAAGCTGCCAGTTTTCTTTGCTCTAAACTAAGATTATACTCAAAGCCATTTGGCTAGCAAATCCCTAAGAGCATATTCTTAAATTGCAGCCTTCTCTCCAAGATTTCATCTGTAGAAAATTTCCTCTGTTTTGCTCTTGCTAGGGTTTACTATTTTGTATGTAGAGGATTCCTGAGCTTCTGTTTTCATGGCCTCATTATAGTGCAACTCTGTGTTTTCTTGACCTAAAGGCTACTCCCTGAAGTATTCAAGAGGTTCTTGTTGAAAAGAGTTAAAAAAATCTCAAGCGATTTAGTTTCTTTTTGCTCTTTTCTTCTTCGGCTTCTAGTTCTTCGGTTCAGACTTCAGGCTCTTAGTTATCTTTGCTTCATCCAAGTCTGAAATTTGAGTAAAGTCCAGTTTTCTTGATCAGAGAGGGCAGCAATCGTTTGGACATATTTCTGTGCACCTAACTGCATCTCCTTTCGGTTTCATCTTTCTTTTTCTTTTCTTGTTGCTTTTCTCCTTTTTGCCCCTTTTCGAGATCAGCCATCAGTATTTGTTATCATTTTAACCGGCTGTTCTTGGCAGTATCTTCAACAACTTCTGCAGTCCTACTTTGCCTCTAGTTCCTTGATAGCTGTCCCTATTCGGTTTTAGCTACACCTTTCTGACTTCCATCTGCTGCATATATGCCTTTTTGTTTCCCTACTCAGCTTGTGTGGCACCTAGTGTTTTCTGTTCAGCCGATCCTCCTTGTCTATTTTTGTCTACTCGGTTGTAGCCTGCTCTATCATTTTTTGTGCCGAATAGATTTTTTGTTCTCCTCCTGAAATTGGTTTGCCTTTTGGTTTAAAGCCTAAAATCTTTTGACCGAAAAGAGCATAAATCAATTATCTTGTGTACTGTTTTCTGTACAGTTCGGCAATGACAGTATCATGTGTCTCTCGGCTGCAGGTGCTTCTCGACGGCATTTTGTTTTTTTTGGTGTATTTTGATTTTTTCTCCATCTCTTCAATTTCGGTCAGCCTCTTCATTTCCTTTTTTCGGCAAAAATTTCAGCCTACAGTCTTCGGGTTTTTAGATTGCTCCTTTCTCGGTTTTCTGTAGCACTGTTCTAAATATTTTTTTGTGTTGTTTTCAGTCGGCTAGTTGATCTTAGTTACAGCTACTCCTTTGTGCCTCTGCTGCTGCAGCAAAAAGGTTTCGGCCGGCCCAGCTTCTAAAGGATCCGGTCAATCCGGGTTTGGTCAATTAAATTGCTTTGGGCTAGCCTTATTTCTTTGAGTGAGCATTTATTTTGGGGGTCAAGGTGAGTATTCTCAAATCTCGGCAAAGATTGAATTCTTCTGTTTTCGACTAAGACAATTAAGTCATTTGAGCCATTTTTAGCCGAGTATATTTCAGCCAAACTCTTCTGTCATTTTTTGTCGGTTTGCTATTTGATTTACAAGAGAGCATAAATTGTCTTCTTAGCTTTTATAGCTACCGGAGTGTTGAGTTGTTTGTGAATACTTTGGGGGTGATTTTTAGTAGGCACCATTCACCCCCCCCTCTGTTGCCATTTCGGTCCAACAGGGTTATATCCTGAGTTTTTAGTTTTTGCCCAATTTTGATGCGACTTTGCTTATCTTTGAGAAATGTAGGAATTTTGATAAGAATTCATATGATTCTTTGATGGAATATGTTTCTGACACCTTAAGTAAGGTGTGTACAAAATTGCATCTCATTTGGCTATGCATTTCGGGAGTTGTACCAAATGTGGTTTGGGCTTGGACTGATTTTCTGTTCCAAGAACAAGGGAGCGGTTAGACTGCTCCTTGGCCTGGTCAGACTGATTGTCCGTCAAACCATCAGTTTGCCACCAGTTAGATCACGAGGGTGCCACCAGTCAGATCGCGGCTTAGTGGGCGGTCTGACCGCCTAGGTGCAAGAGCCAAGCCTTTTTGTTTTTGAAGTTGTTGCTTTGTTCTCAACTTTCAATTTTAATTTTCATAACTCTGTAACTATTAGAGCAAAGGATTTAAAAATTCATGAGAAAATATTTTTAAAATACCATTCACCCCTCTCTATTACGATCGCAGTCCTACAAAAACCAAATTAAAGAGTTACCATAGAAACCCATACGACCAGAGGATTTTGGTGTTGCAAGTTCCTCCCAAGAACACTAATGGAGAGACCTCTTGTACAGTGAGCTACTCCACGTATAGCGTGTGTTCCCAAGCTAGCTGACGGCGTCTGTGTGCAACAAGTCCAAGTCTTGTATGGCAAAATATTTGTGAGAAACTGTTAAAGTTGATCTGAATTCGTACCGTGTCCATATAGGACACTTCATCGCCTCGTGCCAGACATGGCATAGCAGGTGCATGCACAGGTTGTATCAGACGTGGTGTCAATCTGTAGCAACCGACTCTGATTTGGTTTCCTCTCCGTGTGGGGCTTTTTTCTCTCGCACTATATATGTACCCCAGTAGTTCATAGGAAGAGGTGTGGTCAAGAGCAAGCGCTCCATTGTAATCTCTCCTCATTATAGTGATTTGTCTTCGAGCGTCCGTGGTTTTTTTCCGCAAGGGTTTTCCACATAGAATTCATGTTTCTTGTCTCTATTTTTCTGTGTGTTATTTGCAACAAGTGGTATTAGAGCAAGATTCAAGATCCTACCCGTTGCCCCCGGGAGGAGATGACTCTCGGGGGAACGACACCTGCATGGCGTAAAGGCGACAACCTCTTTGGGCTACACCGCCATTACTGCTGGATCCTACTGGTCCGCTGCCTCCTCTCGTGTCGGGCTGACCACGTCGTGCCAGCCCGTGCCCGGGAGTAGAGAGTCGTTTTCTTAGTCATCATCTAGCCGCCTCCTCCAAGAAGGCCTCCTCCGCATCGCTTCTACTTAGGCCTCCGGATCAGCGCTGACTCTTGCCCGATCTGCGCCAGGATGCCACTGTCCTGATCAGATCCCACCTCTTCTGCCCAGATCCGGCGTCTCCGCCTCTGGATTAGGCGGTGTCAAGCTTCCCGTTGCACTGGCTTTCCGGGCCAGCCTTTCCCCGTCATGTGTTAGGCTTCCTCTCGCTTGGCGGGTCGACCGACACCTCTGCCTCCTTAAGCTTCGCATGAATCTGAACCACATCAATCTCTTGAGTTGGTGTCGACTTGGTTTCTAAGCAGGAGTTCAGCTGCGCATAAAAGCTGAGCGCTTGCCTCGGTTTCTCATGAAGGAGACGCAGCCTCGGTCACCTCACTCAATCCGCGTGCAACAGAGCAGGCGAGTGACAGCGCAAGAAACCGAGGAGTTGCATTGGTCATCGGTCCAGACGTCGGTATAGGAGACAGCCAGCAGCAAGCTTTTTTACCTCCGTGCGCGATGTGTAACATGTGAAGCGATAGAAAGCAATGGCAAGAAAGCTATTAGGTGCAAAACCAGAAAAAAAGCATAGTAGATATTAAAGCGCACGTAACCCGAGATAGAGGAAAAGGTAAAGTCAAGTCGGTCTGTACACTTTGATGTGTTTTTTTTGGGTGAATTTGCAAGGTGTACACAATAAGCATACCATGAGATTTCAGCATCTCTATCAGCGTCAGGTTCTGCCAACATCATCGCTCATGCTGCACCATATCCATTGAAGCTATGTCATCAGCACTATATGTTTTTGTTGGAGGTGGAGTTTATTGCAATTCAGGCCATTGTGCCAATTATCAGCGACATCCATACGAGATCAATCAATTGGCGATTTCATCAGCATCCATTGTCTTCTACATGTTACTGTGCTAAGATTCATAGATGAAGAGTCTAAGGTGGAGTTGCAGGTTTTCAATACAATAAGTTAATTTGGTCTACACTTGATTGAGGAGACTTAAAAAAATCATTTTAGTTGTGGAAACAATTGAATTTGGTGTTTTATTCACCGTTTGATAACACCCTGATGGCAGCTAGCATAATACTCTCTAGAGTTTTGCTGTTTGAAAGTAAAGTTTTTACTCCAATTTCAGTTTAAGATGAAGGATTTAAGTGTAAGAAGGAGTTTATTTTTGCGTGGATACTACGTCTTTCAATTGTCGCAGCTCGATATGAGGGGTCTACTCCAATTTATTCTTCATTGATAGCACAAGAGTTTCTTTAGTTTTACAAGTGTAGTTTCAACCATGTCATGGAATTCTATTACTTTTGAAGTCGACGGTTTGACGTATGTGATGGCTACACATGCAATAAGACTGTTCCAGTCTTTCTTATTGAAGAGTTGCTCTTTCAATGAGCGTTATTTGCCGAGTTTTGTGTTACAGGTAGAGCATATCAGATTCCATTATATGAGTTCTTCGCTATCTATCCAGCGTCACAAAGTGATGTATTGGCTTATGCCATTTGATGATTGAGCATTTGTTTCAAGAGGTTAGTTGCACAGACTCAGACTTTGCTGGGATTATGAATTGTTGAAGATCCAGATTTGTTCATCTGCTTTGTTGATAGCTGTGTGTTCTGCTTTGTTGATAGCTGTGTGTTCAGACCTACTGGTTGTTTGCTGAATTTTACTTCGTAAGAGGCATTTCGATAAGACTGTTCCATTCTTTTTGTTTGAAGATTAGCCCGATAGACTTTTGGCGCACAAGGTGTTATGCTAATTTTAATTAGAGGAGTTTATCACATTCTTCGACTACTAGAGGGAATTCGGCTTAAGGTGGAGATTGTTAAAGTTGATCCAAAATCGTACCATGTCCATGTAGGAAATTTCATCGCCTCATGCCAGACATGGCATGGTAGGTGCATACGCAGGTTATATCAGATATGGTATCAATTTGTAGCAACCGACTCTGATTCAGTTTCTTCACCGTTTGGGACTCTTTTCCCTCGCACTATATATGTACCCCAGTAGTTCATAAGAAGAGGTGTGCTCAAGAGCCAGCGCTCCATTGTAATCTCTCCTCATTATATTGATTTGTCTTCGAGTGTCCGTGGTTTTCTCCGCAAGGGTTTTCTATTAAACTTCGTGTTTCTTGTCTCTATTTTTTTGTGCGTTATTTGCAATAGAAACAGTTACACAAATAATGTGCCATATTTGTGAGAAACAGTTACACGAATATGCCACATTAATCGAATTAATGGATCAAATTAATCACGTATACGAACTATACTAGTAACTGTAATTTTATATTTCATTAATTCCTTTTAAAAAATAGCTCGAGGAGGTGCTTTAAGATCCGCAACAAATGATCAGTCGGCCATCATGGAATCTTCTAGAGTCCCCAAAAATCACTCTTAGTACAAAAAAGGTGTCATTTAAAGGTATATATAGTTAAACTTTTAAAAATTTTGGGATTTATATCTTTCTAAATATTTAGATTTGATGCATAAAAATTATATATATATATATATATATATATATATATCTTGAAAAATATTTTTATAACATTATAATTTTATTAGATTTTATAAATATATTACGATACAAATTGACAGTGAAAGTTGTTTCTAACCGTGTCGACGTGAAAACTAATGTTTTTAAGAGGAAATATTTGATGATTTGCCTTATCTTTTATATGTGTTTGATAAAATACCCTGTGATGTCTCATTTACATGTAGATCTAGAGTCCACGTGTAAATGACACATCGCAGAACATTTTATCAAACGCAATATAAGGTCGGGCAAATCATCATATCCTTTTTAGAGTATACAAAGCGTCTCCGTCGCGAGCATTTTTGCAGGTTGCCCCCTCAAACTCCTCCGGCGCTCGCAATGCCGCCTCCTTCCGCCACCGCCTCCCGCTTCGCCGCCCACTGGGTCGCCGACGCCCTCGCCGGCGACGATATCCTCGACTTCTCCGCCATCAAGGGTAAGAGCCAGACCCTAACTGGGCCATTCGCGCCTCCGTTCGCCCCGACGCGTTCGTTCTCTCACCTAGGGTTGTTGGTGCTCCGCAGCGCTGGTGGGCGTCTCGCCGGAGTCCCTCACCGGCGCACCGGAGGCCACGCGGGAGCGGGTGGCGCTCAGGTGCCTGCAGGAGGTCGTTTCCGTCGCCGCCGAGGGCGAGGCCGCGGCGGCTCCGGAGGAGGCGGCAGCGACGCCGCGGATTCTTAGTGTTGACGCCCCCCGCTCTTGCGAGGACTTGCTGATTGAGCTCATTGGAGAGGTACGTAGTGTGTATGCAACCATGTACATCCCCGTGGTTCTGATTTCCTATTTGCCTTTTGTCATTCAAATAGTAGTATTTGTTTAGTGAAGTGCTTGCAATTTTGTTCAGTTGGATAGGTGTACCCCATCTCTGGAAACATTTCTGGGGCCAAGGTTGTCACGGTGCTGCGGCAAATTGCGGGGAGACCGGGCGCGTGGATGTTTAGTCGACTAGGTACCCGCCATGGCGATAGTTAGACGATAATAATAAATATAAGTAATACCTTATATGACTGAAAATTAAATAATCATACAACATAATAGCACAAATTATCCAAATAACCACGCAACGAAGCTTAGGATGTCCAAATCAGAAGAAATCTATTGAGGGAGGGGTCTATTCATAATATTCAGGAACTCTAAATCAGAAGTTCATTGAGAGGTGTCTATTTGTAATTTTCAGAAACTCCAAGAACTAAATCACAAAACGACCAAAAAATTGCCCAACCCTATAACCCTAGCCGCCAGCAATTTCTCCCTTTGCCCCCATCGTGCTGTCTTGGTCTCCCCCAACCCCAAGTCCTCCACCACCGGTCGTCGGCGTGCCACCTCGTCACCACCACCTCTCCGCGCTGCTCTCGCTCCACCTTTTCCACCACCTTCGACACCGCGGCCGCTCGGGTGTCGTAGCCTCCTCGTCCACCGCCTTGGGCTCGACCTAACACCACCACTGCCTTGACCCGCTGCTACCGTCGGCCACCCCAGCCGTTGCCTCTGGCCGGCTCCGCCTCTCCCCCGGCTGCTGCCTCAACCCGCCCCAGCCACCTTTGCCCTCTTAGTGCTGCAGACTCCCCCCCCCCCCCGCCCCAAGTGGCTGCCACAATGAGCTGGGCGTCGCCTAGCGCCGCCTAACTCGTCACGCGCTGGGCGATCGTCCACGGTGTCCCCCTCCGACTGCTAAGACGACTTGGCGTCGCCTAGGCGGCGCCCTAACAACCATGCCTGGGACAGTAGTGTATATTGTCATTGGTAGCTGTCCGGTTTATGTGTCAGTTGCAATTGTGTTCGTGTAGGGTTAGTTAGTCATTAGTAGAATCATGGGTGAGGCAGCAAGGATTAGCGCTAAAACTAGGAACTGTGGGCTTGGGGTGCTGAATGAATGGATGGATAAAAGTGCTATTCCTACTCTTGAAATATGGATAGTTTCAATTGGCAAGCTCCTCTTGTTACGCAATGTCACTATCACAATTGGGTTGAAAGAAGAAAAGAAAAGAAAATTGGGAAAGTTTACACTATTTGCATTCCATATGATACGAGACTGGAATTTGCATTTTCAGCATTTTCTAGATGTGTATTTTCAGATAAACTGATTTGACGATTCCCTTTAATAAAGAAAGAAATTTGGAATTTTTATTGTTGATTCAAGACCAATCCTACTGTGATGCTGAAAGATTGCAAGGATGTTGTGAATCATGATTTCATTAAAGGATTACCTTGTTCACACAGTTTCATAAGGATAATACACTTTCCGTCAATGTAAATGCTTATGATCCTTTGTGTGTGTTCAAGCACAAAAGCATTCCTGTTTATGTAAGCAGAACATAAAACACAGAAGATGTAGTATGAGACCATTTCTGCATTTGCTCCTTAGTATTGTGCTAGTTAGATTAAATTGTTGCCCAGTTGTCCTACGCAGTATTACAATGCAAATTCGATCCAAAATCGTAATTTTAAACATGCCCTTAGGGATGCAAAATATTAGTTTCATTAGGGCTTGATTCTTCCAATGGCCAAAGAGTGGCCATTGCAGTTAAAAGTTGGAGATGACAGACTCCACTATACAAAAATTGATCCAAATGGATGGTTCTCATTGTTTATTTTTTGTATTTCTTTCATTGGTTCTGGCGTTATGTTTTCTTTGATTGAAGTAAATGACTGCATCTCTAGGGAAAATAGCAGTGAACATATCAAGAGGAAGATTTTGCATATTGTTGTATATAATTATATGTATTTGTTAAGGACTCAAAATTGATGGGAACATTCTAACAGGCAACTCATTTTTGGTATTCAAGCAAATAATAGTGAGCTTTTGTGAGCATGAAAGCAAAAGTATGTAACCTTTTAACCTATTTGCGTTCTCTGTGGAGAACTGCTGCTTAAATCTGCCTCTGCCTAATGAGTGGGTCACTGATCCAATGTTCTAGTTGTGCAATATTGCTAGGCTGAACCATGCTATTATTTGAGCTCGTGTATTCTTGTTATAGGAAATCCTTGGCAGTTTTGTCTGATGTAACTATTGCGACTGGATTGGTACCTTAGCAACAGTTATTCTAGTATGTTGTATGTTTACAATGTTCCCAAAGATCATGACTGCATCACCTTACAGGTGATCTGTTGAAATGCTTTAATTTGTGTAGAGAGCCAGGGATGCCATGTTAGATGTTATGCATCACATAATTATGCATGGACATAATGATTTTCGGTGTTTCTTTGTGATTAAGCTGGCTTATAACTTGGTGAAACATTCTTCATGCATTTTAGCTTGTTTAATTTTTTTCGGAGCTAAGACATGCTGCAATTTGGTTATCATCGAGCCCTTCCCAATGCGCAGATGATTTTGAGGTTTGCTTTACATGAATGTAAAATGTGCAGGTTGGTATATTAGGAAGCTTGGAGAAGGATATGCTTCCGCCTTTTAGTAAAGATATCCAGAAGTTTATACGTATAAAGAAACTGGCATTACCAGAAACTTCTTTGGAGTTGGTATGTTAAAAAGCTATTTTCAAAAATAAAAATAGAAAAAAGACACCTCTTCACATATTATTAAGCTGCTTGTTTTATATTCAGCTCAGAGAAGTGAACCCAGAGATCACACTAATGGTCCCACCGTCCCCAGTGGAGCAGAATGGCAACAAAAAACATGACAATGACCAATCCTTGTGCAATATCAGCCATGAACATGTAAATACAGAAAACCTTGGGTGCCCTACAGATAGTGCTCAGCTTCAGCAAGAGAATTTAGCAAATTTAGTTAACGAAACTGACACAAGAAATGTGCAGAAGGATCCAGTGAAGTCAACTGATTTTCACAAACCATGTATATCAGACAGTAGGTGTTATGATCACCGTCAAGAAGATACTATTGGGGACATTAGTGTCAGTGTTAGGCCCCCAGAAAAGAGTCCAACTAATGTTGATAGAAACATGTCAGTTGCAGCTGAGCCTGCTTCAGCTAGCTGCAGTGCATCTTTGCTGGGAAGTAATACCGAACCCATGTCAAAGCAGGATGTGGTGGGTCATGCTACCATGGTTCAAAAACAATCTTGTGGAGACAAATACCCAAATCCACATCACGATAATGATGGAGAGAGATCACATGATGAAGGCACCAGCTTTCAATCATCGAAGGATCTCATCCATGAAGGAACAACCATGCAGGCTACAGTGGCTTCAGGTTTTGACAGTAGCATTGATGCTTTACCAACAAATACATCTGAAACGAGCCACTTGCCTGAGTTTATTACTGCAGAAGATACAACCATGATTGCAGAACCACACAGCAGCAAAACTCATCCGAATTCACCGCAACATGACAGTGGTGAGAAAGTAAGTCAAGATCTGGATGATGGAAGTGCCAGGATTCAGCCAGTGGAAAAGGATCCCGGTCATGAGGAACTCACTCTGCGTACTGCTGGCGTTATACCTTCTGTAAGCTGCAATGGGGCTATTCAAGAAGATAAATCTGAAACTGACCATCTGTCAGATAAATCTAAAATGCTTGAACAGCAGAATCGTGATAAGTCTCGTCTAGATGTCTGTTGTGCTGACACAGTCAATCAAGATCTATATGATGATGGCAACATCTTGAAAAAGGATACAGTCTATGGTGGGCAGGCTGTTCTAGAGTCTCGTTGCTGCAACGTGGCCTTACATAATAAAACTTCAGAAGCCAATTATTTATCTGTGAAGAATACGGAAAAGAACATGACTGACATTCAGAAACCTTGTTGTGGTAGATCTGTTCCAAACTCTCCTCAGGATGGGAATGAAAAAAGAGCTAAGCAAGCTTCAAACAAGAAAGTTGCGGGGAATACTGTGGCTGAAACATCACATGTGCATTCCTCATATGATAGTTTCAGTGGCCTTGCAGCTTCTGGTCTTCTGTCGATGACTGACAATATGCTGATCTGTACTCAGGAACAAGATGCCAATGGTTCCATTGAGGGCTTGACGGAACAAGATTTGTGCGTAAAATGTGGTAAAGATGGCCAGTTGTTGAAATGTAGCAGCTGCTTGTTAGCCGCTCATGATGGCTGTTTTGGTTCATCTGTGGCATTTGATGACTCTGGCCAGTTCTATTGCCCCGTATGCTTCTATACAAAAGCCACTGAAGCATATCAAAAAGCAAAGAAAACATATTCTGAAGCTAGGAAGAACCTATCTGCTTTCCTTGGCACAAAGCAATTGGTCAAGCAGCACAATGAGCAACCTACTGGTGTGCAGCAAAGAGCTGCCAGCAGCAAGGATCAGTTGAATGGGTGTAATACATCTAAAAGGCAAGATAACCATCAGTCTAAAGCAGATAACCTTTCTCATAAGGATGAAGGGCCTGGTCGGCAGAGGAAGAAGCAGAAAACAAGTGGTACAAGTGATGCTTATCCTGAGGATGTAGTAACTGAAAAGGCATCTTTTGGTCGGAATGCTGATGTTGCACCTATGAATAAACATTGTGTACTCCAAAATAACAGAAAACAAGTTCAGGTCGCAGAGCATGAGCAATCAGTGGAAAATGCAGAAACTTGTGAAGAAGCTGGTAATGGAAATTCATCTCATGAAGTCAGACATTCATCTCTGAACAGATGCAGTCCTTCTGCAAATCAGAATGTTGAGGCTGACAAAGACGATGGTCTTACAAATTCTCATCAATCCGAAGAATCCGATGAAATAGAAGCTACATCTTCTAATGACTCTGGCAAGCAATCATCACCCCCTTGGCAAAACATGAGACATCGCAAAGCAAGATTTCAAGAAAAGGAGACAGCGGCATCAAGTAATTCTAAAAAAGCATTTGGGCTCCAGGATCAACGCATGCCTTCACCGTCAAGGAAAAGAAACTATGCATATCCACCCAAGCGTTAGTAAGTGTTAGAAAGGAACTTCATAAGCACTTCTTCCTAGTCATATTCTTTGGACTAATTAAACATCACTGTGAACTGTGGTTAATTTAGAACCAAATGACAATGGACCCCCTGATTTAGACTTCCGATATATAAATCTGTACCATGGATGTTTGTGGGGTGGAGCCTACTGAGTTCCAGTGCTCTTGCACAAACAGTTTCCATTATTTAAAATTCTATTTTTAGATGTGTTATTTAAAATTCTTAGTACAATATCATGGATAGCATGGTGCCAATTAGCTTTGAGATGGTCTAAACTTTAAAAGGCCTTAAATCTCTATAGGGATTGGTAACTATGTCATGATACTGATATGAGGAAAATATAGCCTCTTTATTCATGGATAATTTCAAATTCACAGGAGTTTTTGCGAACTCATGGTTAGTTCTGATGAAGTTATATTTAGGATCGTGACTATACTTAATTGCATACGATTCTGACATAGATAATGGAGCTTTCTTATTGTTAAGCAATTTTGCACATGAACAGATGGCATTACTCTCAGTTTTGTGACAATGCATGTATTAAAATAAGCTGCACACATAAAACAGGAAGCAGAAATGGAAATTTTGACTCGTACGTCTTCTAGAATACCTGAGTCTGTTATAGATACCTATTATATCGGATGCTCCATTTATTGTGAAAAAAATGCTTATATGAAAATGCGCCATTTAATGGTTTGTGTTTTTGTAATTCCAAAAACTGAGCATGTCTGTCATGCAGCTCTAATCCTGTTGCACCAACTGGAAGGCGCTCAAAGCTCTGTTGGACGGAAGAAGAAGAGGCGGCTTTGAGGGTAAGCATACCTCGGCTGTAAAATTTCATTCTAACGCTGAAATATTGCACCATCCCCTGCTGGGCTGGGTTTTCCCTAGCTAGTAATGTGTATGTAATTGTGTCCTCGCTTGTGTACTTACACTATTAACTATTCTTTTACTCAGGAAGCAATGACACAATTCACCCCAAAGGACAACAGGCCAATTCCGTGGGTTCAGATACTAGAATACGGCAGGGATGTGTTTCACAAGACACGCCTCCCATGTGACTTGAGGGTCAAATGGAGGAACATGAAGAAGAAATAAGGCTCCTGACACCGACAATCTCGCACCTAATGCAACCATTGTGTCAACTGGTCCAACCCTTTATTCACCTCTTTGAGCCTGTTCGCTGCCATCCTCTTGTGTGTAAATGTTGTGTGCTGTGTTCTGAGCACTACTACTAGACACTAGGAAGTTTTCATCTTCCAGCAACAATGTTGATGCATGATACTGGGTGAAATATGTAGCTCTGAATCATTAGTTCACTAGGGGCCGTCCTTTGCTATTGTGTTCGTAGGGCTATGTAAAGAAACTGTATTCTTTTCTGGCAAATAAACATATCTTTCTCACGGTTTGTGCCTACAGCGGCCTGATCTGATACCAGATTGTCACGCATATTGCATAAGCTACGCAGTTCAACAATTTTGATTGGGTGTTTACTGTACAGTGAACATTCACTAGTTAAGTAACTAGTGAATAATTTCCTTTTCTAGTATTTACTACGTAAAAAATTGGAAATTTTGAGTTGAAAGTTGGTACCGGGGCGGGGATGGACGGATCAGAGGGAGAGGAGCTTGGAGGGGGAGGCGCTAGCAGAAGCGGTATCTGGTGGCCGGCGAGGCGGAGACGGCAGCAGCGGTGGGATCCGACCGTCGGCAAGGGGAGGAAAGGCAGTGGCATTCAAGAGGAGTGAAGAAAAGAAGAGAGTAGTTGGCTGACATGTGGACCCACCAGACAAAAAACCTTAAACAATGACATGTGGGTCCCGCCGTCAGGATCCCTGGGACTAAGGGGGTGTTTGGGACTGCTCCACAAACTCTGCTCCACGAATTCTACCGTGGAGCAGCTCCATAAAAAACCTAGAGTTTGTGAAGCACCCTTTTAGGTGCTCTCACAACTCCACCTTTTTTCCTCGAACAGAGTGCGTGGAGCTAAACCTGTTTGGCTAAAAAACATAGAGCGGAGCTGAAAAACGTGGAGTGGAGCAGTCCCAAACACCCCCTAACTGGGCAGCAACAGAAGTGCTTTCTGCGACAACTCTTCATTAATAAAGCTGGCGTGTTATGTTGAAGTACTAGCCTCGTAGGCGCGGCGCTACGCCGCGCCAGCCACCGTGTGTGTCGAAGTAAAAGAGGCGATAATTCGTGAGGAGTTTAAAAAAAATCGAGGGCGTATGTGTATTTTCGAAAACGTTAAAGGTTTTTCCGTAAAAAATCGAGGGTCTGTACGTAAATAAATAGGTCTGTACGTAAATAAAGGAGGACCTGTACGTAATTTAGGAAAACGCGGGGCGCTATCCTGCAAAATGGAGGGGCTAAAAAAATTTGCAGGGACCTGTTCGCGAGGGAAAAAGGACCTTTACGTAATTTTCGGAAAATGCAAGGAAATAACCTCTCCCGACCGTACCGAGATTCGCTCGGCCACGCGGCGGGCGGAGCGCACGCGCGGCCGACGTGGAGGCCCTCAGCGGGCGGGGAGTCCCCCGCTAATGTAGGGGTTGGTATTCATAGTAGTCAGTACAAAGTAAAACTTGATATAATTTATTTGGTGTAAAGTACAATTTCCTCTTTCGTTCTTGGCCTACGCATCCTCCTCTAGCAATCGGAAATCTGGACATATTTGGACCCCTAAACACCCAAAAATTCCGTTTTTGGACCCTAAACCAAAAAAATTCCGTTTCTGGACCCCTTCCGACCGCGTGTTTCGCGAGATGGCGCCACGTGTCCCAGCCGGCCGCGCGACCGCCCGCTCCACCGCGCGACCGCCGCCCGACCGCGCGACCGCGCCGCGCGCCCGCGCGACCGCGCGCCCGCGCCGCCCGCGCGCCCGACCGCGCGACCGCGCGCCCGCGCGCCCGACCGCGCGTCCGCGCCGCCCGCCCGCGCGACCGCGCCGCCGACCGCGCGTCCGCCCGCCCGCCCGCGCGCGACCACGCCGCCGACCGCGCGTCCGCCCGCCGCCCGCGCGTCTGGGACACGTGGCACCAGCTCGTGAACGCGCGGTGGGGAGGGGTCCAGAAACGGAATTTTTTTGATTTAGGGGCCAAAAGTGGAATTTCGGGTGTTTAGGGGTCCAAATATGTCCAGATTTCTAGCAATCGGATGATATTTTTTCCTTATAGCCACCGATGCCACAGAAAAGTCCTTCTAGGCTTACCTATCTTTGCAATGACAGTTTTTGACAGTAGTGATAAGAGCATCTCCAAGAGATTTTGTAAAATGGATCTCCAAAAACCACAATTCAGAGGATCTCTAAAGTAGATAGCTCTCCAAATTACTGGGACACCACAGCAGCGTCTTTAATCCACTCTGTAATCCAAATTTAATGGGCCACATCACGGATCTGTTTTTATCGTTCACATGCGCCACACCTTGATCTAGTCCAACACAGTTAAGCCCCTGTCATCGGTGCCGCCAACCATCAGCCGTCATTCGCTCCTATCATCGACGCCGCCATCCATCCGCCCGCCCATAGCCCCTACGTACCTTCGTCAGCCACCTGCCAGCCATCGGTCAGGAGCCTGCAGCTGGCCACGGAGGGATTCCAGCCACCGGGAAAGGCTGCAGCTGGCCAGGGCCGAGCCAGGTAAGGATTGCCGGTGGCTGTGGCCTCCTAGAATTATTTTTACCCCGGCCAAAAAATTACAACGCCTTCTTCGATTTGTGTTTTCCCTAGATCTGAAGGTGGTCGTCTATCATGAATTTTCAAAGCTTCTTATTGAATCAAGTGGTGGATTCCTCGGATGATTCCGATGATGATGAAATATATGTTGCTGCTGCACATATAGCGACGGAGGGCATTTATACTGAACCGTTGCGTCGTGGCTCTATCGAGGGACATCGGGTATTGAACCGTGATAGAGTATCAGGTCACTCCAGACTTTATCAAGATTATTTCTCCGATGATCCTACATACGGTCCAAATTATTTCAGACGAAGGTTTGATTATAAACCTAATAAATTCTATTATATTGCATACAAGTGTACATGTGTTCATAATTTGTTTGTCATAGGTTTCGAATGAGGCGTCACGTGTTCGTGCGCATAATGAATGCCGTAGAAGAGCATGACGACTATTTCGTGCAGAAGAGGAATGCAGCTGGTACCCTAGGACGATCTTGTTTGCAGAAGGTTACGTCGGCATTTTGAATGTTAGCTTATGGAGTAGCAGCTGATGCTACGGATGACTACGTTCGGATTGGTGAGAGTACTGCTCTAGAAAGTTTGTCACAGCTGTTGTTCAGGTACCTTGATCCATGGCAGTTGTGACAAACAAGCAAAAAATAGTTATGAGTGATTGTGTTGATGGAAGCATGTGCTCTGATTAAAAACCACTGATATGGTACAATTATGTATCTACTGACATGATATCAGACCACAACAGAAGCATCTCAATTGCCAAAAAAATAGCACTGCACAGCATGTATCAGACCACCACAGAAGCATCTCACCTGAGGACATCTCTGCAGCCATCTCAGCAGAGCGCATCTCGTTGAAGGAGAAAGATGGAGTCCAGCCATCAACGCCAGCGGGACGAAGGACTCGTCGGCGCTGGCCAACAACTCCGGCATCGTCCAATCAGTGCAACGAGGTCTGGCCTTCCTGCTCGCACCCACCGGCTGCACGGATTGAAGAGGGGTCCCTAACTCCGGCAGACGGGGGAACCGGCAAGGACCATCCACCGTATCCCTGGCACGAGGAGGGACGAACTGGGTCACCTGGCGGCTGGGGCATAGTGACGGCGTGCAAGGCGGCACTATTGGCAGTACTGCCCGCGAGGAAACGGAACAAAAAAAGCGAGGCACGCCTGCATGGAAGGAGCACGCACGCGGGAGATAGAGCGTGCGCGGGAGGGGGACGAGCGCGGGAAAGGGACGCGCGCAACAGATGAGGCGCGCGGGAAGGGAGGAGGGGCGCGCGGGAAGGGAGGAGCGACCCGGGATGCCGAGCGGTGAGACTCGCTTTTTCTTCCGAGCGGAACTCGCGGGATAGAGGATGGGGAAAGTTGGAGAAGCCGATGGAGGGGCTGTTGGAAACGAGTTTTACCCGTAAATATCTAAATCGGATCTTACGGAACCATTTACAACATCTCTTGGAGATGCTCTAAACATACGGTACATCAAAAGGAAAACGCTATGGCTCGGCCGTCAAACGCAAGCCCCACGACTCCCTCCCTCTCCACCCAATTGCCAAGTTAACCAGCGCATACAGCCACACGCTCCATCCTTATCCTCACGAGAGCGGATATTTTTTTTACTGTTTGGCTACGTAGCGCCATGATTTTTTAAAAAACCTAGCCCTATGAACATAAGAATTTATAAAAATAACCATCTTCTCAAGCACGAGAGAATAAGGAAGTGATGCGTGCCACCTCCAGTGCTACCCCACCACGACAGGTAGGAGACACCACGAGACCAGCGTCAAGCGTGGGAGGCGATTGTCGAGCACGATTGCCAGTCGGGTAGACTCACCTGGCGTGGTACACAAGCGCAGCAAGCAATACTGTGGTGTTGCACCGTGGCAAGTGAGCCCTCCGAGCAAGAAAAGTTACAGAATTAAATTTGAAAGTTATGAATTTTGAATTTGAAAGTTACTATTGAAGGAAAGATAAGGATTGAAAGGTAGAGAAAATTAAAAGTACAGAAATTAATGTGTGATCTATCGGACCAATATTTTGCAAAGATGGGTTTGAGTGAAAACTAAGGGAAGAATAATAGAAATAGTTTTATGTCGGATTGAGAGAGAATGGAGCAGTGAAGATAAGATTTTGAGCCCAACTGAAGAGTTCATAATGAATGTAGTAATTACATGGTGTCCATGGTTTAATTGGGTGCATATGTTTGCCTCGCTATTCATACGATACAAATGGCAAGATGCGCCAACCATGTGAATAATCTAAACCCTTCATTATGAGTTAATGACATATTTTGGTAATTAATGATAATCATATTATGGGACTAATATTTTTTTATGAGTTGGATGAATAGGTTATGTCCCATGATAATGAAGATTTTAGATAACGTCATGAATTGATCGTCATCAAGTCTAGATTCGAGATAAATGATAGCATCATGTTGATGAGCATCAAGTCAAGATCCCGAAGAGGAGATGATTATGAGTTGATCATCAAGTCAAATGAAAGCCATCATATGTTAATGAAGGGCAAGTGAAAGATACATTATAGGTTGATGCATATCAAGACAAGGACCCAGACTTGATGTAAAGATGTACATCATCAAGGTTTAAGATGATGCGCAAAGCAAAGATATAACTAGCATAAGCTAAGCATATGTTCTAATTTTTTTATAGGTCTTGATGTTTGGTTAGAAGACCGAATTGCTAATATAGTTTACCGTTCTATTAAGAGGTGTCATGTCTAGTAGTTTAAGTCTCATCATGTGTTGATAGCTCAATCTCACTTGCTCTAACTCTCCATGGTATGATGCTAGTATTTACGAATGTGTTTTGCAAATAATTGTAACTCATGCAAAATCCTTGTAGCATATGACTTAAGTTTGCGAATGTGTTCTACAAACAAATTGAGTTCATATACCTAATCTTTGTGTCAGTATGCTAAAGTGTGCAAATATATTTTACAACTTGTTATGAATCATGTTTGTATGGTACTATAATTTGCAAATATGTTTTACAAATTTGTCGAACTACATGCACTCTGCCACTGCTAGAAAATTCCAGGGTGGTCTGACTGGCCATATGTTGGCGGTCCGACTGGCTCACACCGAGCGATCAGACCATTGCATATATTGTATTTAGAGGTGGATTTCGTATCCATTTGAGCTTATACATCTGTTGCACTTGGTCAAAGTCAAGCAAGTGGCTTGATTTGTTATTCTTGGAGGTTGCCGACTTCTAGATGGTGTTGGAGGCGTTGGGTCTAGTGATCTTCTCAAAGAAGCTTGTGAAAAGGCCCGGCGTATTATGAAAGTTAGAGCTCACCTAACGAGAGGGGGAAAGAGCTATCACTAGTGGAATTAAGATGTTTGACTTAATTTGCAGAGCCGATCCAATTCATTTAGGCTTACCTCAACATGAATTAAGGGGACCAGCAAGTTTCCAAACACCATGGTTAAACTTTGTTTGTCAATTATGGTTTGCTTTCTTTAACTAAATTTACGTACTTGCAATTTATATTTATAGAAATTGAATTGATTGCTTTCACCCTATGATTGCAAATCTTGACATGGACTTAGGGTGTTGGTGCATTTAAGTGAACCTAGATGATTAGGCCTTGTTTGTGCAAGCCAATTTGATTTACGTTTCCATATATAAACTTAGTTTTACCCAAAGAGTAAAATTTAAAATCACGTACTCAGTCCTCTCTAGTCGGCCTCCTCGACCTTACACCATGGACCTGAAATACTACTACTGTGATATAATGACGCCTTTTGGAAATGAAACTATAGGACAGATGGAATGAAGTCAAGTGTGTAGGCATATCTTCTACTCCCCAAGGGCTCTCCTATCTTCTTCGAGGAGTTTCCAACAGCTATCCTCGTATTTTCGTTGTCTCCTCTTCTCTACTTCATGTTTCATTTCCTCTCACCTGGCAACTTCGGTAGGCTCGTACCAGTGATGGTCGCAGTCCACGTTTGTCATCTAGGCTTCCCATGTGCACCTGGCTTTTCTCTGGAAAGGATGATCAACTTAGTAGTGTTTGATAGAGGTAGAACATAAATATCCATACATGACTCACTGGCGGATACGAGGAGTAGTACCTGTAGATCTATCCTTGGGTGTCTTCATGGGTTATACAGATCTTTGCCTGCACATCGCAATCGTATGATTAGAGGTACGTGCCCATCAAGGATTTCCTGTTCACAAAGGGATTCAGGGAAATCACCCGCACACTTGTATGACAGGGAAGGCCCATCCGTTGGTCACTTTCCCTTGCTTAGTGAGGAAGGTCCATCTACTGGTCCCTTTCCCTTGTCTTTGTCACTGCCCTAGGTTGTAGGAGGTGTCCAACGGGTAAACACCTCATGGGCTTTTGGGTAGTTCAACATGAACTCTTCCTTGATGAATGCCTTGTTGAACTTATCCGGGCCATCTATCCATTGGAAGAAGAAGCAACACTCCTCGAACATGGCCTCTTTAGGTAGTCGCTGATTGAGTGCCCCACCATCTTGCATAGTCTGCACTTGCATTGGCAGACCCATTTCTCACACAAGTTATCATCCATGTTGTTGTGGATGCACCGAGACTGCTGTCTTCCATGACCAGGCTACTTCAATGTATTGTTCGGCACCCACTTGACTTAGCATGGCCAAAGGTCCCTATAATGCATGTCCACCCCATACAAGTTGAACTCCGTACTCCAAGTCCCATATGAATGGTGGATGTCATAGTACTCAGAGATGTATTGCACCGAGGACTGGCGCCACACAATGCATACCGCGTACACATATGAGCAAGGCTTGTGCAGTATCTTTGGCTTGTTGCAGGCGCATGTGGCCACTTCATCGATGGTGCAGACATATTTACGATCCCCTCTAGTGTGGCCCATAACATGTTCTCCCATAGATAGATCTTGAACTTCTTCCTGATTCTATCCATGGTCCGAGCAATGTGAGAATGAGAGAATGTAAGCAATCGGTGAGATGGAGCGGCAGCTGGAGCTTGGGACGATGGCACCTATGGTGGCAGCGAAGTCATGAGACATGGAGAGGGTTTGAGGAGTGTGAAGGGGTTTGTTGTAGGGGTGGCCCAACCCCCCGTGACTGGGCCGTGCAACTAGTCCAACATGTAATAGGCTCAATAGTGTAGAGGAATATAACAGTGTAAATATACCAGTGTAACCCCATCCTTTGTAAATACTAAGGGGTAGAATGGGGATTTCCCATTCTACCCCACTCACGTATATATAAGCCCCCATGAGGGGCAAAGGGGGATCTCTCCCTCATTCTTACTCAACTCCCCCACACAGACCTGGCTCCTCTCCTCCTCTGCTTCCACTAGTCCCCTCTCTCTCTGTTTGGCCCGTAGCCACAACAGATGGCGCCGTCCGTGGGGTCTGGGCAAGAAGTCGCGCAAAGAAGAGTTACCATCGCGAGGAAGACACGCTCCATGGCCGGGCTGCTGAGATCCCGACCGGCCGGAACAGAAAAATGCCGTCAAAGGTAAGAAAAGGTAGATCTGATAGATCCATCCACCTTGCATGTGAGTCTCCATGCAGATCTGATAGATCCATCGATCCTTTGCCCACTGTTGAGTACGGCTTTGTTGAATGTAAGCCTCCATGAGGATTTGTTAGATCCATCAATCTTTCATCTATTATCAAGTACTGTTTGAGTAGCAAAGTGTTGCGCCGCTCGCCGAGCTACGGCTTCATCACCTCGGCATAGATGGCCTCGCCATACTCCGTTGGACGCCCGAGTCTCCGCATGCCTTCGCCTGCCTCCGCGCTGCAAACATCAGCCTTGCATTAGCTAATGTACATCCGACAAGGTGGATGCGTGAGTAATATGTGAAGGCGTCAAGACTTCGCGTCGCACCCCCCGCGAGGTCAAGCCTCCGCGTCAATGTTACAGCCACTCAGGCGTATGCTTGAAGCCGCTTACTTCGGCGTCGATGCGGAGACATACTTCGACTGCGACGTCCATGAGCCTCCGCTCGGGTGAAGACCGCTGGCCCGCCTGGCGTCCGCGACGAGTACATCTCGCTGTGCGCCCCGGCGGCGCAGCCGGCCAGTTCGTCCTGGAGCTGGAGTACGAGATGGCCGAGCGGACCCCCCGCGGCGCGCGCGGGTACCACTCCGCGACGTCCACTGCTGCTTTTCCAGAACCCACATCGGTAATGTATAAGCTTCACGTATTTATCCATGCATGCATCCCCTTCACGTACACGTCCATGCATGCACTCTCAAAATGCTTATCATCGCGTACATACGTGTAGTTGATGCCTTCGTATTGCATGCATGCACCCACTAAGCACGTACGCATGGTATAAGACAATGGGCAGGCACTAAGGGAAATGTTGAGTGGCTCAACTGCGATCCGCCGTGGACGAACCTAGAGCCCTCTTTCCCGGATCTGCCCGATCAGAGCGCCTGCTGCGCCCCTTCATTCTACACTTGTTGGCCTGCACTTGGTCCCAATTTGCTAACCTGCAGATTGTGGCGGCGTGGTATCGCCATCCTCTATCCGTGAGAGGGGAGCGCCGCGTTGCAGTGTATCGGCAGCGCTCCTGCGGCCACGTGAGAAGAAGGGGCGGAGTGCCTTCGCACTAGCGCCACTGCCGCCCAATTCCCCGGCGCACGCGTTCGCTGCATATGCGTCTCAGGGGGTCCTCGACAGCCTCGCCGTTGGATTCAATCAGAGACAGCGTCGGTGGCGCTTTACTCTACGCGCCTCCGCTCGGCTCTCGACCACGTTCGTCGGATTTCGCGTCGTGCTCTTTGGGCTCTATGCCACCACTGGGCTTCGCGCCCTCTCCAGTCTTCGGCTCGGCTCCGGGCCGACTTCGCCGGCCCCCGCTCGGCCCCGCGACGACTTCGCCGTCTGTCGCTCGAACTTCGCGCGCACGGCGTCAAACTCCGCGTGCGAGGCGCCCGCCTCCGCTCGGCATCAACGCGCAGCTTCGCCTCCGGCAGCGACCTGTGTGCCCGGCTTCGCACGCACTGTAGGCTCCACGACGACATGCTGATCGACGCATGCAGGGACTTCGACGTCAACCATTGGCTTGCATGCACGCACCCCGCGTGAATTCTCAACACGTGAAGGCGGTGGATCAATAAGCTGCTGGTTAACTCTGCATGCGCGCGCATAGTGCAAGCCTCCGTGACGGCGAGGTCGCCTCCGCGCCGTGGCCCCCTCAACGGCGAAGTATTCTCTGACCTCGCCACAAATGGGACTTCGCGTCGCCGCGGCTACGCACTTCGAGTCCCGGAATGGCCCGTGCTCGGCGCCGCCTTCGGTAGCTCCAGACACGTCTCGTGTCAGCCTCCACAGCACCGTCTCCGTCATCGGCCGTGCTTCTTCGAAGTCTCCGCCGGTGTTCGAAGCTTCCGCCAGGATCTTCGGAGCCTCCACCACGGTGTCCGAAGTCTTCGTCAAGCTGTTCGCAGCCTTCGCCGCAGCATTCGCACTCTTCGCCGAGCTGACGTCCGGGGCATTCACGTCGGCGTCCACATGGGAGACTCCGCGACGTCGAAGTCCACCGCAGAGCCACCTCGACCAAGGTCTCCGCGCTACTAGGGGCTCCGCGCCGTCTTCGAGTCTTCGCCTGTCTTCGCGCAGCAGGGGACTCCGCGACGTCGAAGTCCACCGCAAAGCCACCTCGACCAAGGCCTCCGCGCCACACTCCTCGCCGTAGTGTCTGCACACCCCGCCGAGGGATTTACAAGACACTACAGCAAGCAGCGCGGGGACGTCACCTCCGTGGGCGGGACTTCGCACGCGTCGCCTGGACTTCCGCTCGGCGCCTTGAAGCTGACGGCGCTCTGGGCCCCCGCGTGTCCTCGTCGAGACTTCATCGGCCTCCGCTCAACCCCGTGACGACGTCACCGGCACGACAATTTCACCGGTCCGTCAGCATGACTTCGCCTACTCCGCGATGTCTTCGCCGGCCTTCGCCAACTCCGCGACGGCTCCGTGCAAGCCTCCCCGACATGTCAGGAATAGCACGTGCAGGTACATGCACGAGGAAATGCACCGTGCAAGCAAACTCATACTGCACATGCATGGCTCATACACTTCGTCCCCACGTGAGATGGAGAAGAAGTCAGGGTCTCCGCACCTGCGAAGTCTACTCCGCGTCGCCACCACCCCACCTGGTACGCACTGCATGTGGTTATGCGTGGGGCTTTAATATTCGCCGCTGCATCTCTTGCGTGCATGGCAATAAAGGAATGATTTTTTCTTCATATCATTTCTTGCGGCTACAATTCCATTCTGAGAGCATTTGATTTGGCTGTGTTTGCTTCTCCGGTTTTGGCCACTTCTGGGCCGCCGTAGTATCACATGCTTTTCCAGTGCCGCGTCCTGGAGCATTTTATTGTCGCAAGTCTTCGGCCATTTCGTTGATGCCTCTGTTTTGGTCCTCGTTTTTGATTTAAATCGCATGACGGCCTGGCGCCTCGGCGTAGTCTACGGACTTTAAATAAGACGTAGCGTCGAGCCTAGCTCCGCACGCGACAGTCTACGGACTATAAATAAGACGTAGCGTCGAGCCCAGCTCCGCACGCACCAGTCTACGGACTTTAAATAAGACGTAGCGTCGAGCCTAGCTCCGCACGCGACAGTCTACGTACTATAAATAAGACGTAGCGTCGAGCCTAGCTCCGCACGCACCAGTCTACGGACTTTAAATAAGACGCAGCAGGGGGACGCCTCCGCGCGCACTCTACAGAGTATAAATAAGACGTAGCGTTGAGCCCAGCTTCCGCACGCACCAGTCTACGGACTTTAAATAAGACGTAGCGTCGAGCCTAGCTCCGCACGCGATAGTCTACGGACTATAAATAAGACGTAGCGTCGAGCCCAGCTCCGCACGCACCAGTCTACGGACTTTAAATAAGACGTAGCGTCGAGCCTAGCTCCGCACGCGACAGTCTACGGACTATAAATAAGACGTAGCGTCAAGCCTAGCTCCGCACGCACCAGTCTACGGACTTTAAATAAGACGTAGCGTTGAGCTCAGCTTCCGCACGCGCGAGTCTACGGACTATAAATAAGACGTAGCGTTGAGCCCAGCTTCCGCACGCACCAGTCTACGGACTTTAAATAAGACGTAGCGTTGAGCTCAGCTTCCGCACGCGCGAGTCTATGGACTATAAATAAGACGTAGCGTTGAGCCCAGCTTCCGCACGCACCAGTCTACGGACTTTAAATAAGACGTAGCGTTGAGCTCAGCTTCCGCACGCGCGAGTCTACAGACTATAAATAAGACGTAGCGTCGAGGTCCGCCTCCGCACGCGCGACTCTACGGAGTATAAACAAGACGTGGATGCTGATCCCACGCTCTCTACGGAGCATAAATAAGACGCAGGTCTTGTCCCTGCGCAAGTCCACGGACTCTAAACAAGTCGTGAGCTGAGGTCCGCCTCCGCACGCACCAGTCTGAGGATTATAAATTAAGTCGTGCGCCGAGGTCTGCCTCCGCACGCGAGAGTCCGAGGACTATAAATTAAGTCGTGTGCCGAGGTCTGCCTCCGCACGCGAGAGTCCGCGGACTATAAATTAATTCGTGCGCCGAGGTCCGCCTCCGCACGAGCCAGTCTACGGACTCTAAACAAGTCGTGCGTCGAGGTCCGTCTCCGCACGCACCCGTTATCCTCACGCACTCTACGGAGTATAAAAATTGCGCAATGGCTGAGACACTAGGGAGTGCCTCGCCTTAGTGATGCAACACCTGGATGTTGCACCTTCGAGCGCGTTACACCAGGGAGTGTAGCTCTCCGTGGGCACACCTTTTTGAAGGTAGGGGAACGGCGGTCTCGCCTCCCTACCTCGGCGTGCGTAGTGCCTTCGGCCTACGCTCCAAGCGCCCGCTCTCCGCGGGCACTCCTTTTTAAAGGTAGGGGAACGGCGGTCTCGCCTCCCTACCTCGGCGTGCGTAGTGCCTTCGGCCAACGCTCTAAGCGCCCGCTCTCCGCGGGCACTCCTTTTTGAAGGTAGGGGAACGGCGGTCTCGTCTCCCTACCTCGGCGTGCGTAGTGCCTTCAGCCTACGCTCCAAGCGCCCGCTCTCCGCGGGCACTCCTTTTTGAAGGTAGGAGAACGGCGGTCTCGCCTCCCTACCTCGGCGTGCGTAGTGCCTTCGGCCTACACTCCAAGCGCCCGCTCTCCGCGGGCACTCCTTTTTAAAGGTAGGGGAACGGCGGTCTCGCCTCCCTACCACGGCGTGCGTAGTGCCTTCGGCCTACGCTCCAAGCGCCCGCTCTCCGCGGGCACTCCTTTTCGAAGGTAGGGGAATGGCGGTCTCGCCTCCCTACCTCGGCGTGCGTAGTGCCTTCGGCCTACGCTCCAAGCACCCGCTCTCCGCGGGCACTCCTTTTTGAAGGTAGGGGAACGGCGGTCTCGCCTCCCTACCTCGGTGTGCGTAGTGCCTTCGGCCTACGCTCCAAGCGCCCGCTCTCCGCTGGCACTCCTTTTTGAAGGTAGGGGAACGGCGGTCTCGCCTCCCTACCTCTGCGTGCGTAGTGCCTTCGGCCTACGCTCCAAGCGCCCGCTCTCCGCGGGCACTCCTTTTTGAAGGTAGGGGAACGGCGGTCTCGCCTCCCTACCTCGGCGTGCGTAGTGCCTTCGGCCTACGCTCCAAGCGCCCGCTCTCCGCGGGCACTCCTTTTTGAAGGTAGGGGAACGGCGGTCTCGCCTCCCTACCTCGGCGTGCGTAGTGCCTTCGGCCTACGCTCCAAGCGCCCGCTCTCCGCGGGCACTCTTTTCGAAGGTAGGAGAACAACAGTGTCGGCGCATCTTCGGCGCTCGACTCCGCCGTCCGCCTTGTAGGCATCGCCTCGGAGGGACGGCACGTCTTGGGCACTCGACGGCACGTCTTCGGCGCTCGACTCCGTCGTCCGCCTCGTAGGCATCGCCTCGGCGGGATGGCACGTCTTCGGCGCTCGACGACACGCCTTCGGCCTCGACTCCGCCGTCTGCCTCGTAGGCATCGCCTCGGTGGGACGGCACGTCTTCGGCGCTCGACTCCGTCGTTCGCCTGGTAGGCATCGCCTCGGCGGGACGGCACGTCTTGGGCGCTCGACGGCACGTCTTTGGTGCTCGACTCCGCCGTCCGCCTCGTAGGCATCGCCTCGGCGGGACGGCACGTCTTCGGCGCTCGACGACACGGCTTCGGCGCTCGACTCCGCCGTCCGCCTCGTAGGCATCGCCTCGGCGGGACGGCACGTCTTCGGCGCTCGACGACACGCCTTCGGCCTCGACTCCGCCGTCCGCCTCGTAGGCATCGCCTCGGCGGGACGACACGTCTTCGGCGCTCGACGACACGTCTTCGGCGCTCGACTCCGCCGTCCGCCTCGTAGGCATCGCCTCGGCGGGACGGCACGTCTTCGGCGCTCGACGACACGCCTTCGGCCTCGACTCCGCCGTCCGCCTCGTAGGCATCGCCTCGGCGGGACGGCATGTCTTCGGCGCTTGACGACGCGCCTTCGGCCTCGACTCCGCCGTCCGCCTCGTAGGCATCGCCTCGGTGGGACGGCACGTCTTCGGCGCTCGACTCCGCCGTCCGCCTTGTAGGCATTGCCTCGGCGGGACGGCACGTCTTCGGCGCTCGATGACACGTCTTCGGCGCTCGACGACGTCTCCGGCGCTTCACCGATTCCTTCATAAGCATTGCCTCTAGGGTCTGCGAGCTATCAGTTGCATCGGCACCCTCGTGCTTGCTGTCAGGGAACGGGAGGCTGGGGTGGTTGATCGCGTCAGCTCGCCCATCGGGACCTCAGCGCTTGCTGTCGAGGGAGTACTGTTGTAGGGGTGGCCCAACGCCCCGTGACTGGGCCGTGCAACTAGTCCAACATGTAATAGGCCCAATAGTGTAGAGGAATATAACAGTGTAAATATACCAGTGTACCCCCATCCTTTGTAAATACTAAGGGGTAGAATGGGGATTTCCCATTCTACCCCACTCACGTATATATAAGCCCCCAGGAGGGGCAAAGGGGGATCTCTCCCTCATTCTTACTCAACTCCCCCACACAGACCTGACTCCTCTCCTCCTCTGCTTCCACTAGTCCCCTCTCTCTCTGTTTGGCCCGTAGCCACAACAGGGTTGAATGCAATCCTAGACACCAATTTATAAAGCAAGAGAGGGGAAGGAGAGAGCATGGCCACAACAGAATTGATGATGATGGTTTTGGTTCGAGGCTTCAATGCGCATGAACGCAGATGGAAATGGCCGATCAATGGTGTGGTGAATGTGGGGGTTTCCAAACCGAAGCGGAACAAGCGGCTCAGTTTGGGCAGTGCCACTGCAGCGTGGGATTTGCATCTTTTTTTTGTTGAAAAACTTGCTGAATTCAGTAGCTCCAATCCTTTTCTATCTCATATAGTCATTTTCAGCTGTTGCATTACTTGTGCCAATGTTGAGTTTTTATTTGCAAATTTCCACCTCCTATTTCTAATTACTTGCATATTTGCATTTTTGGAGAATTTTCATGGATTCATTAAAGGGGGATTGAAGAACCATATAAGAAGGTCCTAAATATTGTTATGATGAATTATTGTCAATTTGGAGAGTTGAAATTTCAAAATGTGGTCTTTTGTGATTTTGTCAAATGGTCTCAAGAGTACTACTGTGTCGGGATTGGATTTCCAAATTCGAACATCTGTGTATTACCGCACTAGTCCCAGATCAAAGCTAGTGCACACAGTTAAACAACAATGATTATATAACCAACAACGCTTTATTACAATAATAAAGACTACAAGCCTTATGGTCACTTTATTACAACTGAGATTACAAGACCTCTCAAACTTGCAAAACAGAGTGGAAACAAAATAAACACTAACGATGGCCCATTAATATGCCACAGACAATTGACTGGGGAGTGCAACCTAGTACTCCGGATGTCCTTCATCGTAGCCACACATGAAGTAGTCGTAATCTCCTCCTTGATCTTTATAATCCTCTGATATTTGTTTTGAGTGTAGCATGTGAGTATATAGAGTACTCCGCAAGTCTTGGGAAAATGCAGTATATGTAGGGCTTAACAAAGGAACGATAATATGGTTCTTTTGCACAAAGCAACATTTATTTCAAATACCATTATATATTTTCAAAAGCATCAATTTAACAAAGTAATTGCAATAATAGAAACTAACATAGATTTTCTAATGAAGGTTCCAGCCACCAACACTGGTACTAAGGCCCTAACCGCCAAGTTTCAAGACTACGGGTTCCATCCACCCACATTAGCTTTATCCGCCAGGACACTCCCAAGAGTTCCATCCACTCATGAGTTCCCAAAATTTTTATTTTTTAAACCAAAATTAAAGATCTACCATGTGAAACCATGTGAAAGCGCACCTTGCCAACCCTTGACCGTGGGCACGGCTATTCGAATAGTTTTACACTCTGTAAAGGTTATACAACTTTACCCGAAAAAGATAAGTCATCTTAATAGCCAACATGCTTCCTTAGGCATGAGATCCAGATAATTTATCACAAAGTCTTTACCTCACTCTAATCTAGTTAGACACCACCTGTTGAGATTTCACCACTGAAGGGTTAAATCCACCACAGTCAGAAGCCCCCTCTTGCGTCGTATGATTACAGTAAATCCATGTGCCTCACTGTGAATAACTCCAGTAACCCTGGAACCCACTTACCACTGGTGATATCTAAACTAAACCTTTGTGAGTTATTCGGCTAGGTCGTATCCATTTAGACTTGTGGTTGTATGGTAGTACTCAGTTTGGACAATCATAAGCGTCAGTCCTTAATTGACTAGAGTGGTACTTTCACAACACAAGTTCTCGTGCTAAATCTGTATCAATCCAATCTTACCATCCACCCAAGTCTAAAATAATTTTTAATATTTTATTTTATTTTAAAAACAGCAACAATACCTATTACTACAAACTTATTTGAATAAAATGATTAGAACATATGATATCAATTTTTCACCCCATGGGTTATACTGACCAATTAGCATGTCTAAGCAATTCTACTATTCTAAAATTATCAAACAATAATATAATCTTAATACTGAGACAAAGGAAGCCTAGGGTGACAAAGGTATATGGTTGTCAACAACAAATGAGGGTATAACAATTATCGGATTAACTAATATCCTTAAAATAGAAGTTATCATTTTATGTAACACAGCAATGCATTTAAATTTGAAAAATTAAAATGATTTTTGGTAAATATAGGTACAAAATAATCGAAGGAGACTTGTCTTCTTGCATATTGACTGGACCTTCTTGCTGCGGGTCATAAAATTCTTCGGCGACGTCGGGTTCTTCGCTCAAAACAACAAATACAAATAAATAAATATGATGGAGAACGGGCTTTCGAAAGATTACCAGATGAGAAAAATGCTAAAAAAGAAAAACGAGGGAATATTCCAAAGCTGGAAATTCAAAGACTGCGAGTAGAGGCGTGAAGAGAGGGCTTGGTGCCAGCAATAAGAGGCATATGAGGTGATAGCAACCAGCGAAATGGGTTGTTAAGAACCCGAGGAACACATGGGAAATGATGACACGTTAAACGGAGCACAGTTGGTGTGGGCGACGGCGACATGGGTTAGAGAGAAAAACCGTACCCAGGCATAGAACACAGAGAAGCAAGATGAGCACGGGGTAAAACATGGCATGGTTAAGCTAGAAAAATTGCCGGCTTAGCCAGAAACTCACTGGAGAATACAATCGATGATTGAACGGCGACGGTAAGGAAAAAGAATAAACTTATATCTTGGTGCTCGATGGAGGAAAATCAAATCTACTTGGAGGGTAGCTACCTGGGAGGGTAGAATACATTTTGACGTGAAAGGATTGAAGAAAACATCACCAGATAAACGGGAACGCGAGATGCCATAAGCGGCCATGGCTAGGCACCGGAAGTGAAAATTTATGGTGGGTTTCTCGGGAAAAGGAGGGAAGCATCACGTAGAACACGATGAGACAAATCTAAGAAAGGTTATGGCATGAGCTAAAGCTCACTAGGGACGATGAATCGATGTCGGGAAGCGATTTCTGGCAAGTTTGGGAAAATCTCGATTCTGGTCGATTCCCTACATGAAAACCAAATTAAATTGGTGGTGGAGTTGCTTGGGTGCTAGAACATGACATGATGTGGACAGTTTCGAAGAAAACTCACCGGAGAGAGATGGCATGGTGGAGGGAGGAGGCCGACGCATGGGCACAGTTTGGGGCTTCATTGGTGCTTTGCGTTGTGAGATGGGATGGACAAGGTCTTGCAAAGGGATAGAATGCAAGAAGAGCTTCTATATGTAAGGCAAAATGGAGAGAAATGGAATTGAAACGATCGAATTGAAGGTTTTCAAGACTTGAGAGCTTATGAGCTGGAAATTGATGATTTAAAAGGCTAAGAAACGGAAAAGAATTGATATTTGGCAGTGAATGAAGACGTTACCAAGCAAGAAAATTAATTTGGTTGGGAAAGAATTGATTTTAGTATGTATGCATCGCTCATGGGTTGCTCGGTGAAGAAAAAGAAGGGAGAGAAGCAGTTCAGTCTGTTCGAAGATGAATGGAACCCTTTTAACAAATGCATGTACATAGATGTAGGGCTTAACACGAGGAGGGGTAGGGCTATTTTAGCACAAAGCAAGTTTAGTTTGAAGTACCATAATTACTTTTTAAGCCTATGACTTAGTCACATTAGCCTAAACGTAAATGTCAAATTTATTGAATTAAGCACTAACTAGGGAATAGGCTAACCCCTCACTCCTCCATGAGGGTACCAACCCAACCAAAATTTTTAATTATTCCATGTTTTACCATATCCCACCATAGTGTTCAGGTTGTCTATGCCAAAGTGGCCCTCTTCGCAAAGCCCATGACCGGTAGCACAGTTATTCAAATAGATTTGACCCTATAGAGTTTGTGCATCTTTACCTACAAGATATAATCAACTTATGATGTACATATGATACGCTTCCTTAGGCATGCAACTAAGATGATCATAACAAAGCTCTTATCAAATTGGATTCTAGTAGTTCCCACCCGTTGGGTAAACCCCCAGTGCCCTAGGGGCCCTAACGGTTGTATAGGGGAAGGTTTTGTATACCCGTACCCTGGAATACAAGGGCCCCAATAGTCGTAACCCGACTACACAGCTGGAAGAAAACCTATCATTTGCAACCTACATGAAGGTCTTGCATACCCGCTCCCCGGGATACACTAGCCCCAATAGCCGTAACCCAACTGCACAGTTGGAAGAAAACCTATCATCTACAACCTACAAGATCCTTTCTAGAATAAAACAAGATAAGAAGCTAGGTCCACCCATTCAGACATGGTAGTACAGATAGTGCTCCAGTAAGTGACACTGGGTTCAGTCATTATTTGAGTTAGGCGAGACATCCGCAACCCACAACATGCATGAAGCACTGATCTCATCCAAACACTCACCCAAGTTGATTAAGTGATTTTTAGTTCATTAATAACATTTCATGTTTCTAGTGATTACTCATGTTAGCACACCAATGTCCACAAAGTATCCAAGTGTATGATGGCAATGTGTGCATCATATTCAATGTACGCACTAAAACAAGTCTAAGTAACATTTCAGTATCGTATAGCCAAACCTACACATGACTAACCCACTTAACCTTAGCGTGATAAGGCATAGGACCGTAAAATCATTAAGGAGTGTATCACAACAAAGAGGAAATTATGACTAATTACTACCAAACGTGATATGACTAGAAAGTAAAGCATGCATAATAGAATTTAAAACATAACATACTTTGTATTTGAAAACTATGAGCAATATGATCAAATTATAAGAACTTGTCTTGTTCAATAGTGGGTAGGGCTAGTTCTTAATCGGCAGCGATGGTGGCGTCTGAGGCGTCAAAGTACATATCATGAAAACATCTAAATTCAAATTGAATTCAAATAAATTCAAATGAACTACAAAAATTATGCTTTTGGTACTGATAGAAATGTCTAGAATTTAAATTAATTTAGAAACAAGAATCACTTCATCTGGATTTAAAACAAAGGAGAATGAGCTATCCAAAGTTTGATCCAAGAAGAAAATCTAGAAATTAAGAAAATCTGACAAGTGGGTCTAGTCGGATTTTTTTTCCTATTTACTTTTATTTGGGAAAACATCCAACGGCTGGTAAAGGGGCCCAACAGCCATAGACTCGATTCACATGGATTGAGTCTACAAACCGATTCTAATTGGTGGGGTCCACATACGAGTGACTCAATTCTTAACTTAGCTTTTAGTTAGATTTTCTAATTATAGTGGGCCCACATGTCATACTGACATTACTTCTAATAAAAATAATTACCTAGTTAACACTAATTGTTGTGGGCCGCATGTCACTAAGAGAGAACAGGGTAAGGTGACAACGCTATGGCCAAGCTCGCCAGTGGCAAGGGAAGGGCAAAGGAGCACGGCTAAGGGCCAAAATGGGTTGTCGGGTCTCTACAGAGTTGATTGGTGGTGGTGGTCGGGGAGATGCATTGCAACGGTGGCGCGACGGCGTCGGGCAACGAGGTCGCCCTGGCCATGTGACGACTTCGACGGAGCAAATAAGCAACATACGAATTAACCACTAGCGCACTAAAGGGAATGCCAACGAAGCTATATGTTGAGACCAAAATATGCAAATCTAGACTTTCTGCGTATTCTGCAGAAGTCTAGGTTCACGCTAGTGCACATAGTGAAAATATAAATGAAATATCTACCACATCACGATTAACTAAGGAAAAGTTTCAAATATTATTATTTATCAGAATTGCGACCTTATAGCCAAGTTTACATTTTAACAGCGGAAAGGGCTTAACAGAACTAGCAACATAAAACAACAAAAACAAAGCGGGCATTCAACATGTCCATAGGCAATCGACTGGAAAATGAGACCCTAATCTGAGAAGTCGTCAAAGTATCCTCCTTCAGATACCTCCGGTTGATATGATTCTTTTTCTTCAACTAAGCAAATATGGGTATAGCCGTGAGTACATAGAATACTTAGCAAGTCATTTGTAACAAGAATACGATATAATTATGCAATACTTACCAAATGATGACTGAATGGTTATTTTGTAAAAATCAACAATTTAATGTAAATATAATAAATAAATTGGAAACAAACTTTGAAAATGATCAATACATAAATAATCAAGGGAATTAAATAGACCATAAGTGAACTGACTATTCACTCAATGAACCACCTCGTGAACTAACCATTCATGTAATAAACCACTGGTAAACTAACCATTCACTTTTCAAACATAACCCATCCATGTTTTAATGAAATCTCTATCCCTTGTGTGAAATCACTGAGTATTGTTCATAACCAAAGACACAGCTATTTGAATTATTTTATACTCTGTAGAGATTGCACAACTTTGCCCACATGATATGATCATCTCATAGTGACACTAGGGCAACATGCTTCTTTGGGCATGCTGACCAAAAGATCATAACAAGGTCTTTACAATACTCAATCTCAAACTGATCTTATCCGCTAAGATTTCGCTACCGAGTAGGCTAACCACCTAGTCGAAAAAGCCTCCTCTTGCGCTAACATAACATCCTAATGACAAAATCAAGATTAAAACTTTATAAATTAATCAGCTAAATCTATCTCATACTAGATATATGGTTGTACGATAAGGCTCAGATCAATACACATAAAGTTAAATCCTTAGACATTACCCAGGTGAGACATTCACATCTTAAAAGTGCTAACCACACTTTCCACTTTACTACACGATCACTCGCCCAAGTAAAAACCATTTTGTATACAATTTTTATAACTGTGACTGACCATCATAATTCAATATCTTATTAAGTCAAAATCAATTAATTAATCCATATGTGATAACGAGCTCAACATACTATAAGCATGGCTAAACATACTAAACGTACCACCTATGTGACAACTAGTACTGCATCACTAAATAAATACCCATCCTAAGGTGATAATGAAATCATGGCATTCAGATTATCAAGGTGGAATTAATCAAGTTGGAGAATAACTACCAGATACAAAGGTTTATAATAAAATAGCGATGCATAATAATTTAAAATAAAATAATAAATAAATAGATTTAAAAACTGGGTTTAACATGATCAAAGGTCATGACTTACCTTGGCCTTGCTCAGTTACCAACTTTTAGTCTTCAGATCCTGCTTCAGCGCCTTTGAAGATGTTATCTAACGGAAGAAAAAACGAACAAACACAAATAAAATCAAATAAACCCTAAAAACTTCAAAACTAGAACCAAAAGATAGAGCTTCATTTTAGATGAATTTAGGAAAAAGAATCGAGTCAATCGAAGCTAGAACAGAGAAGAACGGGCTCTCAAAAAAAATTTCAGAAAATAAATTCTTGCAAAATTGAGAAAAGCTACTATACTGTAGGCCTGATCTATGGACTAGTGCTAGTCTACAGTGAACTCGGCTCAGAAAATAGTGCACATGCTGGCGAGACTTGTTGACGTGGCAACTAGGGTTGACATGGCGGTGATATGGCATGACACGTGGCATGGGTGGCTGAGGTGGTAATGACGTGGCAGTGACACATCGCGCTGACGTGGATGTTGACACGTGACTCGGTGTGCTGAAATGGTGGACACGTGGCATGACATGTGTGTCTAGGGATGGCGTGGTATCTAACATGGTTGTGCTGATGAGGCTCGGTGCATGAGTCTAGGGGACAGTGCATCTGAACGGTGGACCTCGCATGTCAAAGACATGGTTCACGTGGACTAGGTCTAGGAAGAACTGAAAAGGTGGCTGGGTGTAGGATGGAGTCAGAGTTGACGTCAGCGGGCGCGTGAACCAAAGCGTCACTTTGGCGACCAAACAAGCGGCGTGACTAGGCGATGAGGTGACCACAGATGCCTGGCGGCTTCGAGCGGACAATGACCGAAACGAGAGGCAAGGCTGGTCGGAGATGGGTGGCAAGGCGGGGAAGGGCTCACTGGCGACAAAGGCGAATCGGCGACGGTGCGCGAAGAAGACGAAGGCCACAGTGACAAAGTCAATGATGTCGGTGTGAACTCGACAGTGGGTGTAGATGATGACAAACTCGACTCGGGACGGTGGCTTCAGGTGTAGAAAACGAGAAGGCTAGGTGTGGCTTTATACCTGAACGACGAGGAGTCCATAGTCAGCACGGACGACGAGGCCAAGACAGCAACAGCATGGACATCGAGAGTCTGTGTCGGAGACGGCTCGCACGGAGGCTGGGACGAAGACAATGAACAGTGCAAGTGCACTGATGGGTGACACGTGGCACTAGGCGAGATCCAACGGCCCACGCAGTGGTGACTTGGATAATTGACACGTGGACAACGCGATTGGCTGGCGGGCTGGATCGGAGGGGAAAGTGGGCCAGCTGATGGCTTGGGTGGACTGGGCTGAGGAATAGGGTTTTGGCGCAAAGGCCTTTTTGGAGAATTCTAGCATTTTCTAATTTCAGAAATAGGATTAAATCTACTTGAGTTTTAGAAAATAGCAAATAAAGCCAGAAAAATTTCAGAAATTTTAGAAAAATTCCTTGCAGCACAAGGAATCCAAATAAAATAATTTTGCAATTGATTGATGTTTATTTAATTCAAATTAAATATTTTTAATTTCTAAAATTCTAATTAAGCTTTAATTAATTTAAAAAGTTCAAATAATGAATTTTATTTTAAAAATTTCTAAAAGACACAGAAAAACAGGTCACCGGAGTTGGGCCGACGGCCAGGAATATGGCGGCGATGGCACGACAGATGGCGACGACTACAAAACAGAGTCTAATCCTCCAAATGGAAGCCAGACTTATCATCTACAAGCTACAACAAAGCTAATGGTGCCCGTATTGCTCGGATTGGTGCGGTGTGCCATGCTCTCTGCAACGGCCTACGGCGATGCGGCGAGGCCCGACGAGGCGGCGGTGCTACAGTCATCTAGTCGGATGGGACTACCTCGCGGTGGTACAAGGCTCAAGATATGCTGGGACGCGGCGGGGTGATGATGGTGCTGAGCGGAGCGGCGCGCGTGCGTACGGGCACTGCAGCGAGCGAGAGAGAGGAATAGCGTGAGGAGGAAGACAAACAGTGCCTTCTCCTCTCGGCCTGACGGGTGGGGCTAGGGCACGCTTGTTAGCGTGGGTGAGAGAGAGAGAGAGAGAGAGAGAGAGAGAGAGATGCGGTCTGCGCTGGGTTGGCTCTTGCCTACCTAGGTTGCAGTGGCGGACCCAGGATTTGAATCCAGGGTATGCCTAACTAAAAAATTATTATCCAATGTGGTATAATCTAATACAAAAATTCGGTAAACGGTTCGGTAAAAAACATAATATAACTAAAAGATCTCATAATACCTTAATTCAGCCAGTGCGATGTGCTTCCGTTCTTCTTCATGCCTCTCAATTCAGCCAGTCTGCCAACACATACACAAAACAAGCAAAAAAAAGGCACATCAGGCATTCAGTGTACTGATTGGTACCTGGAAAGCAAAATAAGATTTGACCATCATGTGAAGCATTTGCTGCATGAGGACAGTTATCAGTGAACCCATCTACCTGTGGCCTCAGAATCACAGCAGTATCTGGAACTCCAACAAAAGTTTTATTTTCAGAATTCTTCCTCTGTGCATGATTATTCAGAGCATCATATACTATACTTTCGAGCCGCCCATCTTGCGTAATAAAATTGGCAGTCCGAACCAAGTCAAGAGTCTTGTCAAAAGCAAAATTATGGGCAGTGGCTGCTTGTTCAATGTCCATGTGCAGAAATATATCCTTTGGTCTAACACCATGGCAGACTAGTGAATCAAATTGACCTTCTGCCTGCATCTGGACAACCTCCTCAAGTGAAGTGCAAGTCCTCTCTGTGCTTCCACATAAATCAGATTGCATGACCACCAATGGAGACCCCATCTCTGTGTTGAACTCGTCAATAGGAGAAGACTCTTCCACAGTCTTTACGCTTTCCGGAGAGCCTTGAACAACTCTTGGATACCAGTATTCATCGTTATCTATATGACCATCACAAGACTGATTAACACAACACACCAAATATCCATTAGCAACAGAAGACTTATCCACATCTGAACCAGTTATATCATCTGATGGTTTCTGATGGCTACTCACTTCATCAATGAAATCCAATGAAGAAACAATGTTAGTTTTCTTGTTTTGAAGTACAATGTTGTCCAAAGAGTATGCTTCGACACTGTGAGTTAGTTCACAGGAATGATCAGAAACATCATCTAATTCAGTTGGTTGGGTGATGAATCCAGGCTGTTGTCCACATCCATCATCCTCTATCGGCACTTGAAGCAGCTCAACAGATGAATGCTCAAAAGAGTTCTTTCCAGGTACCAATCCATCTAGCAATCGCCAATTTCAAACATTTGTCTCTACTCAAAGTCTCAAACTCAGTAAACACATCGCACCATCAGTGAATCAGCCAATCAGGGTCCAGGGACAGCCGGCCAAATTGCGGAGGGAGCCTGGCGGAGGCGGCAGATGCACAGTGGTGGTTGGCGGACGGCGCCGTCAGCGGCCGGCCAGGTCGCGGTCGCCGACGCCCGCTTGCTCTGCAGTCTGCTCCTCGGCTCTTCCTGCGGTCGCAGCCTGGTGGCCAGCCCAGCGCCGGTGCCGCGCCGCCCTCGCGCCCTGGCGGCCTGGGCGCCTGGCCGAGCCTGCGCGCCGCCGGGAGTCAGGATGGCCGCGGAGGCGGAGGGTGGCGGAGGCGGAGGGACCGAGGGAGCCTGGCGGAGGCGGAGGGAGCCTGGCGGAGGCAGAGGCGGAGGGACCGAGGGAGCCTGGCGGAGGCGGAGGCGCCAAGACGGAGGCCGAGGTGGAGGGAGCCTGGCGGAGTGGCGGAGGCGGAGGCGGACTGGCGGAGAGAGCCTGGCGGAGTGGAGCCGGATCCGCGAATGGGCGCTGGCGGTCGGCGGAGACGTGGGGTTAGGGCACGGGATTTTTTTGGGCCAAATTTTGCACTGTTGCAGGGTAGTCCTGGACCTATATGAACTACCCACTGGGCCCGCCCCTGCTAGGTTGTGTGCGAGTCGGAGGGAAGTGAAGGAGGGATGGCAAGGAGATGCTAGCCCAAATGAGAGAAGAGGAGGGAAAGGGTTTTCTAATTTATTTGATCAGCTCACCCCAAGTTAAATTCAAATCTCGGTTTTGAACTATCTCAAATGTTTGACAAACCAAATGTTCAACAAATTTTTTTTGAAAATTGCAAAAAATTATTCGGTTTCAGAATTGAGTAAATTTTCCTCTTCTCCGCGTCGCCCGGCGGCGGATCCCTTCTTCCACCTCCTCTGCCGCCGCAGAGGCGCCCCTTCACCGGCTACGGCGGTGGATTGGCGGTAACTCGGGCCATCGGCGGGCCCCATTTGCGCCAGCACACTCCCTCGAGCGGCCATCGCCGAGCACGCCGCGTCCGGCCTAGATCCGCGATCACCTCGCGCTGCCAAGAGGCCGAGAAAATTGCTATTATAGGACTCGAAACAATGGGCTTCGCTATTATAGGACTCCAAACGTCGACTTCGCTAAAACGACCCTTGAAACATTGGCACTTTGTTATAGATGACATTTGGTCTTTTTAATCTCTTTTCTCAACTAAAATACATGTATTTTGCCATGGGATGACATTTTTGCCCTTGTGTTTGGAGGGCAGGTGCCCTGGGCAGGCAGGCTGTTACGCATTACGCATCTTGTGCTGTTACCATGAACAAGTAACGATAAACAGGCCAGGGTCTTGTGCTGTTACGCATCTTGTGCTGTTACGATGAACAAGTAACGATAAACAGGCCAGGGTCTTGTGCTGTTACGCATCTTGCAGCAGGATCTGCATGCTTCCCAGATGCGCCGTTTTCATTTGCTGCTTTGACATGACAAACAAGATGGCAGCATTTAACTAGTAAGCATTTAACAAGATGGCCGTTTTCATTTGCTGCTTTGACATGACAAACAACTTCGGATCAGAAAAAATATACGAATCAACAAAACTATAGCTTTCTTTGGAGAATATGAAATATATATAACTAATCAACATCTGGCACCAAGAATTCTCATACCAATGATATTTTTCTTGCATCCATCAAGCCGGCCAAATAAATAAGCACTGAACTTTTTTTATATAAAAGGTCAACATGTTAGGATACTCTCCATGTCATGACTAAGGGATCTTCCTCAGTTGTACTCAAAAGCCTTGAATCCAAAGATGCTTCTCAGTGTTAGACTAACACTGTCTGATCTGAAGCAAATTATATGCAATCTTTTAACAAAGGGAATCATGTCTAGTGCCTGAATCGAACCAGTGACTAGTAATTCATATTACTGAAATAATCTGAACTTTTAACTAAAGATAACAGTAAAATTAACTTAAATAACATCTCATCATAGCTAAAATAATTCATCCAATATGTAGCTTTCTCTTTGGAGTCATCTTTTTTTGTGCAGCCGCAGGAGGCATCCTCATAGGACTAGTGGTGTCGGTTTGCGAAGATGTGCCCTCTCCTAATAACATCGCAAGCTTGCTGCACATAAATACGATATGACAATTAGATGTATGGAAAAATTAATGTACAGTAAATGTGTTAATATTTCTTACCTTCTAGTGACCCTTCCTGGACTATCCCGTATGATTTCTTCTCTAGTCGGCCTCCGTGGGGTGCTAGGTTCTACTGGCGCAGCTTTTGTAACATTCTTCCTAGGTTGCCTACGCTTCCTACAAGTAATCAAATAAATTAATATTGACATTTTCAATTTTGTTTCTTGATAAAGAAAATCAGTTCTTACCTCTTTTTTGCGGTCCCATTGAGTGGGCACTTGGCACTAGCTTGCCTGTGACCTTTTTCTCCGCATTTTTTGCAAGTCATAGGTCCTTTGATCATCTTCTTTCCCTTTCCATTTGTTGGAGCAGTATCGTTGTCACCTCCATTCTGACCTTCACCCTCGTTGGTACATTCACTATCTTTCGAACCTTTCTTTTTGTGGCCACCTTCCATCCATCCCTTCCTTCTTAGTTTCCTTCGTCTTCCAACAGGTAATTTAGCAAGAGGTGCACCAACTAAAAATGGTAGGTCAACTTGTGGCCATTGTGTTTTGTCTGTCATAGGCTCAATCTCTCTACCATAAGCAGCCCTGAATCTATTCACCGAGTAATAATCATGCACAAACTGTTCGAGGTCAACTCCCCGTTGGCGGGTTACATAGGCCAATACATGTTGACAAGGCTTACCAGTGTGCTGCCATTCAATACAAGTACATATCCTTTGGTGTAACTTGACAATATGCCTCTCAACTCTGCTGCTATGGTCCCACACCTCTGCACTCCAATTAGAACATGGTATAATTTTCAAGTGTCCCAGACCTCTAGTATTTGCCTTTAGCTGATGCATAATAGCTGGAAGTATCCTACCTTCAGGTAGCCTGTATGCAATATTCCTTCTCTTGTTCCAAAGTACCATGATCATTTCTCTAATCTTATCAGCAAGGTCAGCAACAGGTAAGTCTTTGTGGTCTCTAATCCAGTTATTAAATGACTCAGCAATATTACTAGTTATGTAGTCACACTTAATTTCTGGATTGAAAGCACACCTATACCATAATAGCTTATGATTGGTCTGTAACCATTTCACTGCTTCATGTGATTCACTTACCATTTTTGCTATATTGTCATAGAATATGTCTTCTCTGTAAGCCCTAGCCGCAGGATATATCTGGCCGAACCCTCTAAATCTCTTCTGGAAATTTTTGACAAGATGATAAAAGCATTCTCTTTGCTCTGCATTTGGGAATACATCCTTCACTGCATTCTCCAAGCCCTTGCAAGCATCAGAACAAACAGCAAGGAGTGGAGGATCACCTATAGCCTTCTTTAATTGTTTCATGAACCAAGTCCAGTTGTCTGTTGTTTCAGAAGCTATGAAGCCATAAGCGAGTGGATACATCCAATTGTGACCATCAACTGCTACAGCTGCGGCCAAGTGACCATTCCACCTTCCATTAAGTGTTGTAGCATCTATGCTCAAATGAGGCCTACAACCTTCCAAGAAACCATCAATGCATGGTTTAAGAGCACAGAAAAAACGGTGGAAATATACCTGACCATCCACCTCAAGTACCTCAATCTCAACTACACTCCCGGGGCACCGCTTCATTACCTCGGCCTTCCACCTAAACAACAGCTCAAAACTATCTGACCATTTGCCATAAACCTCATCAAGAGCTCTTTCTTTACCCCGCCATACAGTGTCATATGCAATTTGACACTTGTGATATGTCTGCAACTTCTTTTGCAGTTCCTTAGCACCAATATTTGGATCATCTCTAAGGATACTCACAGCCTTGCTAGCTACCCACTTGCAATTTGGAGCTGTAGTTATCTGCCTCATGCTAGACACACATGTATGGTTATCGACTAAGACAGTTACCTTCAAAACAAAAAATCAATGAGATTGATATTAATTTACATAACAAGTAGAATTAATGAAATAAAAAAATTATTCACCTCCACAGTGATTTGGCCTTTTTGTTTAGTGCCATTTATCCTCCAAGGGCAAGGGCAATCTTCATCACCGGACTTGCAAAAAGCCCTATATCTCGTTTTACATGACTTCTCTACTCCTAAATCGAACTCCTTATTGATGGCAAATTGCCGCACTGCCAGCTTGAACTCCTCCATTGTTGGGTACACTGTTCCTACCTCCATTGATGGGTTGTTCTTATCATATGAAATGACCATCTCACTTGGTATGGCATCACTAGTAGGAATGGCAGCACCATCATCATCTTGCCCAAGCTCATTATCATGCCCCTGTTCATCCATTCGGCAATCAAAGTCCTGTGCAGGTATATTTGTTGTGTCCTCCTCTGTGAAGCCTAGAAGCTCACAAATCTGATTCTCACTCATAACTGCAATACGACCTTCGTCATCATGTGTCTCGACTATTTGTATGTTAGCCCAATCAACTATTTCCATATTTTCCACATGATCTACTTGGGACCTAAACAAGTGAAATCAAGTTTTACTACTGTCTACTACTATCGTGGTAAAAAAAAATAAGAAATCTAGTGCAGCCAATACCTTTCCACTTCAAGAACAGGAAGGTTGTACTCTATTGCCGGAAGAGGAGCAGTGGGCAGCAATATCCTGGCTAGGGCTACAGCACTGGCGTCGGTAGGGGCCTCCACTGCCGGCTGTACATGGGGATCGCCGGGCTGGGGCGCGGCCATGGCACCAGGCGGTGCGCCCAGGGCACCAGGCGCCGCCGTCCGGGCTTCGCCGACCCGTGCGTCCAGGCCAGGGGAGGGCGCCGTCGGGGGATGGCCGGCCGCCGTCGGGGGATCGCCGGCCGGCGACGGTGGATCGCCGGGCTGGGGCGCGGCCATGGCACCAGGCGGTGCGCCCAGGGCACCAGGCGCCGCCGTCTGGGCTTCGCCGGCCCGTGCGTCCAGGCCAGGGGAGGGCGCCGTTGGGGGAGGGCCGGCCGCCGTCGGGGGATCGCCGGCCGGCGACGGTGGATCGCCGGGCTGGGGCGCGGCCATGGCACCAAGCGGTGCGCCCAGGGCACCAGGCGCCGCCGTCTGGGCTTCGCCGGCCCGTGCGTCCAGGCCAGGGGAGGGCGCCGTCGGGGGATGGCCGGCCGCCGTCGGGGGATCGCTGGCCGGCGATGGTGGATCGCCGGGCTGGGGCTCCATGTCGGGAATTTTCTCGGCGGAGTCGACGAAGGAAACGAACGTAAAGGAAACGAAAGGTCCGCGCGGTCTCCTCTTACGTGAATGAGGCAGAGGGCAAAACGGTCATCCATTGGTAAAATACATGTATTTTAGTTGAGAAAAGAGATTAAAAAGCCCAAATGTCATCTATAACAAAGTGTTAATGTTTCAAGGGTCATTTTAGCGAAGTCGACGTTTGGAGTCCTATAATAGCGAAGCCCATTGTTTCGAGTCCTATAATAGCAATTTTCTCCAAGAGGCCATGGGTGAGTCTTTCTCCTGTTTTTTCATTTTTTTTTTCTGGGTATTCTTTGCTGATTTCCTCTTCTTCCTCTTCTGGTCGTGCGACCCGGCCTCCGGCGTCGATGACAGCGCTACGATGCCTCCAAGTCAACTTTTGTATGGCGCGCAGAATGATTTGATTGAATGGTCGAAGCAAAAGAATCCTCAGTTTCCAGTTTCAGTAGTGAGGTAAAATTTCACTTGCCTACTAGATCACTGTAGAAAACATTAGTCTTCGGTATAATGCTGTCCTTTCCTGAGTTGTGCGGATTATATTGTCGCTAAAATTGCTCACCAGTCAGAAATAATCTACACTAATAAACCACCAGTTAAAATCTACCTACATCCACCCAACAATTACCTACTCCACAGTCATGACCTTAACTACGTTTACACCACAATATGCACCTATAATTACACCATCCTAAAAACGTCCGCACCAGATTAACTCTCCTCCATTCTCTCTCCTTACTCAACCATATCCGACAGTCATCCTTCAATGGATCTGCAGTACCCCTCCCGCGTCCTCTGCAGTCCTCCGCAGTACCGCTACGCGTGGGCCTGCTCCGCAGTCCCGCTCTCCTCTCTCTGATCCCCCACTCGCGAAATTTCCGCCCTCCTCGCTCCTCCTCCGCCTCCGTCTCCCTCGCTCCTCCTCCTCCCCCGCTCAGCCGCCGCTTGGACGACATCGACGCCGCCCTCGCGCCGCTCCTCCCGTCCCGCCCCGTCGCCGCGCTCTCTGCCCTCTACTCGCTTGGCCTCCCCGACCGCGCCTCCGCGCTTCTCTCCACCATCCCGTCGCTCACCGCTGCGCACCTCAACGCCCTCCTGGGCCCGCTCCTCCGCCGCCGCCGCCTCGCCCGCCTCGTGCCCTCCCTCTTCGCCGCGCACCCCTCTGCCCCGCGCGACGCCGCCACGGACTCCATCCTTGCCAAATCCCTCTGCCTCACCTCCGGCGCCGACTCCGCGCTGCACCTTCTCCAGGGGCAGTCGCCGCCCTCCCTCCAGCTCTACACCGCCATCATCGACTCCTTCTACAAGCAGCACCAGCCGCACCGCGCCGAGGAGCTGTGGCGCGCCATGGTCGACGACCACGGCATCGCCCCCGACGCCGCCGCGTACAACGTCAGGATCACCTACAAGTCCACCAACGGCACGGTGGAGGAGGTCAAGGAGCTGATCCGGGCCATGCGCGAGGAGGCGGGCTTCCGGCCGGACGTCGTCTCCTACAACGCGCTGATGCGGGCCATGGCGCGGCACGGGAGAGTGGACGAGGCGGTGGAGCGTGGAGGTGTACAGGAGCTTGCAGGAGCAGGAGCAGGGGGAGGGGAGCACGGCGGCGAAGTCGGCGCCGGACTGCGCGACGTACACGTGCGTGGTGGGGGCGCTGTGCGGGGCGGGGAGGTGGGCGGAGGCGGAGGACGTGTTCTACTAGGGGGTGAAGCACCGGAAGGTGGCGGACCTCGGCACGGTGCGCTCGCTGGTGCGCGGGCTCAAGGAGGCCGGCAAGGGGCGGGCGGCGAGGCGGGTGGTCGTCGGTCTGCGCAAGAAGTTCCCGGACCAGTTCAACGGGCCGTGGAAGGAGCTCGAGGAGGCGGCCGGGCTGCTCTGCGCCGGCAAGGAGGATGAGGACGACGAGCAGCCGGCGGCGACGGCCGCGTGAGCTGTTGCAGCAATTGCAGTCGTGGTAAGACCAAAAAAGAGTGGCATTCTTTTTTTTCGTTGGGAGGTCGTATTGCTGGATCGCATCGTAGTGTTCCGATGTGGTGTGATATCTAGCTGTAATGATCAATCTCTTAATTTTGTTTTCCCAATAATCATATCGGCGACGATTACAATTTACTAGCTGTTTTGGACGATGAAGTGCAATTCTATTTCTATCTTGGTACTTAAACCACGATGCACATGATGTATTTGGCTTGCAGTGATGAGTAAACTTTTTTGCTTCTCTTGCCGTCCCCACTGGCTGAAGAACTTGGTTACTGCCGACCAGAAGGCAATTCCTTCGTGTTCTTGTTCCTCCGACGTGCACGTGCTCACATCTTAGTTAAACCGGCAATCACATTTAGAAACTGGCTGCGTACTGACTTGCTGGTTACTGCTCATCTCCGAGGGCCACATCCTCTTCGCTTAGTATTAAGGTTATATTCTTACATATGTTCTATCATTCTATATATTCTTATATCTTTTAGTTCTTAAATACTGTTGTTTACCATTAAGATTCTTATTTACTATTTATGTTCTTGTTCTTATTTACTGTTTGTCATTCCTATTCATGTTTAATTTAAAAATAAAAAAATTTGCATATCATCCTTCTAACCTGCATCACTCTGTCCCTTATCCTTACACCTTCCAGTCATTCTCCGCCATACATTGTAGTGATCAGATCCCTAAGTCGTTGCCTGGGTCCACACACACACACACATACACACACACATATAAGTATACATATACATGTGTGTAATGATTCAGGGCAGCATCTGCGAAGTGCCATTGACTATTCATGTGCATACAAACATATATAATTCGCCACAAGATTGTTGCAAACTTTCACTGATAGAATGGGTGTGCATATAGATATATAGGGGAGTTGCATCTATGAACTATGAAGTGGTGTTGATGTTGGATTGTTGCGGTATTGTTCAGAGGTACGTACGCTTGAGTTTTTGGTATCAGTTTTGCAAGAATTCGTTTGAATTCAGAGAAGAATAGGAGAAGCTTATGTTTGAATTTGTCGCAAACCTTGACTGACAGAATGGCTGTGCATATAATAGGTTTTGCATAGATGGACGAATTGTTTGAATTTGCAAAATACACCTAACCATACTTTTATTACTATGGATTATGGACAACATTGTCTTATCTATGTGCAATTCCATTAGGTATGTTAAACAAGTAAAATGATCAAAACCAGTACCTCAGAAATATGTTGTGATGATGTGGAATATTGTTCCATTCTCTTGTGCGAAATTAACGCAGACGAAGTTGGTGTGCCTTGCAGGTATTTTGATGGCATCCCTCGAGTATGACTACAGGATTCCGGCTAAGCTGGCACAGAATTGCCGATACATTAGTCTTTGTTTTCATAGTGGTTAGTTTTATAAGACTTGACTGGGACATTTTCTTCAGCGTATTGATTCACAGATTGGATTTAGATGGGCTGGAATTTTGTTTTCAGAAGTGTTTTGCTCGATTACCTGTGTGGTATTTTGTTTTGCCTTCGGGTATAGCAATTAGCAGGCTTTGATCAGAAAAATCATGGCTTGCGCTGTACTAAACCTTTCCTGTCTCAAACATCGTGCTCTTTGTTTTCGAATTGTATATGATATTCAGTGGTTAGGAGTTAGGGCTTCGGAGTAGGACTATTGACATAAAAAGTGCAATATCCATTCAGTTCTTTCATTGGGTTGAACCGTAGAGAATATATACCGACTGTACGAATGATCGTCAGTGTATTGTTGTGCCATGCGAAATCCAGAAAACTGTTGACAGTGTCATCTCTTATCCAAAATTAAACTGTGCTGATATGCACCACTTCTCCCGATTTAACTATAACACGTCCTATGTTTATAGCAGACTGAATCTATGCACGGGTTTAGAAAGACGGTCAAATAAACAAGAACAAAGACGGTCAATCCAAAGCTATTTCAACTTGAGCTGAAATTTAGTCGAAGCGTCAGTCAATTGGCAGAACTATGCCAAACGACAGGGCAAGAAAACGAGGCAGCAACCCATAGCCTCAACTCCAAGTTAGCGAAAACTAAAAATAAACTCTTCCTGAAAAAGCACACACATCATACAGCGAGTTTCAGGTACCAGAATTGTGGTACACTTAACTGATCATCATGCAGAATAACAAGGCAGACTGGTACAATCATGCAAAGCATTAACTTATTGGTGCAAAAGCACAAAAGCTGTGTCCACATACAGACTGCCTAACACCGAAATTCTCTCTTCCATCGCAGCATTTTTCAGCACCAGCTTTAGAACTCACTCAAAATCTATGTTAAATAAGAACAATCAAAGCATTCAGCATTTCTTCTTTTCAGATATACAGCATGGAAACTCTCCTTACCCACTTCTGTTCTCTTGGCTTACAGAAACGGGTCGAGAACACGCAAACCACTATCTCACGCCTTCAAAGAGATCCAGCTTGGTTCCTTCGCTAAAAAACCACCGAACGAGCACCATCCCCTGCAGACAGTCCGCATCGAGCACAAGAACTTTTTCTTCCTCGAGAGACCATGATAGTTGACCAGCCACGACAAAACTGACACAAAAAAGAACTGCAAAAATGTAAAAGGAAGCAAATCCTTGGGCCACCTACTGAAGCACTAGGCATGGACGCCATTGCCATTGGCATAGTATGTTCCGTTTGAAAGACCATTGGCAAGCTTCTTTGCATGCCCATTTTGGTGTACTGTAGATGCGTAAGAACCATTGCTTAAAAGATGTTTAGCAGGGATAGCATGGCCATTGCAGCAGCCTTGTAGCACCCTATCAAGTTGCCCAGATGAGGCAGCAATAAGTCCTGCAGAAATACAAATGAGGATTAACATGTAGCTCCAGGGGCACTTGTTTACAATACAAAGTACAATAAAAAAAGTTTCTGCACAAGCAAACAGACAGCAAAATTGTGAGCTGGAGATTATTCAACAGCTTACCCACAAATAGCGGAGAAGGTTTCGAAGGTCTTGACTTGAACTCCGGATGGAATTGTGCACCAACAAAATATTGATGATTGGGTATTTCGATTATCTAGAAATAGCAAATTGATCAAGAGGCAGCTTTGGCAAAAATGAAAATTGTTCGAGCAAGCCTCAAGTTTTAGTCAGACCTCCATTCTCCTTCCAGTCTCATCTTTGCCAACAAATTGAAGTCCAGCATTTTCAAACGCTGGCACCATATCAGGATTTCAGCTGTCGTCTGTTAGACTTTCATCTTTTTCCGAATTTATTCCAACAAAGGATTTCAGCCGACCATAACTAATTCATTTTAACTCCGAATTGAATGAAACAAATTTTTAAATTTTTCTAAAATCAAAATCTAACCAATGTTTTGATTGCTTTGCTGATTTTTATCCGAATTTTTATCTTGTTTTGTATTTTACCGTAGCGTTAGCACGGGCACTATACTAGTCTAGCTTAAGTTGCTGTCACCGTGGTGGTGTTTTGGGTTGGAAAGCCGCACTATTTGTGGAGTATAGATGAATTATGCATTTTTCAGACACTGCTTTGGTTCATGTACTACATGGAAATCATTTTTCTGTGTAAAGATGCTTACATATGGAGATATGATGTCCAACTTTTGAACAGAATTTACCATAGGTCTGCACCAGTTAGGCAGGTTTTTTTTTTTTGTTGCAGATAAAATGTGTCAGTTATGGTGATGCTTATTACTACAATTTTTTAGGTTGGCAGCTAAAACAAACAGTGGATTTTGCTATCCCCGTTTCTTCTCTATCTAAGACTTCAGTTATTGAAGTAGGTAGCCAGATTTCACAGCTGCTGCCTGCTGACGAGGGATTTAGACTTTAGAGTAAGGTGGCAAGAACCATTTTTCTTTCATTTTATCTACCAGTAACCTACTTCATCTTTTGGGTTAGTTGCTCAGTCAATTACTTTTTCCGCATATGGTTTATGTTAGGATGGTGTTCCCAAGAGTAGTTTAATGACCTCCTGCTACAGTAGAACTGTATACTGAGTTTCTATTTGGTGTAGCCTTGTAGATGGACAGAACATAGTACTTGGGCATGCAATCTGTAAGGACTAAGGATTATCTGTTTATCCCCTGGAAGAAAATTTACCGCCACCAAAGTCCTATAGTATAGGTTAGTCATTGCAGCCGATCTATCCTATCATCTAGGTTAGTCATTGTAACCAATCTGTAAAGGTTTCCGTCACAATGGGACTGCAAATTGCAATTTTACAGGCCTTTTGTGCCCTAATTCTTCATATGTGGCATGGTTCTTTACATGCGTCTTTCTGCTGTAGACCGTAGTACATACAATCTGTATGAACTTTCCAGGTTCTTCTATATTGTTTGGGGGTTGTTGAAGTAGTTATGAGAAGTGAAGCCTGAGATTCATGAGGAAGTAAGCCTGACCAATTCTTTTAGTCGTGTTTATATTTTTTTGGTCTATTGTTAAGTACATTAGGATTTTTTGCAGTGTAATAGACAATCTATTCTTTTCTTTTATTCTAATATACTATTGATGAACAACCTTTTTCTATCTATTTATGTGCCCCAAACTTGAATTTCATATTGCCCACCATTCGTGCCTTTCTCTGAAGAGAGGTGCCTAATCTGAAAATGGAAGATATGTGTCGTTTTCTTTATGAGGAAATAGTAGGGGAGAGACATACTAAAGATACAAGGCATAAACAAGCCAATTTGATAATGCAGCCACCGCAGGTGGAGTGGCTCTAACTCCAAGCCATCCTAAATCACCAAACAAGGGCCTCTTCCATCTATGTTCGTTAAGTGGAATTTTCTTGAATACCCATTGTTCTTTTGATTCCAGACAAAGCATTAGGCAAGCCAGTTGTGTTCTGCTTAGCCTTGGTAAGTATTTCATTAAATGTCAATTTGTTAGTGTTTTAATTTAGTTAAAATTTGTTTGGTTTTCCTGTGTGATAGATTCCAGGTGTATGGTTTTTGAATTGGGAAGATTTTGACAACTTGGCTGGTGTGCTATGTGACTTACATTAATGATTTGAGAAGACATAAAGAAGGAACAAAAGATGAAATCAAAAGTGTGCGAGCAGTCTCTATAAGATGGCAATGTTTGCGTTCAGCAACACCATTTTGAGCATGAGCGTCAGGACAAGAGAGCTGAGTAAGAGTGCCCTCAGAGGATAAAAACTGGCGAAAAGCATCAGACAAATACTCACCACCAGAGTCAGAGCGAAAAACCTTAATAGGAGTAGAAAATTGTGTGTGAACCATGCGAACAAAAGACTGGTAAATGGAACACAACTGAGAGCGATGTTTCATGAAATAAATCCATGTATATCGAGAATGATCATCAATAAAAATGGCATAATACTTGTGACCACCCTTTGTAGCAAAAGGTGCAGGACCCCATACATCTGAATGAACAAGGTCAAAAGATCTAGCAGAATGAGAAACACTAGATGAATATGGTAGTTGTATTTGTTTTCCAAGCTTGCAACCCTTACAATGAAAACTAGACTCAATAGGTGTATGACCTAAACAACCTTTATTTATTAATGTGGACAACCGGAACCCACAAAGATGACCAAGATGATGATGCCACTGGGCGAAGGTAGGGACAGAAAATGATGCAGCGGATGACACACGAGCTGGAGACTCAATGGAAGAAGGAAGCCGCAAGGTGTCAAGGATGTAGAGGCTAGGAGCACCTTTACGGCGATGGCCAGTCCCAATCACTTTCTCGCTTCGACGGTCCTGAATAAAACAAGATGAGTCATCAAATCCAACAAAGCAATTTTGGTCTGTAACTTGACCAACCGAAAGAAGATTCATGGACAACTGAGGTACAAAAGAAACATCGGGTACAGAAAAATAAGGATTGCAAAGTGAACCCTGGTGAGTGATATGACAAGATGTACCATCAGCTATCTGAACAGAAGCTCCATCAGTGACCGGCTTGCAAGCAACCAACTGGGACTGATCAGATGTCACATGAAAAGAAGCACCTGAATCAAGCACCCAAGATGATGAAGGAGCATTAACAGGTGAAGCAGCAGCAACAAACACTGAACCTCTAGGAGTGGAACCAGTACCACGACCACGAGCAACACGAGTAGCACGATGTGCACGATAGTCAGCCAGCTTCTCTGGATAATGAGAAAAACAATTCTCTGGAAGATGACCAGACTTGCCACAATGCTTACATAGCTCTGAAGAGGAATTTTTTGGTGCACTGATCCTGTGAGAAGCTGCCAACACACTATGAGAAACAGATGCAGAAGAAGACATAGACTTGAGACGTGTTTCTTCTGCAAGTAAATCAGACAATGCCTGCGCCATGATGAGAGTAGAAGAATTGTGAAGCAATCGTGTACAAATGGAATCATACTCAGCCCGAACTCCCATGACAAATCTGTAAGTAAAAAAACTTTTCAATAAACTTATGTGCTGGACAGGGAACGGCTGTACACTCAGGTATCATGGAAGTCAATGATCCCATCAGACGATCAAAAGCAGAGTAGTACTCATCAATAGACCTATCATTCTGCTCAATTTCATGAGTTTGCTGCATGAGAGTATGCAAAAGAGCACCACTATCCTAAATATAACGCTTCTTCAAGTTGTCCCATATGCCCTTGGCTGTTTTGAACTTAGAAAGACTCATAATTATGGATTGCTTAGTACTATTCACCATGGCAGCCATTACTTTCCCATCATTAATATGCCATTCTTTTACTGCAGCAGCATTACTACCATCATCCTTAAGCACAGGTGGAGTTTCAATTAAGTGAAAAAGTAAACCATAGCCCCTCAATGCAGTCTCGACACAAAAAGCCCACTCTGGATAATTCTGACCATCTAGGGTGAGATTGATAACTATTGCATTTATCTGAGACATGTTGACCAACAGCAGGCAAAACAGCAGAACAGGAGATAGATAGTAGTTACCACGACTGTGATATCACGGGCAGAGGACAGTCGCAGCTGACGGGACGGGTTGAGGACGAGACCGGAGCAGAGTGGATCTGTCGAGGTGAGCCTTCCCCAGGCAGGCGACGCCGGATTCTCTCCTACATGAAGCAAGCTTGTTCCATCAAGCTCTGCAGTCCGATGAAGTGGCAATCCTATAACACCAGAGTGGGAGGAGCTGAGACGTTGGCTTGATTGTTGCCTCACCTAGGGGTGCAAACGAACTGAGCTGCCGAGCTCGCTCGAAGCTATGGCTCAGCTCAGCTTGGCTCGTTTAAGAAACGAGCTAAAAGCCTGGCTCGGCTTGGCTTGTTTCTTGGCTCAAGCTGGCTCGAGCCGGCTCGTGAGCCGCATAATTCAACACAGAGTTTGGCTCATTTTAATTTGTATGGTTTCAACACAACATAGCAGCAGGCAGCAACATAGTATAGTAATTGATAGACAACACTGAAAGTAGAACTTAGGTAGTATACTAATTGGAACAGAAACTGGCATTGGACACTCCAAAATTCATCATCCAGTGGCATTCAACAGCAGCAGGCAGCAGGCCATGTGATGTGAACATCTGGACGCCTCCTGTCCTGGCCCTCCTCTGCATTCAATAGCAGTATGAATGAAGATTTCTGAAATGTTTGTCATAATGTTGAAAACAAGGATAGAAGATATACAAGAACATCTAACAACTAGGATACACTATAAAATCATTCACAAAAATGAGAGACATTATACTACAAAACATAAACAAAAATAAAAAAACACCTCACCGAGTCTGCCGGTTTGCCGATTTCAGGAGGCACCTGGGAGCTGACAAGGTGTAGACCGGTTGCATGCTCGCCTGCTGGTGTAGAGCCGGAGGCCTTGGAGTCGGCCAACTTCTTCCCTCGCACATGAGACTCCATGCTCTATTGGCGATCCATGGCATGAGAGTCGGATGGAGGAGTGGGGGAAGCACAGCGAGGCTGGGGGGATAGCACGGGGACGGGGCCAAGGCCTAGGGGGAGGACGGGCCGACGGGGAGTGCACGTGGCCAGGGAAGGACATGACGCGGCAGCAAGGTGGTTGGGGCGGGCCGGCATGGTGGTTGGGGCGAGCCACGCGGTGGAAGGGGCAAGCGGCGTGGCATGCGACACGGTGGAAGGGGATCAACTGAATGCAGATCGGGAATTTGGGAATGGGAATTTGCGCGTGGTGGCCGAAGGGTTAGGGTTAGGTTAGGGGATCTACTCATCCGCAATCGCACCTTCAGATCAATCGAATGGCTGCAAGCGTCTCTAGCCAATCCAACGGTGGGATCATTTGGCCTGGTCCAAACGTCACTGTCGCCATTGACCATCCAAAACCAATCGAACGTCACCAAATGAATGAACGTTCAAAGTGGTCCGAACATCTCCAAGGCGATCGGGCGATCCGTTGAAGATCGGACGGCCACACCGCACGGCCGACTCTTGAGTCCCGGATTGTGGGCCGCTGCACTGCACACACGAGCCATAGCCGATTTACGAGCGGCTCGAGCTCGACTCAATTTTTTTGCGAGCCACAAAGGAGCCTCGGCTTGGCTCAAAATTTTACGAGCTCGAGCTCGAGCTAGCTTGGCTCATAACGAGCTTGAACCGAGCTGTGAGCCACGAGTTAATTTTCCAGCCCTAGCCTCACCCATGCAGCCAAATAATTCCATGTTTAATCTTTCCCATCTTGTTTGCATCTTCTCTCTCCTTTCAGAACCAATTATTTCCCTCTCACGAATAAAGAAGGGGTGGAAGTTTTGGAAGGAGGTAGTTGGCGATGCTGAGCCTATTCCTAACTATTGAGTGGGGGTTTTTTAGCTATAACTTATAATTTTTAACTCTAGTGTGGGCGTTTATGTGAATGAATCGAATATTAATAAACTGATAAGCCGCTTCAAAAATCTGTTCTAATAAGCTGCTTCGAAATGGCGATAGTGGAATCGTCTTAAAAATTTATGTCCCGATAAACCGCTTCGAAATGACGATAGAAAAATCGTCTTATTTGTTTGTTTAAGAGAAATCATAAGTCGAAAATAACTCATCTTGTTTTATGGATCGGGGTTGGTTTTTTGGGCTATGGTTTTAGTTTTTGGCTTATGGTTTTTAAATTCTGTTTGCGTGATGTATGTAGAGGGAAACAGTCGTATATAATTTTTATCGATATAACTGAATTTGGTATAATTTTTACTATTATAAAAGTGTGAGTTGGTGGTTGGTCTATTCCCCCTCCTCTCTTCTCAGCCATCCGATTTGATCTGGACCATTCGTCTCTCTCCTCTCTCTCAGGATACAACCGCCTACCCCCTCCACTTTTCTCATCTCCTCGCGCATTCTGGCCACCCCTCTCTCTGTCGCTTGCTCTTTAATGTTTGATGTGTGAAATTGGCCAGACAGTAAGTTCCGTCTTATTATTTTTATGATTTCGTTGCAACGCACATGCCTCTAACTAGTATCTAATATAATCTAACTATAGACCTTATTTTTAAAAAAATACACGTTTAAGCTAAATGTAGCAACGCATGCCAAACACAAAACGAAGTGCTCCCGAACCCAAATTTGCCGGAACGTTCGAAGGGCGGCGTGCCACTGATGCGAGGAGGGACGTTAGAGATCAATCCAACGGTCGTGTTAGGGCCTGTTTGGGAGAGCTCCACCAACTTCAGATTCACGAAAAACGTGGATCTGGAGCTGGATTCACCGTGGAGCAGCTCCATGGTGGATCTGGGATTCGTCAAAGTGTTTGGTACAGCTCCACCTCCCTCTCTATCTCACTTCCACCTGGGCCCCACACGTCAGGGGGCAAAGTGAAAAAAAATCCCGGCGGCGCAGGCGCGGCAGCGGCCGGCGGCCGGCAGGCGCAGGCGGAGAAGAGGAGGAGGCGGAGCGGCCGGCGGGCGAGGAGGAGGCGGAGAAGAGGAGGAGGCGGAGCGGCCGGCGGGCGAGGAGGAGGCGGAGCGGCCGGTGGGCGAGGCGGAGAAGAGGAGGAGGCGGAGCGGCCGGTGGGCGCAGGCGAGGCGAGGCCGGCGGCCGGCAGGCGAGGCGAAGGCGCAGGGGAGGACGGCGCAGCGACGAGAAAAAAAGAAAAACCAACCGTTTTTTGTGTAATCAGTGGCATGGTGGGTAATTTTCCCCAACTCCACCAATTTGAGTTTGGTGGAGCACCCCTTGAGGTGCTCCACCAATTTGGTGAATCTGGAGCTAGATCCATGGTTTTGGTGGAGCAGATCCACGGTAGAGCTGCTGGAGCTGGAACTGTTTAGCTTGGAAAAGTGAATCTGGATCTGGATTTGGTGAATCTGAAGCTGGTGGAGCTCTCCCAAACAGGCCCTTATTCCCTCGCCCATCATACACCACTGCTCCCCAAATCCTCAAAAAGTCCCGATCCTATCGTCACTCGGCCCACAGCGCCGCCGTCCAGGCCGCCGCCCCGCCCCCCAACCACTGTCCGGTCGGGCGTCGCCGCCATTTTCCTTCACACTTTGCGTTTCGGGCGTTGAACTACTGAACTTAGGAGTGTCCCTGGTGGCTGAGCCACCGCCGCTGCCGAATAGTGTTTCGCCGGGGATGGCGGTGGCGCCGGTGGGAGCGGGGATCGTGTGGCAGACGCCGGCCAACCCGCCGCAGCCGCACGACTACATCTTCCGTAACGGTAACCGCTACCTCGCCTCGTCCCACCACCTCTCCTCCTCTTCTCTCATGGTGCCACCTCCGAGTATCCAACTCTAAAACCCTAACTCCTCCCCGAACTGACGGTTTCCCTTCTCTTCGCAGGGCGGCGCTACGTGTGCCCCTATTACTTCGAGTTCGTCTCCCATGTAACTAAACCGTCTCTTTCTCTACCTTCTTAGTTTTATTTACTTGTTATTTTTCTTTCTTTTTCTTGTTGGCTTCCAATTCGAGTCCGGATTCGCATGTTTATGTTGGGACGAGGTGTTTTTCCATTGATTAGGTTTAGGTGTTGTAGTTGTTGATTATGCTCTTTCTCTCCACTCAAAATAATGAAACTAGATAATCATTCACATATACGCAATTCCTGGAGTTTTAGCATAAGCAGAACATTTTGCTTAATCTTTTCTAGGCCATCCAATATAATTAGTTAATTACAAACTGTGTGACAGCGGCTCCTCGAGGTTCTCGTTTTTCTTCATGTATGTGTCCATGCTTCAACCACTGTCGGTGCTTGACACTCGCTTCCGTTCCTAGGTGTTGAAGTTTGATTCGAATTTGTACCATGTCCGTGTAAAACACTGCATCGCCTTATGCTAGACGTGGCATGATCGCCAAGGCCATGTACATACTGTTTCAAACGTGGTGTTAACCTATAGCAACCGACTCTGATTCGGTTTTCTGTGTATGGGACTCGTTTCTCTCGCGCTATATATGTATTCTAGTATTCTATAAGACAAGCAAGAGTCTCATTGTAATATATCTTCATATAGTGAATTCCACCTTCGTGTGTCCGGGGTTTTTCTCGCAAGAGTTTTTCACATTAAATCCATGTATTCCATTCTTTTGATTCTCAATTTTTGTCGTGCGTTTTATAACAAGTGGTATCAAAGCATCGGATTTTAGATCAAAGCCGCTGCCCCAGGAGGAGACTCCCAGGGCGGCCATGGCATAGAAGAATACATGTCTGTCGCCGAAGGAACAAATAAAACTCATCGAATCCGAGGCAGCGTTCACTTCCGCATCCGTTTCCCATGACTGAGCTGTCTCGCCGTTAGTAACAGTAGTATGCAGGTCTCGCCGAAAAAAGATCGCTGAGACGGTGGAGGCAACCAGCGTCTCGAGAAAAGAAAAGAAAGAAAAACAGCAGCAGCGGGCGTCAATTCTGAGCCAAATTTTCAGTCTGGTACTTCGGACCAGCCAAGACCCGAAAAAAGAAGCAATAGAAAGCTGTCAGGAGAGAGAGGTGGCATGAAGCTCGAGAAAAAGGTGTTGTTGCTGGTTTGCTTGTTGTTTGATTCTTTTTTTGGCGGAATTTGTTTGGTGCACCTGAGAAGTGTACCAGGAGATTTCAGTATGCTCAATTTGGCGATTTCCACTTGCCTCGACTCTATATTGAGCGTCGACCTGTGCTCTACCTCAGCGATTGTTCCAGTGCCAGATTCGCCAACATCAATTGGCGATTTCTTTGATGATCTGTCGTCTCCTACAGGTTACTACGGCATGACCTGCAGATGAGGAGTCTAAGGTGGACTTGCAGGCCTTCAACACGAGTTAATTGTGTTACGCTTGATCGAGGAGACTTTGAAAGAAAAAACAATGTCAGTTGTGGGGACAATGTTCAATCACTATTTGGATATGTTGCAATTTAAATTGCTTACATGACCGTTATGAGGCTTTGGCAATATTAATTCTTAGGAATTTGATGACACTCTGATGGCAACCAACATGATGCTCTCCGGAGTTTTGCTGTTTGAAAGTAATTGTTTTTACTCCAATTTAAGTTCAACAAGGAGTTTATTTTTGCGTGGATAACACAACGTTTGTTCAGTTGTCATAGCTCAATATGAGGGGTCTACTGCAATTTATACCCCATTGACGATATGAGAATTCCTTTCATCCGAACAATTTGACAAGAACAGTTTCAACCATGTCGTGGAATTCAATTAACTTTAAAGTCGGTAGTTTGGCATACGTGATGGCCACACGTGCAAGTTGCTCTTTCAATGAGCGTTATTTGTCGAGTTTTATGTTTTAGGTGGAGCATGTCAGATTCCATGATATGAGATTTTTGCTATCTATCTAATGCCATAAGTGATATTTTGGCTTATGCTGTTCGACGATTGAGCATTTGTTTTAGGAGGTCAGCTACACAGTCTCAGGCTTTTGATGTGGTTATGAATTATTGAATACCCAGATTTGTTTGTCTTCTTTATTGAAAGTTGTGTGTTTAGATTTGCTACTTGTTTGCTCAATTTTGCTTCGTGAGAAACATTTGGATATGACTGTTCTAGACTTTCTTGTTGAAGATTAGTCCAATGGACTTTCTGTGCACAAAGTGTTCATGCTGATTTAATTGGAGGGTTTATTGTGTTTTTCGACTACTGGAGGGAATTCAGCTCAAGGTGGATATTGTTGAAGTTTGATTCGAATTCGTACCGTGTCTGTGTAGGACACTGCATCACCTTATGCCAGACGTGATATGATCGGTTCCAAGGTCATGCGTAGGCTGTATCAGACGTGTGTCAACCTGTAGTAACCGACTCTGATTCGGTTTCCTCTTCGTATGAGTCTCGTTTCTCTCGCCCTGTATATGTACTCTAGTAGTCCATAAGAGGAGCAAGAGTTTTATTATAATATTTTCTCATATAGTGAATTCAGCTTTCATGCGTCCGTGGTTTTTTCCCGCAAGTGTTTTCCATGTTAAATCCGTGTCTCCCATTGTTTTGATCATCTACTTTTGTTGTGCGTTTTATAACACTAGGAAATGTTGGTTTGGCTTGATTTGCTTTTGTTCTGACAATGGGTTAACTTTAGAGATGTGTACTACAAGTGGTCTTACCGAATTTTCTTTGGACCAAATCCATATAAATTTTACATTTGATTTGCAGGTGAAGAACAGATGGGCTGGGAAGACCATTGTGGATCTCTTCACTGAAGAATTCAAGGGGCGCCCTCGCGAATACTATGTACGATGCCACTATTTCTTTTGAATATTATGTATCCTATTATTCCTTGTTCTTTAAGCTTTAGTTGTGCATACATCATCATCCTTTTTTAATTGTACAAATACATCCATAAGAACCCTTCTACTGAATGTATTTCCTACTGTTTCTTGCATTCCACCATCTTGAGCTGCATGTTCTCCTTTCATGATTTAACCCTTGAGCATTAAATTCCGACTTTCTGAGAAGCTTTCTTTATTCTTTGGCAATATCTCCATTGCTGTATCTAAAGTAAAAAATGAAATTGCTAGGTTCATGCAGTGAAGTGTGGGAGGCTTCAGGTGGATGGGCAAACGATTCACGCAGAATATATTGTGAAACCATCACAAAAGATAAGCCATTTCTTGCACAGGTGAGTCAAGTTAGTCAATTTTGAAGGGTCATCGATATTATCGATCCCCATTTGGCCCATTCAACAAAAATATTTACTTTGTTAAAAAATACATGGGAGTCTTAGAAAGCGCAGTCAACTTCTCTAACCTTGATTACTAATATATAAAAAAAATATTTAGATTGGTCATGTGAAAACGATATCATTAGAGTGGTCATGAAAAATATTTTTATAATAATTTTTTGTATTTTTTACTAACATATTCAGTTTATAATAATTTTTTGTATTTTTTACTAACGCCAGTTCTTCAGCTTCTAGATTTCCGTGTTGATTTTATTGTGGAGTGTGACGCCTCGGGTTTAGGCGTTGGGGCGGTTCATCAAGACAAAGGGCCGATTGCATACTTCAGCCGTGGTCTGGCAGTTCGACACGCACATTTGGTAGCGTATGAGCGGGAACTCATTAGTTTGGTGCAGGCAGTCCACCATTGGCGGCCTTATCTATGGGGACGTCTATGTGTGGTTCGTACAGACCATTATAGCCTTAAATTTTTGCTTGACCAACATCTCTCCACAATTCCACAACATTGTTGGGTAAGCAAATTATTTGGCTATGACTTCAGTGTGGAATTCAAGTCCGGGCGTTTAAATGTGGCTACCGATGCCTTGTCTCGCGTGGAGGCTATAGATGGTGCTGCCTACGCCTTGTCCATGCCGACTTTTACTGTCTTGGAGTCGGAGGATCTGCGTAAGGAGGCAGAAGGTGGCTCAGAGTTGGCGAATCTAAGGACACATATTTCGGCTAGGGTTCTGGGGGATCCCTAGCGCATTAGGGATGGCCTTGTTCTATATCAGAATCGGGTCCATATCCCTCATTCTTCTCCATCTCTCCAGTCGGTATTGCTCGCAGTTCACTCGGCTGGGCATGAAGGTGTGCAGAAGACTGTTCACCGTCTTCGTGCTGATTTTCATATACCACAAGACCGTAAGTTGGTGGAAGACTTGGTCCGGTCCTGCCCCGTCTGCCAACCCAACAAGTCGGAGCAATTACATCCCGCCGGTCTACTCCAGCCCTTGGTGGTGCCATCTCACATTTGGGAAGACAGTGCGATGGATTTTGTGGAAGGATTGCTCTGTGTCAATGGGAAATCTGTCATTCTCACCGTGGTGGATCGCTTTTCTAAGTATGCGCACTTGATATCCTTGGCTCATCCATATACGTCAAATCCCGTGGCTTGGGTTTTTTTTTGATGAGGTGGTCAGGTTGCATGGGGTTCCTTGTTCCCTCGTGAGTGATCATGATCTAGTTTTCACAAGCAATTTTTGGTCGAAACTTTTTCGTTTGTCTGGCACTAAGCTTCATCTGAGCTCAGCTTTCCATCCTCGGATGGATGGCCAGACAGAGGTCGCTAATAAGATCATTACTATGAACCTTTGCTGTCTTATTGGGGATCGACCTCATCAATGGGTTCGTTGGCTTCCATGGGCTGAATATTGCTATAACACCTCTTTCAATCTTCGCTCCGTGAAACGCCCTTCAAGGTGGTATATGGACGAGACCATTCAGTCCTTCGGCCAGTTGAGGCTCAGTTTGAACGTCTTCCAACCGTGGATCAACTTCTCCTGGAGCGTGATCAGTTCCTAACTGACGTCCGTGAACGTCTCCTACTAGCGCAGCATCATCACAAGAAATCTTATGACAACAAGCATAGAGCACTATAGTTTGAGTTGGGTACATGGGTCTGGCTCTGTCTTCAACACCGGTAAGCATTGCCTTTAGTCGATCATGTTAACCGTAAGTTAGCTCCTCGCTATTACGGGCCCTATCAAATACTGGAACACATAGGAGATGTGGCATATCAATTGCAGTTGCCGCCTTGGGCTTGTATTGTTATGTGCCTTGTCTGTGGATCTAAGATAGTAGGGGTGTTGGGGCTGGGTCACACCGGCTGCTTCCCAGCGGGGCTCTCCTTGCCCTGCCGTGGTTGCCGCCTGGGTTCAGATCTAGGGTTTTGGGAAGAAGAGAAAACTTTATTCATTGCCTACTCTTCCGCTGAATCGCAGGAAGATATATAACTCTTACAATCCCAGTTCTCTTCAGACTCCAACTCCTAACCGACTCCATCTCTAATTCGAATAGAACACGCCTTTCCTAACACGCAAAACTGAATGACTCTTAACCGAAGCGGACTGCTATTGGGGCCGTGGATGGACCAGCGGCTTGGAACGCCTGCCATAGTGTCTTCCCCAATAGGAGTCCGTAACATTTCCCCCCTCCTGAGGAAACAGCTCGTCCTCGAGCTGGAAGTTTGGGTACTGTTGTTTGAAAGCGGGAATTGGAACCCAGGAAGCTTCTGACGGTGGTTGGCCCCTCCATTGAACCAGGACCTCCCAGATTCCCTTAAACAGGCGCGAGCGAACAATTGCGTCGGGTGCAGGAAGGGCTCGGCCATGCAGGATGTCAGGCAAAGGCGGGGGGGCATCAGGTGGCACACCGCTGTACTTCTTCAGAAAAGCCACATGGAAGACATTATGGATGCGAGCAGCCGCCGGAAGTTGTAGTTTGTAAGCCACTGAACCTACGCGACCAATGATTTGATAAGGTCCATAAAACTTGGGTGACAGCTTGGAGAACTTTGATGTGATACCCACAGCTTGGCGATGATGTAGCTTGAGCAAAACCCATTGGTCCACCTCGAAGTTAACTTCCCGATGATTTTTATCATAAAGATTCTTCATACGCTGTTGTGCTTGTAACAAGCGTTCCCGGATTTGCAGTAGAAACTCATCCCGGGCGCGTAACATGTCGTCAACTGCTGAGACTTGCGAGGAGCCTGCTTGGAACGGAAGCAGTGCTGGCGGAGGCCGGCCATATACTATCTGAAATGGAGTGCACTTGAGTGCTGAATGAAAGGAAGTATTATAGCAAAATTCCGCCCATGGAAGCCATTTGATCCAATGGCGAGGTCGATCCCCACTTAGACAGCGCAGATACATTTCGATGGTGCGATTGGTGACTTCACTTTGTCCGTCTGCTTGGGGATGAAAAGCTGATGTCATATCGAGAGAGACTCCTGCCAACCGAAAGAGCTCCTTCCAGAAGTTGCTTGTGAATATTGTATCTCTATCACTGACAATCGATTCTGGGAATCCATGGAGACGCACAATAGCCTCAAAGAAGGCATGGGCTACTGATTGCGCTGTGTACGGGTGTGATAGTGGCACAAAATGAGCATACTTAGAAAATCTGTCCACTACTGTCAACACTACTGATTTGCCTTGTATTCGGGGGAACCCGTCAATGAAATCCATAGTGATATGCGACCAGATCTGAGTCGGCAGTGGTAGGGGATGTAGCAGGCCTGCAGGATGCAAGTGATCACCTTTGTTGCGTTGGCAGACGTCGCAGCAGTTGACATGCTCTTGGATCAGCTTTTTAAGTTGTGGGATATAGAAATCCTTGCGAATCCGATGTACTGTTTTCTGGATCCCTTCATGACCCATGCCGTGGTATGTGGAGATGATTTGTGGCACATGGACCGAAGATGGTGGCACAAATATGCGGCCATGATACAGGAATAAGCCATCAGCGAAGGTCCAATGTGGTGGAAGGTCCTGAGAGGTCAACTGAGACTGTAATGTCTGAAACGCCGGCAGGGAACTGACCTCCTCTTTGAGCTGAGAAAGCAGTTGAAAGTCTGGTCCTGAGATAGCGGATAATGACATATGTTCGTCCCGGCGTGATAATGCATCGGCCACTGTATTGGTTTTTCCCGGCTTGAACTCAATTTGGAAATCAAACCCAAATAACTTACTGACCCAGTGGTGTTGAGGTATAGTGTTCAAGCGTTGATCGAGGAGAAATTTCAAACTGTAGTGATCTGTGCGGACAATGAAAGGTTTGCCCCAAAGATAATGTCGCCAATGGCGTACTGCTTTAACCAACCCGATGAGTTCGCGCTCGTATGCGGCCAGTTTGGCATGGTGAGGTGGAACTGCTCGGCTGAAAAATGCAATTGGCTTAGATCCTTGGTGAAGTACCGCACCAATTCCACTTCCGGACGCATCACATTCGACGATAAAAGATGTTGTAAAATCCGGCAGGCCTAGAAAGGTAGGCGTACAGAGGGCTTCTTTTAATGCCAAAAAGGCCTCCTGTGCTGACTGGGACCAACTGAAGCCCTCTTTGGTGAGTAGCTTGGTGAGTGGTGCGGCGATGGAACCGAAGTGACGTATGAATTTGCGGTAATACCCAGCAAGGCCTAAAAATCCTCTCAACTAGCGGGGAGACTTAGGACTGGGCCATTGCTGGATATCCTGAACTTTGGATTGGTCCATAGAGACACCCTCTGTTGAAATGACATGGCCCAGGTATGATACTGACGTTGTGCCAAAAGAACACTTTGATTGCTTAAGAAAAAACTGGTGCTGCCGAAGAAGAGTAAAAATCGTTCGGATATGGCATAAGTGTTCAGACCAAGACGGGCTGAAAATTAAGATGTCATCAAAGAAGACCAACACAAACTTGCGAAGGTATGGCTGAAGAATAGCATTCATAACCGCCTGAAAGGTTGCTGGAGCATTGGAAAGACCGAAGGGTAACACCAAATACTCAAAGTGACCATTATGTGTCCTGAAAGCCGTCATGTGAATATCCTCCGGGTGCATTCGTATTTGGTGATAGCCCGATCGTAAATCTAACTTTGTGAAGTACTTGGCCTGTTTTAACTCATCCAGTAATTCGTCCACCACCGGAATGGGAAATTTATCCTTGACAGTTTGGGCATTAAGCGCGCGGTAGTCAACACAAAGCCGCCAAGAGGTGTCCTTCTTTTTGACCAATACCACCGGCGAGCTGAAAGGTGACGTGCTGGCTCTTATGATTCCCTGTGACAACATCTCCTTGCATTGTTTTTCAATTTCATCCTTATGGTGGTGGGGGTACCGGTATGGTCTAACTGCCACCGGTTTGGATCCTGGAACGAGATGAATGCGGTGGTCACAGTGGCGTTGAGGTGGAAGCTCAGTCGGATTTTGAAATATGTCTTGAAAGTCTGCTAGCAGGTTAGGTAACAGAGCTTGATTTGGCTCGGTGATTGTGAACAGGTGAGACGGAGGCTTCCGTGGAATACCCAACAGGCGCACTGGACGCCCTTGCTGCCAGAAAGCCATGGATAAGTTGGAGAAGTCCCAGAGAATTGGCCCTAATGTTCGCAGCCATTGGACCCCCAGAATCAAATCAAAACCCTGAAGAGATAAAGCATAACAGTTGATAGCAAATTCTTCAGTACCCATAGTGATTGGCAATGCTGGGCAAAACCCTGGGCAAGATAATCTGTCTCCGTTGGCAACTGACACTTGAATACCCGTGCGAGTTTGCAAGGGAATAGCTGATAGTTGAGCCGCCTCCAGACTGATGAAATTATGCGTTGAACCGGAATCCACCAAAGCACAGAACTTGTGATCATTAATGCGAATTATCAGTTGCATAGTATTGCAGGAGGAGATACCTGTTAATGCGTGTAAGGAAATCTGGGGGTTGGTATCTTCGTGAGTATCCTCTGATATATCATCTTCCTCCAAGATTTCTATCCAATACAACCGCTTGCACCTATGCCCCCTTGTGAATTGTTCATCACAATTAAAGCACAATCCTTTCTGTCTGCGATCTGCCATCTCCGAGGGTGTAAGACGTCTAAACGCTCGTTGTAATTGAGGAGCTGCTCCTGTTGGTGGTGCAGGAAGGAGCGGGACCTCAGGTGGTTTGGACAACAACGGAGTTATGCGTTGTGCTGGAGTGTACCTTGCCGCCGAAGGCTGTGGATTAGAGTGTGGTTGTCTGAGAATCAAGCCTGAGTTGTATAAGAGCTTGTAGTGCCTTTCTGCTGCCTTAGCGAGACTAACGGCGGTGTCCAAAGAAGATGGGTTTTGTAGTTCCACATCTGATTTGATAAGTTCACCCAATCCGGCTAAGAACAATCCAACTTCATGTTCAGGTGATAGATTGTCAGCGCGACACAGAACTCTATAAAACTCCTGAGCATATTCTTCAACTGATCCTGTTTGCCGAAGGATGGCGAGTTCTGAAACTGGATTGGAACGAAAAGGAGGTCCAAACCGCAGCTTGCAAGAACTCTGGAACCGCGGCCAAGACGGAATTCCCTCCGTGCGTTCCACTTTGTAATACCATTGCTGAGCTATACCGGTCATATGGTAAGTTGCCAGCCATACTTTTTCCTCTTCCAAGGTGCGCTGATCGCGAAAGAATTGATCGCAGCGAGCCAGCCATTCCAATGGGTCTGAAGTGCCATCAAACAGAGGGAAGTCTACCTTGTAGAAGCGGCCAGGATGTGTACCTGCTGATTGTTCGCTGAAGTCCTGTCGTGCAGAATTAGCCGAGTTAATGTCTTTCGTTGGTGAGGACGGGCGACCTTCCAGAGCAAGCACAGCCGCCTCCAAGTTCGCCTGAGCCGTCGCCTGTTCTTCTTGTCTCTTCAAGATTGTTCCCAGGATCTCTTTTAGTTCCCGAAGTTCCGTGCTGAAGGAATCTGGAGCCATGGAGACTGATACCAATCTGTTATGTGCCTTGTCTGTGGATCTAAGATAGTAGGGGTGTTGGGGCTGGGTCACACCGGCTGCTTCCCAGCGGGGCTCTCCTTGCCCTGCCGTGGTTGCCGCCTGGGTTCAGATCTAGGGTTTTGGGAAGAAGAGAAAACTTTATTCATTGCCTACTCTTCCGCTGAATCGCAGGAAGATATATAACTCTTACAATCCCAGTTCTCTTCAGACTCCAACTCCTAACCGACTCCATCTCTAATTCGAATAGAACACGCCTTTCCTAACACGCAAAACTGAATGACTCTTAACCGAAGCGGACTGCTATTGGGGCCGTGGATGGACCAGCGGCTTGGAACGCCTGCCATAGTGTCTTCCCCAATAGGAGTCCGTAACATGTATCCATGACATTTTTCATGTAAGTTTATTAAAAGCGTATCATAGCGATCCTCTTGCGGCTCCACCTCTACCGGAACTTCAGCATGGTCCCGTGGCACCTATTCCTCGTCATGTTGTTCGTGGCCGCATTAGCAAGGGATTGCGTGTGAAGTGTTAGTTCAATGGAATGGATTGTCCGACGCCGAGGCCACATGGGAACCTTTGTAACAGTTTCAAAAGCAATATTCTTCCTTTCAGCTCGAGGATGAGCTGTTTGCCAAGGAGGGGAGAGATGTTAGATGGGGAAAAGTCTATAGTAGGCGTCGGCTAACACAGGGAAATCTAGCTGTTGCCGGCAACAACAGCTAGATCAAATCCGAATACATAAACTGCCATATCCGTTCTTCATAATATTTAGGAAGATGAGTTGTCGGATAGGAGATAAGAGTTATATTAGGAATAAGAGATTGAGTTAGATACTTCTGTTAGGAGTGCTGTCTATTTAAAGGACAGGTAATATTGTTAATGAATCAAGCAGAGAATTACCTTTCCTATCTTCTTTCCCCGTCTCCTCTCTGTCCTGCGCAGGTCTCCCTCCCCTGTGTTCTCTTCCTTCTCCCTGTCCTCCAGATTGCCTTCCAGCATGGCTCCAGCCAAAGGTCTTCGCCCCAAGCTACCGGTTCACCACCCCTACAACCTGCGTTCAGGAACCGGCTGTGACAGCACAACTTACCTTTGTGTAGTTCCTGAGTCAGCCCCTGTTTTTCTCTAAAAGTTTTCTTTTCCCATCTTTGATGTGGCTCTTCACCAACTAAAGCTGTATATTCTTGCTTTGACATAAATAATTCATGCATATTTCTCAGTTACAATTTTGAATTGGCATATTCCTGAAGGCGATTACTCTTTCAGGCATGAACCACCAGTCTTGGGTGGTGATATTTCAATCCTTCAGAACGAAGTTGATGTTGTAACTGTTTGCAAACCGGCATCTGTTCCGGTAAGTTTGTAATTCTAATGTTATTTATGAAAGTTGTTAAATGTGATGTACAAGAAAAAATATGCAGCTATTCTTCTTATAACATAATACTATTTTCATTTAAATTGTCTTTGAAACAAAGTATCCCTGCCAGCATTATTGATTGTTATTATAAACTTGTTCATCAAGATATGTTACCTGAACTAAAATCTATTAGGCTGTACCAAGTCCAAAGTCACAGAAAATGCAAGGACTGCTCCTTAAATTTTTATCTCATAACGATTTTTTAGGCTATGAGTGACATCTCTACAATGACGGTAATATTTTTAGTCACTGTCGGATGGTGCAATCTCATAATTATCAACTAATCATTAAAAACCTTCTACCAGATAAAATTAATTTAGGTTAGTCATGTTTGAATTCATGAATTTGTGGTGAAATGTGAGATCTAGTTGGAGCAAAAGTAAATTGGAACAATTTAGTTGATGAGGTTTCTGGCTGTTCAAGATGAACATCACCTTTGAGAATTGTGAACTCAGTAACTGTGGAAACGCTAGAGTCTAATTTCAGTTTTTTAAAGTTTAATTGTAACAAAATCTGGTCTATATTTTGTTTTAAGTCTAAGTTACTTACAAAAAGTTGTTTCCCTTTGTAGGTTCATCCCTGTGGCCAATACCGGAAGAATACTGTAGTAGGCATTCTGCAGGCTGAGCATGGATTGACGCCCCTATTTCGTATCCTTAGCTTCAATTATGTCATCATTGGATAGTGACTTTCATTACCTGTTTATTCTCTCCACTGTATGTTGAAATTTTACCTCTATTTATAAATGTACTAGAATTCCTTGACTACCATTATTATTTTCGCAGCAGTGCATCGGTTAGATCGGTTAGTTTCAGGCCTCCTTATATTTGCTAAAAATGCTGATAGAGCTGAACGTTTCAGGCAACAGGTGATATTAGACACCATGATGGCACTAACTTTTTTTTATCATCCTGTTCATTATGTATATCTGCACTCAGCATATCATCCTGTTCATTATGTGTGTCTGCACTCAGCTTTTATGTGGTTTATTGACATATTTTATCTTTTTTACACATTTCTTATTTGAGTACTGTTACTGCAGATTGAAACTGGTTTGCTGCAGAAGGAATATGTAGCCAAGGTAGTTGGGGTATTTCCTGATGGTGAGGTATGTGGTTTATTTAGTGTCAAAAGCTCAGCATGTCAAGGATTTTGTTGGATCCAAGAACGAAAGTTGTTTCTGTTGTAACATAACTTGAATTGACTTTTGTCTTCTGTCTACTTTAAAAATGATTTCTTGCATTGTCACCCTGAGGTTCATGGTATTCCGCATGTTTCAGTTCTTCAAATTCCAAATTTGCAAAAGCTTTTAGAATGAGATCTTTAGTGACTGAATTGAGTAACTTACTTTTGGATTAAATCACTTAAATATCCAACAAAGGGAAATTCAATCATTCTGGGTGGAGCCTTTAGCTTCACAGCCAAACAATTAAATCCTATATGTTGGGCCTGCAGTAGAGCATTTTGATTGTTCCTGAATGCCAGCAACTGCAATTACTTGGAAAGGAACTTCCTATCTTTAGCAAATATTTGTCATTTAGAAGCTTGGGACTTGGACATGTCTCAACCAACAATGGTCGTCAATATGCCATTGAACTATTGAATCCTTGGGGAATTTTGTAAGTTCTCTGTTATATGATAATTAAGTCTTAGTTCTACCAGGTAGGGAATGGCTCAGTGGAAATTTCTTGCCTATAGAAGAAGCATTTCAGATTACTTTGTTTGATTTTTCATACATAAATGCTGATGTGACATGAATATCTAACTAGAAGAATTTCTTTTCAGCAAATTGTTGATGCTAATGTAAACTTCAATGCACGGGAAGGAAGGAGCACTGTGGAGGTCTGTAATCAATTATTAAATATGTTGTACATTGCTTTTTTTTTGCAAAAGTACATATGCTGAATCAATTGCTGACTCTCTCTCTCTCTCATACACACACATGCGCACAAGCGCAATGTATTGCTGCCAGAGTTAAGTTGGTACAGATTAATGCTGTAGATGTTCTTTAATGGTGATAGTACATCAGATTGTTTGTACCAGAGAAATCATTAATGTTGGTTCATTGAAATTCTTGTATTTCCATATCTCCATCAAATATAAAATAAGCAAAAGAAATATTTGATATGGTCCCTATGGAGATTTTATTTCTTCTGGTTTCTCCTAGTAGTGGGCTGAACATGAACAATGTATTTGTTTATGTATGAACTACATGCTAAGATTTGACAGAACTACATTGTACACAGTAGCGAAACAACACTGGTTTGAGACACAGATCTGAGTTCAATTTCTGAAATGCAGGTTTGTGATGGTTCTGGTACAGCCCCAAGTGGAAAACAAGCATGCACCAAGTTTCAGAGGATTTGCACCAATGGGACCCACAGCATTGTCTTGTGCAAACCTGTGACTGGCCGGACTCACCAGGTATCTAATTCCATTTTACCTTCTATGCATGCTGCGGGTCCGCTTGTGTTCACACAAGTGAAATATCCTAGAAATTACAAAGAATAAATTTAAAAGGCCCCTATGCAGAAAATTTTTCAAATGGCCTCTTCTATAGTAACTCCTTTTGAGGGACTTACCTTTACATGTCTAGTCTACCCTTAGGATTTCGGACAATCTGTTGGACTTAACTTAGGGATTCACCCATGCAAGTAAGTTGTCTCTGTTATCTTGTTAGAGAATCTCCACTGAGATGCTTAATGCTTGGACCAGTGTTTCAGGTGAGAGATGCTGGAGAGATGCCAATTTAGATGGCAACCAACCGATGCATGGCACTGATGCTTGTGTGAAACTCTTGTTTACCAGTGCTTTACAGCAAAAGAATTAATTTCCCAGACTATTTGGTCAGTTGCTACACCTACCTAATTACCCCTACTTGGTGCTAAGTGTTGGGGTCAAAGTTGCCATAGTGGAGTCGTAGGAGAGAGATTGGGAGCAATAGAAAAGCCTTGTAGGCTGTTCCCTCCTTGATTGGATGGCTCAAAACAATCTGAGCTGCCCATTCCCCATGATCGAATGGTTACTGAGGCCTTACCAGGTAGCACCCCTAGTTAATGCCAAGTGTTAAAGAGTAAAAATTTGCCAAAGTGAGCACCCATGCCTAGTCCTGAGGAATGGAATGCTCTTTGGAGATTAACTATCAATGAAACTGGTTTCATTTTTTTTACCTTGAACACGCAGGAGAGCTGCGTATCTTTGCATTAAGAAGGGGAAAAAACTTACAGAAACCTTACAGACCCAAAAAAACGCACCCAAAAACACACATCACAACTGCTCTAGGAAACTAGCCTATGATACAAAAACAAGATCGACCTCGACCAGAGGGGATCTAATCCAAGACCTGTGGCGGGGCAGTTAGGTATGAGATACCCTTTGCTCCGGCCAGATCCCAAATCCTCATCTCCTCAATGACAAAAGACAAGAGGGTCCTAACGTCCGGCACAACCCCATCAAAGACGCAGCGATTGCGAAGATTCCAAAGAGACCAAGCCCCCAAAATGATGATGGAGTTAAGGCCTTGCCGGACCTGGCCATGAACTGCGTTGTGTGATCTGGACCACCAATCTTCAAAGGAGAGCTCACCCAGCTGAGGGGAAAGGTTTTGTAATATGACCTTTTGAAGCAAGTCAAATCAAAATTGGCGGGCAAACACACATGAGATCAAGAGGTGGTTAATGGTTTCCTCCTCTTGGTCACAAAGCAGGCAGCGCGGGGGGGGGGGGGGGGGGTTGTTGCAATCGCCGGACGATCCGCATTCCAGCATTTATCATGTGCAGCCAGCCACATAAAGAAACGACATTTATTTGGGGCCCAAGTTCTCCAAATTCGCTCCCAGGGTCTAAATTCAATGCCTCCCTGAAAAAGCCTTCATAAGCTGATTTTGCTGAATAATTTCCATTGGCAGTGAAGCGCCAAATGTGTTTATCTTCTAAAGCGGGCTACAGCTCCACCTGAGAGAGGAGATTCCAGAGATCCAAAAAATCAACAATGGCTCCGACCGTCATTGCTCCTATCAAATCCGCAGTCCAGTTGTGACCTGTGAGTGCCTCCCTCACCGTGCGCTTATTGGCATGTCTCTTGGGAACCAAAGCAAAAAGACGGGGTGCCAGATTAGCGATCCTTTTCCCATGGATCCATCTATCTGTCCAAAAGAGGGTGCGAACGCCATTACCGACCTCAGTGTAAGTTGCAATGGAGAAGAAGGACCGAACACAGTGGTGAACTTGGATCGGAAAGGGGGCCCAAGACCTGTCAGGATCAACCTTCTGAAACCAAAGCCATCTCATTCTAAGGGCCCATCCCATCCGCTGGAGGTCAGAGATACCAAGACCCCCGAGTTGAAAAGGCCGGCAAGTTTTGTCCCACGCCACAAGACAATGTCCTCCCTTAGTTTCTTTTCTGCCTCTCAACAGAAAACTTCTACGGATTTTGTGTATTTCTTTAATAGCCCATTGGGGGAGGTCAACTGCCATGGCCAAGTAGACTGCCCACCCTTGTTAGCAACTCTGCTTTCTAACCCGGAAGACGATCGACAATCTTATCAATAATAGGCTGCACATCCGCCCTTGTTAGCTTCCGAAGGGAGAGGGGCACACCAAGATATTTGCAAGGAAAATTCATCACTTCGCAGGGAAGATGCTCATTGACTATGGCAATCTCTGTCTCAGAACAATGGATGGGGAATATGTTGCTCTTTTGCATATTGGTTTTGAGGCCGGAAGCTTCACCAAACAAACGAAGAATACCCATAGTGACCTCCAAATCCATGGTATCTGGCCTAAGAAAGATGACCACATCATCGGCATAGAGGGAGATCCGGTGTTGCAAGGCTCGAGAAGAGAGGGGCTGAAGGAACCATTCTCTAGAGGCCTTAGAATACAGGTGGCTTAAGATGTCCATAACAAGAATGAAATGCATTGGGGAGAGGGGATCTCCTTGCCTCAGTCCACGCTTATGAAGGATGACCTCCCCAGGAATCCCATTGAGAAGGACTTGCGAAGAAGAAGTGCCCAGCAGCCCATAGACTATGTCGCACCAAATGGAGCCAAAACCCATGTTTCTCATAACCTCAAGGATGAACGACTTGTTAGAATAGATAGCTCTATATGTAAATCCCAATCTGTGCTGGTTGTAGAATCCTGCACATCATGGTTACCTTATATAGTCTTCCATGTATGGAAACATATCAATCTGTTAATACAGAAAGCAGAGATTGTTTCCTATTAGAGATATAGAGGTTATGGTAACCGCAATATGCAGGATTCACAACTCTGTAACAATCTGGCGCTTCAGCCATATATAAATATATCTGTGCGGCCTCAAGAGAGGTTCAACGCTTCCTAATCAATCTATACAATTCCACATGGCATCAGAGCTATCCATGGCGCATGGGGTCTCCTCCTCCTCGACCATGAGTCAATCCCTTGGCCATCCGGTGTCAGAGAAGTTGACGCGGAGCAACCACATGCTCTGGAAGGCGCAGGTGCTCCCAGCAATTCGGGGTGCCCAACTTACTGGGTATCTCGATGGAACTGCGGTGGCGCCCAAGGAGAAGATCACCGCCAAGATCGACGACAAGGCCACTGAAGTACAAAATCCGGAGTATGCCAGATGGCTGGCGCTTGACCAGCAAGTTCTTGGCTATCTCCTCTCCACACTGTCAAGAGAAATCTTGACTCACGTCGTCTCCATGACGAGTGCGGCGCCAGTCTGGAGGGCAATTGAGGACATGTTTGCCTCACAAACCAGAGCTCGCGTGGTAAATACCCACATGGCTCTGTCCAGTGCTCAGAAAGGCACCATGACGATTCCTGAGTATTTCGGGAAGATGAAAGGGCTAGCTGATGAGATGACAGCAGCAGGAAAGCCTCTTGATGATGAAGAGCTTGTCGCCTACATCCTCAATGGACTAGATATGGACTACAATCCAATTGTCACGACAATACTGGGCAGATCTGATCCCATCACGGTGAGTGAAGTATACTCTCAGCTGATCGGTTTTGAGAATCGCATAGATCTGCTGCAGGGAACAAACTCGCAGAACTCTGTCAATGCTGCACATCTGCAAAGCTCTGGCAATGCTGCTATGCGTGGGCGTGGTGGCTTCCAGCGCGGCTCTGGCTATCGCGGCAGAGGCAACCGCGGTGGTGGCCGCAGCAATGGACGAAGTGGCGGCAAGAACATATCAAACAGCCATACTGATGATCGTCCACGCTGTCAAGTGTGCGACAAGCCAAACCATACTGCACTTGAGTGCTGGCATCGATTTGACGAAGACTATGCACCAAAAAGAAGAACAGCTGCTGCTGCAACCACCTCCTACGGCGTCGACACCAATTGGTACACAGACACAGGTGCCACTGACCATATAACCAGTGAATTGGACAAGCTTTCAACCCGTGAGAGGTACAATGGGAATGAACAAATTCATACTGCAAGCGGCTCAGGTATGGATATTAGACACATTGGTCATGCTGTTGTTCAATCTCCCCATCGCAATCTTTATCTTAACAAAATCTTGCATGTTCCACAAGCAAAGAAAAACCTCATTTCTGTTCATCGTTTAGCCACTGATAATCAAGCATTTCTTGAATTTCATCCCAACTTCTTCTTGATCAAGGATCAGGCAACGAAGAGGGTGCTTCTTCAAGGAAGATGTGAAGGAGGTCTCTATCCATTGCCTTCTACTCCAGGAGAGAACAATAAGCAAGTCTATAGTGCCATAAAACCATCCATGTCAAGATGGCACAATCGATTAGGTCATCCTTCATCTTCAGTCACAAAAAAAGTCATTAGCCAGAATAATCTTCCATGTTCACTAGAATTCAATAAAGAGTCTGTTTGCGATGCTTGTCAAAAGGCCAAGAGCCATCAACTTCCTTATTCAAGATCTAATAAAATATCTCTTTGTCCTTTGGAATTAATCTTCTCTGATGTTTGGGGACCTGCACCCAATTCTGTTGGAAACTATAGATATTATGTAAGCTTTATTGATGATTTCAGCAAGTCTGTTTGGATCTACCTCCTTAAACACAAATCTGAAGTCTTCCATAAATTCCAAGAATTTCAGAACCTTGTTGAACGTCAATTTGGTAGAAAAATCATCTCTATGCAAACAGATTGGGGTGGTGAATATGAAAAACTTAATTCCTTCTTTAAAAGAGTAGGAATATCCCATCATGTGTCTTGTCCTCATGCACACCAACAAAATGGATCCGCAGAAAGAAAGCATCGGCATATTGTTGAAGTAGGGCTAGCTCTTCTTGCTCATGCCTCAATGCCCTTAAAATTTTGGGATGAGGCATTCATTGCTGCCACCTACTTAATCAATCGAACTCCTAGTAGAGTCATTGAAACAACTCCTTTAGAACGCCTTTTCCAAGTCAAACCAGATTACTCTTCTCTTCGCATTTTTGGATGTGCATGTTGGCCTAATCTCCGCCCTTACAATGCTCGAAAATTGCAGTTTCGCTCTAAGCAATGCGTGTTTCTTGGCTATAGCACCATGCACAAAGGATTCAAATGTTTAGATATCTCCTCAGGAAGAATCTATATATCCCGTGATGTTGTCTTTGATGAAGACAATTTTCCTTTCTCTACACTTCACCCAAATGCAGGAGCTAGACTCAGATCTGAAATCCTCCTTCTTCCTTCAAACATGTTGAATCCTATTGATCACCAGGGGGAGCAGTTATTAACAGCTGATCAATGTGCTAATGATCCTAACTCTGTTAATGAGGTTTATGCAGAAAACAGGAATGCAGAAAGCAGGACAGATGCTGATCAATCCCCTGATTCGGCTCCTTCAGAGACTGCGGCTGCTTCACCAGTAATCTCCACAACTGCTGCACCTCAAACTCCTGTAGAGACTGCAGTCGCTGTCCCAGGGGTTCCTTCAAGACCACCCATCACACAAGTGTATAGCCGACGACTCAGATCAAATGCTGTAGCTCAGTCTGCTGATGAAGAACATGAACTGGAGCCTCTGGAGGTTCCATTATCCAGAGAGCAAACCTCTGGAGATTCCTCTGAAGGAACTTCTGCAGATGGCTATGATATTTCTACTGAGCAGCGACCGCTGACAAGGCTTCAAAGAGGTATCACTAAACCTATGGTATTTACAGATGGGAGAATTAAATATACAGATGGAAGAGTTAAATATGGATTCCTTACATCAACTGGTGAACCTGAAAATTTATATGAAGCTTTACAAAACAAAGATTGGAAAGAAGCAATGGATGCTGAACATACAGCCTTAATAAAAAATGAGACATGGCATCTAGTTCCTCCAAGTAAAAACATGAATATAATTGATTGTAAGTGGGTCTATAGGATAAAGAGAAAATCAGATGGATCAGTGGATAGATACAAAGCAAGATTAGTGGCAAAAGGCTTCAAACAAAGGTATGGCATTGATTACGAAGACACTTTCAGTCCTGTGGTTAAAGCTGCAACTATTAGACTTGTTTTATCTATTGCATTATCTAGAGGTTGGAGTCTTCGCCAATTAGATGTGCAAAATGCTTTTCTTCATGGCATCCTAGAAGAAGATGTTTTTATGAAACAACCGCCTGGATATGAGGATAAGAAATTAAGCAATCATGTATGCAAATTGGACAAGTCACTTTATGGGCTCAAACAAGCTCCTAGAGCTTGGTACTCAAAACTTAGTGAAAAGCTTCAAAAACTTGACTTTTATCCTTCCAAGGCTGACACCTCCCTGTTCTATTATCAAAAAGGAAGTGTCATTATGTTTATTCTTATCTATGTTGATGACATAATAGTTGCAAGCTCTTCCATGGATGCAACAACAGCACTACTGCAGGACCTTAAGCAAGACTTTGCACTAAAGGATTTGGGTGACCTTCATTACTTTCTTGGAATTGAAGTCAAGAAGACTAAAGAAGGTATACTCTTGGCACAAGAAAAGTATACAACTGATCTTCTCAAAAGAGCAAACATGTTGAATTGCAAGACAGTAAGTACTCCTATGTCTACATCAGAGAAAATATCAGCACAAGGTGATTCTCTTAGTTCTGAAGATTCTACAAGATATAGAAGTATTGTTGGTGCATTACAATATCTAACTTTGACTAGACCAGATATTTCATTTCCTGTTAATAAGGTTTGTCAATATCTACACTCACCAACCATATTGCATTGGACTGCTGTTAAAAGGATCTTAAGATATCTAAAGCATACCATGGGTATTGGATTACATATAAACAAGTCAACAAGTATGCTTGTTAGTGCCTTCTCTGATGCAGATTGGGCAGGCTGCCCTGATGACAGAAAATCAACTGGAGGATTTGCAGTGTTTCTAGGAAATAATCTTATCTCATGGAGTGCACGAAAACAAGCAACGGTATCAAGATCTAGCACAGAGGCAGAATACAAGTCAATGGCAAATGCTACAGCTGAAATTATGTGGGTTCAATCTCTTCTTTGTGAGCTGGGCATAAGTTCTCCCTCTACTGCTATTTTATGGTGTGACAATATGGGGGCTAAATATCTCTCAGAAAACCCAGTGTTTCATGCAAGAACTAAACACATTGAGGTAGATTATCATTTTGTCAGAGAGAGAGTGAATCAGAAATTACTAGATGTGAGATATATACCTACAGGAGATCAAGTTGCAGATGGATTTACTAAACCATTGTCAGCCCGAAGACTTGAAGAATTAAAGCACAATCTCAACTTAAGAAAGCTGTGATTGAGGGAGGCTGTTAGAATAGATAGCTCTATATGTAAATCCCAATCTGTGCTGGTTGTAGAATCCTGCACATCATGGTTACCTTATATAGTCTTCCATGTATGGAAACATATCAATCTGTTAATACAGAAAGCAGAGATTGTTTCCTATTAGAGATATAGAGGTTATGGTAACCGCAATATGCAGGATTCACAACTCTGTAACAATCTGGCGCTTCAGCCATATATAAATATATCTGTGCGGCCTCAAGAGAGGTTCAACGCTTCCTAATCAATCTATACAATTCCACACGACTAGGAAACAGAATTAAATGCTTTTGTGATGTCTAGCTTGAGAAGGATACGAGGCTGCCTTTGATGATGAAGAAACCTTGCCATCTGCTGTACCAACATGAAATTGTCCTGAATAAACCGTCCTTTTATGAAGGCGCTCTGATTTGGAGATACCATCTGATGGAGCCAGACAGCAAGTCTATTGGCAAGGATTTTGGTGACTAATTTGGCAAAACTGTGCACCAAGCTAATGGGCCGGAAATCCTTGGCAAGGATTTTGACAGTCTTTTCATCGGTTTTTTTGGTCGTCTTTCGCTGCTGTTCCGATGAATCCTTCCAACATTTTGTGCTGGAATGTCCGGGGGCTTAATTCTAAACCAAGGCAAGATGTTGTTCGCACCCTGGTAGCTTCGACTCGGGTGGATGTGGTCTGTCTGCAGGAATCGAAACTGGTTTCATCACTATGGAGACCATTGCAACAACCCAGACTATGGGAGCATCTAGGTGTCATGTAGACATGCAATGGCCCAAACCATATGCACTAAAAAAAACGAGTGAAGGGAGGTAACATAATTCGCAAAAGATGTCCAATTCATATTGGCCTTTTGATTTTGGCTTATGAGTAGTAACAGCCTGTAGAGAAGTTTGTATAGAGAGAGACACTTGTGTGTGATTTTAGTCGATATAAATGAAGTCAGTACATTGTGTACTATAATCGACTAGTAGACCCTATCTTAAAAAGCCACTCCATTTGAAAGCCATTTACCGTAGAAAAGATATTTATTGTAGAAAAGCAGTCTTTAGAAGCCAATACGAAAATGGCCATAGTCATCTAGTTTAATAAATGAAACTCGACTCCAATGTTAATGCACCTGGTTTCCCATACCCCGAATGATCAAGGATGCATGGTATCAACATGTCGCCCTATAGCGGACCTGTAAAATAAATGACAAGGGTGACACCAAGGTCTCAATGAATACAATTAAGCATACCATTTAATTAGCATGAGATAGACAATTGAATTAAATAAGGGAGAAATACTGTATGAATTGTTGTTGATGGTTATGACTTATGAGCGTTTTCTCTCTCAATTTAATTCAGTTGTGTCTATGTCCTGTAAATTAATTTGGATGCTGAATTGTATTCTATGAGACCCCAGTTTCACCCTCGTTTGTTTTGCAGTGTCATGTCGTGGATCCTTGCTCATTCAGAATATGGGAAACCAACTATAGTTACATTAGCTTTATAGAGCTGCATTTATTAAGTTAGATGCCTTTTTATTTTGTGGACTATGTTACCTTCTTCACCTTGTGGATTTTTTATTAGTCATAGACACTTGCTACTAAACCTTGCCTATCTATTAAAAAGTAGTGAATTAGCGCCAGGGGATTTAGTAATGTACTAGGAAAATTGGTTGTGGAATCTGTTATATCATGTTATGTGAATTTATGCCGGCAGATTTAGTAATGTTCTTGGAAAAATTGGTTGTGGAGCCTGCTATATGTACTTATTGGCTTATATTGTTATTGTTAATTTGAGAATAAATTGTGCGTATGATTTGGGCTATTGCATGCGTATGTGACATGTAGATGTGCGTGGTTCATTGTTACAATCTTTTGGTGAAATATGTTGAAGTATAAGTGAATTGCCCATCTTTCCTCATCAGCTTAAGCTTTTGGATGAACTGGCTGGTGCATGAAACTCAATATAGTATCAGAGCCAAAAGGTCTTAAGTTCAAGACCTGGTTGATGCAATTAAAAACAATTAATTGCAATCCACTTCTATTCCACGTATTAAGCCTAAGGGAACCTACACGTGAGGGGGAGTGTTGAAGTATAAGTGAATTGCCCACCTTTCCTCATCAGGTTAAGCTTTTGGGTGAACTGGCGGGTGCATGAAACTCAATAAAATATGCTGTATTCATGGTCAGCCCCAAGAATCGTACATGAACTTAATAAGCCGTGAAGGCTTTATGTAGGGATAACCGATTCACTTAACATATTTGCCTTTCCAGTAAAACATGTAGAATCTAGAACATTATTGTACTATCTGAATCATAATAGAGGCCTTAATAACCTTTTATAGGAGACCTCCTCAACGGAAAACTTGGCAAAGATTGTTATAAGTTCCACTCAAAGTCTAAAACCATCAAATGCCTCTTATCTTGAGTCATAGCTCTCTCTGTTTCTTGTTTTAGCAAGCAGCTTCATGCCTAATATGTTGCTTCAAAAAGAATCACATTGTCAGGCATTGGTTCACCATGTCTTTTGGTCATGGTCTTGGTCTTTGCTGCTTGTTCTTTATGCCTGCTGTATGTGTGCTTGTTATGTTTTTAGAGTTACTTCTTTATATTGCTGATACAATTTTCTGTTTGCCCAACATTGTGAAAAATGTAGATAAGAGTACATCTAAAACACATTGGGTACCCAGTAGCTAATGATGAGCTGTACGTTTCGGAGAATGTTTCTCCACGTTCATCAAAGGGAGCAAGTCTCAACAGAGCAACCTCACTAGCGTGCTCATTGCCGTCATCAGATCCCGACAGCAGTGCTGGCGTCGGCAGCGAGGATGCAGAAGATGCTGATGAGGAATTCGGTATTGATCCAATGTGCACGAATTGTCCAAATCTTGCTCCAGTAGGGTGAGTGCTTCCTGTTGCTTAACAAGTTTTTAGTTAGCACTTGATAATAAAGGGTTTGAATAAAGAATCAATGTTTACTTGAACTTTTGCTAAGCTTATGGATTCTTCAGGTCTTCTTGTTGATCTTCTGTTCTTTTGACAGTTATGATGGAGATGAGGAGGGACTATGGCTGCATTGTGTGCGATATACTGGTCCTGATTGGAGCTACGAATGCCCATATCCTGACTGGGCCTGCCTTGATAATGTGCCGAGGAAGAAAATGAAGTCGTGATGTAAAACATTCTTTTGTTACATCACTTTTTGGTGGATAATAGTAAGCCCACCGGCCTGAACATTTTTGTGGATAATGGTAAGCACCTTGTCACGTATGGATGTAATGATTTATGTGGTTCCTGTGGCATACTTTAGTAAGGATCCTAGATCTTTAGTCACATATGTTTCATACTGACATTTTTTTCCGAAGGTTACATACTTTAATATCTACCCTAAGATTACTGGTTACACACAATGGTTAAGGCATTTTACAAGATATATTATGGTTAGCACCCGGTATGGTCATGGTACTTCTACTTCGTTGTTGCTTCGATGTTTCTCCGAACATACTTTTATGTGTACTGAAGTCAAGATTACTGGAAGTCATGTACAAATGGTTAGTCAAGCTATTTTACAAGATACTACTGAAAAAATAACACGCAATTCTCTTGCATGTTCTAAAAAATGACACCCTCTGCCAGCATTTTACTAGCGCTAGAGCCAACGAAGTAAAGATGGAAAGCCCATACGAACACTTGAGCTGAGCCATTCTTATTCCTACGATGCTACTCCGTCTTCCCCCACTCGGTAGGCCGAAGCAAGGCGGAGCATCATCGGGCGAGCAATCGCTCTTCCTCTGCCCTGTCTCTGTCGATGCAAGAGAACGAGCCCCTGCTTTTCTTGCCCTAGTTTTAGTAGGACCATTAGACTTTTAGCATCAGATGTCGCCGGACCAGGCCCTAGAGAAGCACCCGGGTGTGGTGGGGCCATCTGCCCAAAACATGCATGATGTCATAGGCAAGGAAATGCATGTGGGCCCCCACGCTGTCCCTGTCATTTGGCAACCGTTGGATTTGGTCTTGGTCTCATCCAATCTAAGACGTCCATCGTGCTGCCATGATCATTGATCAGGTAGGTCGATGCATGCATCATGTACGGCACAGACTTTGCACAACCCTTTGGCGTTGTGCTGTGGGTGCAAACGGAGTGGATAATTTTTATTCAACTGACGGATTAAAGACTTGTGGAGCAAATATAAAATAGACAAATGGTATCCGGTATTATTTGTGTTTGACTTTAATTTCGAGGAAAAAATACGGAATAGAATACGGGATGAGTGATATCTGTCCGTATGTATCCGTATGTGAAGTGATATAAAAAATCTATTATGACTTCACTTAGGAATAAGATAATATATAGGTGGATTGTCACATCTAAACAGGCGGGGAATACTGAGTATTAAAGTGCTCAAAGCTACGTGTTATCATTAAAGTTGTTAGCATCGAAACAACAGAGCTCCTCTAGAAATTCTACCAAAACCTTCGATTCTATACATGGCTAGCTAGATCACTATTTTATGATCTTATTGGGTTTAGACCCTACCACATCCACATGGATCATATCGTTCTATGATGTCAACAGTGGGACAAGGTAGGAGGAGGTCGACAAATGCATCGGTAGAGGAGAAAGAGAATTTCCATTGTGCTTTGTAGAAGGTGTGCAGGCGCGAAGGACATGTGGGAACACATTGTAAGCAGCCTTTTGCCTTTTCTCTTTTCGATTTTCGGCACTAGTTACTGGATAAGCACTTGCAAGGTGCAACACATAGGTCTATGTTTTAAGGAACAAATCTACCAGTACGACTCACTATCTAGCTATTCTTGAAATCATTTAATACTAAGTATTTAATACTAAGCAACTAAACATCGATCAGGTGTCAAATGCATGTATTCGCGTCTATTCATGGGGCACATGGCAGGTTGTAGTGAAGGCCAGCTAGGGGTGGAAAAAAAGCTCGTTAGTGGGCTCGTTGGCTCGGTTCAAAATTGCTTCAATTATACTTGTTAATTGGTTAAACATTAAAATAAGTTGATTTCAAATGAATTTGAATTTTGCTCAAGCTCGGCTCGGCTCGGCTCGGCTCGGCTCGTTAGCTCGTTTCTAAAAATACTTTTAAATTATCCGTAAAATGATATTAAATCAAATATGCCAATTTTAGAAAAAGCTCGATAAGACGAGCAGTTGGCTCGATATAGCCAGCGCTGAGTTTTTTTTCAATTTCGATGTGAGAATATTTACTTTTAGTTTAGGGTACTCTCCCTTTTTTTACTTAACTTACTGCAATCCATTTAGAGTTTGACCACCAATAAATTTAAAAATATTTATATTAGTTATATAAAAAATTATATTGTTATATTTATCATTAAAAATACTTTCATAGTATTATAGTTTTATTAGTATACATTAATATAAAGTTATGAAAAGTAGCACCGTAAAAAATAAAAACGACAAGTGAAACATGCATGCATATCTGTGGAGTCGTTCGGTAACACCGTATAACATGGGCAAAATCTTGTGTTTGCTACTGGTTGAAGCCCAATGTATGCCACTAGTTTTCACAGCGTCTCATTTTTTTTACACTGGTTCGTTAGAGCGTTGTTTGCTTTTGCCATTTTCAGCCGGTCAACGACCATTGACCACCGTTAGCATGTCAAATTTTTCGAGAAACCCCGTAATACCCTTGAGCTGTTGACAGTGGGGTTGCGTCGGTGTCAGTGAGGGAGAGATCGGAATTGGGTCGGACGTGAGGGAGAGAGACGGGGGTGTTACGGTTTTTTCCTGCTGCCCTGCTGAGGAGATGGAAGGAAACGGATGGAATGGGGGAAAAAAGAGAAGTCCACTAACGCACCAATGGCAAAAACCAGATGATACAAAAACTAGTGTCATAAGTGAGACAGTGCCCCTCCGGTACTATATGTCTTTTCTTGTACCTCTATGTTCTTTATGTTCTTTTTGGCTGACGTTTTAGAATGAGTAGGGGCAATGTTTTAAAATTTTGACCACTAATATATATAAAAATATTTAAATTTATCATGTGAAAATGATATTATTAGATTTGTCCTAAAAAAATACAACTTTTACTAACATATCATTAGATAAAGTATTTTAAAAATATGTGCATGAGCGGCAGTGTCAGTGTCCAAAATATCAAGTAAAAAAGAAAGGAGGTAGTATGTATTACAATACTAGCTAGTGCTCCCAATATTTGTTTTGATTATGTATGCCTTTTGGTAATTTACCGTTTTGAGGAAAAGGTGAGATCCATTTGTCGGGGTGTCAAGGGAGAGATAAGGCTGGAGACTCCCGAGCGTGTGTGAGCGGTGGTCTTTGGGTGACCACCTCTCTCAGCTTGACTTGGTCGAGCTCATGGGCGACGACAGCGGCGGCGCTGGAGGCGCCAACGACCCGGGTGCTTTGACGCCGGCCCTTGGCAGTAGCCGCGCCAGCCACCTTGTCTCTCCTCCCTATAAATGCCAGCTTCCTCTTCTCCGTTTGGGCAGAACATCAATGAGTCCTCTTACACTTCGATCTCTTACTCCTCTCAATTGGATCTTGGTTTGAGCTTTGGGGTAGTCGCTCCACCGTGTTCTTCACCGGTGCCAACGGGTGTGCAGTCTGGATTTGCCTTCTTTGTGTTTTCCTATGAAGTTTCTTGTGCCTTTTCTCTTTGAGACCTGGGATTAAGAAATTTGGGGATTTTATCCTGGAAGGCTAGATTCGGTTGGCTCTATACCGAGTTGAGAGAAGAAGAAATTGAGGCTTGGTACTTTGTGTTCTTGAGTGCTCTTGGCTGGAGCATTCCGTCAGTCTTGTGCGACATCTTCCTGACCCTCAACTTCGTTCTTCGGTGTGCTAAAGTTCAAAGACCGGCATTGTATCTCCGTCAACCTCGTCTCCTTGCGCGGTATTGCGAGGCGTTTGGTTTTCTGGGGTAGCGCCTTTGGGCATGCCTTGTCTGGATTTCTTCTCAGTGGCTTCGAGTGCCATTGGTGCTGTAAGTATTCTGACAGTTCATTCTTTGCACTTGGCTTGATCTATTCCAGGTAGCTGTTCTGTGAGTTATCACTATCTTTGGTTGGAAGAATTTGCAAAGTGATGATGTGTAGTGGGCTTAATGCTCAATGAGGAACTTTGTCTAATATTGAGTTTGATTTGATCATCTGATGTAGATTTGTGCTAGAAGAGTAGTGCTTACTGTTGTCACTTAGTCCTTAGTATCTTGGTATCTTATTGTCTGTTGTGCTATTCTTTTCAATCGTGTGATCTCTAGAATTGTTTAGTACTTTATAACATGTGTTCAGCCTAGTTGCAGTAACTCTTGCTGTTAAGTGATTTGCTTTGGTCATGTTTTGTTTAAGAGGATCATCTTATCTAAGGCTATCACCAGTATTGTTCTTTGAGATCATTCCTTTAGTTGAAGCTCAATTAACCGATAGTATGTTGTCTCCTTTTTTTTGCTAAGTTATGTGACAGCTCAGTAAAGCATAATTTAAATTACAAAATCTGAAATCTGATTATCATTTCATTCTGAGAAGAGTATAGACAAAGTATCGAGAAGGCCAAGAGTGAATCTTGAGCAACTCTACAACTGAGAGCAATAATCACATTAAAACATGAGCTTCTTGCTGGTTTTAATTGCTTTCATGCTCTATGTTTCAAGTATATTATCCTATTTAAATGACGTGCTAGATTTACAAGTTTTCATGTTGATGTTGTCATTTACTTGTTGCTGGTTATATACTTTGATTACATTAATATATGCTGGGATTAAGCTTGAATATTTGCTAAAACCGCATGTTTTACAACAATATTATAATATTATTAGCAATCTATTTTCATATTTTATCACATTTTTAAATATTTGCTGGGTATATATTTTTGACATAGGCCTATATGGCTTTAATTTTGCACAATAATTTGGATGCTTTACAGGAATTTTACACGAATTCAAAGAAAGAAGGTCCATATAAGATGCAAGGAACCCCCAAAAAAAAACAAATTCCAATGGTTTGTACCACTCTATAAGAATTTTCATGGGAATCTTAGAAGGTCATTCCTTTGTTCTAAAAAAGCTATATATGAAATTTTCATACAGAACTTCATTCCTTCAAAATTCCTCTAAAGTCCTACATTCCAAGCCCTATGCTTTCTCTTATATGTAACCTACAGCCAAATTCTTTTTGGCTTATAGCTTATGCCTACTCTCAAACAAACAAATAGGATGATTTCTCTACCACCGTTTTGAAGCAGCTTATCGAGACAGCTTATTAGCTTTCAGTTTGTTCACATAAGCGCTCATGCTAGGGCAAAAAAACATAAGCTGTAGCTAAAGTGGATTAAATATCTATTAAATATGGCTTTATACTTAATTAATGCTCTAAGATCTATCTAATTGTAAGCTTTCCAAAGTTACTTTCCGAGTACCCCTGGTCAGAGGACAACTGTATACTTTATCCGACCAGGAGACCACTTGAATAGTTCGTGAACTGGCATGAGGGCTTGCTTCTAGCGAACTCCTCCTGTGCAATGGATTAAACATGTGCTTTAATACATCATAAACAACATGACGTTCTAGCCAGGTATCTTTGACAACAACTGTCATACAGTTGTTTCCACGATTATCTCCCACTGACAATAATTGAAGATCAGTTATCATCGGATATCTCTCTCTGACACAACTCCCCTTTGATCAAATGTTCTAGTTCCATGAGATGTCTCCTCAGATAGATAATTGGCACCCTTCAACAATATTTAAAGGTTGATGGAAGAAGACAGGGGGACAATCCAAACAAGAATTCAGAAAGCAAGCCAAGATAACTGAGATCTTCTGAGTAGTGGGAAGATTATAGATTATGGCCAGATAAATCCCTTTTGTAGGCCCTTTGTAACCAGTTCATAGCAATAAAGATAATCTCCCTTTCTCTTGCTGAATTATTCCAAGGAATCCAGCCTCCTTTCTCATATTTGTGTAAGATCGGTGACTTGATCATTGACAGTAGCCATAAGTCATAAGTTGCGTTCAAAAAGAACCCTTCCTACAACACTAGCTAGTGCTCCTAGCATTATCAAAATTTCATATTTTATCACATTTTAAAATATTTTCTAGGTACTAGCAATCTACTTTCATATTTTTATCACATTTTTTTTAAAATCTAGGTATTTAGTTTTGACATAGGCCTCTACGACTTTAATTTTGTCCATACTCCATGCTTTCTCGCCCTTTAAAATCTTGACATACGTTGGATCGAGGAGACGATTTTTAATAATCAAAATTTTATTTCAAATTACAGTAATATACTTGCATTTTTTTTGCAGTAATAACCATCTGTTGCTCCACGGTTGGCGACTTGGGCTAGTCACCCAATCGTTGGGCGACACGTGGCCAAATCGCCCGATCATTGGGCGACTAGTCCTAGTCACCCAATCGTGGGGCAACTTGGTCACGTGTCGCCCAACGGTTGGGCAACTAGCTCAAGTTGCCCAACCGTTGGGTGACTTGGGGTCTATATGGCCCCCGCGCGCATTTGGTTGAGAGAAGAGGAGGAGGAGGTGCATTCGGCCGAGAAAGAGGAGGAGGGAGCGCAAGAGAAGAGAAGGAGGGAGAGAAGAGAAGGAGAGGAGGAAAGGAGAGGACGAGAAGAGAGGAGAGGAGGAGAAGAGAGGAGAGAGGAGAGGAGAGGAGAGGAGGAAAGGAGAGGAGAGGAGAGGAGAGGGAGGGGGGAGGGGAAGAGAGGAGGAGAGGTCCGTGTATCGATGACGGTGAGTTCCCTGCATTTCTTGTATATTTACTTTTAAAATATGGTAGGATAGCAACTAAAATCATTAGATGTGTAGTTGTGTCTAGTCTTCCTTGTAGATTTAGTTTTCAAACTAAGGTATGTTAGCAACTAAAATTATTAGATGTGTAGTAGTGTCTGGTACATCACATATGTTAATAGTTGTAAATAGTGTAATCGTAGAACTAACGTCAATTTAGTTGTTAGTAGTTGTACTTTTGAAACCATGGTAGGTTATCAACTCAAATCATTATATGTATAGTTATGTTGGGTACGTCATATATTGTTAATAGTTGTAAATAGTATAGACATAGAACTAACGTTAATTTAGTTGTTAATAATTATAATATCTCTATGGCTATACCCTAACCCTAACCTCTTAACCCCATACCCTAACCCTAACCCTTAACCGTAACCCTGAAACTCTAAAATTTTAAACCCTAAAACCCTAATACTGAAATGCAGATATGGCTATATATATTAAGGAATATGCGCTTTATGCAAGAGTGCAACTAAATGTTTAGAATTTTTGGAGCTACGCTATAAATAATTAAACAACTAATTGTGTCATAATTTCTAACTTCAAATTGAATTGCAGGTATGGCTTGCGACCTTGGTGGTTCGGACTGGCCTTTCGGCTTGCTAGACTGGTGTGTCGACACGCAGCACTATGCGAGCCATCATGTGTCGCATCCTGAGGGCAGGGACGAGGCAGCCCAGTTGGGGGTGGTCTGTACGTGGACACCTCGATGGGCTTGTCTACAAACTATGGCACTTCTTTTTACAACATTTCTGCTATGTACTTACTTCTTCGTTCTTTGCAGGTTGAACGATGCTGGCCTTCTACCTCTCACACAGATGATGCAGGCCATCGACGAGGACAACACTCTGGTCAATGATGACGGGGAGGTCCAGGCTGCCCTTGAGCAGTCACGACGGTTCCCATTTGACCAGTCGTTGCTGACAACTTTGGTGGACTGGTGGCGGCCTGAGACACACGCCCTCTACCTCCCATTCGGGGAGATGGCCCCCACTCTGTAGGATGTTGTGGTGCTACTTGGCCTACCCATTATGGGAGAGGCTGCCTCCCAGCTAGTCACGCCTAGCAACTAGCGTGATGACCTGCTGGGCAGGTTTGAAGCGAGTTCTTTCGGCTAAGGCTGTGACAGTGTACTACGTCTTCAAGGCGTGACAGACGCATGGCTCATCCATGCAGTGACTTTTGTAGTTCTAGGTACGTATGCTATCCATTTTCCCTGTTTAGTGGTGTAATATTCTTGCATTATGACGGGTATACTAATTTTTTGCTTGTGCACAGGTCGAGCGGATGGACCTAGAGGCCAACGAGTACCAGGTGTCGCAGCACCTCGAGGCGTATTTGCTGTTTGGCTGGGTACTATTTACCAACAGCCACGGTGACTTCACCGACGCCCACCTCATGCGGTATGCGAGGTCCATCGCCAACGAGGTGGACGTGCACATCAGCTGGGGATCAGTCGTACTTGCTGCGACATAACGCGGCATGTGTGACGCTTGCTGCAAGACAAGGTCAACCTCTGTCCTCATAGGCTGCCCCATCCTGCTGCAGCTGTGGTCATTCGAGCATTTCTCTCTCGGATGACTAATGCTTCTCGACAGCAGTCTGTACCGCGCGGACATGTATCATGGGGGTTCAGTGAACCAGCCGACTACACGACTACATGGTCCCTTTGGTGCCGTAGATGGGTACGTACTCTCCTAGACCTTTACAATACATGTATTATGGGCCATCCTTTATAACCACTATTCTAGCTTGCAAGCATAATTTGCACAACTGTAGGTCACCCGTGTGTACAAGAACTTCACCGAGCACCTCAACCGCATCACTGCTAACGACATGTGCTAGGAGTCATACTCAACTCAGGGGATGGAGGATCGCGGTCCCTCCGGGCTGTCCTCACTACGTTGGTGCGACCAGGCGTACTAGCTGACACGGAAGAAGCTCATCTTCAACATGTTTGTCGTGGACACAGTACATAGAGTGATGTGCCAGTTCAGCCTCCGCCAGGTTGTTCTAGTCCTTGTTAAGCGTTGGGTGCCTGACTCAATCCAGTGTGAGTTACATACAACACATGTCCCTATATTTCTTTTGAGTTCTATTACGACGCCTTCTAATTGCGGTGGCACGTTTCGCAGGCATAGCAGGAAGGGTGGTAGCAGGACAAGCTAGGCGGGGAATATGGCATAGTGACTAGAGGAGTGGGCGAATGCCCTCGAGGACTTTGTGCAGGAGGCCGCACTGTACAACCCCAGCGTGTATGACGAGTACCTACACTGGTACACTCCACAGACATGCACCAGGCTGGTGCATGTCATTGAATCCCCCGCTCACACACCAGCATCGACCGACGCGTACCCAATACACTTGGTGCGGAAGTTGTTCCTCGCGGTAGATACTCTTATGTTTCAAAATGTCTAAGTACGGTTAGCACAATTACAAGTTTGATGCTTCCTTCTACTTCTTGCAGATGGACATCACCGCCAGGAATATGAGGGACACCAGGTCAATCGTGGACAAGGTCGCCCATAGTTTTGAGGTGGCACGCGACGAGTTTCTCCATCGGGTCCAAAGTGCGTCCAGGTGTGTCATGGCCCTGATGTCGTGCAAGATGCTCCCGGAGGTGGCCACATGCACGTGCCTCACCAGTGCCTGACCAGCCTAGTGGGTCAGGGTGGCCACGTGGCTACCCCTAAGCACCGCCACCGCCGCCATCGGGCCAGGCTGGAGGGTCAGGGAGAGCACGTGCGTACACACTGGCATCGCCATCGTTCCTTGCCCCTACCAGGTAGCATCTCGGGAAGGGTAGGTACGACAGTTGGACGCACGCCATGGCCCACGTGGAAGGTACATTTCATCTATTGAGGTTTGTTTGCATCGATATATTGCACGAATAAACAATATCTGTCCTACATGTATCATACGCTAGCTAGGAATTCATCTATCCCCGCACGAAGATCCCCTGTTGGATGTGAGCGACTTCGTCACAGAGGACCCAAGGGTGGTCAGTAGAGCAGCTCAGCCTGCACCCATCGATGTTCTTTTTGGGTCACAGCTCAGTGGTACCCAGTAGCTACGCAGGCATAGGTGGAGCTGACCCCCGAGCCCTTGGGAGCATGAGTCAGTAGGGCTCCTGACCGCCTCACCCTGTCAGGACGCCAACACCCTGCGTTGAGCAAGGCCAAGCGGGGTTGTACCGGCGGGCACTGACCGGTGATGGGACGTGGCGATGATGGAGGAGGTGCTACGTGTGGTGTAGCGGGTGGCTATAGGATCAAAGATAACCGACTAGAGGGGGTGAATAAGAGATTCAAAAAAATTATTGCCTTCTAAAAATAATTAATTTATAATCTAGCAAGATTTTAAAGCAATTCAAACCTACACAATACTAGTATAAGGCACTACCAGCTCAAGTCTCTACAAGAATATCTCTAACACAAATAAATATGACAATCACAATAATAACAATATGCTAGAAATACAAGTGCGGAATGAAGAGACAAAGAAATAACTAATTGACACACGATGTTTTACTATGGTGTTCGAAAACTTGCCGGTTTCTCCTAATCCACATTGAGGAAAGCCCAAGCGACTTGGACTGGCTCCACGAATTAAGCCTCAGCTTCTCAATTCACTAGTGGTTGTCCTTCCTCCACTCCATAGATGGTAGACACCAAACCACTCACAAGTCGGTACTGGGCCTCTTCACAATCTTCTTAAAGAGGTCACCTCACAATCTCCCGCGAAGCTGTCTAGGTGCCGGCAAGCACCAAGAGTAATAAACCGTAGCTTTGCTTGACAATGATCAAGTGCGAAGGATTAATCTAGAGATGAAATGCACTTGATTTGGCTCAACTACCTCAAATGAATGCACAAGATGAAATTGAGGTGTGGAGTGAATACTCAATGCTCAAGAATGTTCAATGGAGTCTCTTACTTTTATCCTTGAGTAGGTGGGAAGGTATTTATAATCCCATCAACCAAATATAGCAGTTGCATAAAACTATCCTGAAAAATCAGGACGAGCAGTAGTACCGCTGTACAAATCGCGGTACTTCCGCACCTCTACTGTAGCAATAGTAACAGCTATGTCAAAATGTCAGAGATAGCCATTGAAAGTCGGTGCGGTACTACCACCGTTGAAATCGTGGTAGTTCCAATTTTTTGGTAGTTCTGAAGTTTTGGCGCGGTACTTCCGATTTCAATGAGATCAAGTTTTTCAAGGGCTGCTCTCTGGAAAAAAATGTACCACCCAATTTGTCTGGAGCTTCCGGATTTCGAAAGTTCTATCCTAGCGGAAGTTCCACCATTCAAATTTCGATACTTTCGATTTCCAGGAGATGAAGTGTTTTCAGCGGGTGCTCTCTGAAAAAAACATATGACCCAAAATTTTAGAACTTCCGGTTTGCGGAGTTACCGCTGTGTACACGCCGGTACTTCTGATTATCCTAATAGTGCATAGTTTGGCTTTCAATTTTAGTTTTAAGTGCATGCATGATCCTAAATTGATCTAAATGGCACAAAATATGCTATCAAGTTACTAGCGATAATCTCTCTTAATAGTACGGCTTTTAACCTATAATATGGTCGTTCAACCTTTCTCCTAAGACTGGCAAAATCATGAAAGGGATCCTAGACTACTTATACATTGGTCTTGAGCCACATTAACCTTCTTGTTGACCCTTAGCATGCATCTCATATTTGTCAACGGGACTAAACCTTCCAAATACTCAACAAACATATTAGTCCCATATTCACATAATGTCATTGGTTACCAAAACTATTTTTAGGGGCATAGATGCTTTTAATCTCTCCCTTTTTGGTAATTGATGATAGCACAAGTATTATGTGAGAAGAATAAAGTTTTGAATATAACACTTATTTTGAGGAACAAGTCTTATATTCTTTTGCGACTTTAAACAACAACTAATTCTTGCAATGAGCTCAAATGAGTTTAGAAAATTAATTGCTTTTAGTGTCAATAGAAAGAAAGCTCCCCCTAAACATATGCATATAAATGAGAGAGAAATTTGCAAGAACATGTTAAGTTTTTGAGAAATTTTGGCAAAGTTTCCTTTGTTGAATTTGAGGGAAATGACAACAACATAATTATCACAAGATATTCTTTGCATTTCATAAGAAAAGACTAATCCATAGAGCCATGCGACATATTCAACAGTTACACAACTTTTGAGTTCACATAAAGTTTATGACTACATAAAGCATAATAACATCACATGGTTCGTTACACCTTACATAGCATAATATTACTGGATAGATAAGCTAGCTACAGCTTCTACTCCTTGGCTTCTCCCTCTTTGCATTATTTTCCCACTGTACTCTTCTTTTTTCTCCCATACTTCTCCACAAACCTCCTTGTTGTGGCTACTGACCAAACAGTAAAGTAGGAGAGTAGTGTAGTGGAGATGATGGATGGACAATGCTCACCCCTTCCCTATGTCCAGGGCGTGTATATATATATATATATATATATATATATATATATATATATATATATATCCATGAGGCGTATTTTACAAATACCCTTACATCCATGTGCCCTCCATAGGGGTATCTATGTCATTACATACATCCCATTTTGGGCTTTACAACTCCTTAGTAAGCCGGATGGGCTTAGGTGGGGGCCACCCCTACAACACTCCCCCTTTGGCATCAAAGTACCTAAAAGGCTACTCCTGAATTGCTTGAAGAGAAGGACCACGGCGACAACGGTGACCGTAGTGAACTAGGGAAGGTGAGCATGTAACTACATGCTCAAGGGAGGACACTCAGTCCCTAAGAGTGGAAACTATGGTAGTGAGGGAGGCGATCTGTCCTTGTATCCTAAGGACTGTAGAGTAAACCTGTGAGAGAGTAACTACTTCTACTTGTCCTTGTTGCGGCCCTGCAGCCTCTTCTAGTTAAGTTTTAGGACGCGGAGATGCAGGAATGGGAGGATTTGCTTGAGGTTTGTAGGCTTTATGGACTGACCCTAGGACACCTTAGTATCTGATCTTCCTAATGATCAGAGCCATAATGTAGGGGGCATAGTTGATCCTTTTTTACTCTGTTATTCTTGGAAGAGGCTATCTCCCTTATGATAAGGTCAACCACATCAAAGGTTTGGCCTTTGATAACATAGTCAATTAGATTGCATGCATAGCCTCAAATATCATCATAGTTTCCACTTTTAGGAAGAATTATGTGGTTGATGATTCTGTTGACAAGACTTGGAATGGGGAGAAGGCCGAGTAGCTTGCCTGGTACAAATATGACATCTTGATCATAGTACTCTATGCATGTAGCAAGTTGAAGAGCGGGCTTATCATACACCTTTTAGTAGGCACTGGACTCTGTATGAATAGCCAACCCAAACTCATGCTTGTTGTTATCTAGGGGTTGATGTCCAGTCATCCAAGATATGTTCTCAAAGTTTGGAGAGATGTACACTGTAGCATATAATTGTTATGTGATTTCATTATTATAATCAGACTTTAGTGCTATAAGGTGATGGATGTCAGCTCACAGAAATAGACAAAGAGTACCCTCGTACTTGTCGATCTGAGCCAAGGGATCCTAATCCACATATTTATGGTTAGCAAATAACCTGGATGAACCATACAACTATTCATATTCTTGCTCTTGGAATTTTGTGTGGAACTTGGGATTCTGGGAGTTCATGGGGAGCACAAACTGATTTCTGCGTCTTAGAATGGCATAATCATCATTAGAGATGGTTCTAAGGTCAATATGAGGATCAAACAAAATTAGGTTTGAAAAAATGGAATGACATTATTGTTTTATTAGGATAATCAAAAGTATCGACTTTCAAGCAGTGGTAGTACCGGCTTGCGGTAGTACTGTGCTCTTCGAGCGATAGTTCTGATTTCCTTAACAGTTTCTAGGGTAAGCAATGTATGAAACTTTTGGTGTTTTTCTTGGATTGAATCTATGTAATGGATGCACAAATATCTTTAGATGCCAACTATAGCATTTTTCCAAAGAAAAACAACTCTAATTCATTCGCATTTTTATATCAAAACCTAGACATGAACCTAGGGTTCTAGAACAAGATAAAAGAAGGGATTTGATCCCATTTACCTAGTGAAGGAGATGAATACTTATGATGCAAGGAACCACCCGAGAGCAAGGAAATCCCCACTGGATTTGGAGATCGATCAAGTGGGTTTTGAAGTTTTCATGGGAGAGAGAGAAACAAGCGTACGGGTACCTTCAGAAGGTCCGAACAGATGAGAGAGAGGGTTAAAGACCCATGGGGTTAGTAGTTAATGTGCAAAACCAACCAAATATGGTAGTTCCACCATTAACACGTTAGAAGTTCCGGGAAAATGGAAGTACCGCATACTTAACATCGGTAGTTCCGGTTTTTTTTTGTAACATTTTAGAATTTGAACTTGATCTTTAGAAATATGCAAATGGTCTCTAGTTTTGCACTGAAATAAAGATCATTCGGGATCATTATGCATTAACAAGACTAAAGGAAACCTGAGAACATAGTTTTTTTTATGAAAATAAAAGCTTTCAGCAAGAAGATTTGAAAATATGCTTCAAAAATACCCCAAACAACACCAAATGAACATAAAAGCATGAGGCAAGTGTTCAAGTAACATTGAGTAGTCTATGACATTTAATCCATTCCTTAACTTGCAAAAGCGTCTTTCATCTAATGGTTTAGTGAAAATGTCCGCTAATTGATCTTCGGTCCAGGTGTGGCTAATTATGATATCCCCCTTACTCACATGATCTCTCAAGAAATAGTGACATATATCTATATGCTTGGTTCTTGAGTGTTAGACCAGGTTATTTGCTATTTTCACCACATTATTATTATCACATAAAAGAGGAATTTTATCAAATTTAATTCCATAATCCAACAATGTTTACCTCATCCATAGAAATTGAGCACAACAACTACCCATGGAAACATATGCAGCTTTGGCGGTGGATAGGGCTACGAAATTTTATTTCTTGGAAGATCATAACACTAAAGACCTTCCTAGCAATTGACAGCTATCCGAGGTGCTTTTTCTATCCAATTTGTAACCCACATAATCGAAATCCGAATATCCAATTAAATCAAATTTAGCACTTTTAGGATACTATAAGCTTATGCTAGAGGAATGGTTTAAATATCTTAGAATTCTCTTTATGCCCGTTAAATGGCACTCTTTTGGAGATGCTTGAAAGTGTGTACACATGCAAACACTAAATATGATATCAGGTCTAGATACGGTAAGATGAAGCAAACTACCAATGTCTATAAAGATTTAAATCTACCAATTTACCTCCTTCGTTGATGTCAAGAAGCCCTTTGATCGCCATGAGGGTCTTGATGTTAACAACTTAACAATCTCCAGTCTCTCCACCAAGGCCCAAATATCATTTCGGGCGAAGTTGTTAAGTTCTTCATGTATTGCATTCACCCAATCTGGATCATCAAGAGCATCATCTACAATTTTTGGTTCGAGAGAAGACATAAAAGAGTAATGTTCAGAAAAAGAAGTTACTCTAGAACGAGTTTGAACTCGCTTACTTGCGTCACCCAATATTTGATCTATTGGATGATATTTGGTAATTACATTGTGTATCTTCGGTGGTAGAGGTTGTTTTTCCTTTTCTTCCATATTTATTGCTTGAATGTTTCTTGTTGTGGAATATGTTGGAGTTTCAACTTGGTTCGATGAAGGAGATGCACTTGGATTCTCTTTTAGCTTGATGTCACCAATTTGCATTTTTTCTATTGCTCACCTAAATCCTTCATCATCTACATCATCTAAATTTTCTTGCTCTTCTCGAAGGCTATTAGTTTCATCAAATCGAACATCACATGATTCTTCAACTAAACTGGAGATTTTGTTGAAAACACGATAAACCTTACTATTTGAAGAATAACCAAGAAAAAATCTTGCATCGCATCATCTTTGAAACTTTGAGAGACAAACAACCTTTCTTAAGATATAACATTTGCAATCAAATACTCTAAAAAAAGAAAATGTTGGTTTTCTTCCAATGAGAAGCTCATATGAAGCATTTTTCAAAAGACGATGCAAATAAAGTCGATTTATGGCATGACAAGTAGTATTAATAGCTTTCACCCCTAAAGTTACCGGAAGTATTATATTCATCAACCATTGTCCTAACCATGTTAATTAATGTTTGATTTTTCTCTCTACAACTCCATTTTGCTTCAGAGTATAGGTACTGGGAAGCTCATGGTTTATTCCCAAGTTCATCACAAAAATCTTCAATTTTAGTGTTTTTGAACTCGAAACTATTATCACTACAAATTTTCTTAATTTTGAAATCAAATTCGTTTTGGGCCATTTTTGAATAACTTTTGAAAATATCAAAAGCTTCAGCGTTATCATGGAGGAAGAATACCCATATGTATTTAGAGTAATCATCCATAATGACAAAACAATAGTTATTATCTCCAATGCTCTTATAGGTTGTTGGCCCAAATAAATTCATATGTAAGAGCTCTAATGGTCTAGAAGTTGACATGATACTTTTGGAAGGATGAGAGTATGCAACTTGCTTCCCAGCTTGGCAAGTGCTACGCAATCTATTTTTCTCAAACTTTACATCTTTCTAGCCAACTACCAAGTCATGTTTGAAAAGTATTTTGAGTTGGATCATACCCACATGACCTAGCCTTGTATGCCATAACCAACCCAAAGAGATTTTTTTGCCATTAAATAAGTTTTTAAGCATGAATCACTAGATGAGAACTCAACCAAATAAAGATTTTCAAATCTAAAACCTTTGAAAACAAATTCATTTTCATTTTTTTTGAAATGGTTACTTTTTCTTTAGAGAAAGAGAAAAGTAAGCCTAGATCACATAATTGAGTAACCGATAGCAAATTAAAATTCAATGTTTATACTAGAGATATATTAGAAATGGAAAGGTCATTAGAGATAGCGATTTTACCCAATCTGAGTACCTTTCCTTTGCTATTGTCCCCCAAATGTGATCATTTTATTGCTTCCACTTTGAAATGTGATGAACATCTTTCGGTCTCCAATCATGTGTTGAGTGGAACCACGATCAAGCACCCAATGCCTTCCACTGGTCTTGTAATTCACCTACGAAAGAAAATCAAAATTTTTTAGGTACCCAAACTTGTTTGGGTCCTTGGTGGTTATTTATCAAGGCTTTAGGCACCCAAATAGTATTCTTTTTAGTGCCTAAAATTGAAGTGCCAACAAATCTAGTAATGACGCTACCATTATTATATTTCTTAAGCATACAACAAGAGTCAAATAGTCCAATAGAAGGAGTCTTTCCCATAGGACAATTTTGTTGCACATGTCCTAATCTCTGACACTTTTGACAATACTTATCATTTTGCCTCATAAATCTTGTGGGTTTATTTGCTGGTATTTTATGTTTTTTGGGTACATACCCAAAACCCTCCTTATTGAATGATCACCTTTGCTCACTCAACAACTTGTTAAGGGTAGCCTTACCTTTAAGCACCTTTCCAAGATTTTATTTAGTTTGGTCACTTGTTCTTTTAACTCATTATTTTCACTAATGAGCTTAGCATCACATGACTTAGCAATTGCATTATTAGAATCAACATTGGAGGAGCATGGCATGGCAAGCAAGTTATCACATGAAGTAAATACGCTAGCTCTAGCAATTTTTACACTTGGTATTTCATTTAAAATATCAAGTAATACCAATGCTAGTGCAAGATTTGCTTGAGTTTTCTTGGATAAGCAAGTCATGAGCTTCCTTTAACTCCTCATAAAATTCTTTAAGAGAGATATGCTCTCTTTTTAAGACCTTGAATTTTGACATTTCTTTTTCAAGAAATTTATTCAATTCAAGCATATCCATAAGTTCATTATAAGAAGGCTCATTATCATTAAGAGATTTTACCTTCTCTCCTTTTGCCATAAGGTATGTTGGAGATGAGAAGAGCGATGGTGCTTATTTGATGACGATACCGACAAGTCCCTTCGTCTTAGGGGACTCATCCTCACTTGAGTCGGAGTCGGTGTACTCCTCATTGGAATCCCACTCTCCAATGTGGGCTTCATTCTTACCATTGTTTCAAAGCTTCTTGAAAAACATTTTTTTGCCATTGAAGTTCTTTTTTCTTGGTTGACTTCTAAAGTGCCCCTTCTCATCACACTCATAACAACAGATGTTGTTATAACGCTTGTTGTCGTGGTAGAAGCACCCCTTCTTGCCTTTTTCATGACTAGCACTTCGGTATGAGCACCTCTTCATGAATTTGTTCATTCTCCTCACTAGGAGTGCTAATTCCTCCTCGGAGTCCTCCTCATCATCTTTGGACTTTTCACTTGACACCACTTTGGCCTTGAAAGCGGTGATCTTCTTGCTCTTGGAAGAGAATTGCTCCAAGAGCTCCTCCTTGTCCTTCTTATATAATTCATTTGTTATGAGGTTGCCAAGAGTTGTGTTTGTATCATCCTTGTCAACTCAGGCGAGTTGAGAAAGAGTGTCACCAATGTCTCATACTTCTCCAGCAAGGTCCTAAGCATCTTGTCACAATATCAACATTGGTTAGTGCAGTACCTAAGCTTTTGAGCTCATTTACAATATTGTTGAGGCAAGAATACATTTTATTTATATTCTCATGAGGCAACATTGTGAATGTCTCATATTTGATCCGAAGGCTATGCAATTTGGCTTCTTTAATCGTAAATGTTCCCTCATGGATTTCCGAGAGGGTGGTTCAAATATCGTGAGCGGTTTCCAAATTGCTCACTCTATTGAACTCATCCGCGTTAAAAGCACCAAATAGAGCAATCATAGCTTGAGCATCTACATGAGCATTGCACTCCTCTTGTTCCATTGGATGTAGTGGATCAAGAGGCATGACATAATCCTCATTTATAATTTTTCGTATGCTCAGATTTACAGCCTTAAGAAAAATAGACATTCTAATTTTTCAATAAGAATAATTTGAGCCATCAAAAAGAGATACCTTTATAAGAATAATTTGAGCCATCGAAAAGAGATACCTTTCTGTAGCAGTTCCCTCACTAACCATCCTTTTTTCTCTAGACGGTTAAGTCTAAATCAATGAGAGACCAAGCTCTAATACCACTTGTATGATCAAGGCTAACTGACTGGAGGGGGGTGAATAGGAGGTTCAAAATAATTCTTACATTCTGAAAACAATTACCACAATTTATAGTCTAGTAAGATTTTAAAGCAATTCAAACCTATACAATACTAGTATGTCAAGGTACTATAAGTACAAGGCTCTACAAGAATATCTCTATCACAAATAAATATGACAATCACAATAATCACAATATGCTAAAAATACAAGTGCAGAATAAAGAGACAAAGAAATAACCAATAGACACATGATGTTTTACCGTTGTGTTTAGAAACTTGCCAGTTTTTCCTAATCCACAATGAGAAAAACCCAAGCAACTTGGACCAGATCCACGAATTAACTCTTCGCTCCTCAATCCACTAGTGGTTGTCCTTTCTTCACTTCTTAGATGGTGGACACCAAACCGCTCGCAAGTCAGTGCCGAGCCTCTTCACAATCTTCTTGAAGAGTTCACATCACAATCTCCTACCAAGCCGTCTCGGTGCCGGCAAACACCAAGAGTAATAAATCATAGTTTCGCTTGACATCGATCAAGTGCCAGGGATAAATCTAGAGATGAAATACACTTGATTTGGCTCAACTACCTCAAATGAATACACAATGTGAAATTGAGATGTGGAACAAATGCTCAATGCTCAAAGATGTTCAATGGAGTCTCTTACTTTTGTTTTTGAGCAGGTGGGGAGGCATTTATACTCCCACCCAGCAAATATAGCCGTTGCATAAAACTATACTGAAAAATCAGGACGAGCGATAGTACCGATGTATAAATCATGGTACTTACGCACCTCTACTGTAGCAACAGTAACGGCTATGTTAAAACGTCAGAGATAGCCGTTGAAAGTCGGTGCGGTCTACCGCCGTTGAAATTGCGGTAGTTCTGATTTTTCGATAGTTCCGAAGTTTTGGCGTGGTACTTCCGATTTCCATGAGATCAAGTTTTTCAAGGGCTGCTATCTGGAAAAAAACGTACCGCTTAGTTTGTCTGGAGGTTCCGGATTTCGGAAGTTCCGTTTTAGCGGAAGTTCCGTCGTTCAAATCTCAGTAGTTCCGATTTCCAGGAGATGAAGTGTTTTCAGCAGGTGCTCTCTGGAAAAAAACGTGCCGCCAAAAATTTTGAAACTTCCGGTTTGTGGAAATACCTCCATGTACACGTCGGTTTTTCCGATTATCCTGACCGTTGACAGTTTGGCTTTTAATTTTAGTTTTAAGTGTATGCATGATCCTAAATTAATCCAAATTGTACAAGAATATGCTGCCAATTTATTAGCTATGATCCCTCTTAATAGTACGATATTTAGCCTATAATCCTGTTTTTCAACCTTTCTCCTAAGACCGACAAAGTTATGGTCAGATCTTAGACTACTTATACCTTGGTCTTGAGCCACATTAGTTTTCATATTGACCCTTAGCATGCATATCATATTTGTCATTAGGACTAAACCTTCTAAACACTCAATAAGTATGTGTCCCATGTTCACATAATGTAATTGGTTACCAAATCCATTTTAGGGGTCTAGATGCTTTCAGAGGCGCATAGTGGGTTTTTCTTGTGTTTTGTGTACTTATATTCATTGTGTACGTATTTTAACCAAAATTCTCCGTGTATGAATTCACTGTTGTATCGCAATATCACTTTCCCTCCTATCTACAAATCATTGTTACCTTCACAAATTTATCGTACTACAACAACATATGATGATCTCAAGATGTTATTACAAGTCTAGCAAATTTCGTATCCTTCAGAATCTACGAAATTACAAACTGACCAACCGACTTTGTCTACCTTTTATTTCAAAAAATAACAACCTACAAATAAGATTTGCTAAATTTATTACTTATAAAATTACCATTTACTAACCCACAATTATTCTCATCAGATTAATGAAATAAAAACATCATTATTTTAAATCGTCCAACCATTGAATAACTTGGGCTAGTCGCTCCATGGTTAAACAACTTGGGTTAGTCGCCCAACCGTTGGATAACTTGGCCACGTGTCATCCAATAGTTAGGCAATCGTGGAACGATAGATGGTTACTGCTATAAAAAATACAGATTTATTTGTATAATTCAGAATAAATGATAGATTATTTAAAAGAATACTCCAGGAGACGGTCATGGAGACAAAGAGATCAGCAAATTGAAGTAGATCATCAGTCATGCGGCATAGCGTCAGCCTCGGGAAGCTGCATGCCCGCCACCATCACCATTAGCACCGGCACCAGCATCGATCAACCCCTCGCTCCATCACTTCGTACGTCCCCGTCTGGTCGATATGCCTACTCTCTCTCCCCCCCCCCCCCCCCCCCCATCTTTATTTTCTCTCTCCCCATACGTAAACGGGAGCAGCGTGCGTGACCGCCCCCTAACTTTTCTTCTCTCCTGCTTCTTTTCTTGGGCCTTGCACACCAGTACTGAGAGAGAACAGAGACAGCGAGGGAGAGAGATGTAGTAGTTGGTTAGGAGTACATGCGCTTTTTTTTGGCTCTCCCTTGCGTTTGCGATTTCGCATGCACACGATGCCAGCGACAGCAGCAGCAGAGCAGCACCGGCAGGAGGCCAACAGACAAACACATCCTGACATCCTTGTGCCTTTTTCGGTTCCAGCTCCTCCCGATCGAAGTCATAGGTTACATAGAGTATTATTCTCTTCAGGTGCTTAATTCACTTTTGCTAATTTTGCAAACCATGCATCTAGCATTCTAGCTAGGAGTGTTATTATAATGACTGCCATTGGTGAGACTGTAATTCAGCTTTATATACGTACTCCTCTCCTTTAATTTACTGTCAATTTGGCAACTTGTGCCATTCTGCAAACCGTCAGAATTGGCATGTATCCTAGCTAATTTAAAGCGTCTGTTTCGGGAGTACTAATGAGGCGTGGTAGAACAGTACTGCTTTTCACTAGCTTTCAACCTTTGAGGCAAGCTTTGGTTGGTTAGTTGTGGCTGATATTCCTGATGATGTCCACCCTGGGGTTTCTCTGTCCAGTAAAGCTGACTTATGTCCATAGATAATCTGATATGTCGCGTTTGTATGGTTGTACGTACGTACTGGTGCAATTAATTGCATGTGCATGCAACGACGTCGACGTACAGCCAACAATTATGCATGGTAGATCTCGAGTAGTGCTTAGACTACAATGATACCATGCCTATAAATTTTATCATATAGATTGGATTTAGATTTTGCCAATTTAAAATCCTCTGTCCACTGTAAGGTTCCTACTGGCTCCGGTGCTCCCATCAACAACCTTGGAGATCATCTCCCATCCTGCAGTGCCTCCCACAGTCTCTTCGCAACTGACATCCGAGTCGATCTCTGAAGCGGTGCAAGTTAGCCCCGGGATGTCTGCCGCAACCTCCACAGACTCTACCCTGCCTGCGATGCTCCCCCTGGTCGGTGCTTCTCCAAGGCCTACACCTCAAGGCGTTGGCGACTCACAGACACGGAACCAGCTGGCTGAACTTTTCTCCGCGCCTCTATCGCCAATCCTGCAGCTACCCTATCCAAAACCACCTGCCATGCTCGGGCAGTCTGCTGCTTTCACCCCTCGTCGCAGCGAGCGACTTGCATCCAAACGGCGTGACACTCCCTTTATTGTTCATGCTCAGGAGACCATTGCACGTAGACTAGGCGTGCTGCAAGAGGAACAAGCCATGATAGATGAAGCCATGAACCACTATGGGTCTGTTTGGCAAGTCACAAGCCGGTCGGCTTTTGGCTTTTGCTACAGTACCTAACTTTCAAACATAGTATTTTCTCAAGACGGGATCTACAAGTTAAACGTAGTACACGTTAAAAGCCCAACATCTGTACCAGCCAAAATCGTAAGTGAGTATCGGTCTCTCCGTAATCTGTACCGTAAACAGCCAAAATTTAAAAATTTCAGCCAAAAGCCATAAGCCGCAGCCAAAACAAACAGATATATTGCCTTGTTCAATGGGCCGCTGCCACAGGAAGCCATCCTTCAATTAAGTCGGAGGGGAGGAAGAAGATACCCGAGAATGCATTTCAACACGAGTGGCTTGGAGAGGGACGCACCGAGGTGATCAGAATGGCGTCGGCCAACATAGGCACAATGGTAGCTCAAATTGGGGAGGAAGAAGGGGAAAGAGGGGAGGAGCAATGGGGCACTTAGGTATATTTATAGCTAGGGGTTGTCGCATTGCTATGCAAGCACAGGAGTGGGTGACGTGGCACTGGAGCATGGGTTGCGAAGGCGAAATAGGGCTGGGCGGCACGGTGAGATGTGTGCAGGCATGGTGAACATGTGGCGCGGGCACAGGAGGGGCGCTGCACACATGCGGTGTGGCAGGAGTGCCGAGGGGGCCAGCTCAGGTCGGAGACAGAGCAGCGAGGAGGAAGGAAGGGATAGAAGAAGGAGAGGGAAGAAGGTGGGGCCTAGCTGGAAGTGAAAGAAAGGAGAAAGACAAAAAAGGAAAGGCTTTAGCCAAATTTGAAATTTGAATTTGATCTAAAATCCCATTCTTGAATTTTGAATTCGCTACTTGAATTCATTTGCACTCTTGGCTTGAATTATTTGAATTCAAATTTTAATATTGCCTTGCTTTGCTCTAATTTAATTTGATTTAGAATTCTTTTTCTAATTTGAATTTAAATTTTGAAGGTTTGCTCAAAATAGTTTCCAAACATTTTGGCTCTTGATCTCAGATTTCATTTTTATTATTTGATTTGAATTTAAGAAAACCAAAGCAAGGTTCTTTTCCTGTTTACCAACAAGGGGTAAATCAACTTGTTGTGTTTCACATATGTTAGACCATGTGGATAGGTTGTGAATACAGTGATGGTAAATAATTGACATTTGAGTTGCATTGAAATTTGTGTTTGTGAAAGTTTTAGTTGGTGATCTTTTGTAAAACTGGAATTGGCAGATTTCAACCACGACAGATCGACCATAGCATTTCAACCACGGCATTTCGACCACGACAGAACAACCATGGCATTTCAACCATGATATTTTGACCACAACATGTCGAGCACAACAGAATGACCACAGACCATTTGTGGTCGGTAGGCTTTGACCTCGATTAGCGAACCTGTCGTAAGCAACAACGATCCAGTCGTAAGCTACAGTGAACCCGTCGTGTGCAACAGTGAATTAGTCGTAAGTGAGAATGAACTAATCAGTGTTCAGAGCTATAGTACCCGGTCGGTACTCGGTGATCAATAGTGTGAGCTACAATACCTGGTCGGTACTCGGTAGTCGTAGACTTTGCGGTTGGTAGTCATAGACTTTGTGATTGATAGTCGTAGACTTTGTGATCGATAGTCGTAGACTTTGTGGTCAATAGTCGTAAACTTTGTTATTGGTAGTCGTAGACTTCACGGTCAGTACTCGTAGGCTTCGAGTGTTTCAATTCTTGTAATCTTCGAGTACCTTGAGTACTCGTGTCTGATAGGCCAATGGTCTGACCAGCTTGTGCATGGTGGTCAGACTGGTCTTACTGGGTGGTCTGAAGTTGATCTTTGGAGAGCATGGAAATTGTGGTCATAGATGATTTGGTTTGTGTTTACTGATGGTTAAGAGTGTGGCTTGCGTGTTTGGACTAATGTTGGTCAAATTAGAAAGAACTTATGCTGAGAAAAATGCTCTTTGTTGGTATTTGCATGCGCAGGCTAGGCGTGGATACGATCATGATCGTTGACAAGGAGGACCGGGACTAGAAGAGGGAAATCTGAGGTTCAGATAGTCAAAGATGTCACGAGGTGGTCGGGCTCACGCTGGAGCACGTGGAGATCAAAGGTGGATGATACGTGGAGAAGCTACAGGAGGTGTGGTCCTAGGGGCTTCGTTACGTGATGAGTTGGAAGACATTATGGAAGGTTTAGAGATATTGGAAAACCCGTGTTTGGAAGGGTTTCAGGTCGCTTGATTTTTGGAAAAGATAAGATTTCATGTCCGTGTTTGTTGATGACACAGTTTGAGGTGTTTTCCTATAAAAGCAGAGGGAGGCTAAGGGTTAACGTAAAGTTTTTGAGAGAAGATTGAAGAGGCTTTAGTTTTGGCTAGGCTTTTAGGGGTGCTTGTGATGGCACTTTGTAAATCCACAAAAATCCAGCAATAAACATCATCTTGAATCAATCTGATTCTTGATTTGCTCAAAGTGCTAGTGATTGCAGTTGGATTGAACTTTTTGACTACGTGTGAAGGTATTCAAGATGTTCTGCTCCTGGTGAAGGTTTTCCCGCATGCTTCACATCGTCAAGTGGTAAAACGAATTTTCAGGTATCTTCAGTCAACTCTAGAATTTGGCTTATGGTACTCTTCTTCATCATGCTTTACCCTTAGAGCTTATACATATGTGGATTTTGGGGGGTTGTAGAATTGATAGGAAGAGTACTTCTGGCACATGTCACTTTTAAGGTACATATCTTGTTTCATGGGCTTCTAGGAAATAGTTGTCAGTTGCACTTTTCACTACTAAGGCTGAATATGTAGCTGCTACTTCTTGTTGCTCACAATTACTTTGGATGACAGCAACGCTTAAGGATTTTGCCTTAGAATTGGATAGTGTTACACTCTCCTGTGATAACACTAGTATTACTAGTATTGCTAAAAATCATGTGCAATATTCAAGAACTAAACATATTGATATTCGCTATCATTTTCTTAGAGACTATGTGAAAAAGGGAGATGTTATCTTGTATTTCATTGATTCCGATTCTCAAGTTTTTGATATTTTTACCATACCGCTTGATTCTTCTCATTTGGTTCGCTTGAGAAGTGAGTTGGGTATGTTGCATCCTGTGGAATTATTCTGAGAGGAGCGTGTTATTTAAAAGTTTTAGAAGTTTCGTTTATTATACTTATCAAATAATGCATCAAGTCCAAGTAATTGAAATCAAATGAGTAGTACATCTATCTTTATCATATTTATTCATCTACTATGTAGCTTTGATCATGACAGGTTGTTATCAATTTGTTATACTTGAACTAAAATATGACATTGCAGAATACATTAACCAGATTGATTCTCGATAACACTTTGTGATGTTCATCTAAAAAGATTAGCTTGATTGTGAGTCTTATTTTAAGTCTTGCTTATGAGGCTCGTATATTTCATATTGTAATATTTTTATGTTTACTCAAGTTGGCATGTCATATTTTTTTTAAAAAAAGAAGGGATTGAAAAGATTTATGCTTCAAGTATGCCATAGTTAAATAAGAAAAGCACAAAAGTGCACAAATAAAAAGAAGTATGCTATAAACATGTCATCATGAAAAGAAGTATGCTACAAGTATGCCACATGCTTATGGATTGAGTGTGAAGAAATGGTTGCTACATGAGACTGCTAACTCATCTAGACTTAAAGTCTGCGTCACTTTTAGGCTCTCTCTTTTTGGTGTGATATCTCATTATGCTCCTTCTAATTGGTTTGCTCATTGTTGAGATGCTTGTCATTATTCTAATTTGCTTAATCATACTAAAGACTAGTTTTTGACAGTGCTATATGATATATATAACTTTATATGATCTAGGAAGCTTTATATGATCTAGGAAGCTTTATATGATCTAGTGATGATGAATAATTGATATTTGAGTTGCATTAAAATTTTTATTTGTGAAAGTTTAGGTCTTTGCGCTTTTGCAAAGCTGGAATCAGCAGACTTCGACCACGACAGATCGACCATGGCAAATCGACTATGCCATTTTGACCATAGTAGAACGACCATGGTATGTTGAGCATAGCATAACGACCATAGACCGTTGACAGTCGGTAGCCTTCGACCTTGTAGGGGCTTTTAGGGGTGCTTGTGAGGGCGCTTTGTAAATCCACAAAAATCCAGCTGGAATCAATTTGATTCTTGATTTGCTCAAAGTGCCGGTGATTCTAGTTGGACTGAAGTTTTTGACACATGCAAAGGTATTTGAGAGGTTCTGCTCATGGTGTCAAAGATTTCGAGTACGTGCAAACCGAGCAATCGAGCGAGCAGTCGAAAACATCATCAAGTTTGTGTCGGCTGATCGATTGAGTGCTGAGCGGTCGAAATCTTCTTCGAGTGCTAAGAAATTCCAAAAAGCAGAGGCAATCATTCATCCCCTCTAATTGTAGTATTCGATCCTACAACATATTTCCTTAGACATGTTAATCAAGAAGATCACAGCAAACCCTTTACAATGCATCTCCCAAGTGAGGCCACACCATCACCACAAAGCCTTTACAAAGCATCTCCCCAGCGAGGCCACACCTACTAAGGTTTCTATCACCATGCGGCTACGTCCGCCTGCTGTAGAAGCTCGCTCTTGCGCCATCATGTCAATAGCCTCCACTCGCTCACCTGACCGTGTGCCACCAGATGGTGTAACTCACACTAGGTCGGTGCAAATTAATTGGCCATGTCGTACCAACTATAGAATTGTGGTTGCACTATTTTATATTGAGAGATTATCATAGGATTCAGTCCTTAAAGTTATCTTGACGGTGCTACCACAAACCCACATCCTCGTGCTACGTCTGCACCAACAGCTCTTACCATCTATTCAGATATGTAAAGCAAGTTTTAGGATTTTGATAAGCATAAAACTAAGTTATTTCAACATAACAGCCATTTCCCTTCAATGGCTGCCCAAAACCAATTTCATGTTTGAAATTGATGATAGGGTAATTTAATGCCCTGGGTATCTAAGCAAAATTACGTATGAAGCTTAGATACAACTTATAACTAGTATGTTTACTATTATTTCTCAAATGACAAGGCTTTATGTCCAACATCAAGGAGTAGGGTATAATTAAGCAATTACTCATTGGAAATTAACTATGTGCTAATGCGAATATAATTTGCATAATAAAGTAAAGCATGTTTTGATCTTTCAATTAAAATAATTTGCATTCAAAAGGTGCAAAAAATAATTTGATATATATAGTATAATTAACTGGGACACCATGGTGCCTGGGTGCCAAGATCTAAAATAGGTATTTACCCTTTGTATCGTGTGCGAATAATTTTAGATTTTTTTGGATGTTGGGTTTAACTAGTTTACTAACTAGTTCATACATGTTTGAACTGAAATTCGAATTGTAGTTGCATTTTTTATGATAGTTTGATTGTATTTATGTGTGGATTATAAACATATATATATATATATATATATATATATATATATATATATGTATGTATGTATGTATGTATGTATGTATGTATACACTAATCAGTGGCTACGTGTAGAATAAGTGTGCGCCTCTAACTGACCCAATTAGCCAACCACTCCACTATCCCACTCCGTGCTCAGTTTCTAGCGTTTGTTAATTATGGTAAAATTACTATCATATGTATATCAAGTTATCATCTGTAATTCATAAAGTTACTTACAATTATCACCCATAATTCATGATGTTACTGTCGTGCATGAGTGAAGTTATTGCCAATATGCATGCATTGAGAGGAGAGAGAACCATGCATGTTAATTACAAATAACTCGTATGGTAAAGTTACTACCATGTGTGAGTGAAGTTACTGCCAAACACATATCAAATTACTGTTTATTTGTAATACTATAAAACTGACAGTAACACTACATGTATTTGATAGTAACTTCACTCATACATGATAGTAACTTTATATGACATGATTTTTGCAGTGACAAAACATATTCAACATGTATCTTGTTTTTTAAGCTCGTAATTTCAAACACAATGGTGAAAAACGGATCACATATTGGACTTTTAGTAAAATAGTTATTGTATTTTTTGCTTGTAAATAATGTAAAAAATCACAAGTGTATTTATTCTCTTTTCTCTCTTGCTGCATGCATGCATACAAGTCAAGTTACTATCTCCTAAATATAAAGTTATCATCGATAAGTCATGAAATTACTTACAATTCTCGCGTGGTAACTTTCACATTGTAATGCTACAGAAAGTTACTATCTCCTGAATATAAAGTTATCATCAGTAATTCTTCAAGTTACTTACATTTGCAAAGTTACCATCTCATGCATCAACTGAGTCATGCATAAGCCCACCAAGAATCTAAACAACGACCTGCGCATTGCATGTGCGCATGCGCTCGTTAGTGTAGTCGTGTGTGTGTGTAGCGCTATTGTCGGACCCCAGAGCAACAACTCCTGGATCCTCTGTGTAAATCACACTAGTTCAGGACCAGCTAGTGCACACAGTGGACAACAAAGATAAATATCAACAATAATGATATTTATTAACTAAATATGGTCATGATTGCCAAAGTTTACATCCACGGCCAATAGACCAAATTTAAACATAAGCAATGGAAGAAAAACACTGAAACGGAAGAAGCCCAACAAGCCTGCCTACAGGCAAACGATAGTAAAACGTGGCCTACTCGTCCAGATCTTCATCGTAGTCGAAGTCGTCTTCTTCTGTGTGGAGATAGCAAGGTGAGTACAAACTTTTACTCCGCAAGTCACACGGAAAGATGCAACATAATGATAAAGGCAACAAAGGAAGGATATAGGGTTATTTGTGCGTAAAATAGCAGTTAAAGAAATACAGTAAATAGATTGAAATTGCTGAATTTAATACAGTAATTATAAATAAAATTAATACCGTTAGTGTAGATCCATCCCCCCACTAACCTAACCACGGGCATCCCACCCGGACCATCTTTTCAAAAGATCTCATAAGGATTCCATCCAACCATACGCTTTCAATCTCTCATGGATTACATCAATCCATAAGCTTTTCATAAACCATTTTTAAAAAGCAAAGTTTAATCCATGAAAAACTTTACCCAGCTTGCCCATGACTATGGGCATAGCTATCCAGAATAGATTATACACTCTATAGAGGTTGTGCAGCTTTACCCACAAAACATGATGAACTCATATTGCCACGCGATTAACACACTTCCTTAGGTGTGCGGCGGAGAGATCATGACAAGACCTTTACAATCCAAAGCCTTCAACCTGGCTAAGCCAACACAAAGGTTTCACTTCGGTAAGGAATCCAACAGATTGGGACCCCCTCTTGAGCCGAGCAAGATTTCTCATGGCCTACGCCACGCTCACTTTCAACCTATGACGAGACTCAAGTTGGGACCCACAAATTAATCAGCCAGGACTGTCCCACACCAGTCTTGTGGTAGTACGATAGGACTTTGCAACAGTAGCTCACAGATCAGTCCTTAATTTGATTAGGCTTAAACAACATACCCCTTGTGCCCGACAATCAACGCTGTGTCACCGAACAACAGTGCATGCCTGCACCTGATACCTAACCATTAGCCTAAGTCTAAACCAGATTTTATATTTTATTTCAAGATATTTCGTAATCCTTCTTGACTCACCAAAGTCAAGAATGGATTTGAAAACTTTATCATTTTATGTGAAAATGTTATCCCAAAACAAAGATTATGTCTAAGTAGGTCTAAACATTTGATATAAAACTCTCTAGCCAATACTAGTGTACTACCTAGAGTTTGATATGGTGACAAGGTATAATGTTACATAAGGTCAAAGGTGTCAATAACAATTGGGAATTAACTAAGTTTAAAACTGGAAATAAAATACAATGAATAAAATTAAGCATGCAATGTAATTTAAAACAACATAATTTTATTTTACAATCTGGGATCAACATGATCAAGATATGTGACTTGCCTTACTCTGTAGTCTGGTGTGATAATTCTTCTGAATCGTCGCAGTCTACACGTTAAAATACCTAAGCAAACTCAAATAAAATCTAAACAAACTCTAAATAATTAAAATAAGGGTAGAAATGGATAGATTAGAATTTTTTATGAATTTATAAATTTGAATGGGTTTAATCGGAGTTAGGACGAAGTAGAACGGCCACTCAGAAGTTTGAAAAGAGAGAAAAAGAATAAACTGGAATTTCTGAAATTATTTTTCTATCAAAAAGGGATTTATGATGTCAGCAGGGGAATTTATTTTTGGCTGAATTATTTTATAAAGGAAAAGAAATTATGACGTCAGCATGACGTTAGCCTTAGGGTGGATTGACTGACAGGTGGGCCTTGGTCTACCATGGACCAGGTACATGGACCAGAGGGTGGCTGAGGTGGAACACCGGCTGGCGTGGCAGCCAAGCACTGACGTGGCTAAGCCGTGACGCCCTGTGGCTGCCACGCGGTTGCCACGCAAGCACGAGCACTGATGTGGCCTAGCCGGCTAGGGTGGCGCTCGGGACATGAGGGTCGCCGAAGCTCCAGCGCTCGGTAGTGGCCGGCGAGGGGCGAAGGTGGGAGAGGAGGCAACGGGGATTCCAGAGCTACCTAGCACGGGGCTCGACGATGAGCGGAGGTGGCTGGCGACGAAAGAGGAGCGGCAGCGGCGCAAGGGCGTCGGTGGCGAGGGGGTTCCAGCAGCGGCTTTGCTCGGCGGAGGGACAGAGGACGTGACGTGCGCACGGTGATGAGGAAGGCGAAGGTAGTGGCGGCGAGGCGAGGAGCGGTCCGAGCAGATGGCAATTGCTCGCCGGAGGGTGGCTGAGGTTCGGAGAGAGAGATGCGCACGACGCGGTGAGGGAGAGCTCGGAGAAAGGGGAGTGAGGGTGGAGGGAGGTGGTGCAATGGTAGGGGGTACTCAGGGAGGGTTTAAATAGGGCTGAGGAGGGGAGGGGCAGCGGCAATCGCTCACCGGAGATCTCGACGGCCGGTAGTGATTGCGGGAGGAGAAGGGGAAAGCGGGCATGGAAAGAGGGGGATTCGGGCGCGTGACTTATGGGGGAGGAAAGGGAAGGCGGTAGTGGCCTCACGAGAGAAGGGAAGGAGCAGGAAGGGCAGCGATAATGGCGGCGGCGGTTGCGGCGCGAGGAGGAAGAAGAGGCGTAGGGAAGAAAGGGGTGGGGCTGACAGGTGGGGGCCCGACGGGCGGTGGTCAGAGAGAGAGGAGAGTGGGAGGGAGCTGGCGGTGGAGATGGTGACGCTTGGCCAATGGGAGAAGATCGGGAGGCTAGGAGGAAAAAGAAGGGCGGACGACGATATGGGGCAACGTGGGCTGATCCGAGCCGCACACGCGTCGAGTGGAGAGAAAGGGAAGGCGGGATGAGTCGGGACGGTTGGATGAGCTCGGGCGACGACGTGGGCGCATCCTGGCCATCCACGCGTCAGTCGGAGGGAAAGGCGGGAGAATTGAATTTTAATTTTCGATAAAAGCCCAGAAAATCAAAAAGGCTTAGAAAAATACCAAATAAATTCTAAAAAATCTAGAAAAATTCACAAAAATTCCTGCAACCATTTTGGACTTAGTAAAATTATTTTTAACTTAATTTGGTAATAGCTTTTTATATTGAAAATAATTTTTAATTTTAAAAATAGATTTTAAACTCTAGAAAAAACACAGAAAACCAGATAAACGACAAACAAATCCAAATAATTAATTTGAAATAGGATTTTTACATAAAATCAAAATATCCTTTTATTTAATAATATTTTAGGTTTTTTCTTAAATTACTTTTGAAATCTAATCTTTTAAAAGTAGAAAACCAGGGCAACTCAAAATTAAAACTCAGGCAACCAAAACACTTATTTTTATTACCAAATTAATTTAATTTAATAATTTTTTTAACTCAGAAATTGAAAAGAGTGCGAATCGGTAGGCAGTTTTTTGCAAAAAATGTTTAAGTGGATTGGGTACTTCCACCTTCAAGGATCCAGGCCGTTTGAGGTACATCCGATGGTCCACAAACGGAGTTCACATGTTAGCACCGAATAGTGCATTAGCACTGGATACGTTCCCTATATATGTATGTATGTATGTATGTATATATATACCATCTAATATATCATCTAAACAAACTTGAAATACTCCTTTATCACTTTAGGTATATTATACTAATTATAAGATACTCCAATGTGAACCACACGAACAAATTGTAAGGAAGTCCATAGTTTTTAGCGTATTTTATAAATACCTTTATATACGTACATAAAAGGAGTATGTCAAAAAAAATATACATACCACCTCTGAAAAATTGTTCATACCACCTATATGGTCTTAAATACTCGTATACTACACGTATATACTCTCCGTTACGCGAGATACTACCTATGTTGTGAGATACGACATAGGGTGTAATTACACCCGGGAGTAAAAAAGAGGCTTCCTATATATATATATATAAAACAGGGGTAGCATGGTGCCTAGGCTCCATGATTGAAACTTTTCATCCATGATTGATTCAGCATACTAAATCAATAACTTCCTTTCCAAATTGATGCTAAATCATTATACTTGCACACATCTAAAAGCAATCCAAAGGTAGGAAGGCTTGGTGCCTAGACACTATAGTGCCCCATTTCAGCGTCTTATGTATGTATGTATGTATGTATGTATGTATGTATGTATGTATGTATGTATGTATGTATGTATGTATGTATGTATGTATGTATGTATGTATGTATGTATGTATGTATAATCATGAAATATTTATTGGCAGGCTGACAAACATCTGGATCATTTGTCTTAGCATCCATGATTTCCTACATATGGCGGCAAACGTAGAATTAGCATACGTTGCCTTGTAGCTGCTGGTGGCACTGCAAAAATAGAATTACACACATAGGTATTGTCAGTTTTAGAGGCATTATAACAAAGTGTGATATAGCAGGATTATTGTATTGTAGTGGATACCGGAAATCATTTCCTATGTCACAGTGCGCTGGATTCCTTATGTCTCACTCCTTGGGCAATGTAAGCGCTGAACAACCTACGTGATTATAAAAACTGTTAGCCTCGGCCATTGCAAATGAAGGGAAGACTACAATAGAGTTATGTATCGAGGAAATGAGTTTAGATGTCAATTGTTTATTGCACACGGGTGAAGTCATGGTTGCTCCTAAGTAGAGAATCAAGGTATATTATCTTGCTCCACTTTGGTTAATCACAATCAGAATCTAGTGAGACCTAGTCATGTGTGTCACTACAGTGATTAATCCTAAGTTCATATTGCGTATGAAGTACAAATAAAACTAGTGAAGCACTTACCCTTAGTTGAAGGGTACTAGGATGTACTCCTTGTCAGGTGAGCAAGTAATCCCGTAGTTATGTATTCTTCGATGAAATATGTGTTTGCTCAGAGACCTAACTATGGGTCGAGGAAACCCACTGGTTGTCACCGTCGCTAGACTCATTGCATCATGGATCTATACATAAACAATGAGTTATGACATTTATCGGTATTAGGTAATGTAGAATTTCATTGTACAGTACACTTACAGTGTCCAACATCGTAGAAGTGAGGCATCAAGTTTGTTGAGGTTGAATAGTAAAAATATGTCTTTGAATGTCACAACGATGTAGCCCGAGTCGTGGAGGAAATGCGCCTCCATGTATCTCACGATGAATTTACTTTGCCGGTTTGGCTTCCTATTGGATATCTGCATGTACCAGGTATGCAAGGACCAGCAAGCCAGTTCGAGGCTAGGTAATTATGACTCAGGGACCAATGATTGTCTGAGCTAGCAATTCTAGGATTCGAGAGGTGGCTCAGTCCTCTTTGGTTGTTCCTTAGTGCCTCGCTTGTGATACGTCTTCGGCATTGTCTTCGTGGGAGCTGATGCAATGGACTTGTGATGCAGAGCTTGAGGTGGAGTCGTAGATGGTTCTATTTGATAGGCAGATTCGTGTGGAGATCGCGGCATGATCTAAGGTGACATTCCTATTGGGCCATTGAATGAATATGTGGATGGCATCCCCTAGTGTCGTGATTTATCTGTTTGGGGGCCTCTCCAGTGGGACGGTCCTAAAAACATCATTAATCCTGTCCACTTGGACCTTCGCGAAATCGGTCCATAGCTAGGCACCGTGCACCAATGTCCCTGGTAGGCGTGGATACACCAACCCCCGCCCAGCGTCAACGAGAATGGAGCCAACAACTCCGATTCTGAGGATGCATGGCATGGCCTCCTACATAACGATACACAACGAGCTAAGGTGTCCACCAGGTCAATCTATGTAGCATTCTGGAGATGTACATTATCTCGATGTCGTCGATAGGTGAGTGGGGTGTTGCTTTATTCAGAAAGTGTCACGGACGCACAGCTATACCGATGTTGAGGGGACTGGGTACTAAAATAACGAAGGTGACTTGTAACTTGAAGGACTATGAGAGATGGTCCAGTTTTTGTTGTGATGAACCATTGCAATGTTTGTGGAGTGATCAGTTGGCTTTGCAAAGATAGCTCTCTTTCAAGATTGGATTTGGGACTTGAGTCATGGATTTAATTAGGTTGACCTGAGTACTTGGGGTTAAGGTTGCATGATGCATGTCTTGGCTAATGTAGGTCAAGTTGTAAAGAATTTGTGCTTGAAAACGAATTCTTTGTCTTTGGATACGCAGAGTCACTTAGAGTCAATTGTGGTCAATGACAGTGATCAAGGCTAGGCTCATGGAGGAGTTAACGTCCAGAACGATTAAAGATGCCAGGTGAGACGGTGAGCTCAAGCATGGCATGAGAAAGGTGGGAATATTGAAGGCGAGTTCGAACAGCGGGATGACACTAGGAGGCTTGCACGGGCCAAGTGAACCGTGGTTCAGTGGAACCAGGAATGAAGAGATTTGGCGGCACATGGCAAGCTAATGGTGTACCTACACGTGGCAAGCATGGCATTTGCTTGCAAAGGAAGGCGATGATCGGGTCCACATGAGGCATTTCGATATTTTGACTAGAATACCGGAAACCATCTTGGATCAAAACCACGGCACATGGGCGATGCGTTGGAGAATGGTTTAGGTCAAAATGGAGCTGGTTGGATCAAGGCAGATCAAGACTAAGGATTTAACGGAGGCACACTTGTGCGCTTTGAAAAGCATATATAAGTGGATTTGAGTGAGTAAAACACATGTGTGCAGGGTTAACGGGTTTCTCCCATTGTATTAGTAGATAGGATCCAATTTGAAGAGTAGGTGGCTGGTTGCTCGCATATAAAAGGGCTGGGGTGGAGACATGTAGTGTTAACCATCCCACTCCTCTCTTATGGGCTTTCTTATTTTAGGTTTAGGGTTTTGAGAGTGGAGCACATGGAGTGCTCTTAGTCCTCCAAGATGGAGTGGCTATAGACTCAGTCATCAGAGCAATACATCAATCTTCAATCTACTGCTTGTGTAGTTATTGTCTGGTTGGTGTATCTCTTGCCTGGTTGAGTTGGTTCGGTTTTGGTTCAGTTCTTTCTCTATTTCTTCTCTGTTCTTCGGTTGTTTCATTCCCTTCTTGATCTGAGAGGAAGTTCTTGCTTGTCTTGTTGATGATCTGACTTGCTAGGTGTTGTGGAATCATACTCAAAGCCATCTTGTCTATTCTATTTCCACGAGCATGGTCTGATTTTCTTTCGATCTCTCAGTTTTGACTTTCTGTGCACTCAGTTATTTCACAAAAAGCTCTTAATTTGCTTGCTAAGTTTTCAATCAATGATCAGAGCAGCCTCTTGGGACCTTAACCATGCTGTGTACAAAGTTTCATGGCCAGTTGATCTTTTAATCAAAAGTCATGTGGAGTTTGGATCTTGTGGTTGTGCGCTGCTCTGTTCTTCCTCTGTTCTTCCAACTCTGTTACGACCACTTCTCGTTTTGACCACAGTCAAGATTCCGACCACATCACTTTACTTTTCGACCACGTTCAAATTTTCGATCACTGCGCATTCTTCTATATTTGTTTTGCATTTGAATTGAAACAGTCATGTTGTTCACTGTCTGAAATCTCGATCACCTTTACGATCACATTAGTTTTGACCTCGGTCGAGTTTTAGATTGCATCATGATGTCTTCGATCATGTTTAGATCATTCGATTACTTCATGTTCTTCTATTGAATCTGAACTGAAGTAGTTGGTAGTCGGTGCACTCTTTGGAACGTCGATCAGCTTTACAACAATGTTGGTTTCGACCACGGCCAAGTTCCAAATGGCATTCCACCAATTTCACACCAGACAAATATGTAATTTTGCATACTATTTATGGTAGAGGATACAATCATTCAGACATACATGCATTCTTTCTATTTCTATTCCCAATAGACAAAAAAATTCTTGGCTTGGTAGATGGTTCTCGGCAACACATTTTCCTCTGAAAGGATGTTCTCTAGGAGACCTAACAACACCATGAAACTCTTGTCGGACTAACCATTGCTTGCCTTCAATTTCAGCAGTTCAAGAATAGATGACAACCTTGTGTATTACAGCTTGCAGCCTGGGAATAAAGGTTTTTCCGAGTCATCCATCAAAACCTTCAATTTACTAAACTATCTCTCACTATAGTTTCCTTCTGCATCGTGTAGCATCTGATCTAGATTGTTCTCATGCGACCTATCCTCATCGAAAGCATAGTCCACAACCGACATATCATTATCTCTCTCGACGATATTATAATTACCTTCCTTTATAATATTCTTCTCTTCACCGTGACTAGTCCAACATGTATACCCCTTTTTGAAACCCCTTCGAATCAAGTGAGTTTCAATCTGCGATGAGTTGGTAAACATCTTCAGACTATCACAATCAATGTATGGATAGTATATATCTCATTCCCTTTTTCAACATATCCTGCTGGGCCACTCTTCGAAAAGCAGACATGCCATTAATGTACTCTTCACACACACTGTTCTTAACGTACATCCTGCTTCGGTCCATCTACGCTACGTATGTAATAAATTAGTGCCAAATTGGATTATTAATACTATCATATAGCTAGCCGGCCTAATACTTACACATAATTGACATTCATCTTATAATAAATTGTCTATATCTAAATTAAGTAGCTAGTCATGTACTATTCATGAAGTAATGTATATATCAAGCAAAAACACATTAAAGTAAACTAGGAGTAGTAACTCATTCTTAAATTAGAGCAAACTACCAATTAAACTAGATCTAAACCTAGCTATCACATTTCATTATTACAAGGCTTATAGTTAGAAGCAAATACATACTAACCTCTAATCACCAAGATAAATAGATCTACAAGAGCTAGATCTGCAAGCAGTATGCTTTCACCAAACTCGCAAAGCCAACTGCCTCCTTCAATGCAGCGCAATGAAGACAGATCTGTCGGGACCCCACTGGCTAGCCATTTAATAATGCGACGTATTCCAGACACGTCCAACCACGAACCGTCAGTGGTCTTGCACTATCATAGACGGTTCTCATTAATAATCGTCTGTGATAATGGATTTCATAGATGGTTATTTTTATGAACTATCTATGATAACTTCTTATCACAAACGGTTCATATTAATAACTGTCTGCGAATAAATATCACAGACAGTTCTAAAGAAGAACTGTCTATGATAAATATGGTTCTAAAATCTAAATTATATATATAAATGAAAATTCAGTAGTGACTCAGGAGAAAATATGTATTACTTAGTTGCTTTTACCAGTCAATAATGCCATTATGTCATTATACCGAGACCATTTACATATATAAAAGAGAGTAAATGCAAATTCAGCTGGTTGATTTGACATATATACGGTGCCCAAACAGCGTCGCCAGTCATTTCTTACAAAAGATAACAAAAAATAAAAACCTAACTATTTCGATGTTTTTTCTAGTGTCAGAGGTAGCATGCTGATGTGACCACGCCACCAACACATACGACCATAGCGCCCAATATCAAGATTGAACTAAAGGTGAATTCGTTTCTTTAGTTTCAACATATTTTAAATGAGAATATGATGCTACCTAATGATGAAAATATATATTTTTGTAGCACCACATCACTTTTGCACCAATTCAACAAGAGTTCAACTTGGACACGTTTTGGAATCCAATTCGGCCTCCAGATCAGTTCGGATTCAGCTTGACGACCCAACTTCAAATGTGCATAACTTTCACATACGGAGTCCGTTTGAGGTCCACGAGTACTCGATGGAAATATTTTCTCATCCTCTTTCCAATGGATCTAGCCTCATCTCTAAATTTCTCCTATGCTTACCGCAATCACTCAAAGAAAGTGCTGCGTCACCTGTTTGGGTCAAATTAGGCCTTGTAATGTTTGGGCCCATAGGGGAGGTGCCCCCTCCTAGGCCCATACTATTCACGTGTTACTATTTACGTGAACAGTGCCATGAATAGTACCACCCCTTTTTCCTTAGTTTTGTGCGGTTTTTCCACCCCTATTTAAGGAGGCTGCACCCTTCTAGTTTTTTTGGATTTCATTTGCTTAGTTTTTCGGTGGTGAAAAATTTTGTTCTTCGCTTGTGTTGACTAGACCAACCGTAAAGAACCTCTGCGGAATCCCACCTTTTTGAACTCAATTTATATATTTGCAATTTCAGATTGCTTGTTATCTTGTTCTTGCGTGTTCTTCGATTGCATGCAAGAATAGACCTTCGTGGTCAGGTCAACCGTGTTCTTGGCACGGTTGATAACAACTTGGGTGTGGTTCAGCGATTGCTAAGGCGCAAGCGACGTCGTACGGTTGTAGTCGGATCGCAAGAGTCACCTCCACCAAAATCGATAGTTATCATCCTATTGGAAAATCGGGACCCCATCGCCTCATCACATGCAATCTTCGTCTTTAAAATTTCATAGGCGACATGTTTGGCATCAGATGGTTCAGGATCATCAGTGAACGAAGCCCGAAATACGTCCACCCGCGGACGTGCTCATTCGAGTGTCTCCCAAACACCCTCCGACTGAACAATCAAGTTGAATTAAGCCCATAAACTCTCTTTCCTTTCTTAAGGGGTCTCGGCAAGGTTGACTTGGTCGCTCGCCGCCTCGACTAAGCACTCCAAGCGATGGCAAGCCTCTTGGAGACATGCAACGTCGTTGTGGAGGACCACGTCGATGGCAATGTTAGCTCGCCGGAAGTGGGAGACCAACCAGAAGACGCAGTAGAGGAGGATGTCAAGACGGCGGAAGTGGCCTTCAACTGCTTTGTTAAATCGTCGGACATAGTAGAGAGGACATTGTTGGCATAGTGTCCTTCCGCAGCATCCGCTAGCATACGGCTGGCGAGGTGCTCGTCCAAGATAGCTAGGTTGGCCATTAATGTTGGCGACAAGGAAGAATTGGGAGCCATTTATATGTGCTTGAGACAAGAAAGACAAGGATGATAGCCGGCCGGCGAGATGCACGTACAGGATTAATCTCTGGTGGCAAACGATCATTTTTATACAATAAGAAATACATCCGGCTCGTAAGACAAAGAGACGCATCTGGGAGCCGAAACGATCGAAGGCGGTATCGGGGCGAGGAAGCATATCACAGACGGTTCCAACCACAAGCCGTTTGTGATACATAACTACCATAGATGGTTTATATTAATGATCATCTGTGAACTATCATATACGGTTCTAATTAATTAAAAACTGTTAGTGATGTCTCAATTATCACATACAGTTCGAGTAGGGTATCACAGACGGTACACGAGGCACGCTTGTAAAACTGTCTGTGATAATTATAACACAGATGGTTTAAAGAAATCGTCTGTGATGAGACGTCCAATATAGTCTTTTTTTTTGTAATAGTGTAGCTTGATTCTGTCTTGTTTAAGGGTGCTTATTTGGGCTTATAGTTTTGGCTTATTTGGCAATGTTGAGACATTTCTCATTGTATCTGCTATAAACTTTTTCAGCGTGATTAAATTAAAAAATGTAAAAAGAAAGTTTTTCGGTTTTGGACAATGCAAAGAAATAAAAAAAAGAAAAGACCAAAAAGCTAGAAAAACAAAATTAGAAAGCTAAAAGTATAAACTAAAAGTATAAGTCCAAATGAGTATGGAGCTCGCGAAGTAGGGGAACTACGAGCCCATTGGGGGAGGACATGCATGGGGGCAGGGGCATGCACGGTCCAATCTCCATAAACCCTTGTTCCATCCGATATGGTCCAGTCCTAGCATTACATCACCAAAAAGACAATAAAGCCAAGCAACACATGCAGAGAGGGGGGACATTATCCACTGTGCAAACCCTAGTGTGACGCGGAAAGAGCTGGACACACATGATATCATCTCCATGTTAGGAGGAAGAAAGTAAGGGGATACTGTGAACTGTTCCTACAAATGACATGTGGGTTTCCTTTTTTCAAATTTGGTCTCCAGCATCCGGGCGTCACTGCTGAGCTCCCCACGAATAGTGTGTTACTTAATTAGTACTAATTATATTTAATTAGCAATAATTATATTTAATTAGTGTTAATTATGAGCTTAATAAAATACTAATCATAAGGCATTACACGCTGCCCCGCTGAGAGCTCGGCAGTGCACCTGCCAAGTTACAAGAGCTCGAGCTGAACTAAAATTCTAAAAATGGATGATCAGGTCAAATTTGAAAAAAAATGATTACAATTTACATGAACTTGTTGCCTACAGTTCTGTGGTACTAGTAGCGGCAGCAGCACCGTGTAGGTAGATAATCACAACACCGGCCACAAATCCTTCGGCCGGGTCGACCAAAAAAGCTCGTTTTGGCCATGTGTGTTCTGGCTTGTGGGGCCAATGCAATTCCATTACTGGTGGGACGCACCGTTCCGACAGGAAGGACGACGACAGCCGCTATTACCCCACGTACTCGCTGTCAAAGGAGCACACTTGCATTGCATTGCATTGCATTGCATTGCATACTCTGGTTCTTTGGATAAAAATCAGACGATGTTGTGCCCACCGATTCTCCGTCGCTACAAAGGCTTGTTTAAAGCATCAACCGCGGAGGTATTTCATAGAAAACAATTCAATTTCAGTATAAATATATAGAATATATAGAAAACTCCTGACATAATTAAAACTTGAGCGAAAATTTAGATAGTAAACACATGAGTGCAAGCTTAAGAACCTATGATATAATTTAGTCAAATGAGACATTGACAGCTCGATCACAGCGAATTGGGTTTGCATGTCTACACTAAGAATGGAGTACTAGTTTTCACAACGAAACTAGTAGTATACTAAAGCTTGGTATAACATGCATGAGGGGTCGCTGATATCATTTGTTGCTTCCATCCCCTTTGAAAATGTTGACTAAGGAATTATTCTGGAAACATAGGCTGAGACCCAAAATGATTCCGGAAACTTAGGCTGAGACCTGAAGAGGAAGCAAAAGGTATGCTCTTTTTTTTATTTCAACTTATGGTTTTTTGTTGTGATTTATGACTTTTAAATTATTTGTGAGAAAGACTACAAAATAACAGAAGTCTACGTGCGATTTTGACCGATATAAATGAATTTACTACAGTGTATACTATAATCAATTTATAGATCTTATCTTAAAATCAAGTTTTAGAAAGCTAAAAAAGAGACCCAAAAGCCGGTCTTTCGAGGGCTTCTCTCTCTCACCATCAAATCACCCAACAATTCTCTGTAATGCCTCTACTTTGCACTGATAAAGACAGGCTGTGCCCGAAAAAGTGCAATGCACAAAGGCGAGGGGGACAAAGAAACATCTTGGTGATGTAATACACTTGCAGTGTTTCGGCAATGTGCCATGAAAGGCCTAGTGTTCGCTTCATCCAGTTACCTGTCTCCATGCAACACAGCATAGATGAAACAGTGCGAATTAATCTCTGCGGATACTCCTCTTACATGGAGTATTTTATTTGTAGAATTCGAACCCAAGAATGCCAGAAAGCTAGCCATACAACGAATGGATTTACAACCAGGAAAGGTCAAACATTTGTGTTAGTTACACTACATGAATGCTCCATTGTGATTCAACAGAATACAATAGTGCATGTCAAACCAAACAGCTAGGGTGACCTCAATTCTCAGTAGTACAATGGATTAGCCTTAAATTACTGCAATGTACACTAACTAAAGATCACTAGGGAAAAGAAAACCCAAACAAACTATGCATGGTTGATACTACCTACGAGTCAAAATTCACATCACCAGACAGATGGGCAATACTAAATTACCAGTGGTAACCCCTCAAGAAACACAATTGGCTTAGAACCCCAAAACGACCTCATTGACTTGGAAGTGCCTATCCTCCTTCCCTGCCTCCCTGAAATTACCGAAGCACCCCTCTCCCTCCATTATATATACACACAGCACCTTTCACTACCTGCCCAAGTGCTCAGTTCATCGCTAACCTTACAGCTAAGCTTGCAAACACACAGCGAGCTTACTCCTCTCCATCGATCTCACGCCCTCCGCTTAGAAGCAAGAGCACACCTCTCCTCCACTTCTCGACTGAGCTAGCTAGTAGGCGACAATGCAGCACGGTGCGGCGGCTGAGCAGGCGTGGTACATGCCGACCGCGGCGCCAATGGCGGCGGCGGAGAGCGCGGTGGCGCGCGTGGAGCACCTGGCGTCGGAGAGCGCGGTGGTGGTGTTCAGCGTGAGCAGCTGCTGCATGTGCCACGCCGTGAAGCGGCTCTTCTGCGGCATGGGCGTGCACCCGACGGTCCACGAGCTGGACCTCGACCCGCGCGGGCGCGAGCTGGAGCGCGCCCTGGCCCGCCTAATCGGGTTCGGCCCGGCCTCGGCCCCCGTAGTCCCCGTCGTCTTCATCGGCGGCAAGCTCGTCGGCGCCATGGACCGCGTCATGGCCGCGCACATCAACGGCTCCCTCGTCCCGCTCCTCAGGGAGGCCGGCGCACTCTGGCTCTAGACCGTCGCCGCTGGCACGCAACAAGAAGCTTCTGTTCTTGTTGTTGCAGAGCTTGATGTTACCTGCTTCTAATGACTAGTTGATCGATTACCTGTGCTAATAGGATACAGCCACACGTACGGTGATGATATATGGGCGAGCGAGCTTAGTTAGTGTGTGTGTCTGTATGTGATCAGAGTGTGTGAGAGAGAGGTTGGTGTGCACTTCTTTCACTACGACTGCCTCCGTCCACATGTGTGCAGCGCTTGTAGTGTTTGGCGCGTGCGTTGGATGTGCTTGCTTGGAATGGTACTAGTACTCAAACTACTTCTAGTGTTTATCTTTGTTATTATCTCCTCTTAATTCAGCTTCCCGTTTCTTTCTCCTTTCTTAACCTTTCATCGGCTATATATAATTCGTTCTTGTTGTATTTCTTTCCATGCATGGTGCTTCACAGCTTCAGAGCCATTCGCGCTACGATGAGCTTGACGCATGGGAGGTTAATTGTTAAACGGTTTTGCTATTACATTAAAAAAAATTTATCTCTTAATCACTTAAAATTAAACTCTCGATCACCTAAAGTTATAGTTCTACTATTGGACAGTATACTGCTTGCCGTGTGGTAACTTGTACAGTGTGCAGTGTAACCAATAACAATAAAGGACTTGCATTCTGTTTGGTGCTGGAACTTTTGTTTAGCACCAGCTAGGTAGCTCATTTAGTCCGTAAAAAATTTAACAGTTAAGTTAGCAACATATATATACACACACACGTTCCGTTCTAAATGGCTTTAGCTTCTGATTTATTTTGACTTTCAAATTATTTAAGTCAAAAACTATTTAAAACACGCCGGTTTCTAATTTCAGTTTGTTTTAGCTTTTTCGGCTTTTTGTCTCTTTTTTTTTGCATTGTCCGTGACGATATAACGGTATTTTCTATTTTTTTCTCTTTTTTTCAGAAAAAAGCTAACATCCGTTATAGTGTAATTTCAGTTATAAACCAAAATCTACAGCCAAAAACTTTCATGAGCTAGTTGGAGCGGTGCCATATTAATGTTATTATTTACCCATGCTAAATTAGTACTAGCATGATGACTTAACAGTTTAAGTTGAAAACACTCCAGCATGCTAGGGCCAAAGCCCATCATATCCACGCAAAACTAATTAAGCGCAACTGGTAAAATAGTTGCTGCTAAATCAAAATAAAGAAACGGTTAGAACCAGTGCAGTCTCTCCGTCTCACAATATCAAATCTGATTCAAAATGCGTGCTGAACAGAAGCAGATTCCTTATTACGATTATATGAGTACAATTTCTCAATTAACAATGCAAGATCAACACTAAAGTACTGTGCTTGATCAGATTTAGGGCCCTTTTCTTTCCCTGCATTTTTTATGGCTTGGCCTTTGCATGCATGAGGATGTGCTAGCTATATGACTGAGTTGACCCTTTTTTGCTTTGTTCGAGATAACAACTTGGCACTTTTTGCTTCTCCTGTGTCTGCTTGCCTGCGTCCTTTGCTTGTACTGACGGTCTCTCCTCTCCTCTCCTGTCCGAGCAAACAAATTGTACTTTCAAGATAGTGTAGAGTACCACGTAAAAATGTGTCATGCCGGTTATCTAGGAAAAGGCGCGGACATGCTAAAGCAAACAGCTTGGTTTAAGATATATATTACTACAAGCACAATTACTGACAAAATAAAAGGATCGAAAGGTTAATTTATAGGGTGTGTTTGGATGGACACCCCTTGGCTAGATAGTTTTCCAAGTAAAATATTAGTACTGAAACATGATGCTTTGGAGCATCTATCTGGATCAAACCTGTCCAAATGCACGGCACAGCATAGCACGATCCGGTTCAGCACAGGCCCAATTCGATACGAAACTGTTAGGCACGACCTATTTAGTCTGTCAGCCACAACCCAGCAGACGTTCGTGCTGTGCTGGGCCGGCACGCGTCTGTTTAATCCGACTGGTCAGATAGGAACGGCTAGCCTGTTTCGGTCCGAAAAATTTTAAAACATGTGTAGAATTTGAAAAAGACAAAATAAATTGTAGAAATGTAATGATGAGCTTTATTAATGTTTAAATAATTGCCTCATTAAAAACGTTGCCAAGTAAACACTCAACTTAAGAAAACATTGGCAAATAAAAAAGAGTATAGCCTGTAACTTAGCATTAAATGTAAAAATCAGAAAAGATACAATGTATACATGGATACTCTAAAAAGCGTTGGTGTCATTGGCATCGTCTAGGTAGAGACTGTTGAATGCGTGTTCCAACACCTTATTCACCATGCAGTGTTAAGCTCGTGTATCAGCTTATTCCCAGTCTTTTACTGTGAGAAATACTTCCACCATCTCACTCATAAGACTTGTTCTTCTCTTCTCCAATATTCTTCCAGAAAGACTGAAAGCAGACTCGAAAGAAACCGTCGAGATATGAACGGCTAACACATCCCGTGCTAATGATGCACAATTAAAGGAGATGTTGGATAGTGCACTCCAGATAAAGAAGCAGTGGTTTTGTAAAAGAGTTCCTAAAGGATGAAAGATCTTTCAAATCAATTCTGTATTCACTTGCAGAAAAATTGTCAAAATTTTTCATGAAGAAATGTGAAAACTTGCAAAATACAAATAGAAAAATTACACTAATACCTGTTTTATATCACAACAAAGAAAAGTAAGAACAACATAAGTATATGAAAATTAATATTGTTACCTCTTTTCTTGACTGTAAGTTAGATATCAAATTTTTTATATTTTTGCTAAAATTATTTTGAATTTTGCCAAATTATCAAAAGTGTATCAAAATTTTCATAAGAGAATTCAAAGAAGAGATTACAGGTTTGAGTGTGGTTGAATAAGGGGGTATGCTACCCATTTATAGAAAAATTTGAGTTTTTTTAAAAAATTTAAACTCTTAACTGACCACAAAATAGCTAAAAATTTTAAAAACTTGACCCGTTAATCGTGCCTAACGGGCTACACATGCCACTTTCATGCCAAATGGGCTGTCCCCACCGTACCGTGCCGAGCCAACTGTGTCTGACAGTCGGATTTTCATATCTAACATGTGCACTGGGTTACGTGTACCGATCGGGCCAAACGTGCCCACTGAGCCATCGTGTTGTGTGGGCCATGTCGTGCTTGACAGTGCCCTTGCTAACACGTTGGGCGGGGCGACGGCCTAGGCATGGCTCAATGCCTTGTGCTGGGTTGGTCCGGCATAACTCCGCCATGGGCCGTGCCGTACCTAGGCTGTATTTATAGCAGCGGACTGTGGGTTAGCCTGACAGGCACGGCTCATTTGGCCTCCTCTGGATTCTGAATATGAATCAAAATTAGCATGCAAATTATTGCAGCATTTGCAGCCTAAACCTATCATTACCCCTGCTATGATGCTTTGGCCACACGCACCAGCTCACCATCAATATGACACCGTGCCATTGAGCTTTGTTAATTCTCTAAATATTCTTTGGCTGGCGTTTTAGGTTCTTCCATTGTTTATGTGGCATAAAGTCTTTTTTTTAAGGTGATCAATCCTGAAGGGCCCAAAACTCTGGTATTATCTGATGGTGAATACAAAACTTGAGTACATCTTGTCATCTTCCACCAATTTATGGAAAAGCTCTGTAAAAATAAAACTATTACTAAGCCCTTGGATTCTTCTGTACTGACATGCCTCACCGGAGAGGATGGATGTGTTGTTGAGGCTGCCATGACGCCGGGTTTGACCACGTCTCATCGCCCGGTGGTCTTCGACCATAGTCTTGGGAGCAGGGCGCTATCTCCTTGCTGCCATCCGACGATGGGTGGAGTACACTCGAGCGGTTTGGTAGGATACTGATAGGCTACGTTAATATAGATTAAAATTTTCTACCATGTAAATCAGGAAGTTATATGAGTAAAAGATTATAAATCGTTATCACTAGATACACATTGCAGCGAAAGTAGAGTTGAAGTGACCGGTTCAACGAAACGCGCGTCGGTGTAGTAGAAGTAGTCGATCGTCTTTTACCCAATCGTCTCCTCCTTGCGATCATCCCGATCAGCGCCGCAGTCATAGCAGTGCCTCTACCAAAGTCCACATGTCCAAAGATAGAACGCCGTGTGTTGGTGTGCTAGCACCAGCGTACACCACAGGGGTTATGAGAAGTGGTGGCTAGGATTTCAATGAGTGTGTCTCGGGATACCTCCCTCAGTCCCGCACCTCCCTTTATATAACCTCAAATTGAATCCTTATCCGATACAATCAGATATCATATCCAACTCGGAAAGTCTTAGGATGTATCTTTATCCAATATAAGTAGAGATCGTATCCCTCTCGGAAAACCCCCAACCGGACCCTTATCATTCCGATGCGTTAAGTATGTGGCCCTGTAGGTTCATATATATTTGGCCATAGGCCGAAAACTCCTTTCTGGTCCATAAGTCGGTAACGGTCCCTAGCAGGATATAACGACTTCCAAATATATATAAAGATCATATCGAACGAACCTATATAGTGCTTATATACCGATCCCTTTGCCTCATGATACTATATTGAACTCAAGATGAGAAGTATGCCATCATATTATAGCTTGATCCTTCACTCGAATCTATAGTGGATTATTCAGCTGTCAACCACATTCAGTATGACCATGCACATTCTTAATCCAACCACATCGAGGGGCTTAGAGATATCCCTCCTGTTATATAGGAGGGGCAATTTCTATCTTGATCACTCACATTACTTGCATGTTTTATAGTAAACCCGAAAGATACCTTTATGACCATCCAGTTATGGAGTATTGTTTAGCAACCCCTAAATAAATTATTACACATGTATGAAACTGTGACGATCTCAGGTATAAGGATTCTACATACATTCTCGCGGCGTTTCATGGTAGGTCAATCCAACACCATGTTCTCTAACATGTGTCTATATTATTGATTTGATATCCCTATATCCATGATTCGTGAAACATGATCATCAATCAATACATGTGATAATCTGTAAATCATAATTGTCTCATATAATGACATAAGATCTGAGATGATTTAGAATAACATAAAAACATGAATAAAGAGTTCCACGAATAAATCACATACATGTTAATCAATATGAAACATATTTATTCAAGAGACAAAATAACATATTATTCACAAAATCATAAACATAAAAGTGATACAATTATCTCCATGATTACCTCTAGAGCATATTATTAACAATCTCTCACACACGGATCCTCGTTTTCTTTGGTTGGTTTGTGAGTTGAATCGATCTCACTGGTCGCAAGTCATTCATTGGCATTCGACCTCATTGGTTGCTCGACCACCTGTTGGTTTACGACCACGTTGATCATTTTGGTTGCAATCTGGTTCCGACCACGTTGATTGTTTGACCACCTCATTGGTTTATGACCACGTTGGTTACAACCACGTTGATCATTTTGGTTGCAGTCTGGTTCCGACCATATTGGTTGTTCGACCACCTCATTGGTTTATGACCACACTGGTTATGACCACATTGATCATTTTGGTTGCCGACATTTCGATCATGTTGGTTGTTCGACCACTCGTTGGTGTTCGATCACGTTGTTTACGACCACATTGGTATCGACTGCACCCATTTTCAATTACGTTGGTTTCGGTCTCAGTGGTTATCGACTACGGTGATTTCCATTCTTTAGTCGATTTCCGACCACGTTGTCAGCTTTCAACCATGTAAACAAGTTTACGACCACGATGTCAGCTCTCGACCACATTGTTGAATTTATGACCACGTTGTCAGCTTTCGACCACGTTACCAGCTTCTGACCATGGTCTATTTGCCTGTTGTATTCTCTCTATTGCTGCGGTTTTTAAGTGGGTTTTCAACTCTAATCTTCATAGCTCTGTAGCTATTGGAGAAAAGGGTTAAGTAAATATTTGGGGAGAATTTGAAAGCACCATTCACCACCCTCTGTTGCCTGTCCGGCCCTACAACCTCTATCAACAATCTCACCATGAGGTGAAAATGTCAAAGTATGTGCTTAGATTTTTTTTAAACGATCTAGGTTTCTTGGCTTGTGCAATGGCTCCACTATTATCACAATAGAAATTCATTGGACTAGAAGCATTAGAGACCACATCTAGCTCAGAAATGAACTTCTTTATCCAAATAGCCTCCTTGTAGCTTTGGAAGCCACAATATACTCAACCTCTATTGTAGAATCAGCAGCCATCTCTTGTTTGAAACTTTTCTAGCTTACTGCTATATTAAGACAAAACACAAACCCAGACTGCGATCGAAAATCATCTCTATCAATTTGGATGCTAGCATCGGTGTAACCATTTGCGACTAGCTCTTCATCACCTCTATAAACAAAGAAAGCATCTCTAGTCCTTTTCAAGTATTTTAGAATGTTCTTTACAGCTATCCAGTGACCTTCACCTAAATCTGACTAATATCTTCTCGTAACACTTAGAGCATATGACACATCTGGGCATGTACATGATAGACCCAATGATAGAAGCATATGAAATCTTACTCATCCAGTCTTGCTCATTAGGTGTCAAAGGACATTGAGTCTTGCTAAGATTAATACTACATGTTGAACCGCTTCAACATTTTGTCAATGTACGTATCTCAGCTTAATCCAATTAGCCTTTTAGTTCTATCTCTATAGATCTTTATACCCAAAATATATGCTGCCTCTCCTAAACCTTTCATAGAGAAGCTATTTCTCAATGAAGACTTGACAGATTCAAGCATAGGAATAATATTTTTGATCAATAATATGTCATACAATATAAGTCCTAAAAAACAAGTGTGCTCTCACTAGCCTTTTTGTAAACACAATACTCTTCTTAGTTCTTGATAAAGCCAAACCTTTTGACTACCATATCAAAATGAATGTTTCAACTCCAAGAAGCTTACTTCAGTTTATAGATAGATCTCTAAAGCTTGCATATCTTTCTAACATTTTGGTGATCGACAAAACCCTCAAATTGCGTCAAGTACACATCCTCACTTAAGTTTCCATTTAGGAAAGCCGTTTTGACATCCATATGCTATCTTATAATCGAAATATGCAACAATAGATAGAATAATCTGGACAAATTTAAGCTTAGCGACGGATGAGAAAGTTTCATCATAGTCAATACCTTGAATTTGTTTGAAACCCTTTGCCACCAATCGTGTCTTATAGATATAAACATTTCCATCCATATCTATCTTTTTCTTAAAAATCTGCTTGCACTCAATAGTTTTTTACACCATCAGGTGGATCAACCAAGTTTCAAACTTGATTATCATACATGGATTGCATTTTAGATCTCATGGCTCCAAACCATTTCTCAAAGTTCGGGCCCATCATCGCTTCCTCATAAGTCTTAGGCTCATCATTGTCTAATAATAAAATATCATATTGATACCTCATCAACAATTGACATGGCCTTTCAAACCTATGTGAGGTTGGTGCTTCTTCTACATGTTCTACAACATCTTGTACATTTTGTAGAGATTCAGTAAGAGTTGAAACATTTTCTAATGGCTCCCGAATTTCTTTGAATCTCACCGTGCTCTTACTAACTTCTTTTGAGATAAACTCTTTCTCCAAAAACACACCATTTTGGGCAACTAATACTTTGTTCTCATCCATTTTTATAAAAGTAATATCCTTTAGTTTCCTTAGAATACCCCACGAAGAAGCATTTATTAGATTTAGGTGTGAGCTTGTTAGACATCAAATGTTTTACATATACTTCACATACTCATATTTTGAGAAAAGACAACCCGGGATGCTTCCCAGCCCATATCTTATATGGTGTCTTCTATACGGCTTTCGATAGAACCCTATTTAATGTGAACACAGCTGTTTCTAGAGCATACCCTTAAAAAGACAATGGCAAATCAGATTGGCTCATGATAGATCGAACCATGTTTAACAAGGTCCAATTACACCATTCGGACACCCCATTCCATTGAGGCGTTCCCAGTGGAGTTAGCTATGGAACAATTTCACATTGCTTTAGATGATCACCGAACTCATACGTCAAATATTTACTTCCACGATCTAATCATAGGGCTTTAATTTTCTTGACAGGTTGATTTTGTACCTCATTCAAAGGATTCAAATTTATGCCTTATTAGGTATATGTAACCATATCTACAAAAGTCATCAGTAAAAGTTATGAAGTACTGAAAACCACCTCCGATTGTTGAGTTCATTGGTCTACATACATCCAAATGTATTAAGGCCAATAAGTCATTTGTCCTCTCACCTAGACTAGTGAAAGGTGATCTAGTCATTTTGTAAAGTAAGTAAGACTAACATGTTTCAAATAATTCAAAATCAAATGAGTTTACAAGGAAATTCAAATAATTCCAAAACCAACCCTGAGGGTAAAGATAATGGTAAAGTGATAACAGCCAATTCAACAACTCTTACTCCACTGTCCGCATGAAGGTTAACCTCACCTCTTACTAAACTCCTATTCCTTATCAGCCTCTACATTGAATTACAAATATGAGCAATCAATCTGGTATCAAATACCCAAGAACTAATATGAGAAGTAGCAAGATTTATTTTTGTAACATTTGTACCTGAAGTAGAAGTCTTACTTCCCTTCTTATGTCCTAGTTCTGCCAAGTACATCTTGCAATTCCTCTTCCAATGTCCAATCCCTTGGTAACAGTAGCAAATAGTATCAGGTGCAATGTCAATCTTGAGCTTCTAATGCTTAGATTTGCTACTTTAGATCTCATCTTGAGTTTTGTCCACGCCCTTTCTTTTGCCCAAAGCTTTAGATTTCTTTTTGAAGTTGGTAGTCTTCTAAACCATCATCACATGATTAAAGCTTTTCTTAATGATCTCCTTTGCTAACTTGAGCATCTCATGTAACTTGGTTATTGACTTCTCCATGTCATTCATATGAAAGTTTAAAATGACTGGCTCAAAGCTCGGTGAGAGCGATTAGAGAATCACATTAATAGCCAACTCTTGGCTAAGAGGAAAGCTAAACTTTTAAACTCTCAATGTAACCAATCATCTTGATCATATGAGGGATGACCAGACTTTCATTGGCTAACTTGCACGCAAACAATGACTTAGAGATATGTTACCTTTCGGCCCTTGTCTGCTTCTCAAATGTGCCTTTGAAACCCACAATTATATTGTAGGCATCCATATTCTCATATTGCTTTTGAAGCTCATAGTTCATGGTGGCAAGCATGAGACAGTTAACTTCAAGTGAGTCATTGCAATGTTTCTCATACTCATTCTTTGGAGCACGAGTAGTATCTTCAACTGATTCATCTGGATATTCCTTCTTTTCTTGGTTAAGAACAATTCTCAAGTTATGATACGAGTCAATGATGTTTGTTCCATTATTTTTTTTCTTTCTTCTTCCTCGAGCCTGATGCCGTCTCCGAATGGAGACAACTCGTCAAATTGAATGTACTCTTCCTCATCCATGACAATCTCAACTTCGACAATCCTTCTTTTTCTGTGAAGAACTATGTGGTGGTTCTTATTTGCCAGGTCAGTTACATTAAAAACTTGAACAACTTGCCTTGTGAGTACGAATAGTTCATCTTTGTATCCTACATGTTCGAGGTCCACAGTAGTGATACCGTACTTATCAACCTTTACACCCTATGGGAGTTGGACCCAACTGCACCAAAAGAGAGGCATCTTGAAAATTACATAGTTGCACTGCCAAATCTCCTCTACAAGCCCGTAGTAAGAGCTTGGGGCCGCGGTATTGAGTTGCTCATGAAATGCATCGATGCGAACACTTGAGTTCTACACTATGCACTTTCTATTATGATTTGTTGTATAAAATGTGTACCCATTAATGTTGTATCCTTGTCATGTTACATTTTTAAATTTTGGCCCTCTTGCCAACCATTGCAGCATTTCACTTGATGACCTCCAAGTGAATCGCACCCTTAACTATTCGTTGAACCGACAGTTCTGCTGTCTCGTGATCCAATCCTCTGACTGGTCTAGATTCTCTTGCTGTAGCATGCCCTTGTGCTCTTCAATATACGGGGACACTTCGGTCATATGTTGCAAGACCATGAAATAGGTTTGAGTGTACGTATCCAGATCAAGAGTTATTGTTTTCCTTCTGATGGTCCCGATACCCTCTAGCCTCCCCTCGTAATGAGATGGAGGCACACCGATCCGTTTGACCTGAGCCATGTAATTGATGCAGAACTCAATGACCTCTTCGATTGTATAACCTTCGATGATGCTGCCCTGTGGCCAATATCGATTACATATATAGGATTTGAGAATTCCCATGTACCTCCTGAACGGCTACATATGACGTACAAATATGAGGCCGCATATCTTTATCTCTTTCACAAGGTGGACAATGAGATGGACCATGATATCAAAAGATGACAAAGGGAAATACATCTCAAGATGATATAGAGTCATCACCACCTCCTTCTGTAGAGCATGTAGTCCATCGAGATCGATGACCTTCTGAGCAATTGTGTTAAAGAAATAACATAGCTTCATGATTGTCACTTGAACCCTGTTCGGCAAAATACTTCTAATTGCAACAGCAAGTAATTGTGCTATTAGCACATGACAGTCATAAGACTTCATTTCAATTAATTTCAAATCTTTCATGGAAACAAGTTTCTTCATATTGGCGGAGTGACTGAATGGAACTTTCACACCACGCAAGCACTGACACAGTTCAATTCTCTTGGACCTTTTGCAAATTTTCTAGAGCTTCCAAACACCATCTTCTTGAGCGTTTGGTTTAGTCAATCAATGGGAATCAAGATTTTTCCGAAACAATCATTTCTGCTCCTTATCATCGATTCATCATCTTTGGTGAATCGTTCTTTGATTCCTTGTAATTACACCATCACTAGCACACCCTCTACATATTTCGTGCTTCGAATTGACCAATGCATCACTATAGAACTCTAGCACCAGTGCCACCCCATTGTCCACAGCCGTGCACTGTCGCTCCATTTCCTCGGCCATCCTCTAGTCGTGCTCCCATGTTTTCTCTATGTTCCCTGCCCATGCCCATGCCTCAAGCAATGGGAGTCGAGGGCATGCCTATGCTCCCTTGTTTCCTTTGTTTTTCCTTTCCATGTCTCTAAGTAATAACACTTCATCACAGAAAAGTAAAATGATACATGACAAAAAATAAATGTGCCACAAAAAAACAAGTTGTCACAAAAACACCTTAGCACGTAGCCACCCTTCTGACCTGACAATTTGTGATGATATATAACTACATTTTGTGATGGAATTTTTTGAATCGTCACAAGTTTTAGGATGAAACACCCTTACTTTCAATGGTGAAAAATTAAATACATAAGTTACTTATTAATGACCTCTATTTTAGTCAAGGAGTATTCGTTACTGAAGCTCATATTTATTATAGTGATCATTAACTGGTAGGTCTACCAAAGTAGGTGTCATTAATTATCTTAATAAGATTGGGTAAGTGTTAGACACATCATACGTAATATTGGTTTAATTTGACTTGGCTATCAAAATAGTTTTGGGTCTAGGGGGCATAGTGTTGAGGCCGAGATATATGGATGTCACTCAACAAACAAGAGTTACGTGTGATGTAACTAGTAAAGGGTTACTTACCTATGTCATTAGGTTTCTAGTAGTGATGCTAAAGCTTATTAGGACTTAGTGAAATATGGATCTTGACTCACTATATGTTATTAGAGGGCATATAATGGGAGTATCTTTTGTTAAATTGTTTAAAGGAAGATTTCACATAAATATAGTGTTGAATTTTTGCATATACTTTTTATGTTGTAGACAATGCCACCATCTACTTCTTCCAGACGTAGAAGAGATGGTGTCATCGTCGTTGTCATCAACGTCATTGAATGGGACTGATGCTCTGAAGACCGGGGTAATTAGGCATGGCAGAGGAGTATCGAAAAGGCTAGAGGGTCGAATGACAATCATAGAGATCTCTCCGGATAGGGTCCCTCTGCAACTGAAGAAAGCAGTGACAACATTTTGGACTACCTACGGGATACTTAGAAGGCAACGAGTCCTCATCACCATAGCAAACTAGAAAGGTTTGACAAAAGATGAGAAAAGTGCATTATGGATGGAAATTTCGAACATGTTCAAGATCCCAGCAGAAGTCTAGGGACTCGTGCGATGGTAGGCGCTCCTAAAGACCTTCAAGAGCACGCTTGTCACGAAGTACGTGACCAAGGATCACACGCACTTCACAAAGTATCCTTTCGTGTCACTGGAAACATGGGAGGTCTTTGTGCGGATGATAACGACGACCGAATTTCAACAGGAAAGTGTGATGCACAAGGCTCTACATACACAAAACACTCACCCCACAGACTCAACACCACTTGGTATGCTGGTAAAATCCTGCAATGGAGGATGGAGGATGAGCTCGCAATCCAATGGGAAACCTCCCCACCATTTGCTAGGATCACAAACAAGCGCACCTGAAACTAGTTAAGAGTGAGGTCATCAATTCAATCTTCGAGCATCGCCTCTTTCAAAAACCCCACAGACGAGGAAGTATCCTAACGCTTGGTAAGATATGTTAAACTACATAGTTGTTACTAGGTCTATAACTTCATGGAGTCCAATATAACATGAGGCCTAGGGGTTTACGTACCTTGGAGGCTCGGATTCCAAAATGATTCTGCAGCATATAGAGTAGGAAGAGATCCAAAGCCAAGTGCGCGCAATGTATGAACCAAAACTTTCATGCAAAACTTGAGAACATAACTACGCCACTTCGAGGAGAGATAAATGCATTGAGGGAAGAACTGAGAGAAGTCTACAACTGTCGCAAGCCACCCCTATTACTGCAGTACCCAATCCCCCTGAACGTTGGAGTAGCTGTACATTTGCGCCACTTTCTGAACATAGCAACGCCCACTTACCTATCGATGACATCTAGGTAATGTATATCTCTAGAATACTACGTAGATAGACCTGGTGGATGCCTTGCCTCATCATGTATCATTATGTAGGAGGCCACACCATGCATCCTTAGAATCAAGCTTGTTGGCTCCATTGCCATTGACACTAAGCGGGGGTCGTCGTATCCATGCCTACTAGGGACATTAGTGCATGGTGCCCAGCTAGGCACTGATTTCACGAAGGTCCAAGTGGACAGGATTAATGATGTTTTCAGGGCTGTCCCACTTGAGGGGCCCTCAAATAGAGAAATCATGACACAAGGGGATGTCGTCCACACATTCGTCTAATGGCCCAAGAGGGACATCACTTGGACCCTTCCGTGCCGCGATCTCTACAAGACTATGCCTGTCAAACAGAACCCTCACCTTGGAGACGACACCGAAGATGTATCGCAAGCGAGGCGCTAAGGCCCAACCAAAGGAAACTACGTCGCGCTCTCGAATCCTTGAAGTAACAGCTTGAACTGTCGTTGGTCCTTGAGTCACAATTACTTAACCTTGGACTGGCTTGTAGGTTTTTGCATAACTAATACATACAGATGTCCAACAGGAAGCCAAATCGGCAAAGTGGATTCACCGTGAGATGCACAGAGGCACATTTCCTCCATGACTCATGTTACATTGTCATGACTTCTGAAGACTTATTTTTACTATTCAATCTCGATGAACTCGACGCCTCACTTCTACAATGTTGGACACTATAAGTATACTATACAATGAAGTTCTACATCATGTAATACCAATAAATGGCATAACTCATTGCTTATGTATAGATCCATGATGCAACGAGTTCGGTAATGGCGACAACTAGTGGGTTTCCTCGACCCACACTTGGTCTCTGAGCAATCCATCAACGCAAATGCATCCTTCATTGCATCCTTCATTGAAGAATACATAACAATGGAATTGCTTGCTCACACTGACAAGGAATACATCTTGGTACCCTTCAACCAGGGGTAAGTGCTTCACTAGCTATTATACAAGTTTTATTTGTATTTTATACGCAACATAAACTTAGGATTAATCACTATGGTGACACACATAACTAGGTCTCACTGGATTCTGACTGTGATCGTACCAAAGTGGAGCAAGATAATATACCTTGATTCCCTATTTAAGAGCAACCACGGCTTCACCTGTGTGTAACAAATAATTGATAGGTAAACTCATTTTCTTCATATATAACTCTATTGTAGTCTTTCCTCAATTTGCAATGGTTGAGTCTAACTTTTTGGAAACACGTAGATCATTCAGTCCTTACGTTGCCTAGAGAGGGAGACACAAGGAATCCAGCACCACACTGCGACACAGAATGCGATTTCCGATACCCTCTACAACACAACAATCCTGCCATATCACACTTCATTATAATGCTTCTAGAACTGATAATACCTATGTGTATAATTCTATTTTTGTAGTGCCACTAGTAGTTACAGGACAACGTATGTGGATTCTATATTTGCTACCATATGCAAGAAATTATGGACGCTAAGACGAATGATCCAAAGGTTTGTCATCCTACCAATAAATATTTTGTGATTATCAATATATATATGTGTGTGCGTGCGTGTGCCAATGACTTTAACACTACTAGCGACAGTGCCTGAAATTTAAAAAAAGTACATTCGATCTTGACAAACTCGTCGAAGTTCAAGGACAGCTCTTAGAATTCTTGATGAGGGAGATCATACACAAGAATGGAGAGTTGTAAATACCCCCTCCCACCGAGCCCCTTCCCACTCACCTCATTTCCGCCCCCAATTCCTCCCTGCGCCGCTCGAGCTCATCCGCGCCACCATTCCTCTCCCTTCGCACCGGCGACCACTCTAACAAGGAATTCCAGGTGCCTCGGTCATCCTCGGGCCCTACCGACCCAGTCTTTGGCAATGCCGAGCCTCCGCTGACCTCGACGGCCCTCCGCCGAGCCCAAGCTCCACCAGAAGGCCCTCCTCACCAGAGCCACCGTCTACACCGCTACCTCACTCGTCGCCAGCCGCTCTCCAGCCACCCTTGGTAAAATTCACGAACACCAACGCATTTCCCTCACTCTCCCCTCTCTTTTGCACTGCTCATCGACTGCCACTGTGCACTGCATCGTCGGCGACCATCGGGCCCAGAGCGCCGCTCGCCGCCAATGTTGCCACGATGGCACCCGAGCATATGTGGCAGCCATATGGCGCCACATGGTGCCACGTGCGCGCCACCTCAGCACCCATCGGCCACACGTAAGCCACGCCCATCACGCCAGCACGTGCGCCCGCGTGGCATGCAACCTCAGCACACCAGTCCATGTGTCAGACACATGGCAAGCCACATCAGCACAGAGACCCTTCCAAGCCACATGGTAGACACGTCAGCGCCACCTGGCGGCCACGTCAGCAAATCTGTCCTAGTCTGCCGCCGTGCAAGCACCACATCATACTCCCTACCACCTCAATAAGCATTCGGTCCATGGACTCAGTCCACGGTAAACCAGGCCCATCTGTCAGCCACATACCCGAAAAAGAAATCCCAGGGCTGACATCAACATGACGCCATAAACTTGATTTTCCTTTAGAAAAATAATTCCATTAATTCTTGCTAATGTCATAAATCGAATTTCCAGTACAAAAATAATTCCAGAAAATCCGATTTATTCTTTTTCTCTCTTTTCAAACTTACAAGAGCATGTTCTCATTCGTCTTGGCTCCAATTGAACCCATTCAAATTCCTAAATTCATCAAAAATTTCAATCTATTAATTTCTTCCCTCCTTGTTAATATTTGAGTTTATTTGTATTTATTTTGATTTTATTTGAGTTTGTTTGGGTAATTTTTACGTGTAGACTGCGATGATTCAGAAGAATTCTTCGACAACTCGCACTAGACTGCAGAGCAAGGCAAGTCACGCACCTTAATCATATTGATACCAGTTTGCGAAATAAAATTATGTTGTTTTAAATTATATTTCAATCTTATTTTTATTCAATGTATTTCAATTCCAGTTTTAAATTTAGTTAATACCTATATATTATCACCTCCTTTGATATTGAATTCCCCGATACCTTGTCCCCTAGAATAAACCTCTAGTCAGTACACTAGTATGGCTAGAGAACTTTTGTAGCAAATGCTTAGCCTTCATTAGAGTTAAAACTAGGTTGACATAAAATGATAAAGTTTTCAAATGTATTCTTGACTTCGATGAGTCAAGAAGGATTATTAAATATTTTGAAACAAAATATAAAGTCTAGTTGAGACTTAGGCTAATGGTTAGGTGGTGGGTGCAGGCATGCACTATTGTTTGGTGACACAGTATTAATTGTCGGGTACAAAGAGTATATGGTTTGAATCTAACTCAAGTTAAGGACCGGTTTATGAGCTACTATTGCAAAGCCCTATCGTACTACCACAAGGCTGGTATGGAACAGTCTTGGTTGACTAATTTGCGGGTCCCAACCTGAGTCTCGTCATAGGTTGAAAGTGAGCGTGGCATAGGCCATGAGAAGTCTCACTTAGTTCAAGCAGGGTCCCAGTCTGGTGGATTCTTTACTGGTGTAATACCCTAGGAACCATACCACCCCGGGATGCTACTAACTACACATACAACTAGCTGGATTAGAATAATATCTGGTAGCATCTTCCCAGAAAAAACGTTAAACTACGCAGAAGCATGACCACAACATAAAATGGGAGATAGCAAAAACAAATATGGCAAGAACCAAAAACAACGTTTATCAATCTAATTCAGATTTCACTCAACCACACTAAAAGGCATTATTAAGTTACAGTGGTCCACGACTGGATAGAAGCATGATTTTAAGAATTAAAGCCGCTAATTTAAATAGCAAAAAACATGAAGACTTGGTAAATGGTGCCGTGCTGCTCTACCCTTCCCACGCATGCTCAAGGTTTACTTGGAAGAGGGAAAACAAGGGTGAGATAAAATCTCAGCAAGCAAAATGTTTAACAATTTAATTAAACTGCGGATGATTAAGTATTCATTTAACAACATGTAGCACAATGATAGAACATTATCACAGTTCTTCTCAACCACATTGTAAATTCCTTCATAACCCAAAACCACAATCCACAAAGTAATACCACAATTACAAATGATTTCACCACAAGATAAACCACGTACCACCAGTCAATGCCACATACCTCAAATGATTTTTACCGTAAATAATACCACAAGTGACCATAATGAGCCAAAACATCCTAAGACCTTAAAATTAAGATTCATCCTCATGAAATGCATATATATGCAAATAATCCACTACACCCTTACCTGGAAACGTAAGAGTGTGCATCGTACTACGGCAATATATGAAGCTGTACCGGTATGGTCGCGGCTAGGTGCGGCGACATCCACAATGCAAAAGACATGCTATGACATGCATGATATTTTTTGCTCAAACTAACCATATATGTCTTCCTTTATTGTTCTACGCCCAAAACTCGCAACTCCCTCTCAAGCTGTTGTTCCCACACTTTGTTCCCTGCCGCAGCGCTACTTGTTTTTTTCCATCTCTTTTAATCTACTAATCAAACCACAGCAAAACTAACATATTTGAAATCTACAGAACAAAAGCTACAAATTTCATGAAGACACTATAATTTTATTATATAGTTTTAAGGGTGTAATTCGTAATGGAAAATAGAGAACATACTCTGCCTCCGAGTTCTGACCTTCCTTCTTCTTCTCCCCCCTCTCCTTCTTCCCTTCCCTTCCTTCTTCTTCCTTCTCTCCCTCTCTTTTTCAGCAAGGCAGCATGGGGTGCATGAAAGAGGAGGAGGCACCAGGGGAAGGTGGCGACCAAGGGGAGAAAAAGAGGGAGGGGATGGGGTGCGGCTAGGGTTGGGGGGAAGGGGGTGGCTGGGCCTAATGGGCCGGCCTAGCCCAAGTGGTCGGCCTCCCTCTCTAGACAGCCCAAAAGAAAATTTCTGCCAATTCTTTATTTGTTTTAATAGTTCTAAAGTCTACACCCGCCTTCCGTGATTCAATGAAAGGGAAGAAAAAACTCTGCAGCCACGCTAAAACTTCCGTAAATCCAGAACGATGTCTAGGGCATTATAACTGGTGTGAAACCTTAGTATTGGCTTGGCCAGGTTGAAGGTTTTGCATTGTAAAGGCCTTGTCAATTGTCATGATCTCCTTGCCAAATATCAAAGGAAGTGTGCTTATCCAGTGGCAATATGGGATGATCATGTCTTGTGGGTAAAGCCGTACAACCTCCGCAGAGTGTATAATCTATCCTGGATAGCCGTACCCACGGTCATCGGCAAGCTGAGTGAAGTTTTTCATAGATTAGACTTTGTTTTTTTCATAATGGTTTATGAAAAGCTTATAGATGAATGGAATCTATAAGAGATTTAAAAACATATGGATGGATGGAATCCATATGAGATCTTTTGGAAAGATAATCCGGGTGGGATGCTCATAGTTAGATTAGTGTGGGGGATGGACCTGCACTAGCGGTATTAATTTTATTTATAGTTACTGTTTTTACTTACTATATTAGATTCAACAATTTTCAATCTATTTATTGTATTTTTTCAAATGATTTTTTTGCTCAAACTAACCATATATGTCTTCCTTTATTGTCTTTATCATTATATTGCATATCTTCGTGTGACCTATGGAGTACAAATTTGTACTCACCTTGCTATCTCCGCATAGAGAAAGATGACTTCAACTACGATGAAGGCCTAGACAATTAGGCCGCATCTTACTGCCGTTTGCCTATAGGCAGGCTTGTTGGGTTTCTTTTGCTTCGGTATTTTTCTTTTGCTACTTATGTTTAAATTTGACCTGTGGGCTGTGAATGTAAACTGTGGCAATCGTGCCCATATCTAGTTAATAAATGTTATTATGGTTGATATTTATCTTTGTTGTTCAATGTGTGCACTAGCTGATCCTGAACTAGTTCGATTTACACAGAGGATCCAGGAGTTGTTGCTCCGGGGTCCGACAAGAGTTCACATCGGCGATGATGATTAAATGTTCAAACATTTGATACAATTGTAATCATTCAATTGTGCTTAATCAAACAATTCATTCAGTTGTACTTCCTTCAATTGTTTAATTCATTTCTAAGATCTGTGTAATGATTGTCATGTGTTATATGTGTAATTTGTTTGTTTGTTTTCAGATGGCATGGCTAGCATTGTTTTAGGCTAGCCGAAAAAAGGAAATAATTTAGCTATTAAAATAGTTATCACAATATTGTCACATCCCAAATTTTCGCTTTCTGAAAAATTTTAATTTTAAATTAATTATTTTAATGTATTTGAGTCTTATTTGGATTTATATGGATTTTATTTAAAAATTTAAAGCAAGAAAATATATTTTAATATTTTATTAAAGCCAAAAAGAATTTATTTTATTTTTCCTAGCCTTCCCTAAATTTTTAATTAATTTTTGAGAATTTTCTGGAAATTAAAATCAATTTTCAAAGTTAAAAAGTATTTTATAAAGTTATTAAATTCAAATCTGAGATTAAAAATATTTTTATTAAAGTCTAAAATACTTCCAGGAATATTCTATGATTTTTCTGGAATTTTTAGACATTAAATATTATTTTTCGAAGTATTAATAAAGTTTCTAGTAATTCCTGAAATTAAATCCGAAAATAAAAATCAATATATCCCTAGCCCGCCACGTGTCGCCCTCAGATGAAATCCACCTCTCTCCACGTTTTAATCCTAGCCATCCACCACAACTTACCCCTTCATAAAATCCAAAGCCTCTTATCCATCCACTTGCCACGTGTCGCGAATCTGACGGCCCGTACCCCTTCACTTCCTCTCCTCTCTATTACACATGGGACCCACATGTCATATCCATCTTCAACCTCACCTTCTTCCTCCTCCCACCCTCTCTCTCCACCTCCATTAAACCGAAAATGAAGCTTTAATTTCGGCCGTTTCTCTCAATTAAACTCCAAGCTAACGCGTGCAATTGATTGCCCTCATCAATCCCCACTCACGGCCGGCCGTCTCCTCCTTTTAATCATCTCTAAACCGCCGGCTCTTCATCTCTCTTTTCCATCTATAAATTGGCCTCCCTCCCCATTCCTTCCCCTTTCTTCCTCCATTTCGGCCGGCTCCTACTCCCTCTCTTTCGGCCACCACCCCGCCGCCGTGCGCCGCTGCTCGGCCGCCCCTCACCGGCCATCCCGCACCACCCCGCCGCCACCTCCTCCTTGCGCCGCCGCCGACCGCCCCGCCTTCCGTCGCCGCCGCCGGTAAGCGCCGCCGCCTCTCCTCATCCGCCGCCGCCGTTCGCCGCCCTCCCGCCGGCCGCCGGCCGGCCATCCTCCCGTGCGGCTGCGCGTGCGCCCGCGTGGCCGGTTGTGCCCGCGTGGACGGCCACGTGGCCGCCACCTCGCGCCCGCATGGCGCCATGTGGCCGGTGTGCCACGTCGGCGAACCCCGTGGTCCGTGGATCCGGTTCACGGTAGACCGGACCCACCCGTCATTCAAATAATATTTCCCGCTCAGAAAATTCGAAAATTGATGACGTCATAAATAGTATTTTTCAGTACAAAAATAATTCCCGAAACCCGATTTTTCCTTTTTCCCTCCTATTTAATCTTCTGGAAGCCATAACTTTCTCATTTTAAATCCAAATTGATCCATTCAAATTTCGAAATTCATCTAAAATTCCAATATTTCATTTGGTATATTTATTTTCAATTTTTGAATATTTTTTATTTTATTTTATTTATTTGGTTTTCTCGATTTACGTGTAGAGACCGATTTGTCCGAAGATATTCAGGATCAAGCTCAGGAAGATAACAACCCAGCACAGGAAGGCAAGTCTCCTTTGACCATCTTGCTCCTATGATTTACAAAATGATTTGTGTAGTTATTTTAAATTATTGCATGCTTATGTTGTAAAAGTGGATAACTTGATTTTTAAAAAAATTTAGTTAAATGTTCCAATTGTTATACCTTCCATTGAAAATCGTTTACCTTGTACCATTGTCAACTTAGGATATCCCTTTGACTCAATAATGAGTTAGTATTACATTTTGTTAAATTTATACTAGCAAATGCTTAGTTTAGCGAATCAATATAAAATGTTCAAATGAGAAGCATGTTTGCTAAATGTTTTGATCAATGGTTTGTTTGAACATTGGTAATGGATGTTACCATTGTTAATTGATTTGTTTGAAAAGTGGTAATGGATGTTACCACTGTTAATTTGAAAATAAAAATGAAGTTCAAAGGGAAAAGTTGACAAGGGTGGATGGAAGGTTTGGCTGGTGCAGTTTAGCACGAGAATTTTTGGGATTGTGAATGAGCCACCCTGGTCGTTTAAGGACCGACGCTTGTGTTTGTCCAAACTGAGCAAAACAGTGCAACCACAAGTCTATATGGGTACGACCTAGCTAACTAACCTATAAAGGTGTAGTTTAGATATCACCAGCGGTGTATTGAGTGCCAGGGTGTACTGGTTACTCATAGTGAGGGACAGGGTTTACTGTACTCATACGGCGCAAGAGGGGGCTCCAACTCGTGGATTCGAGTTGTGGTGAAACCTTAGCGGGTGGTATCTAGCTATACTGGAGTAGGTGAAAGGCTTTGTGATATTTTATCTGGGTCTCATGCCAAAGGAAGCATGTTGACTATTAAGATAATTTATCTCTTGTGGGTAAAGTGTACAAACTCTGCAGAGTAAAAACTATTCGAATAGCCGTGCCCACGGTCAAGGGCGGGCAAGGAATGCATTCACATGGTAGAAGTTTGATTTTGATTTTAAAATAAAATGGTTTGTCAAACTCGGGAGTGGTGTAACTCTCGTGATTTAAATCTGGTGGTGTAACCAGATCAGGTGGTTTAACCTGAGTCTTGAAAGTTGGCAGATAGCCTGAGATTTTAGTGTTGGTGGTTTAACCTTCACTAAGTTATTTATCTAATTTCTTTTATGAAAAACAAAGATGTTTATCAAATGGCCTTTGAAGTAATTATGTAGATTTGAAATAAAATGCTGATTTATGCAAAAGAACCATATAGCCTTCCTTTGTGAAGCCTTGCATCAATGCATCTTTCCCAAGACTTGCGGAGTACATTCATGTACTCACGTGCTACATTTCAAATTAACTCTCAGAGGAGATCAAAGCTCAAGAGGTGGACTACGACTACTTCGTGGATGGATTCGTCGAAGGCTTTCCGGACTTCTAGGTTGCGTTTCCCCAGTCAATTGCCTGTGGCGTATTGATGGGTCTTGCTTTAGTTTCTTTTTGCTTCCGCTGTAATTTTCTATTTGGTGTGAGGTCTTAAAACCTCATTTGTAATAAAGGCTTCGAGGTCTGTAATCTCGATTATGATAATAAAGCGTTGTTGGCAATGTATCATCTTTTCTGTTTGAACTGTGTGTACTAGCGTTGATCTGGGACTAGTACTGTAATGCACAGGGAGTCTAGGAGTTTCTACTCCGGGGTCTCACAAATATCACGAACGGTTTTTAGTATTAGCCGTCTATAATGTGTGAGATATCACATATGGCTATATTTAAGAACCGTTTCTGATATCTGATATATCACAGACGATTTTATTGAAAAAAAATTGTTTTTGTTGTTACTTATCACAAATAGTTTGAAAACCGTCTGCGATAACCACCTGTTATCACAGACACATAAATTCAAACGATTCGAAAACCGTTTGTGATGACAGTTTTCATCCGTCTGTTATGACCATTTTTATAGTAGTGACTACGCATACTTCGATGTTCCAGAAACTGATAGTGAAGAAGATAAAGAAGAATAGAATATTTTGTAATAGTTTAAGTCTTAGTTATACTTACTAAGTTAATGTTTACGTACATCAATACCATCCAGCTTTTAGTTAATATCGATCGCACAAATTGTATGCTCAGGGTTGCTGACTTGTGCCTCGCGCGGATGATAGGCGGCCCACAGCCTCGGGCGCAGGACACGGCGGCGCTGTGGGCCCCACCTGCCAGCAGACGCGCGGGCGGGCACGCGCGATCCCAGGACGCAATCCCGATGTGTGCCACCACCTCCACCGTTTCTTCGCTCAGGCACGCGATGCACGCCACGTGTAACGTAACCTCTTCTCTGTGTTGCACCGCGCGATCGAGTGATCGACGAGAGCAAGTGAAAAGCTAAGCTAAAGCTCAGGAGAGAATGTCATTGTACTCGACTCGAACCTAGCTATAAAGTGACATCTATCTAAAGACGGATTGATCAGTTCTTTCTCTCGGGTACGTTTTTGGGTTCAAGCCAGAGCCATTAAAAAGAAAAAAAAAAGGCTCAGGCTCTCTCAAACACTACACAGTTTCTCCGTCTTTTATGGGAAGGTTTTATCGTACGTGAAGCTAAGGGCCTTTTTCACCATCATGCATTTGCCAGAAACCAACTTTTAGCTTCAACTTTTAGCTTCCGGCTTATTTTTCACTATTTATAAATTTTGTCTTTTTCTGAATTTTTGGCTTTTTGTTGAGCTTTTTGCCGGTTCTTTTTTTCCGTATTTGTTTGTATTATACGTAATGGGCTAACATATTTTTTATATTTTTAAATTTTTTAAATTTAATTATGCTAAATAAGTCTCTGTCAGCTATAGTGTTTTTTTCAGCCAGCTACAGTGCTTTTCAGCTATAAGCCATCAAAAAAAGCCCAAATGATCACCACTGCATGGACAAGAGTTGCCACGGGAAAAATCTCCAGATCAACAACACCGCGTCTCTACAGAGGTGAACCGTCAAACACACGATAAACTAAGGTGTGCCAGCTGATTTAATCGAAATCGGTAAGGAAATGTATACCGACGAAAAATGCAGATAGCGAGTCGATTAAGAGATGTAAATTAAAGTTGAACAACACGTCGATACAAAATAATTTTATTAAACTATGAATTACAGAGGAAGGATTGTAGATTGGATCCATTGATTAGAGGCTCAGTTCTTTTGAACTTGCTGCTTGTGACTTTTAGTTTTTGCTATAGTAACTAGATTTTAAACGGTGCATCTTTTCAAGGTGGAGTTTACATGTTGACTGTAGTAGACACTGTACTGCCTTTAACTATACCGGCCAAAATCGCATGTGACTGTTTCTCTCTTCGTACTCTCTCATAAATAGCCAGAATTCAAAAGCCATAATCCATAGCTCAAAGAAACCCATCTAGATACTACTCAGCACAGGGAAAAGTTGATCAGATACAAGAAAGGTACGAATGAAGCCTCTTAGTCCCTATTTATAGCCTGCCGTGAAAACCTTGGCTCAGCTTCCAGATTTCCCGAGCGTGACTTCTTGGTTTGTTCTTTTTAGTTTCGGCTTATGACTTATGGTTGCAGTTTATAGCTGTAACTTATGGTTTTTGAGCTGTTCGTGAGAGAGAGTACGGAATAATAGAAACTTATGTGCGGTTTTGACTGATATAAATGAAATTGCTATAGTATGCACTACAATCAACTTGTAAATCCCGATTTGAAAAGACAGTTCATTTAAAAGCTAGTTATTGTAAAAAAAGCTAAAAAATAGTTTTTGAAATATGAAAAAAAAGAGACCTTTGTTTCCCATATTTCTTTCTCTATGCGTCGAGGATTTCGGAAATGTCGGTTGCATGCATGATCTCATCTTTGATTTCTTTTTCTCTTACGTGTGGTTTCCTTGTGACTTCAATGGGAAATCCTTTGTCAATCTTGCTGGTTTGGCCCACGCAGGGGCGGAGCCATACCCCAGCCAGGATAGACTTTAGCTTGAGGTATGAAAAAATATCTAGTGTATAGTCCGGATAAATTCAGTTCAGCCTAGGTAACATTTTTATGGTCCAACCCAGATAGTCTAGATCATTCCACCACTAAGTCCAGGGCGTAACCAAATCCTGGCTCCGCCACTGAGCCCACGTATCCCTTTTGTCTTTTGTTCTTGATCACGCACAAAGATAGAAATGACTCTTGGTTTCGACCCCTCTCACGTATGTACGCTTACAGGAGATAAATTCCTCCATGTACATGGCTCGGTGGTAGGAAGCTTCACACAGTTTTCGTTGCCTTTAGCTATGAATCACGTTTTGCACGTCAATTGTACGGATTTATCATTGGCCTTGTCTCGAGTCCTATCTATTATCCTAAATTAGCTAAACTTGGGTGCAATAACAAGTTGGTTAGGACTAGGACCAATTTGTATTGGCTTCTATTTAGAAAATTTCTCAAACATCTAATTTTTCGAAGCGGTTTCTCCACTCCTCTCAAGGTAAGGAGTTACGGATGCATCACGCACCTCACTCCTCTTGCTCCCGTCACGCGCATGCATCTTTCTCTAACTTTTCTTATGGCTTGTGCGCTTCTTCTTAAAGCAATTTCTTTCATGTACTACTATTTATTTTCAGATAACAACCATAGGCAAAAGCTATTAGAAAAAAACCAATGCAAACGTTTCCTCAGACTCGTAACGCTGAAGCCGAACTGGAGTTAGGCTCTGTTCTTTTCAGCTTCTAAAAGCTACTTTTCGGCTTTTCTATAATAACTAGCTTTTAAACGGAGTATTTTTTTTTTCAAAATAGGTCTACTAGTTAATTATAGTACATATTATACCAATTTCATTTATATCTGCAAAAACCGCATGTGAGTTTCTGCTACTATGTAATCTTTCACACAAATAGCCCAAAAGTCACAAGCCACAACCAAAAGCCATAAGCCGCAGCAAAAAAGAACAGGCATATAGGCCCTATTCTTTTCAGATCCTAAAAGCTGTTTTTTGGGCTCTTTTACAGTAACTAGCTTTTAAACGGAGTATTTTTTCAAGATAGGGTCTACTTTACTGACTTTATTTATATCGGCAAAAACCGCATGTGAGTTTTTGTTACTCTGTAATCTCCAATACAAATAGTCTAAAAGTCATAAGCTATAACCAAAAATCTCAGATCGTAGCTAGAAAGAACAGACCTATATTTCATGCTAACAATCCTCTTCAGGTGGCTGGTCGGCTCCAACGCTTACACCGGCGTCCATGTGCAGCACACTAGCTGCATCAGCTACCACCGCAACCGGACAAGCGCGACGCCGTGGCAACCGACAGTTGCACATGCACGCACGCACGCACGCGCAAGGTCATACACGTAGTCAGCTACGTGCATACAAAGGTCAGAACCACCTAATAGGACACAGCACAGGGGCATGCATGCACACGCAGCTCCCGAAACAGCTTTTTCTCACAGGTACTTTGACCCTGACCCAACCTAACCACAGCGCCAGTGTCGTACGTCGGCTGCGTACGTGCCCTGCAATGCATGCAGTCGCGGACGCCTGCATACAAGGGCATGGAACAAAGGCGCAGAAAGCAGCAGCAGCAGCACGACGCTGTTTGGTTGGGGGGCGTGGCCGTTTTGTCCCTGGCGGTAACACGAGCGACATCTCGTAAGCAGGTGTAGGCTTCCTCTTGGACTCTTTTTCTGGCGTTGGGGGCCTCGCCAGAATTAAGTTCTCAGGGAATCGCTGTCGCTGCCTTCGTGTCCTGAGCCTCTTGTACGCAGGATCGACGCGACGCAGTAGAGAGGGCAAAGCCAAGTTCTTCTTTTCTTGGTCAACCGCGTACTGCTATTACGGCTAGTCGGCCCATCGTCAATCGTGCGAGTGAACATGTACGGTAGTAACTGCTGATCGCTAGTTCCAACGAGGGGCTTTTGGTTCTAAGGAATTTCAAAGAAAAAAATAGAGGAATTTAGTCCAAAGAAAAAAAATTCTACAGAGATGTTTGGTTGTAGAATTGCCTTAAAGGAATTTCATAGTATAAAAATATTTCCTACATATTTTAAGTGAGTTCTAGCATGATGTCTAGCCTCATGTTATCCATTGCTTTGTGCACCTTCTCTCTTCCTCTTGCTCTAATCAATTACTTCCTCTAGTGGCTAAAGGCTTCGTTTCAAACGGCTATAGCTTATGGTTTTTAAAATTTAAAAGCCGTTTGGAACGCATTATCTTCTTAATGTGGACTTTTTCTTTTATTTTTCTTTGCATTATCTGCGAAGATATAACTATGTTTTCCATTTTTCTTCACTTTTCTTCAATTGAATACATTAGAAAAATCTAACAGTCACTACAGTATCATTTTAGCTAAAAACTAAAAACCACAGCTAAAAGCTATAACACTTTAGAACAGTCTCAAAGACCGACATTTTGGCCTCCATGCACAAGTCCACATAAGAGTGACGCTGGGGTGTTTTACAGTCATTTGGCCGCTATTGCCCCTATTGATTACATGTTTTACCATAATGGTTCCGTTCTTTTCAGATTAGGACTTATGGCTTACGACTTCACTCAAATAAACTAATAGAATGGTTTCTTCACTCTGTTTCGAAGCGGCTTATCGGGAAAACCTTTTTGAAGCGGCTTATTGGCTTATCGATATTCGGTTTGTTCGCACAAACGCTCACACTATGATCAAAAATCATTTGCCGCAATCATAAGCCATCAACTACAACCGAAAAGAATGCACCAATAACTAACTACTATTCTCTAAGTTACTGGGGAAAGGTATTCTTTAATGTGACTATTGGACTATTTAGATTTGAAACAAGTACTTGTTCCGTTCTTTTTACTTGATGTTTTTAACTTTTCACAGTTTTCAAGATGTGACTTTGACTGTTACTTTTTATAATTTTATATTAAGATATACTAATAAAATTATAATATTATGAAAGTATTTTGAACGATAAATCTAATGATATAATTTTTGTATAGTCAATCTATACGTACAGTTCTAAATTTATTGATGGCTAAAAGTTTAACGGTATAGATTCTAGAAAGTTAAGTAAAAAAAGAACGAAGAGAGTATTTGGTAATTAACCGAGTCAAGATTATATAGTATGGAGAGAATTCACTGATAGGAACGGGACTTACACAGTTTTCAGAGAAATTACAGATAGGAGTTGGAGTTGTACTACCGGGGTAAAATTGTAACAAACACCATTCATTAGGCACTACTTGGTACTAGTGATCAAGGCCAAAACTTCAGTCTTTAACGGCAGGAGGGAGTAAAATTTACTCTCAAAATTTCTTTATTTTATCCATAAGATATCCAAACATATCTTTTGAACAATTCATGTGACTTATTTCCTACAGGATCCAACAAGTTATGACAATCTAATCATGTATTTCTATTCCTGTGTTTTTAGATACTTAAGTTTGAAAGAGGCCCTAAACTGTCTATGTTTAACTTGACATATCCATACGTGGCAAAGGTGCCGTCAAATATTGCAAGAAAATTCAAATGTTGAGGTTGATCGACTACGGGAAAATCATATTAATTAGCACATTATATGGTGAAGAATATTTACATATATTATCATTTCCTTCAATTGTTTTACTAATATTACATTAATTGGTCGTCTATTTTTTTAATGCGTACTCAGGGTGCCTTTGGTTGAGCTTTTGGGAGTTGCTTTTGCTTCCAAAAAGTCAAAAGCCAACCAAAGGGGTGGAAATCAGAAGCTGCTTTTTCAGAAGCAGCTACTTTTGGGTAGTACAGTTTTGAAAGCACCTTGGACCCTGCTTTTGGCTTTTGGCTTTCTGCTTTTTGAAATGGTGAAAATAGAGAGCTGTTTCACAGTTGTTTCAAGGAAAATAGAGATAGGAGGTAAGTTTTATACTTGTTTGAACCAAACAGCTTACAGCTTTTTCACAGCCCATAACATACAGCAGCTTTTCCACAGCCCACAGCTCACAGCAGCTTTTTCAGAAGTCACAGCTCAACCAAACACACCCTCAGCCGAGCTGGTTAGAGCCTTACAGGCACTCTAAAAGTAATTGACTGTCGAAGCCGTGGGATGAAAGCCGAGAATGAAACCATAAACAAACCTCTGCCCAAAGTCGACAGGCTAGACTGGATGATCGCTAGCCGTCAAATGCTTAGTTCTCAGAACAGACAAAGGCTAAAAGGCTATATGCCTGTATCCATTACCTGACTTTCTGCATGTACGTGCATGTTCTTCTCTACACAGCCTTGACGTACGTGTTTTAACATGACTAACTAGTCTGTTGGTCAAAAATAAAAACAGACATGATGGTTACTATGCCACCTACTTCCAGCATGCGTGCGTGGTTTTTGTTTTGCTAACAATATATTCTACTTCAACAGTATCATCAAAACTATCTCATAACTATATTAAGTAAGTAAAATCATGTGTGGAGAGAAGATAATATGTTGTCTCTTATATAAAAGACAATTTAAACTTGCAAACCAATGTAAATAGTGAGAGGATATGAAATAGAAAGTTATAGTGAAAATAGTATAAAATAGTTAGAGAAATGATTTACTGTTACAGAGGTTATCTCTAGTATTATTTTAAATAAGGTAAAAACCTTAGAGATAATCTTAAAAAACGGACTATTGTATGTGCTCTTACTAATCAATTAAGCAGCTACCAGCCAGTGACACAGATGCCTGGATCAGCTCTCTCTTGCGCTGTTTTGATGTCCTCATCCAGTTGGTAAGGTAATACAATAGAGGTTAATACTTGTAAGTTTCCTATACATACGTGTTACGTTGGATTGCATGCATACCCAGGAGTATGCCAGTGCATGCAGGTGCTATAGCATTTAACTAGATTAATTTTAATTAAGCCGCTTGCTTTGAGTAAAGAAATTGGTACTGGAGCGTCAAGCATTTCGATTTTGGAGCCTAATTTGAAATCTGTAGTTATCTACTCACTACATGTTACTAAGCATCCAAGCGATCTGAAAGGACAACATACACTCGAAGTACTAGCTAGCTCCAATTTTTTTTCTGCTCTCTCTTTATAATTCTATTAATTAAATCGAGTAACACGTTCCTATTCACAAGCATGCTGATTTATCGGCATCGAAAAGTAAATGGACAAAACATGTTTTTATTTTATTTTTTTGAAGGATGACATAACATGATGTTGAATTGCATCGATGGATGAAAAATCAGTTGAATCATGGCGTAAGAAAAGTAACACCGGCATCTTCTCAAAACACAGCACGTCGGCCCATCTACGACAGCAGCCCAGACTCGTTTTGTATATGGACCAATTTGGGCCGAAGGAACATACATGTGTTGGTTGCACTTACACTAGCATCATAAGCTTGCTAAAGGAAATATAACAAAAGCCAAAAGGGGAAGTGACATTGCAGAAGGCCACTGGCACTTTTTTTTTTCTTTTGCAGTTCTTCCTTTTCGTAGCATAAAAAAAATTGACATTGCAAGTTATCAGGGAATTCGTAGCAAGTTTTGATCCTTTTTCCGAGACGATGGGAGCCGGAAGTCGAATTCATGACTTCTTTCCTACATGGTTCATATTCTAGCCGTCTGAGTTCACATATGAATGGTAGCAACTTGTAATCTAAACAAAAGGAAATGCATCGCAAAAGTATAAAATTGTTTAAACTACTGCAAGTTGATACTGCAGCTTGTGACATGCATGCTCCGAACTAATCAATGTGGAATCGTTTGGTAGCTGACCAGTAACAGTTGGGTTAACAACAGACATATGGAGGCTGATTTATCAGAAGTTTGCATTCGTGGGATCAAGACAAGGATATATGATTATCAAATCTCAAACATAGTCTCTACGTACGTACTCACCTTGCTCCAATGCTCCTAAAAATATTGTCGCACCAACCAAAACCGAACGAAGTACTAGTATTCAAATGTTCCAATGCTTGATTTGGTGCTTAAAAAAATTAACACTAGCTCGAAGCTAGTCTGAGAGAGAGAGAAGAGGAAGACGACGTTAAAAGTTGAAAGTTCTGATTTGCTAGTAGAAAGCTTCACCCAGCTCTCGTGGCTCTAATCAACACTTCAGCTCGATCATGTATCCCGCTCAGATGTGACCACTGCCTTGAATTGAACTCGACAAGTGTAGTATTAGCTAGCTAGCATGATCACAAGCAAATAGGCATGCATCACACTTGAAGATATTATGACGACGAGAAACCGTCTGTAGAAACACAAGCGTCAAACCTAGAGATCGATCGATCGATCTTCAAATGCCATTTTCATTGACTGAAGAAAAAGAAAAACGAGTAGCTTGATGACGTTTGGACGCGAGTCCTTATCAAGCTAGGGATGAAGGTACACATCATCGATGGACCAAATCAAGCGGGCCGACTAGGTATGTTGCATGCGATCGATATGATGGACCAGTCAATTCGATCGTCGTCACATAATCCAGAAGCTAGTTAGCCGCATAATGTTTGACCACACAGCTGGCCATATACTCGTCACATAATCAATAATCAAGTAACTTAAAACTGAAAAATATCTCTACCCATGCGTCACATATACTCGCAATTTTAGTGCAAGAAACAAATACGCATCGTACTCCTATTATTAGCCGGGGATTTTCGATCGGACACCATGCCATGTCACTATTTTTATGAAAATATCCTTCGATTTTTGAAATTTTATATGTGTTCTTACTTTTTCTAGAAAAGCTTTCCAAAAGTCCGTATAGATCTTACTTTTACAGAAAAACCATCCTTTTTCGGTAAATACGTACAGGTTCTTACTTTCAGTTTTTCGCATACACCGTAATTATGTACAGGTCTTTACTTTTCGTTTTTTGTATATAGCCTCTTGCGACGCAGCATAGTGTACTCTTTTGCTTTGGTTCATATTGTAGTTAGCACGGCGTGGCACTATGATTCCGCAGCTAGTATCAATTTATGCACTGAGCTAAGAAAGAGTTAATGAGATTGGACCGTGCATAAACGGATATACTCCAACCGTTTTTCATGAGACAATCAGCTTGTTTTTCATCTTTCTCATCCCACTTAATTAAACGGAGTGATTTTAAAAAAACTTCTGAGCTGTACGTTTCAACTATTTTAAGCCCAAGGACCTGCATACGCCTGCATACACAGAGGGAGTCACTCGCATCATTCTTTCGTGCGATTTTTTTTATTACAAGGAACACTCATATATACACACCACATGTATACATCGCGAGTGCATGCCTTCAGCACACACCTAAACAAGTAGAGGACAAGTGTCAATGATTTAGTCGTCGATCATATAAGGTAAATGAGAAAGACTACGACATATACTACACAGGAAGAGACGAAATGCCTTTATCGTCCAGAATGTGTTACAAAGGGGTGCTAGTCACAAAAATAAGGAGCGTAAATGAACTACAAATCAAATGAGATCTCACCCATACTACCACTCGACTTGGCCTTAAATAGGGCTGAAGGGGTGATAGTTGTATTCGATGAAGAGGTGCCTTGTCACTCCTAGGACTTGGAACATATGGAGATGGTTGCTGCCAATGATTCACCCTTTAGATACTGTCAAAAGGTGGTTCTTGTCAGTGAAATGTGAGAGGAGCCGAGTGGTTATGTCAGAACACAATAGCACACATTTTCTCCATCTATTGCACGTTATAGTATAATAGACCCATCTACCGGTCGAGTGAGTGGTCCACATGTCAGTTTTTGAACCCTCTGATTAGTAGGTAATTAATGCCTAGGGTGAAGTAGGCATGTAGGGTGTACTCGGAGGCTACCAACTGGACTTTGTTCCGATAGCTACTATATATAGCAAGCTATTTATTATGGAGTCTCTCATAAGTAATGGCTGTGACAAATTTGGGGAATACCAGTTGTCACCAAGTGTCATGCGTTGTGAGGGCGCAACCTCGACCCTTGATGGCACACACTCACCGATGGTGGTGGGAACTCAATGACCAACAATGAGTGGCCTTTGACCACCAACCCTGATGCTCTCACAAATCTCGAGGGCCAATCACCATCTGTTGACTATGGAGGTGCTCCTATGTTCACTAGGATGCTCGTTGGGAATGATGATCATTCATCTCTGACCAGCTATTTGGAGGATATGGTTTCATTCGCCATGACAGCCCCCAAAGACTCTTATTACCTAGGACCCACCTTTGTGGAAAGGACTACATTTTCTAGTGAGGAGTCAGGAGTCCGACCCATCTATTGAGGGACACAAGGTGTACAGTACCGTCAACGAGATCGACGCCAATTATAATCAAAATCCCATCGGACAATGATCTACAAGGTTGATGCAACTACCCCTAGGGTCAAAGATCGCTGGGTTAATTAGAGTTCAGGAGATGGTGGAAGGTGTTTTCATGCCTCTAGGAGATGCTTCACCTCAAGATGAAGTGGATGACCCAAAGTTCACCAGAAGGAGGATTGCAAACCAGACACGACATCCTAGACGAAGGCAATATCAATCGGTAATTGCTCATATCTTCTGACTTACTAATGATATTCTTGAAAATCCACTAGAAGGCTTAGCATTAGCATGGTATTATGCTTTGCCCAAGAGATCGATGCTATCCTTCACAACTCTATGACAAGTTCGTGCAATACCGGGTCTTATGTTCTGGTAGTTAGACCAGAATGACCCCTTTGTGGGCCAGCGCTTCTGATATCACTAGTTATTGGAGGCGGCTTCAAGGAGATCCTGGGTGGCAAGAACCACCCATTCAGCCTACAACAGGCTAGAGAGACAAAGAGAGTAATGTCATATCCCTCCTCAAGTCACACAGCCACCACACCGAGTTGGTAGACAGGAATGTCTTTCCTCAAGGGTCTTCAAAATTGGCTAGGCCGAGAGCACATTCGCTCCAAAAGGATAGGTGCACACGATCGATCGGAGGTGACTCAGGTTGGGTACTTATGCAATAGGTTGCCAAATGATTACAACCCCTCTTTTCCCTAAAGGAGGCATTATGAACCCATTGCTAGATGTCATGCTTTTTCAGCAATCTATGAGTAGTGCACTGGTCAGACAAGTTCTAACTATCAAAACTGGAGAAATTTGATGGGAGTGAGAATCCCCTCGAGTTTCTCCAAATCTACACTATGGCCATATGAGCCGCAGGAGGAGGAAAGCATGTAATGGCGAATTACCTTACAACCGTGTTCGAGGGTCAGCCCGCTTGTGGCTTCTTAACGAGCCACCCGGGTCCATTTACTCATGGCAACATCTTTGTGATCTGCTGCTTGCCGACTTCCAGGGCACATACGACCGCACCGGAAAGGAACCGATTGTGTTAGGATCCGCGTGAAACACTACACCAATTCATTAGACGTTTGAATCAAATAAGCTATACAATCCCTAAGATTTCTCATTCTTCTATTATTCGAGCTACTATCATCAAACTCTTTGATATGACCAATAGGTATGCAACTGCTACTGAAGTAGTAGAATAGAATCGAACCTTTGACCGCAATGACAAGGACCCAAGAGTTGCTCAGGACAAGGAGGAGGAGGAGAAGAATAAGCCTTCTAACAAGTCCAAAAGAAACCATGATAAGGGTTAGGAACCATCAACTAAATCTTCCAAAGAAGTTTTGGCTGTTGTAGACACGGAGCCTCGAAAAGCTTATTTTGACTAAAATAAACAAAAGGCTTCTACTGACGACACCAAGAGGACAATATGGTTCCCTCTTCATTAGAAGGAAGGTCATGATCTTCGTAATTGTCAAGTTTTCAAAGGAAACTCAAGGATTACTACTCAAGCATGAGCCCACTCCCAGTATCACTGAGATGTAGTATGAAGACCCTAAGTGCACGATTGATCACATCGATGGGGATTTTGGACAAGCGACAACTTGAGGCTATGAATGAGATGTAAACTCTATCGACCCTGTTGTCATTCCTAAATTACTTAAGTTGTCAAAGGTCCCTATTTCCTTTGGAAAAGAGGACTGTCTGATCCCATCTACGTGACCTGGTTGTTTCTGATTGTGGTAGATCCCACTATCAATAATTGTTGAGTTAATCGTGCCTTGGTTGATGGTGGAAGTTTGTTAAACCTATTGATTATTGGTGCCCTGGATGAAATGCATGTTCCTAGGACCAAGATAAAGTCAGTGCGATATTCATTCCATGGTATTGTTTCTTGTTCTTGGGCCAAACCTATTGACCAACTTTAACTTCCAATTACGTTCAAAACACCAAACAACTTTAGTTTTGAGAAGGTTGCTTTTGATTTGGTCGACTTTGAAATTGTGTATAATGCTATCATCATTCGAACCACTCTAGCAAAGTTTTTGATAGCTACTCACTATGGTTATCAATGTCTCAAAATGCCAGGTCCAAAGGGTCTCATTATAGTCCGATATGACAAAAATGGCACTCACATGTGAAAAGAAGTCCTTCGAGCTTGTGGATCAGATCACCACTCAAGATGTTAGCAACATGCAACATTTGGCAAAGAACTCCAAGCCAAAGGTTGCACCAAAATCAAATGATGACGTCAAGTTGGTTCCACTCAACCCCGAGGAGCCCAGCAAAACTTTTTAGATTGGGGCTAGACTAACTCCAAAATAGGAAAACAAGCTCATCTCCTTCCTCTAGGCAAAGACAAACTTGTATACATGGCTGGCATCCAACATGCTTGGTGTCCCTAGGGAGGTGATCGAGCATAGGCTAGCATTATAGCATGTTAAGAAGCAAATAAAATAGAAGCCACAATGTTTTGCTCCAAATCATAGGGAAGCAATTTGCTCAAAATTAGAGAAACCACTCAATGTAGGTTTTATCAGAGAAGTCGATCACCCCCAGTGGTTGGCTAATCCTGTAATGGTTAGAAAATCTAATGATAAATAGAGAATGTGTGTAGATTTTACTAACCTTAATAAAGCATATCCAAAGATGATTTTCTCTTCACAAATTGATCAATTGGTCGATTCTTCTAGTGGTTGTGAATTACTAAGTTTCGTGGATGCTTATTCTGGTTATCATCAAATTAGTATGTGTCTATAAGATGGAGAAAAGACTACTTTCATTACACCTTATGGCAATTTCTATTATGTTCAAATGCCTTTTGGACTAAAGAATGCAGGTGTATCTTTTCAACGACTCATGCAAAATACTTTCTACCTCCAACTAGACAGGAACCTAGAAGCCTATGTTGATGACTTAGTAGTAAAAAATATTAAGAGTCAAGATCACATCTCCAATCTATGAGAAACTTTTGAAAATTTGAGAAAGCACAATCTCAAATTAAATCTAGAGAAGTATGTATACAATCTCAAATTAAATATAGAGAAGTGTGTATTCAGAGTTTCCTCAGGAAAGTTGTTTAAATTCCTGGTTTCTACTTGAGGTATCGAGGCTAACCTTGAGAAGATTTCTACCATCAACCAGATGAGTCCCCTGACCACAACCAAAGAAGTCTAGAAACTTACAGGATGCATGGTGGCACTTAGTCATTTCATTGCATGCCTAGGTGAAAAGGATTTCCTTTATTCAAACTTCTCAAGAAGCATGGAAGTTTTGAGTGGACAAGCAAGACCAATCAAGCCTTCAAGAAGAATGAAGCACTGGTCATCAAGCACCTTCATAAATTCTATGATCAGCATGACATTCCTTGGGTTCAGTTGCTCCAATCCACATACTATGTCGCTTCAATCCCAATGCTGATAGGGCTTTTGGTTCTTTTTTGTGGCGTGATGTTATGAAGTTTGTTACTCAATTCAGAGGTATTGCTATGGGTTGTCTAGGTAACGGCCATGACATACTATTTTGGAAGGTCTACTGGGAGGGTCACTTGCTTTGTCAAAAATTTCCTAGGCTATTTTCCTTTGATAAGGCTCAGGATGTTTCAGTCCGTGACTTCCTGCTCTTCTTGATCTGTCAGCTCACTTTCATCTTCCTCTTTCGACGAAGGCATTTACTAAATACAATGCACTCTAGGTGTAGTTAAGTTCGATTCAGTTGAATGATGCCTATGATTCTTGGACATATATTTGGGGTCATGGTTGTTATACCTCTCAGAAGTACTACGCTCAGCAATATCGTTTTTCAATAATTTCCCGGGATTCATACTCATCTGGAAAAGCAAATGCATCATGAAGCTTAAAGTCTTTGCTTGGTTATTATTCATGAATAGACTTAATACTCGTGATCTTTTGAAACAGAAATGCTTTCACATTATTGGTTCCTCAACCTGTGTTCTGTGTGATGGGGGTGACGAGGAGACATTGTTTCATCTTTTCTTTGGCTACTCTTTTAGTCTCTAATGTTAGCAGTACCTTGGGATTACCTGGTACCCAGTTGCTTCTATTGAGTGCATGATCTTCCTTACTAAATGCAACTCTAGTCTGTCGTGTTTCATGGAAATTTTTATTATTGCTGCTTTGCACATTTAGAAGCAACACAATGGTATTGTCTTTGATGCTACTGCTAGTTGTCTACACAATTGGAAATGAAACTGTAAGGGAGATGTAATTCTACACTTGTGTAGAATTAAGGCTGCTGATTATGATGCACTTTGTAATTGGCTATACACTCTAGGAGTCACTCCTACTGTTTTCCCTTTAAAAAAGTACACTAGTCTTAGTTTCTCCACGACCGGAGAAACATTAAAATATGCTATCCAGTTAAGCATCCCTGCACTAATAATGCAGTGGAGTATGAAGGTTCACTGGCTAGCCTACGAGCAGCTAAAGCGCTTAGGATTCGCTGATTACCAGTGAAGGGTGATTCTCAACTAGTCACAAATCAGGTGGGAAAAAGTACCAATGCTCTAACACTACCATGTTTCATTACTTGTCGGAAGTCAAAAGCTTTGGCATTTTTACAGTCTCGAGGTACAACACAATCCTAGAAAACATAATTTTCTCACTGACCAATTAGCCAAAATGGCTTCTTCCTGATCACCAGTACCACAAAGGGTATTCTTGGAACAACTCCAAAAGCCATCTCTGGTAAAAAAAATTTAGAAATGTCCCCAAGTGAAAGTAGCATTATTAGATTACAAGGATAGTTGGATACATCCCATCTATGAATATTTTCAGAATAGAATAGTTCCTAGCTCTAGAAGCCAATTGGATATCTTGAAAGGACAAGATGTATGCTCTTGGTTGAAGGAGTCCTCTACAAGATAGGTACTCAAGGGGTACTCATGCGGTGCATATATGTGACAACCTACATTTCTTAATTAGTGCTAATAACTAGATTCGGAGTAAACACCATTAATTCGGCAAATCAACACATTAGTCAACCTATAATCTAAAGTCTATATTACATCAGTTAATCAATTGTAATTTGATTTTATCAATTTACATTTCCCAATCTTAATCAAGACAATTTTCTCTAGAATATAAATAAATACATAACAATTAAAATTACATTGATATTTTCTAAAGCCATATTTCCTATCCACTTTTTCTGTAGGAAAAACACCTGCATGTCAAAAGGGGATAAGCCGAGAAAAGAAAGAAGAAAGAATTGCCATTAGAACCCATTAGTCCATATCATCACATAGGGTTCGCTCATTGAGATGCCTCGGCACCTCTTGCTAATTAGGTATCATCATCTAACGTAAAAACAGCCTGAAACAATTTTGAGCACATTTTCATCACGAGCCCATCCTAGTAAAAATAGTTTACTAGAGTGCACAGCAACCGATCGGCAGCTATGAGTCCACAGCAACCAATCAATAATGGGGCTCCATCACTTTATTTCATGTCTACATGCTTTATGGCAAAAGGTAACGATGAGGTAAATGATGATGATCCCTCTTATAATGAATTGATTAAAATGCTAGAGGAGCTTAATGAATACCTTAGGAAGGAGAAGGAAAATTTTAAGATTTTGATGAAAGAGTATAGCTCACTTTAAAATACTTATAATGAGATAAAGGATGAGCATGAGTCTCTTTTCCTCAAGGATCTTACTAAGCCCAAGGTAGATATAGGCATTACATGTGATATTCTTGATGATGTGCCATGTGTAATTGCTAGCCCTTGCATCGCATCTAAGGTTAGTTTTCCATCTCTTGTGATGACTTGCTAAATATTCCTTGTAGCTCTAGTATGGATGCTTCTACTTCCTCTATACTTTGTAAGACTGACCTTGTAGAGAAAAATGAGAAGCTCAAGCCCAAGTCAAGAAACTAAGCATAGCTTAGAAAGATGCTACAAGGGCAAGACCACCCTTGATGAAATTTGGGGCAAGCAATGGAACTCAAATGACAAGAGAGAAAATGGCTTTGCCCCCCCAAGAAGAAGGAGAATTGCAAAACAATGCACAATGCAAAGCAATCAAAGAACATCAAGTGCTTTGCATGCAATAAGAAAGGGTACTTTAACTCGGTGTGCCCTAACCAAATAGATGACAAGTCAAGATCATCAAGAAATAGGCAAATATGCAAGGTCCAAGAAAAGAAAATAAGGTGAGGAAGCAAAAACCCGACTTGCTACAATTTCTAGGAAAAGGAACACGTTGGTAAAGATTGTCCCGTGGGTAATACTCTTAAGCCTATTATTTATAATGATCATTATTTGCTTAAAAAAATAGAGAAGGCAAATTAATTACTAGAATGTTAGTTCGTCTAAGACTATTGTAAGGGTCATCCGCCGGCCAGATGGACTGCTCACATAGAACCGATCGAACCACTCACATTCGGTGGTACCACGCAACACATGCCGGTACTTTTGATGTCTGGTAGTACCGCTCACATAGAGCCGGTACTCCAACCTCCGGTAGTACCGCTACATACACAGCGGTAGTTTCGATTTTCCTGACAAGTACAAATACTTCAATAGATTTTACAAAATACATTTGTAAACTATAGTATCATGCACACAAAGATCAAACATGATTCCTAATAAGTTGCAAAATACATTTGCATACTTTTGAAATCATGACACAAAGAATAGGTACATGGACTCCTCACATTTGCAAAACATATTCGCAAATCTATGTTGCATGCTACAAGGATTATATATGAGTTTCAACTATTTGTAAAACACATTTGCAAATATACTATTTGTAAAACACATTTGCAAATATAAGCCTCATAGCACAAGGAGTAAGAAACATGGACTTCAAACACTTGCAAAACACATTCGTAATATATAGTTCCATGTTACAAGGATTTCACATATGAGCTTCAACAATTTGCAAAACACATTCGCAAATATAAGCATCATGCTAAAGAAAGCTAGAGCAAGTGAGATTGAGATATCAATACATGATGAGACTCAAGCTACTAGACGTGACCCCTCTTAATAGTACGGCAACCTATACTAGCAACTCGGTCTTCCAACCAAACACTAAGACTGGTAAAAAACTAGGAATACATCCTTAACTTTAGCTAGTCATACCTTTGCCTTAAGCATCATCTTGAAGGTTGATGATGCACATCATCACTTCAAGTTCGGGTCATCATCTTGACATGCATCAACACATGATGTATCCACTTCTTGAACTCCATGAATACATGATGGGTCTTCGCTTGACCTGATAATCAACACATGATCATCTCCTCTTAGACATGCATCAACTTATGATGTATCTTCTTCTTGATGGCCTTCAACACATGAAGACATCTTCCATCTATACTTGATGATCTTCAACACATGAAGTCATCCAAAGTCATCCTCATTTGTGGACCCTAACCTATTTATCCAACTCCTGAAAAAAGTTAGTACACAAATCAATTGTCATCAATTACCAAATTTCACTATTAACATATATTGTAGAGACTAGATTCTACAATCTTCCACTTTTGGTAATTCATGACAATCTCAACACAAAATGAGAAAAATATTTTATTTGCGAATATACAACACACAACACTTGTATACTCTAAGATAAGCTTTAAGAAAAGTTTACTTATTCGGTTGTCATCATCCAACTTTTAACACATAATGGAGAAGTTAAATAACAACTTGATTGCAAATGAGTATATATAAACTACACAAGTTATATATACTCAAAGGATATGTTTCAAAGTAAAGATCCTGAATATGTGTATTAAAGGAAACTGTTGTAGGGGTGGCCCCCACCTAAGCCCAGCAGGCCTGTTAGAGGAATATAAGGCCCAAAATGGGGCATGTGAAATGACATGAGTGCCCTTGAGAGGAACACTCGGATGTAAGGGTATAATTGTAAAAGTACTTCCCATGTGGACATATATATACAACATAGGCCATGGGGAGAAACCCTAAGCCATTACTCATCTAACTCTCCACTATCATACTCTCTCTCTCTCTCTCTCTCTCTCTCTCTCTGTTTAGTCTGTAGCCACAACAGAAACATAGTTCAATACTTATGAAACCTCAAAATATAGAGTTCAATACTTAGTCTGTTTGGTGATGGCAATGCAGGCGCGTCTACTTTCCCACCCGGCGCAGGGGCGGTGAGCGGTCCCGGCGACGACGTGGGCTTCGTCACCGGCTCCAGGGTCCTCCACGACAGTGCTGCGGGAAGCCTGGGCGCGCAGGCCGTGGTCGCCGCCGTCCCGGTCGCGCCGCCGAGGGTACCGACGGCCCCAACCACGTCCACGATGGAGACCGCCCTGCTGGCGGCCCTCAGCGCGTTTCAGCGGGAGCTGACAGACCTCCGCGGGGCCGTGCGAGACATACAAGAGGCTCGGAGCCAACACGCCCCACCGGTGGTTGCATCTGAGCCCACTCCGGAGAGGGCGGACAGCCGCGATGCTCTTACATTCAGTCGCGCCCCATTACGACGCGTGGACCCGGAGTCCCCGCTCTCCGCGGGCCTACAGCAAGCGGCATGGCTTGAGGACTTCAAGTTCTCAAGTGTCATCGAGGCGTATAAAGGTGACACAGACCCGCGAGAATTCGTACGCGTGTACGAAACCGCCACCAAAGCCGCTGGCGAAGACGACACCACGAAGGCAAAAGTACTCCCCCTCGCATTACAAGGGGTGACGCTCTCTTGGTTCTTCACCATCGAGCCGTAGTCCATCTACGCGTGGGAGCAGGTCCGCGATCGGCTCTACAACAACTTCCAGGGAAATTACGTCGAACGAGTCGATGCGGACCAGCTCTTCGCAGTCAAGCAGAAACCTGTGGAAAGGCTCCGGGATTACTTCAAACGCTTTGCGAAAGTACGTTGCCAGGTCAAGGACGTCAATGAAACAACCGTCATCAATGCAGCGATACAAGGCTTTCGCCCGGGACCGATGGCCGAATACAACGCGCGCAAACCAATCAAGACGGTCGCGAAGGTCTTCGACAAGATGGAAGAATACGCCAGAGCGGAGGAGGACGCGCGGCGGTGACACGGTGACGACTCCGACACCAACCAGGCGGAGGGCTCGGCAAAGAACGACGGCTCGCCGAAGTAGGGCTCCTCGAAAGGCAAGCGTAAGTAGAAGCAATCAAAGGACGCCCCCGAGTGCAAGGATATCCAACACAAAGATTCGTCGGGTGACAGGCCCAAGCGCGACCAACGCAAGTCTAGGAAACCTCGTTACGTCTTCGACATCGAGGGCGGTTCTGAAGACAACGCCTCCGCTGGTCGGGGCGACAGAGGGTGCTGTGGCCGGGGGCGCAGGCAGGATGCGAAGTCAGGCGCGTCCTGGTCGATGGAGGAAACTCCGCGAATATCTTGTTCGTCGCGGCCGTCGACCAGATGGGGATCCCCCGAAGTCGGTTGGGCCCTTCAAGCATCCCGTTGCAGGGCTTCGGAGGGCAACCCCTGCGGGCATTGGGCCAGATATGCCTCCAAGTCTCCTTCGGCCAGTACGACAACGTGAGGAGTGAGGACGCCACCTTTGACTTCGTCGACATTTCGTACCCTTACAACGCCATATTGGGGCGGCCAACCTTGAACTCTCTCGGGGGCAGTTCCGCACCACGGCTTCCTATGCATGAAGCTCCCTGGACCGCGAGCCATCATCACCATCCATGGCGACCAGGATATGGCTCGGCGCATCGAGCTCGGCACCAGGGGTCTGTGTTGCAAGGATCGCCAACGCACCTAGGTCGGGCGTGCGAGTGCGGAGGCCCCGGGCGACCACTAAGAGCGCCTGGCACTCCCCGCAGACAAGTTTTCCCGGTAGCAGAGGCTCCCGCCGTGCCCCACATCATCACCGGGCGACGACAGTGGCGGCTGGTCCCGTCCTTAAGCGGTCAGTGGTCGATATCCCGCCTTTTGTAACCGCTCACCCGCGCAAACATGAATTTAATAAAGTCCACTGTTTGCACAATTTTTCTTGTCGCGTGGGGGGACGCCTCCGCGCGCACTCCACGGAGTATAAATAAGACGTAGCGTCGAGGTCCGCCTCCGCACGCAACCTCACCGCCCGCAACGCGCGGAGGCTCACCTCCGCGCGCAGTCCACGGACTCTAAACAAGATGTAGCGTCGAGGTCCGCCTCCGCACGCACTCCACGGAGTATAAATAAGACGTAGCGTCGAGGTCCGCCTCCGCACGCATCCTCACTGCCCGCGAGTCCACGGACTCTAAACAAGACGTAGCGTCGAGGTCCGCCTCCGCACGCACTCCACGGAGTATAAATAAGACGTAGCGTCGAGGTCCGCCTCCGCACACAACTTCACCGCCCGCAACGTGCGGAGGCTAGCCTTCGCGCGCAGTCAACAGACTCTAAACAAGACGTAGCGTCGAGGTCCGCCTTCGCACGCACTCCACGAAGTATAAACAAGACGCAGATGCCCCCACACGCGCATGGGTGTTATCTTTACGCGTACTCTACGGAGTACGGATAAAGCATGGATCTACGTCGTGAGTCTTGATGAGACGCACTAGAGGCTGGCCCCCACGGAGCGCTCGCGCCCCTACCTAGGCGCCAGCTCCGCTGCCACCGCCTCGAAGGGTAGGGGACGGAGCGCTCGCGGCACTAGCCCTGCGCCCGTATATCTACTTCGGGTAAAGTGTCTGCTGCGACGGGCGTGCTGTAGCATCGCTAATCTACAGGGGAACCGCATAATCGTAAACGAGGACGGAAGCGTAAACAACACCATTTTATTTCGTTTATATTCATCAAAAGATGTTTACAAGGAAACGAAATAAGGGTACAGGCATTTTTGGGTGTCGGGAGCCGCTACTTGGCAGGCTCCTCCTTCGCTTGTGTTCGCGCCACGGCTTCACCCGAAGAAGTCCGGCTTACCCAGAAGTCTAGCGATTCCTTGGCCCTCCGCCAGCGTCGCAGGCATCGTCGGGTCAAAAGGTCGGAAACTAGCAGCCGGTCGGGTAGCTGCTCGAGACACGGGGGCACGCAAGTCAGAATATGGGCGAGGCAACTTGTACTTTATTAATAAGGCAGAAGGGCTCATGTTACAACGCACACCAACGCGCGAAGGCCACGCCGTCACACCTGTGGATTTGCATCGCCCTCCGAGCTCGCAGAGCCGCCCTCTTCGCGCCGCGGGACTTCGTCTAGCCACTGGCCGAGGTCACCCTCGTCATACAGGTTGTTCCGAAGCTCGACCCTCGCCGCATCCGCCCCGATGTATTCCCAAATCCTTTCGTGGAAAAACTGCACAGGACGGCGAACGGTGCGAACGGCGCCGGACATCACCCCGGTCCCGGGCGGCATCTCCAGTTGTGGATCAGCCAGCCCGCTGACGTGCTGGCAGCCCCGGTGTCGCAGGAGCGCGCAGATCAGGCACGAAGTCACGTACGAACAATGGTTGCCGAAAGTCGTCGCGGCATCACGCGCAATGTTGGCTGCGTCTCCGATCCATCAGAGCATACGGGATAGCTCCTCCGGCCCGAAGGAGTGGTCTGGCACCTCGGCGATGAGCCCTCGGAGAGTGTCCTCCAGGGCAAGGATGGCATCCCACGCAGCCACCGGAGCGTCGCCCAGGGCCCGGTCCAGCTCTGTCAAGGATAAGGCAAGCTCGCCTTTCTCCTTCTCCAGCGTAGCGATTTGCTGTAGTAGGCCATCTCGCTCCACCGCAGCTTCCTGCCGCGCCACTTCTGCGGCCGACTCCCGCGCTACAGCGATGAACTCCTCGGTGTGCGCCTTCGTCCCCGCGCACTCCGCCTCCAAGCGGCGGATACGGGCATCCTGGGCAGAGTGCGCCCCCGCAGCTTCACGAAGCTCCCCTTCGGCGGCCTACAGCCTGCCCTATAGTGCCCCTTGCTCGCGGGCGTAAGCCGCCTGCAGGGCTTGGGCCAACACGAGTGTCTGCGCGGCAAAGAAGTTAGCAAGTGTTGCTCGGCCAGGAGTGGTCCTAAGGACAGGTGCTTACCCTCACTCCCGACACTTCTAATGCGTCCCCAAGGCGCCCCGTCCCATAGGTCGGCAGCGCTTGCTGGCCAATGCTGGCGGCCGCGTCGTCCGCAATCCCGCGCCATGACCTCAGCGCATCCGATGGAGGGACGAAGTCTGCTGGGCTCGGGCGCACGGCGTCTGCGTCGTCAGCGCCAAGACCCCCATGTTCAGGGGGCACCTCTTCTTCTGGGATAAGTGCCACTGCAGGAGGAGGCGCCGGTCAGAGTCCTACAAGACACGGGAAAATTACACTAAAGGTATGCCATACTAGCCTACCCTCATGGTGGATGGGGGACATCGCTGGGACGCCTCCCTAACCCCGGGCGGGGTAGCGACGACACCGGCCCGGCAGACGGCGCCGGCCCGCAGGGCCGAGGGACCTCTGGAATGGGACCCAGCGACACCTGTTCCCCCGCCACGGCCACTGCGGTCTGAGGAGCCGAAAGGGCGCGCGACAGGGGAACCTCGGTGTACGAGGCGAAGTCCCATAAGCTCCCAATGCTGGTCGCTACGGCGAACCCCCTCGAAGTCCGGTGAAGGGAGGATGGCAGACGTGGCCGCTTCGCCGGAGGTGAGGGCCCCGCCTTGGTAACCGCTGCCGAAGGGGTCTCCGCAGCAGCAACACCCGCAGAGGGGGCCTCCGCAGCCACAACTTCGGCGGGCGGGGACTCCACCCTTGTAACTTCCGCGGGGGGCACCTCCATCTCGGCCGCCACTATTGGTGAAGACCACGCCCCACCTACCCCCGCGGAGGGCAGCCCCAGCACGATCGTCGCCACGGACTAGGACTTCGCCCCGATGCCGCCAACCAACGCCAGCTCCGCCTCGGCGACCGTCGTGGGCGGCGAGACTCCCCTCTCCCGGTAACCCACGGCACGCTCCCCGCCCCTGGCACCTTCGCTACCAGTACCCGCGCCCTCCTCCAAGTCTGAGTCGGCGTACTTCGCCGAATCCGACTCTACGCTCGCCGCACCGACGGGAGCGACGACAGCCGTTGTGTAGGACATGGTCGCAGCAGTCCGGGTCCTCTTGCGGGATGACGCCTTCGTCCCTGTGACACCGTCGTCTTGGTGTTGCGGGGCTGGAGGGGCGCGATCCGGCACAGGAAGACCCAGGACCTCGCACACGCGGTTTATCCGCCCTAATCCCGCTTCCTCAGTCGCGGCCGTGCGTTGCTCGTGCTCCCTGTTGGTGTATGGCCCAAGGAACACGCACGCTGCACGCTCCGCGTCCTCCAGGAGAGTTCCTACGCGGCACAAAGAGCGCGATCAGACATGACGCAGTACATACGAACGGAGGGGAGGGCGCGGTCGAGGCTTACGATGACCAGTTGTGCCGGTAGTGAACAAACGGACGGCTGAACGTTGTCGTCCCGAAGTTTCCCAGCGGTGAGGCGCCAATCACAGGCGAGCGGCGCCACGCCATACATTATGTACTCCTCGGCGAGGTCGCGCATATTAAAGCGGGCGTTGAGCCCCACAAGTCTGCGCGCCCTTCGCCTATCTTCGTGGTCGAGGGTTAGGCCGGGCGTGGTCTTGAAGGCAATCGGGCAGCCCGTGCACTCAAGGCCGCTACCACTTGCCACACGGTGGTAGAACCACCGTCTCGTCCAGTTGGACTCCCATTTCCCTCACGTCGAGTTCGCGGGGAAGAGCTTCCCGCATGATGCCCGCAGAACGAAGTTGACGCTGCCAAAGTTCGACAGCGTCCCGTCCTTCCGCTCCTTCGGCTGACACCGTGCTTCGTGCAAGTATGCGAACATTGAGGCGCTGGGCCAACACGCTTTTGAGCGCAGGGCCCAGCTGTATACGGCAAGGCGAGCCACTGCGTTCGGAGTCAGTTGCGCCAACTCCAGCTTGAAGGTCCGCAGCATATCGCCAACAATCGCTGCGGCCGGAATGCGGAGTCCAACTTCGAAGTAGGCCACGAAGACGATCGCCTCCAACTTCTCAGGGTGTGGCTCCGTCTCATCATCGGCGGGTAGCCGCACCGCCTGGTGGTCCGATAGCCTCCCCTCGCGCAGCAGCGCCCGGATCGTATCCTCCGTCACGAGCGTGCGGCCTAGATCGCCCGAGTACAGACCTTCCTTCTTCTTTGTCGCCGCCCACCACCTGCCTGCCGCCGTTGGATCGCGCTCCTCCAGCACGTATTTCACCTCAAGTGGCGAGGACCGCCGGCGGATGGCGTAGCCGCCGACCACCTGAGCACGCTCGCCGCAGGTCGCCATTGGTGTCCACGAGCTACTCGATGATGAAAAGGAGCGCACGGCCAAGGAGAACAAGTATAGGGGACGGCGTGAATGATCGGAAAGCGCGTGGAGGAGGCGCAGACGTGGTACCACGGGGGGTATTTAAAGACCCCTTGCCTCCCCACCACCGGTAAGCGTAACCGGCAGATGACAACCGCTCATCTCCCCATAAAGCGAAGCCGAAGCGTCGCGATGGCGCACGTATGCCACTTGCGACCGCGGCCGTACAGGGGCCTGACATCGCACGATGCACCAGTCGCATCCCACCGCGTGTCGGCCAGCGTAGGAATTAAATACAGGTCGCACGACCCATTATAGCCTCCGACGCGTGTCAACCAACTCTTGGGGCCAATCAACCGCAACAGTTCAACAAGAGCCCCCGCCCCAGCGGCGAGGCCCTGACCCCGACTCTGGCTGCACCCATGCAAAGGGACATTGCGGTGAAGGCGTCGGAAGCCACACAGACTCCGAATAAGGCCACGCTCGCGCCCGCGGGATTAAGGACAGCAAACGGAGACCCCGGCGTGCACCCTGTCCCACCGGGACCACCAACCGGCAAGCCTTTTCGGGCCTGCGCGACTCCAGATAGGCAAGCCCCCATCCTAGCGGGGAGACCGCGAAGCCGCAACCACCTCGCACCCAGGGGAGTCTGGGGCGCGAGGTCTGTCTCCACCAGGGCCGCGTCGACTTCGGCAGCTTAAGACGGGCGCCCGTGCCTCGGCCCTCCGCCGGGGTGTAACAGCAAGCCGCCACGGGCCAAGAAACCTCGGCAGCAGCCTCGACGGGAGCTCAGCCTCGGCAACAAGACCGGTGTCGCTCCCGGCCCCACTTCGCGAGAGAGTACCTTGCCTCGACGCCACAGATCTGCGCAACAAGGCCGAAGCTCACCCCACCCCCGGTACTTCCACGAGAATGCCCAGTTTGGCCTACATTTCTGGGACCCAGCCGGGCCCCCGACTCAGCCCCGCGCGTTAGGAGTCTGGCGTCCCCTCGGTAGACGTTCCGGGCGAAACAGAGGGTGAAGGCGAGCGAACACCAGTCTACCTACAATGCACCCAACTACCGTCCTCGAGCCGTGGGAGCAGCACAGCCGGCCACTTCGGCTTCAGAGTTCACGCGACAACCTCATAGCCTAAACCGGCGGGGATCCAGCCGCCTGGGTTTCCCGTACTTTGGGAACGCAAGGGCTGATTTACAGCAGGTTTTGACGGGTTCTCATAGACAGATAAGCTTCAGTACATCAACATTCCCGAATGATAGCGCCAGTTGGCACAATCAGCGGACGCAAATGAACTCAAGCATATTTGTCTACGAGAACAGGTCAAACCTTGCCATTTCCGTACGGGAGCACGGTGCGCAGCAGGAGGCCATCTATCCGACTGTACAATGCAGGTACAGTGCAACACCAGCATAATATATATACCCGATCAGCGGAGGAGCTCAACCGGCAGGAGCCCGACCAGCAGGAGCCCAATCGGAGGAAGCTCAACCGGCAGGAGCCCAACCAGCAGGAGCCCAACCGGAGGAAGCTCAACCGGCGGAGGAGCGTCGCAGCGTCGCGCAGCCGCGGCGCTTCAAGCCCCACGCAGCGCCAAGCATGTTTCGCCAAGTGGACCGGCGGAACAAGGAACGTCGCAACACAGTATGGCCACGCCGCCGCCTCAAGTCTCGCGCCGCGCCAACCAGGTCTCGTCATGCAGGCCGGCGGTTTACCAATCGAGGGCGCTCGACGTCGGAGTCCGCTGCCACTTGGCGCTCGCGTGACGACTTCGGGGCTCGCTTCGCCTATCTCTGCCGACGCGTTCAACTCCGCCAGCACTTCCGATTTCAATTCCAGCTTCGGCTTCGACCCCGCCACTGGCGGCCCCTGCGAGGGAGGCAGCTTTGCCAACACACCCGTCGTCGCACCCCCATCGCGGGTCTAGTGAAATACCAGCAAATAAGGCTCCACCAACCATCTAGGGAGCTCATAGGCCGTAGGGACGGAGGGGGCCAAAGGACTCGGCGACATGGCTTCGGCCCGTGAAGCCCTTCACCATGAGAGGCTCCTATTATAGGGGTGGCCCCCACCTAAGCCCAGCAGGCCTGTTAGAGGAATATAAGGCCCAAAATGGGGCATGTGTAATGACATGAGTGCCCTTGAGGGGAACACTCGGATGTAAGGGTATAATTGTAAAAGCACTTCCCATGTGGACATATATATACAACACAGGCCATGGGGAGAAACCCTAAGCCATTACTCATCTAACTCTCCACTATCATACTCTCTCTCTCTCTGTTTAGTCTGTAGCCACAACAGAAACATAGTTCAATACTTATGAAACCTCAAAATATAGAGTGAATTCTCCCTAAATGTGTGCATACAAGTATGTGTAATGAATATATGTGCACATATTCATTTTGGACTATTTGTGGAGTTCAAATTATATATTGGATCCAAGGAATGTACTAATATATAAGAATGTGATTTCGAATGCATACCTCTTTAATTTCACTCGTTCACCCAAATGAGACTAACCAATAATATATTTAAACAAACATATTAGTCTCACATATAGATTTAGCATTTAATCATATATTTGGATGTGATGAATGCAACAAGATTATAAGAAAGATATCGAATGCATATCTCATGATTTCACTTTTTTCATCCATATGAGACTAAGTAATATCATAATCAATAAACAAGATTAGTCTCACAAATGCATTTGTTATTATCACCAAAATATCATAATAATATTTGTAATTATCACTAAAACTAATTTAAATAGAGCTTGATCTTCCACAAGGGCAGTGTGAAGGTCCACCAGAAGGTCATGCGCGACAACATCCAGGGCATCACCAAGCCGATGATTCAGTGGCTGGCGAGGAGGGGCTGCATGAAGCGCATCTTTGGGCTCATCTATGAGGAGACCCACAGTGTGCTCAAGATCTTCTTGGAGAACGTCATCCGCGACGTGGTCACCTACACCGAGCACGCTTGCTGCAAGACCACCACTGCCATGGATGTTGTCTACGCGCTCAAGTACTAGGGCTGCACCCTCTATGGCTTTGGCAGCTAGGCCGATCCTTTCCCCTTCACCCTCACCACTGTGAAACCGCCATGTCTCTATTCAGTTAACATATTAGTCTTAGGTGAAACAATGTTACTAGTATTTGTCTATTGCAAAATGTGTAGTATGGTTTAGGATCACATTTAATGATATATATCACCCTCTTGAGACTCCGTTGTAACACACAGACACCTTACTAGTTAATCTATAATTTTATCTAATTGTGATATATTTGTGTATTTGTGATCGATATCTATGTATTTGTGTATCTGTGATATTTGTGTATTTAGGTATAGAATGAACTATCACAGACGATTTTGTTATATAAACCATTTGTGAAGGCCTACTATCACATGCAGCTGCCACCAAAAACTATTTGTGATATTATCACAGATGGTTCTTTTTACCAACCGTTTGTGATATTCATCCATCACAGACGGTTCATACATAAAACCATCTTTTTATACAAACCATCTATATTATGACTTATCACAGACAGCTCACAAATCGTCTGTGATAACCGCCTGTTGTCACAATGCAAAAATTCAAACAGTTCAGAAACCGTCTATGATGAGAGTTTGCAACCGTTTATAATTACCCTTTGTGCGGTAGTGTCACCATCTCCAGAGTAGAGAAAAGCAACCCTAGTGGATTCGAGGTGTTAGCTTAATTTGTGAAGTTGGTCCAATTCGTTTGGACTTACCTCAACGTGGATTAGGAGACAGCAACAAGTCTATGAACACCACAATAAAAAGATTGTGTGTCATTCTGATTTGCTCTTTTGGGCTCATTTACTTTGTGCAGTTTCCATTCCTAGAATTAAAGTTGATTACTTATCACCTGAGGATTGCAAACCTTGACATAGACCTAGATTATTGGTGAACTTAGTTAAGACTAGTCTATTTAGGTTTTAATTGTGCAAAATGATTTAATTTATACTTTCTTATAAAATCAGTATTAGCCAACAGATTTTTAAAACTGCCTATTCAGCCCCCTCTAAGGCTGCTCATCCTTACAACATCCACATAGGATGCAGGGAGGAAGAGATCTCAGGAGAGAAATTGAGAAGACTTGAGGGAAGTTGTAAATACCAAATCTTTACACATCGGGACCAATATATAACGGCAACAACTAGTGGGATTGAGAGGAGCATAACAAGCAGAATTTTTTGGGAACTATGCCTAACAAGTAATACTCTATGCGACCGTTCACCTCTCTTCTTTTGTTTTCATTAGAATTTATAATTCCAACCAAAAAAACTTCCTTGGCCATGTCATAGTCCAGTCAAGAGATGACGTGGTCAGAAATGCTTTCTTCGATCAGTTTTCCCTATATTTCTCAAGTAAGACATTTTCACTTGATGTTGAGGGCTAGTTAACAAAAAAATTAAACAATTGGAGTAGCCTCCGAGTACACCCCCAATTGGAGTATATGCCTAGTGTACCTTAGGCATTAATTGCCTACCAGTTAGAGGGTTCAAAAACTAACATGTGGACCCACTCACCTACTGGCAGATGGGCCAATTGTAGGACTTGATATGGTAGTCAGAGAGAGGTGAATGACTGCGACAATTTTTCCTAGGTATTCAAAAAAAATTCACTCCAGTTGCTATAAAAGCTATGAAGATCAAGATTTAGATTCACAATAGTGGAAGCAACCAAAAACCAGCAAAACTCCCCTTGGCCGATTTGACCACCTAGCTGGTCTAACCGCTAGGACTATGGCTATTTGACCACTGCCACTAACAGAACCAAAATCATCACAACTTCAAAACCAAGAATTGATCCAACTTAAATTTTAAAGTTCCAAATCACCTAAAATTTGAAACACACATTTCCTAGGATACCAGGAACCTATTCCAATTAATGATTTCAATAATCATTGCCAAAGTTCTAACCTTTATCCATTTTAAAAAAGTTGCACCAAAACTAGGTCAAAGAGGAAAACTACAATCTAGGCTTGTTCGTGTGTCCTAGATGACAAAGGTGAACTTATTGAGTTCCTACATGTACTAGCAAGCTAAACAACAACAAGAATTGAGCTCAAACCTCTTGGAACAAAGAAACCCCAAATCACCTTTTCATGAACTAAGAAAAGGGAAACTGAAGGAATTTGCTATAAGAGCTCCCTAGATGGATGGATATTATCTCCTAGAGTCTATACCATCAGTTACACATCACAGGGAACAACAAGAACAAAATGAGAGGAGGAAATATAAAAAAAACTAAGCCAAATCAAGAAATCAACACAAGAACAAAAGAGAGGAAGACTTGGATGCATTTAGAGATTTTTTTTCACTTGTAGATGAGTGTTTACAGCCACTCTCTTAGGAGAACAAAGCCACTAGAGCGACACACACATAAGTTCTCTCATTACTCTCTTAGACCCTAACTGTCTCTTAAAAATCTCCTCTAACCCTAATTCCTTATATAGTGGAGACTCACATAAAACACTAAGCCAATACCCTTAGTGGATATTATCCACTTTATATTTAGGCAAACCTGATAACCCAATACATAACGGGCTTTTCCCTCATACAAACATGCTTCTCAAAGCAGATCTTTTACTCTGCCCCAATAGCCTAACCTGCCTTGCCTTGTCCTCATCTTCGTAACCTAAACCACTTAGGTCACCATCGTGGTTTTGCACACCGTCTCCTTTCCGATATTAGGCAATTTACCAAAATACCACTCTATCAGTGTCTTTCCAATTCTTTACATCTAAGTCATCTAAAACAAATCCTTCACATCAAAGCATCTCCACACCTATAGTGCCCAATAACTTGCCATCAAGTCTTCACACAATAACTTGCCATCAAGTCTTCACACATCCGGATCTCACCAGAACGTTTTTACTTTTATCGGCCCTAATTCACTTAACACATCATATGCACCAACTTGCCTCATGATCTGTATCTTTTTTATATCTCGTGCACTCCACCGATCTGTCTGTGCCCCAATGCTGATTAGACCGCTCTCCTCAAATAGTCAATACTCAGCTCATAGCCAGTCAGATCATCATGCAATGACCGGTCAGACCACTCATACACAACGGTCTTACCGCCTCTACAAAACAGTTAGATTGGCAATGCACTGACAATAATTCCAAAAGTGCAATCTTCTAAAACCAAACTTAAACTTTGACAACACATGCAAACCCAAGTCAATTACTCATCACAAACCATCAGGTGACCTCCACAAGGTCTAACACCTATTATACTATAATGCGCAGTAGACGGAGGAAACATGCTTTGCTGTATCTCTTACATAACCACCCAGCTCCTCTCATGTTTCACTAGCAAAGAACCGTTCAAGGAACCGCCTTGCAATTGTGTCTGAAGGGCGAATTGTTGGCAACAACTGTTTCCATGTGCACCAATTCCTGGAAGTGACAAGGCATCTCTTTATCGGATACAACTGCCATCCCTTCGGTGTTATTTAAGGCTAAGTCGAGCGACAGCACGAGAGAGATCTTATATTATCCTAGTTCATTTATGCTTATTGCTTTTTCGTGATCATTGAGCATCCCTATTGTAACACATTATGAATAATAAAGGCATTGTATCCTTCCATATGGTCTAGATTGTAGTCTTCTCTCATTTACCTCGTAATATCAACAACGAATCCTATGCCCGCCCGAAGGAAACTACACAATTCTGATCCTGGGTTAGAACATGGTTTTAGAATCTTTGTATGTGTAGGATCGTATGGCTCAATCAGAGGGTGTATGATTGCCTCTACTTCTTGGTACCTGAAATTAAATCTCAAACCATAAGAAAAACAATCTAACTTACAGACATGGAATTCGACCGCAAGATGCTCGACCGTGTGCATGGGCTCGATGGAGGTTCTGACCGCTCGATGTTCGACCGCTCCTCAACCACTCGATTGCTTTGTCAACTCTAGCACTCCGACCACTAGAACACTTCGATCGCTCACTTCGACTGCTCGCTTCGACCACCTTTGCACGTAGTCAAAATCTCCCTCCGCTCAAAAGCTTCAGCTGCTCGAACGAGAACACGTTGAAGACAACACCATGCTCGTTTTACACAAGATCAAGATGTGTTAGCTTGCCGCTGCCAAGGGCACAAGAAAATCATGCTCAGAAAACATATCATCAACATCGACTAACTTTTCTTGAAATAGATCTGATACATTATTTCTATTTCATGTATATGGCTACAAAGCGCCCTCACGGCACCTCTAAAACCCTAGCACAAAAAGCTTCCTCAAAGCCACTCAAAGTCATTTTACCCTTGGCCAGTCCCCTACTTTTATATGCTAGATCCCTAAACCGTGTTCATCTTAAACATTGAAATCTCAAACCATGTCCTTAACAACTTGGACACGCAACCCTATCTCTTCCGAAAATCAAGGGACCCAAAACCCTTCCAAACACGAGTTTTCCAATATCTCTAATCCTTCCCATTACAGACTCCTTCATAACTGTCCAATCTCACCACGTGACGAAGTATCTAGGATAACACCTCTGTATCTTCATCACACATCAACATCACGTGTCGAAGCCTCCGAGACCACACCTTCCATATCTCCTCCACGCATCATCACCGCTCGTGTCAAAGCCTCCTGGACTGCACCGTTCGTAGCTTCTCCACAAATCACCACCTCTGATCTCCACGTGCTCCAGCGTGAGCCCGACCACCTCACGTGACATCCTCAACCGCCTAGACCTCAAACTTCCCATCCTAGTCCCGGTTCTCCTCGTCACTGACCATAATCATCTCCACGCCCACCTGCACATGCAAAGACCAAAGAAAAGTTTTCCCGCATAAGTTCTTCATAACTTGACCGATATCAGCACACACATTCGAAGCACACTCTCATCTATCCATAGACAAGAACCAAACCATCCACGATGACCAACCAAGTCATCCATGACCACACTTTCTATCGCTATCCACAAAACACCCTCAGACTAGTCATTATGACCAGTTATAATTGCTATGCAAGACCGGTCGCTAGCACATTGAGTACTCGAACACAAGTATTCGGGAAATACCACCACTCTACTCAAAACACTCAGGAATAACAAGCAACACTACCAACCACAAATCCATCAAGTACCGACTACTGAGTACCGATTGCTTCGACTAAAGCACCATATCGCTAACCACAATCGTGAAAACCACGATTATCGAGTACCACCATCTTTCAAGTACCAAATTCTTTGAGTACTATTCACCGATCACCATCAGCCAGTCCTACCGCTGGCCTAACACAAGTACTCGATGTACTCGAAGATAGTAAGAGTTAAAGCACTCGTATCGACCATGAAGACTATGAGTACAGACTATGAAGCCTACAGCAACCGATCACAAAGTCTTCGAATTACAACCGCAAAGTCTACGACTACCGATCACAAAGTCTAAGACCATCGACAAGTAAATTCTGCCGTGGTTGAAATCGGACCTGGTCGAAGTCTGTAGTGCTCAACTTACCATGATCGCTATACTATGGTCAAATCCTGACGTGGTCGAAATTTGCTGATCAGACAAAGTCGTTTGGACCACCTAGTACAGAGCTGTTCGAATCAACGATATAAGGTCGTTCGGACCACCGACTACCAAACGTGGTCAAAGCCGTGGTCACCATGCATTGAGCGACTGTTGTGGTCAAAACGGATGTGGTCGAAGACAGCCGAAACTCAAATACAAAAGCACATCGAGCAGAACTTCCATAAACGCAAATTCTAATAAAACCCAAATATCAATTATTCATCATCACTAAATACTTGACCATCACATGATCTAACAGTATGAACGCACGTGTAACTTTGATTTGATCAAGCTTAGCATGTGACCTAACTGATCAAGATGTTGACTTTCATATATAATATTTTTAGGGAGTGTCTATACAACATTCAACTATTTTCGAAGGCAAAAACAGTCAGATTTTAGGACGTTGGATGGTGATCCAACGCTCCAGATCTTTTTTTTGAAGGGGGTGCTTATATGAGATTTTTTTTTAGAGGGGGTGCTTATATGAGTGGATCTGTTGGATAGAGATCCAACGCCCCCAGATCATCTGACTGTTTTTGCCTTCAAAAACAGTCGAATGTTCTATAGCACTTCTCATATTTTTATTATACTTGAGTATGCGTTTGACCACATGCAATTATAATTATTAAATTTTTTGGCATTTGTTAATTCTACCGAGGCTTTCATCGCTGCATATCTAGCTTATCTATCTATCGGTTGGCATGTCGCTTATTTGTTTGGTGAGGCTTTATATTAATTAATGAAGTGGACTTCGATGATGCCACAGTTGCGCCTACCAGCAAACGATATGATGGATGCATACACTATGCAGTACAATTGCAACTGGGAAATATCAAATATCATAGCCTTTTCTGCAGACGTTAGTAATTAACTCACAAACCGACAGTCACTAGCCTATAAGAATGCACCGTTTCTTCGCTAACTACGATCGAGAGAGTCTATGGAACTAGTAGAACTGGAGTATACTACTAAAGATTTCAAAACGAATATATAAGACCTAGAAAACATTTTGAAAGGTGACCACGCTGAACTATATCTTTCAAGGACAATGTTGAGTTATAGTTGACCATAGCGGCCGCACGCAGGGCAAGGAATTTTGGCAACGTGGTCTCTTACATTGTGAGGAATTTGAGCACAGTCCCCTTTTCAACCCATGTAAAGGCTCCTGTATAATTTCACTAAGTAAGGAGCTTGGCTGCAAAATTCCAGTGGTGATGGTCGTGCTCGTGCATGTGAACTACCCTTGATGACCTTTTGTGACGAAGTCGCAACAATGTTAACCAGGGTTCATGGTGGTGATCGTTAATATATGATAGGTTTTTTCACATAAAAGCCCTTCGTATGCAAGAATTCTTTGTAAAAAAATCTTTAGACCCTGTTTGGAGCTTAGAAACTTGAAAACACATGAATATGAAAACTGCAGGAATTGGAGTGGCATATGTAGTAAAATCCCACAAGGAAAGAAAACACGGGATTTATTCCAAGTGATTGTTTAAATGCTTCACAGCAAAAGAACACATGAATTTGGAGAGAGAGGTTGCCTAGCTTGCTCAAGATACAAAGTAGATTTTTGATGAGGTTGGACCTTATATTTGTTTTCTAGAAAATTCCTAGAGAAGGAGCCATTGAAATTTCATAGGAATCTTAGGGGCCCAATCCTTTGTCCCAAAGAGCCACATTGGAAAAGCATATATATAGAATTCACTGTAAAATTTGTATAAAATTCTTTGTTCCATTCCAAACACTTCCTTAACATTTTCGCAGCGAGGCACTCACAGTGCTAGGCCCTCTTCTTTTTGACTTCTAGAGACTGTTTTTCGACTTTTCTACAGTAACTAACTTTCAAACGGAGTGTCTATTTAATACGGGGTCTATAAATTGATTGTAGTACATATTATAGCGACTTCATTTATATCAGTCAAAATCATACACGAGTTTCTCTTACTCCGTATTCTCTCTCACAAATATTCAAAAAGCTATAAATCGTAGTCATAAATCGTAGTAAAAAAGACCAGGCTCTTGACCCACTAGTTGTACTATACTGCTTCGCAAAGTTTCTTTCACTGCTGCCACGTAATCACGATAGGTAGATCAACAACGTGCAAAACGAGAAGGGATCTCCAGCATTTGGGAAAGGCTCTCTTTCTTTTTAACCTTTTGTTTTTGTTGATAACATGATAGGCTGGGTTCTTTTTGGTTTGGAGCAAGTACAATAGTACAGCCAACTAGTGGCTATAACCCTTGTCTATTTCATCTATAGCCTTCAAAAAAATAGTTCATACAATAAGGTAGCTATTACAATAACTATTTGGGCCCACATGTAAGAGAGTGAAATGTATATTTTTACGTGCTATAGCTAGATGTAATTTAGTAGCCAGCTTCCTTCTCTCTCTTCCTTTCTCTCTCTGCCACGTAAGATTTGGTTGATATTATATTTGCTATAGCCTGCTGACTAAGCCTTATTGTACCTGCTCTAATAGAGCCAAGTGTTTGGCTATAAGTCAAGTTATAAGAGCCAAGTTATACAATAACTACAAAAGGTTTTTTATTATTATGTGGTATCATGTCTCACATTCTCTTTCATATTCCTTCTCACATACATTTATTATCTAGGCCCACCACTGCATAGGCTCCCGTGCCCAGCTTGTTGCTTGCATGAGAGCCAAGCTCTCATCTCTCTCATCTCTTCTCTCCTCCACATCAGCAAAAATGCTGACTAGCTTGGCTATAAGACCATTATTGTACTTGCTCCAAAGCTGACTTATGCTTGTACTGTCTACAGTAAATAGCTTTTAAATGATATATTTTTTAAAGCGGGGTTAATAGAAATATTGTAGTAAAAAGTGTATTGAGTTCAACTATACCAGCCAAAATCGCATGTGACTAGGGGCGGACCCACAGGGTATGCCGGGTGGGCCACGGCATACCCTGGGGCCCAGCCGCAGCCTGCAGTACTTGTACCGGCGCCAGTCGAGTCAGAGTCAATCCCCGTCTCGCGTCTCCCCGAATCCTGCCTGCCGTGACGATTCGTCTGCGGGCCTGCCGCACGCGAATCGCGATCGCGTCTTCCGGTCTTCCGTCTTCGCGCCGTCGGGAGAGAAGGAGCAGGATCGAACTGTGAGATGGCTTCGCCAGAGCCATCCACGGCGGCTGCAGGTGAGGGGGGCGGTTCGGCGAGCCAGGGCCAGGCGGCGGCGGTGGAGCTGATCCGGATGCCGACGGTGGAGGAGATCAAGGGGCAGGACATCTGGAACAACTGCGCCGTTCATAGCGTCGTCAGTGGCGTCATGGGTAACTACTGATGAGCTCCTCCATGTCTTATCTTCATTTAACTTAGTAGCTTGTTTCCAGTGGCCGCAGTTTTTGCGAGGAAACTTTGATTTGGGCACAAATTTAACTTGGGAGTGTGTGATGGAAGTAGGCTGAAAGGTGTGGGTCTTTGTTATAAAGAAGTTAATATGTTGCCATGATCTAAGACTCTACGTTCAAAGGTTATATCATTGGAGCTTGGTGAGGTCTGGTCCTGATTCCTTGTGGGACATGGAGGCGGTTGTTCATTATTTATATGGTTTGTTGTTAGCTTGTTTGTCCAAAGAGTTAAAAACAAAATGATGCCAGTTTTGCAGAGATGAACTTAATTATTCTTTTGAGGAATTGCAAGGGATGAACTTCATATATGTTAATATGTCGATTCAGTTCCCTCTCTTTTTGATGCATGGTGCTTTGTCTATTTAGAAATCTTAGGTACCCATGGTTGTTGGAAAAATCATTATGGTCCCCTCTGGATGAACTTTCATGTGATAATTGAGAAGCATTTGTTTCAAGTGGCCATTCCATGGAGAGTTGGGGTGCAAATTCTTCTGGTGACTTGTTATGTGAAATTGATGGTCTTGGAATTAACTCAATGAAATTTCAGTATTAAGGGCATCTAACATTAATGTGCTTCCCTGCGTATATTACCTTCCGAACTTTGCATTGAGAATGCTCTACAAGTCAGATGGTCAAGGATTTAGAAAGTGGTTCAGAAAAGTTTCAAGTAGGTTGCAAAGAATTTTGCAGTGTTGTTTGTTATTCTAAGTGAGCACCTGTCATAGTCAACTGCCTGATCTACTTCTTTTGTGTGTCTTGTTTCTGCTGATCTTTTCTGTTCTCAACATGCTTGACAATTTCAAGAATTTAAATACCTTGATACAAGTGGATGCTAAATTCTAAGCGCGGAGAGAGAGAGAGAGAGTCATCTTTTGGTGGGTTAGCATAAGGACTTAACATTCTCATGATAAAGTTAGGACATCACCTAGTAAAGTACCCTATTCTGGAATCTGCATAACTCATCAGTACGCAATCTTCAACGGCATGAGGCAGCTAAAGCTCAAGGTTGCTTATACTAACTAGAAGACGAAACAGAGAAGTACTGCTATACCTAACATTGCTGTAGACCATCACGTGCATGAATCATAATTGATGACTTGATTAAGTTTGCTTTTTTTTTACTGAAGTTTGCTTTTATTTTGTCAGCCGGAGCAGAACACCCTCGACGAAAGCGTTCTCAATCACGAATGGCCCCAATCCCAGAACCTCAGCGAACGGCATCCCGCAGTCTCCACGACAATCGAATCGCAATCATTAATCTGCGGTATCGCCTCACATACTTCTTCCTCTTCCACAATTCAATTTCATCAGTTCATAGGAATGCAATTACAAGAAGATTTCAGTGTCGTGTGGCTGTGTGCCATGATTTAATACTGGACTGCACACTGAACCGCATGTGATTTAGATTTTCGGCAGATGGAGGTTTGGGCACTTAATCCTTGAATTTAAGACTTATCATATTATTTAGTGCCTGTATATCGAATTACGGTGCAAATGTTACAATTATTTACCAAATTGGCAAATGGTTTTACCGAATTTCATATGAAAATTTTGGTGCGGCATACCCTTTGGTAAAATCCTGGGTCCGCTACTGCATGTGACTATTTTTCTGTACGTACTACCTCTCGCAAACAGGCAGAATTCAAATATTTAAGCCATAAACCATAAGTTATCAGCCCAAAAAAACCCACTCAGATTGATGGATCAACATTACGCCACTCAAATGCATGTGAATTAGAGCCTTGAAGGAGGAATGCCCACAACTTTTGAATTTCATATTGGGAGCGACTAGCGTTAGGACGTCAGTCTACAGTAAAAGATGAGCGCCACCTTGAAGAATGGTGGTACTAGCGAGTATAAAAAAAAATACAAGAACGTGATCTGTAGGTGACTGTTCTGTTATTAGAAGGAAGGCGTGTACACATGCACCAGCAGGCACACGCATGCCAGTACAACCTCTTTGGACATTTTCAATGTAGATATTGCTTTACTATGTCTAATACTTCCTTTGTCCTGCAATATAAATTATCATTCTTAGAAAGTATAATCTCACAATATAAATCAATTACGGAGATCCAAAGTATAGCTATTACAATATTTTCACCATACACATCTACTTTAATGCTAAAAAATAAGTACGTAGTTATAGTATGCTATTTGATAGAGGTATACATGATCCAATAGTATTAACTTTTTCTTAAATTTAATCTCTCCTTGGTCTATGCATGTTAGTGATATGTCCTAAAGTTAATTATGGAGATGATTGTATCACTTTTATATTTATTATCTTTAAACAAATATTATTATGTTCCTTGAATGAGTTATCATTTATAAAGATTAATAAGTATGTGACTTTTTGGTAAAGCTCTTTATTAGTTATATGATATCGTTTTAAAAGAATCTCTGGTCGGATACCACTGGTCAGAATAACAGTGACTGATAGACCAGAACATGTGTTTATTAATGACCACGTTTTCACGGAATATAGATATTAGGATATCAAATCAGTATTATGGATACACGTTAAAGACTATAGCATTAGATTGATCCACCTTGAGACACTATTGAGATTGTTATGTTTTATGTATTATCAGTCGATGTCAAGCCATGATAATATATAATCATTGTATTTGAAATTAACATAGTTTTCTATATGTATAATAGTGTACCTAAGGGTTACCAGACGCTACACTGTAACTGGGTAGTTACAAAGGTAGCTGTCGGGTATACTATGAAACATGTAGAGGAAAGCGATTAGTCATATATTGGAGTAAGATTTGCCACTCCTTTATAACAGGAGAGATATCTCTAGACCCCTCGATATGGTCAGGTAAAGAAAGTGTATGGTCATGCCACGATTGGTCGAAGAGTCAACCACATGAAGCTATCCATCACTAGATTGGAAAGAGATTGAATAATTTATGGATGACACGTTTCTCACCTAAAGCTCGATTGGATATCATGAGGCAAAAAAAGAATGCGTAAATAGGTCGATAGGTCCGATCAGATACAATACAGTCGTATGAAGATACTAATTAGTCATAAGCTGGTCAGACATATCACAAGCTAGTCTACGATTTGGTTGTATGGGGATGTGAACTAATCGTTGATCTGGTTGTAAGGAGTTATGAGTTGATCATGAGTGACTAGAATCTGGTTGTAGATCATATTGCATAAGATTCGTCTATATTGATCTTTGCGTATGTTTGGGGTCGATATGTCCTGCTAGGGACCACTTTTGACCAATGATCGTAATAGTGTTTGTGAGTTACAACCAAGTATACATGAACCTACTGGGTCACACACTTAACAGATTGAAACAGTAAGAGTCCAGATAATATTTTTGAGTGAGATACGATCTCGACTCGTCTTGGATAAGGATATGTCAAAGGCTTTTTGAGTAAGATACGATCTCTATTTGTGTTGGATATGGATCCAATTGGAGCCTCTATCTAAATGGGTGCATGGGCTGAGGGTTGCTGGTGATTAACACACCTACCAAAACCCTAACTGCCACCTCTCACAGGCCCTGTCGTGCGCACTGGTGCTAGCATACCAACGCGTGATGTTCCATCTTTCAGATGTGTAGACTTTGATAAAGGCGCTACTGTGACTACAACACTGATTGGGATGATTACAAGGAGGAGACAATTGATTCGTGGGGATCGGCTGCCACTTGAGGATGATCGCCTTCCAAGGACACTAATCGGGACGTTGGACGATCGATTACTTCTACTACATAAATGTGCACTACATTGAACCGGGTTGCTTCAACTCTTCTTCTGTTACATTACGTGTCTAGTGGTAATGATCCATGATCTTTTACTCACATGGCTTCCTGGTTTACGTTGTAGAAAATTTTAATTTGCGCTAGTGTGGCATACCCCATGTCTCAATAGTACGTATAGTGGGCTTTGGACTTATATTATGAAACGGAGGGAGTACCCTACGTCACTTAGAAACAACTGTAGATATAACTCTTTTAATGTGTAGTATCTACTAGTAAGCCTAATCAATAAATTTACACATTCTCCCACCTTTCTCCCTCTCTCCTCTCTTCTCATCTCTCACTCATCCTACCGATTTAATATGGTAGACACAACCCTCTTCCCGATACATATTTTAACTATGTTTTACTTGTTGTTTTATGTACTCAAACAATATTGATAGCTAATTATTAGCTATAGATATTACTATACAAGGTGGAGCATTGGAAGTGTTTTCAGCACACATCTAGACAAATGTAAGCCATATAAAACAATGAATTTTCACTGTTAGTACGTCAACACGGGGAAATTAAACTGCCTCGAGCAAATTAATTTTTTTACAAGATGGCTAATCTGATCCTCTAAAAGAAGAGGTTAATTTAATAAAAATTGACTTTTCCAAAACTTAATTAAGGCCCTTGACCTCGCAAAAAAAAAAAACCAAGAAGACGGCTTGCCTAGTTTGAGCTTCCATATTGACCCAGCATTTTTTGGGGGGGAGAGAGAGAACGGATTACCCGTGGGTAGCTAGTATGTTCTATTTAATGGGAGTTTTGGTTTACAAGTCCCCAAAGCCCGCGTCTTCCACCGACTTAACCGTGTTTTGGGGGGTTTCTACTTTCTACCATAAAAGGGGTTTAGCTTTACCGACCAACCCGTAGAATTAGCTGTGTGTGAAGTTCAGTTTGCAAGTCCACACGCTGATTTTGATATTAAAATTACTTGAGAGCTTTGAATGTTTCAAAATAAACTAGGTACTTAAGCGCAGGGGGATGAGTTAGAAACTACTGCACCATCCGGTTACCTTGATGTTAATTTATACTTAATATAATCAGTTGAGATGAAAATCAATTCATATACTCCAAACAGGTCACATGACTGCATGAGTGAAGTAATCGCTGGGAATATTCCTTTATCTTTCGCTAGATATTTTCCATTCCCAATCATGCTGCCCCACTGTACGAGGGAGCCAAACACATGAACAAGCACAGGATGGCTAGCTTTCTATTCACCACCTCTTCCTTTTCTTTTCCTTTTTAGCTGTTCCCGATGGTCATCTTCTCTTTTTTCCGTCTTCTTTCTGTCTCTCGGATTATTTCTCTCTTAAGCAAAAAAAAAATATATCCCTTATCTCGCGGCTAAGAAACATCGGTTCCCTTTTTATTGTAACTTGTAGGCAGACATGCAAATGCATGTCTTGGGTTCTTATTTGGAACATGGAAATTATGTAGGAATTTTGAAGGAATAGAAACAACTGCGGGCCGCTCTCACTTAATGCAGAGTTTTGTATGAAATTCCTACAAAATGGGGCTAGGGTTGGCATCATTTTGGCAGCAGCCCTACTAGATTTTTTTTACCACTTTGCGAGCCTTTGAATGGACGAGGGGATTGCTTTGAGAAATTCTGAGATATACTTCAACCAAATCCAATATATTTTGGATCCAAATCTCATATCCAAATAGACCCGTGCCCTGCTCCAACCGGCTTAAAAGCCTTCACCTTCTGATGTCCAACTTCCAGAAACCAGAAGACACTTGAAACGTGTTGACTTCTTAATTTTAGTTTTTTTAGTTTTTTGACTTTTTTTTCTCTATTCTTTTTTATTGTCCATCAGTGTTTTTTATTTTTTTAATTGAATAACTCAGAAAAATCTAACATCCATTATAGTATAATTTTAGCCAGAATCTAACAGCCTATTGGAGCGGCCCCTAATCTTTTTCTTTCCCAAAATGCGTGCATGTGACATGGACTTATCAAAATTTTCTTCTGCTCAAGTTTAGCGACAAATGTAGCAAAAGGGGCCATGTTTGAAAACTAAGGAAACTTGTGGTAGCTAGGTTTTGAAGTTGCCACAAGCGTACTACTAAGAGATATATGGACCTGATATATATGCTTATGGAGCGGTACATATATGGTCAAATAGCTAAATATATTCAATGGTTCCAAATAATTTCTAGCGTGTTGAGTTGGCAGATGTTGATTAGTGTGCTGCATGATATTTTCTATCTACATGAAAAGAGAGATGTTTACAAGAGGACATTACGCAGCATACATGCATGATCACCACAAGACTAGGAAAAAAAGACAATTGATGATTTGTAACTCTATAGTGGCACTTGAGATTTACCAGTGTAATTTATTATTTGCCATTCTATAGAGTGGCCAATTCATTTATTTTTTTTCATTTTGATAATTTTGCCTTTACATGGATATTCATGTTCCTCTTCTTCTTCCTCCTCTTCCTCCCCTCTCCACTTTTCTTCTTGCTTCGGCACCGACAACGATCGTGTCATACCTCACCTACGGCCACCCACGTTGGCCCTCCACTCCTCTCTTCCCTCTACTGTGTCCCAATCTCCTCCTCCCATCGTTTCCACACCTCCCTTTGTGCGAGGTTCCTGCTATCGTCTCTCCTCCTCGCCGCCTACTCTCCATCTTGTCGTGCACTATGCATGAGGTGTTCGATAGTATTCACAATTCGCCAAAGGGCCTACCACGAGGTCCACCCATTACCGCCACCCCTCCCTCCGTGCAAGGCCGCCGTTGTCACTACTGGCCCGACACCTTCCCTCCTTGTCGTCTACTCTTCGTCTCATTGTGCGCTGCGCACGAGATGTTCGATGTGATTCACAGCTCGTCAAAGGGCCTACCATGAGGCCCACCCATTGCTGCCATGTCTCCCTCTGTGATGTCGTTGCCACCCCTAGCCCCTACCTACTCTTCGTGGTGTCAGGGGAGGAGGGCAGGTGAATGGGCATGAGACGGTGGGACAGGGTAGGTTCTTAGGAGAGAGCGGAGGTGGAGCTCGAGCTGCATGATAGAGGTAGAGGAGGTCGGAGTAGGGGAGGGGCTATAGTAAAGAATGGTGAAGAAGAGATGAGGAAGAAGAAAGGAGTAAAATCGTCAAAGGCAGGGGTAAAATATCTAAAGTGATAAATTCTAAATTACATTCTGCATAATGATAAATTCTAAAAAGACACCCTATAGAGTGGCAAATTCAATGAATTGTCCTGTAAAAAAAAGGTCACCGCAGGAAAAAAACTAATTTAATCCTGCCGATATAGCTAAATTGGCGTTTTCTGAGAAGCACCACGCGAAACATCTGGAGCGTACAGGTTGTAGCGTGTGGATGATGCATAGTCGGCGATGGACAGATTGCTCTGGCTTGATTAGTTTAGCTGTGATCGATCGACATGTCTTTTTTTAAAAAAAATAACACATGATCGACGTGCTAATTGATACTCTTGTGTTATATGGTCAATGGCTTGCCAAGTTGGTCACCTAATTGACTGCGATATACATGCATGGTTGGCCATCGTCCGCGCAAGTCTTGCGTACGAACACGACGGTACGCACGCATCAACTAACACGGAGCCAAGGCTTGATCTGTGGCCTCATCTCGTCCTAATTTAATCGCGCGCGCGTGCAGGCCTGTAGACACCTCACCGCTGCACGAGCAGCAAAACGATGTGTGGCCAACTGATTACGAAGCTGGTAATGTTTTAGCTGGATTTGCTAATTTGCGGGTGTCCGCAGGGAAACGCTATCCCGCCTACGGACGGAGGCGTCCGCCGTCCGTTTTGCGTGACGGAGAAGCGTAGACGTCTGATGACGGGTGGACTTCGGTACTCTTCCCCTTCGCATGAAGGGGCCATCGTTCCCCTCCCTCTCTCCTCTTCTGCCCTCGCGTATCCCACTGTCTTATTAGGACATAATCTTTCGCTATCGATAAAAGTATTATTCATGCTCCTTGTAAGTTACTATCTTCTGCGTCCTCCGCAAAGCTTAGATATCTTCTGATGGTCACCCTATTAGCTTTGGTAATACCGTCGCTATCATCGACTATTGTGCCTCATTAGTTTAGAGATTTGAATCTTCCCCGGAGAAAGTTCATATCCAATTTTGAAAGTCAAAAATTTAAGTAAAAGGTTAAAAATGGATGAATGTTGAGAATTTTAAGTTGAAAATCTTTCGAGTCGAAGCCTCAAATTGTAGTGTCGTTGACGCGAGGGAAAGCGGCGAGCTCATAACCATTGGGGAAGTTGAGCCAACGAGTGGTGGCAGGGGTAGATGAACACATGCAAAATATAAGACTTTAAGCAAACAATTTGTTTTGATATAATAATTGAGGAAAGGTAAGACTGGACAGAGAGAAAACACAAAAATGAGACTTTCACCCAGCTCGGGGGTTTTAACGTGAGGTTAAACCTAATGTTTGTTTCCCTGGAACAAAAAGCGTAGGATAGGAAAGTTCCTACGGAATTACTTCCAAACCAATCTTTCAGTCAAAAAATCCTCCTTTCCAAACAGAAAAGGCCACGGATCAGATAGATGGCCATCGCCGTGGATGCAAGGAATCTGCCCCAGGCAAGATGAGATCTTGATTTTAAAAACATTAGAAACACAGGGACATGCAACAAAAACAGCCCAAAAAAGGGATCGTCCGGACGGTAACAAGTGAAGGTCATAGAAAAGCCGTTTTCTTACCAACCGAACCCCACGCTCGCGTTGCGTGGGGAAGACTCGGACGCCACGCTCGTGCGAAAGCAAAGCGAGGAGAGGAGAGGCGAGGAGAGGAGGCAAAGCGAAAGACGCGTAGAAGTTGGGCGGCTGCCGCGAGGAGAGGGGAGAGAGAGTCCACCACCACTTCGCGAACTGCCTTCTCCTTCCTTCCTCCTCCGGTCCTCCCCTCCCCTCCAAAAACCCAATAAAGGACGCGCCTTTCCTTTCTCCCCCTTCCCCTCACCTCACCTCGATCCCCTCGCCGGAAGATCCGACCCCAAACGAGCCCCGCCCGCCTCCCACTGATCGTACGTGCTCCTTGCTCGGCGGACGCGCTCTAGCCCGGAGAAAATCTCTTGGCGTCCGGCGGAGGGAGGAGAGGAGACGAAATGTTGGCCCTCTGATTGATGCGACGGGTTCTTGGCTGGGGTGGTGGGGCGCCGCTGGAGATGGGCTGCTTCTCGTGCTTCGACTCCCCTGCCGACGAGCAGCTGAACCCCAAGGGAGGTGCTGGGTATGGAGGCTCCTCCTCGTTGGCGGCCGCGTATGGTGGTGGCGCCGGCGCCGGCCGGCAGGGGGAGAGGGCTTACCGGGAGCTGCATCCGCCCATGTCGGCGCCGCGAGTCGAGAAGCTCTCCGCAGGTGCGTTCGCTTGATCCGCTGGTGGTTGGTTGGTGATCGGATCCGTAGAGGGGTTGACGGGTTTGGGGATTCTTCCTTTCTACGCGTTCTTGATCTGATTTAGTAGCCCTGTTGCGTTTGGTGATCTCTGCGTGCCGAATTAACGCAAGTAATTTGTGAAATTTGACAAGAAAACAAAGAGGAACAATTTTGAGTTGTTGGATAGGTAGGTGTAATTCGGTTCGTGCATCTGCTTCAGATAATTGGGAGGGAGATGAGAAAAATAAAAGAGATGAACTCGTGGACTGATACGACGAGCGTACACTATGTCACTCCATTTGATTGCAACCATAATTCTCATCTTTGGTTGAGCCTACTGGTTTGCTCGGGTTTTTTTTTTTTTTTACCTTTATTTGGTCAACATGTGCAGGGGCTGAGAAGGCGAGGGTGAAAAGCAATGCGATAGCAAGGGAGCCTTCTGCCCCAAAGGATGCTAATGGGAATGTCATCTCGGCGCAGACTTTCACCTTCCGAGAGCTGGCGACTGCAACGAGGAACTTCAGGCCAGAGTGCTTTCTGGGTGAAGGAGGCTTTGGGCGTGTTTACAAGGGCCGTCTGGAGAGCACAGGCCAGGTAACTTTTTTCAGCAAATGCAAGCTTGCTCTTTTCTTGCCTTCTGCTGTGGAGAATCGAGATAGTAGTCAACTGCGCTGTTGTAACATAGGTACTGTTCGTTTTATTCTTGGACATATAGATTGAAAATTGTTTGCATAAGTGGTGGATGCCCACATCAAAATAGTCCATGTTGTGAAACAGTAAGTGTTCAAAGGAGCCTAGTTGCTTACGATGCTCGGATACTTCTGAAAATTGGCGTATCTGGATCAGATACTGTATAGGATACGGATATAGCCCCGATACGGCTACATATGTATCCTACCCATATCGGTGATTTTACTGTTTTTCAAAGAAAGAAAATAATTCCTGATACTTAGTGGATACTTACCCGATACTTTCCTGATACCACTCAACCCTTACCTCTTATTCCACTCGTTACGAAGCCGTCTGTTCACTCGTTCTGTTCCCATAGGCGCTCGCAATTCCTCACCCCCGACGCCGCTTCCTTACCCCCTGCACTCATCGGCCGCCGCCGCTCCCGTCCCCTTAGTCCCTAGATCCGCTGGCGACTGGATTTGGACAGAGGAGATGGAGGAGGAAGAGTGTTCTAGTTTCCATATGTTGTCACTTGGTGGGCATTGTTAGTTCATCACCACCTCCTTCCGGTTTGCTCTCGTCTCCCCTCTTTTCGCTCTCTTCCCTTCTTTATTTCTTCTCTGTGCTTGTTGAGGAAGAAGAGAGAGAGAGATGGGATTAGGGCATGTTTGAAATATAGAAATAGAAAACATAGGAATGGGAAAAGAATGCGTATGCAAAATAGAGGATTGAAAAGCACAGAAAATTTTTATAAATAGGCGTTTGGAGCATAGGAATGGAAAGGACACCGGAGTGAGTAATAATCTCATTTACTTGAACTAATTAAGCACTATTTATTTTATTTGTAACTCACTGACAATGGACCCCACACGTCAATGAAGCCTTGCGTATTGGATCTTATCCCCTCTTGTGACTCTTGCCATCCACTCATCTGTTCCTTCCTAGTCCCCAATTGCTCTGAAGGCCTTCTCTCTCTCTCTCTCTGCTCCATGGGTGGCTCGAGTGGAGCAACAGTGGTTTCAATGGTTATGCAGATCCAATGGCGAGGCCACAACTCGACGACAAGGAGCCCAACACAGGTGGCAATGGGTGGCACCAGCGGCGGAAATCGCAACGGCAACTCCTGCAATGAAAGTTCATCAGGTGTTCCATTTTCCTTTTTTTTTGTTGCTTCGGTTAGGTTTGTTTTCCTTGGGATCAATTGGGAGCTTTTGCAAGTGGCAGTACAAGAACTCTGTTGCTCCAATCGTAGGAAATTTTCCTTGAGGTTCAGACCTCTTTTTTTGGTTTCCTGTGAAAGTACATGTTGGGGAGACTTTCCTAAAGAATTTGTATGGCTCAATCCTTTGTTCCAAACAGTCACTGTGATTTCCATTCCTTTGTTTTGTGATTCCTATGTTTTTCCTCCAAAATTCCTCCAATCCAAATGGGGCCTTAGTGTGGGGGTGACGGCTGCAGATGGGAGTAGAGAGAGATCGAAATGAGTAACCCTAAGTGGCTGGCTGTGGTGGGCTGGTATGCAGGTTCATTGTTTTGTGCAAGTGGGCTGGTGGGTTGCTCTTTGTTGACGGGCTGGTTGGTTAAGATGTGGTGATGATCTAACTGGGTTACCCATTTCCATATAAGAAATCATTCATTTCTGTATTTTTTTATTTTTTTTTATCATATATCTGTATATATGTATCGGTATTTTTGGGGAAATGGTGTGTGTTTTTGGAGAAATGGTGTATCATAATATCGTCCTATCGTGTATCCGTATCAGCGTATCTAGGCAACCTTAGGTTGCAGACCTCCTGCTCTCCTGTCCTTGCCTTTTGCTAGTGTATTGAAAGAATCCGATCAAACAATTGCTGGGATGTTGTTTTTGTTAAATGTGATACTTTGGAAATCCAGAGAAATTAGATGAGGATTTAAAAATGTTCTAAGTGTTGCGTTATTGCTGCAGGTTGTTGCTATAAAGCAGCTTAATAGGGATGGCCTTCAAGGAAATAGAGAATTTCTGGTGGAAGTCCTCATGCTCAGTTTGCTGCACCATCAAAACCTTGTTAGTTTGATTGGCTATTGTGCGGATGGAGACCAGCGCCTTCTTGTTTATGAATATATGCCCTTCGGATCATTGGAAGATCATTTGCATGGTACGAATGCTGCTTTTCTATCCTGTATCAAAACTGTTTGCATATTATCACCACCTGTCAATATTTCTGTCGATGTTTTCTATTTCGGTACCTGCATGCCTGTCCTAGTGTCTGTCTGTTTGTCACATGTTAGATTTGGTATGGATTGTCAATCGGCATTTCTGCCTCTTTCTGTCTGTGCTCTTTATTTATCTGCATCCTTGTACATGATTCTTTCTTTTCATACTGCCAAATGTTTATTGTAGTGTAAAGTGTTAGCTTATTCCTTAGCCCTGCAAATATTGACATTTACATTCCCTATTGAATTTTGGATCTTTCAATGCCCTTCTGTGATGCTGGACAGCATACCATGCACCCTCTGTGCGTATGTCATGTTTCTATGACAGTTTCTTCATGTTATTCATCTGCAGCTATTATGATCTACTTCCAATGGATTGTGTGTGGCTAATATATTCACGAGTTTTTAGTTATGTCAGCTATTTGAGATATGCTTTCTGCCTATCTTATCCAGTGAAGTTGAAGATAAAATGGCAACCAATTAAATTGGTCTGTCATTTAGTAAAGTTTACCCGTAAAATTGTGCAACATAACAAAAAACGGTTGACATGATGAGCTGATTGAGGCTACTTGTTTATGTTCAGTAGACCGTTTAAACATACTTAAGGCCTTTGTACTTTCTAGACACTTACGCCCACAAAGTACATCATGTAACATCCTTAGTTAACCTACGACTATTCTTTCTGAACTGTTTCTCAAATTATTTAACCTATGAGTTAATATTTAGAATCTTAATCAGTAGTTTTTATGGTTAACATGCTTGTATTATAGCACTTGTGGATGTGGTAGCTCAACTGGAGTGTCTTTAACCTTCTTCCTTCAAGGGAATATGTGTAGTTCTATGAACAGTAGCCTTACCTCACTTTCATAAATTGCGGAGTTGTTCTTTTGACCTGGATGTTATACATGATGTAGATCTACCTCCTGATAAGGAGGCATTGGATTGGAATGCAAGGATGAAAATTGCAGCTGGTGCTGCTAAAGGACTGGAGTACCTTCATGACAAAGCAAATCCACCAGTTATTTATAGAGACTTCAAGTCATCAAACATTCTCTTGGATGAGTGTTTCCATCCGAAGCTGTCTGACTTTGGTCTTGCAAAGTTGGGTCCCGTTGGTGACAAATCTCATGTCTCTACACGTGTGATGGGAACATATGGTTATTGTGCTCCAGAATATGCTATGACAGGACAATTGACAGTTAAATCCGATGTATATAGCTTTGGAGTTGTCTTGCTTGAGTTGATCACTGGTCGCAGGGCCATCGACAGCACTAAGCCACATGAGGAGCAAAATCTTGTCTCATGGGTAAGCTTTGTTCTGATTATTTAGAAATGCACCATATATAAATGCACCATATATATTTGCTGATATGCTCTCCCCTAATATTTTCGAGTAATTGTTTGGATGCTGATATGTATCTTGTAAAGATGTTTGGCAACAGATCTGATAATGTCTGCTGCATTTGGCGAGAAGTCATATGAAAACTTTTCAATGTTAAATAGCTTCCATAAATAATCAGATCGGTGCTTGGTTACTTAAGGGTGTATGTGACTGAGATTGCAAAAACAATTCCCTGTATGCTTTGATGACTACCTTGTAAAGAACACATGACTATATGGGATATTTTGAGCTGAACAGGTAGCATTTGTGATTTACTGTACATCATGCTTATAGTACTGATGTATTGTAACGCCTTAGAACAGAATGTGCATTGTGAAGCTGATTGATTAATTGGCATATGTATTGTACACACTCACACTGTTGCTTATTAATTGGCAGGCGCGGCCTCTTTTTAATGACAGAAGAAAGCTCCCTAAAATGGCTGACCCGAGGCTGGAAGGACGATTTCCCATGCGTGGGCTTTACCAAGCGCTCGCGGTGGCATCCATGTGCATTCAATCGGAGGCTGCATCCCGTCCGCTTATTGCAGATGTTGTGACTGCTCTTTCCTACTTGGCGTCTCAATCATTCGACCCTAATGCGGCTTATGCTTCAAGGAAGCCAGGTGGTGATCAGCGGAGCAAGGTTGGTGACAACAGCAGGGTAGTCTCCGGGAACGATGAAACTGGCAGCTCTGACCACAAGTCACCAAACAAGGATAAGGAGGATTCCCCTAAAGAGCTTCCAGGTATCTTGAACAAGGATTTCGATAGGGAGCGGATGGTGGCAGAGGCGAAGATGTGGGGTGACAGGGAACGGATGGTTGCGGAGGCGAAGATGTGGGGTGACAGGGAAAGGATGGTGGCTGAGGCGAAGATGTGGGGCGAGAATTGGCGGGAGAAGAGGCGTGCGACTGCGAACTTGCAGGGGGACCTGGATTCTCCAACCGAAAACGGTTAGGGCCAATGAATCAAGGTTTCACCCACGCATGCATGTCTGTTTATGTCCGTCTCTATTTACTTTCCTTTGGCAAGGAGAGGGGGGAGGGTTAGATTGTACATTTCGAGAGAGAGAGAAGAGACGGGAGCTTTGTACTGAATAGTGAATTTAGTGAATGCATGTGGTTGTAAATTCTCAAAAATTTTGTGAGAATGAAAGGACACTTTTGAGTTCCAGTTTATCTTGTGACCTTGCTGCCTGCCTTATGATGTTTTGCGCGGTTGGTAATGTTCTGGGGACCTGCTGTGATGGAGGTGAATGCTTGAAGGTTGAGCACTTGAGCCTGACGCACTCCGGTGCTCAGCTGGATCGATCTCACGTGGGCACGCCCCTTTAGCCGTCCATTGTGCCTAGAGATACGTGAAATCATGATCAGATAGCTAAATTATTTTCGTCCGCAGTACGTGGGGAACTTGCGGCTGCATGAGAACATCTTTGTACGAGTGTTTCGACGATGAGCCGGAGGAAGTCTCTGGTTTGGAGCGACGCCTATGTTGGCAGGAGTAGCGTTCCGTCCAGACTCCAGTGAGTATTCACACGATTTTGATTTGATGCTGTCGGCCGTCTTCCTTCCCTGACTAGTACGGAGTACACAAGAAAGAGACTTGGGAACGTCGCTCGGTCGGATCGATCGATGGAACAGGCGTGTTGGTTGTGACGAACAGACGATCGCTGCCTCTAATATGCAAGTTGGTTTTGTTCAGAAACTGCAAGCTTGGGTCACCCAGACTACTAATACCCTGTTCCCATCGGCTCTGCGTTCGCCGCTTCGCTCGGAGTTGACGTGTTTGTCGCACGCACGCAAGTGTGCCGGGACAGAATGGGTTTCTTGCATGACGATGCGTCCGGTGGAGCCAAGATTTAGTTACGACCAGGATTCAATGGTAAAATAATTTAGACTATTTCAATCGGACTATAAAAATATTACCCAGCTTGAACTAAATTTATCCGAGCTGTACACTAGATATTTTTCCAACACCAAGCTGAAGCCTACCCTGCCCAAGGTGTGGCTCCGCCCCTGCATCCATGCACCTCCTGAACAAAATAGGCCGGTTCTTTTAGACTTAAATTTGACTTATTCTCGTACTATCTACAGTAACTAAATTTTAAATGGTGCGTTTTTTCAAGACGGTGTCAATAAAAAATTATAGTAAAAAGTATACTGAGTTCAGCTGTACCGGCCAAAATCGCATATAACTATTTTCCTTTGCGTACTGTCTCTCGTGAACAGGCAAAACTCAAATATTTAAGTAATAAGCCATCGACCCAAAAGAACCCACTCATAAGCTAAGTTCTTTTTGGCTTACAGTTTATGGTCTATATCAAACAAGCAAACGGAACAATTTCTCTGTCTTTGTTTCAAAGCAATTTATTAGGACATCTTTTTTAAATCAACTTATCAATATTCAGTTTGTTCATATAACTGTTCGTACAAGGTACGCATCTATTAGTCATAAGCCACGATGGAAAAGAACCAGCAAGGAATGGTAGCTACTCGCGTGTTTCTCTGGCCGGGCTTGTCGTCCAGCAGCACAGATGGCACAGCAAGAAACGTAGGGTTTCTTTCGATCATACCTGTCGCGTTGTTGCTCCGCTTCGGGACACAGGACGCAACTTCTGTTAAGCATAATCGTCATATATACAAGTAAAGGCTAGTGTTTCAAGATGCCCAATTATGCAGTGGAAATATGGCATGCAGTAGGTGTTTCACTCGTTCCTTCCTTCCTTCTTGTTGCACTGCTTTCGCCACTTGGCTCACGCACTGAACTCACACACCTCCTGTTGTTGTTGGCAAACAGTTTCTTCGATTGTCATCTGGCTCCATTGTTCACATTCACTGCTTCAGGATGTGTTAGTTCAATTATTTATGGGGCATGCACGGATCATGGCAGTACCTACATGAGGCTGCATGCATCCTTTGCGTGCAAAATATACACGTGTCTGTTTTAGAGCTCGTTTCCTGACATTGCTGGTCAACTACTCCACTGGCCGTGCACCCGGCCGTTCAAGAAATGTGTGCTCTCACCTGCACAAACAGATCACCCGTGCCACCCGTGCTCTCACCTGCACAAACATATCACCCTCCTTACTGTATGCAATCATGCATGCGGTTATCAGCACCTGCACGGCTGCACCTTGATGTTGATCACGTACGGTGTGGTGAGTCCACTTCTGGCTTCGTCATGTCATTCATGATTTGGTGCCCATAAACCATCAATCGATCGAGCAATCAACCGATACATTATCATCGCCAAAAAAAAATCAACCGAGAAATTAGTGGCGCGAGGTGGAACAAACCGTCGATGCTCTCATAGATGGCACATGAATCAGTAGCCGAGTATATGGCACGTATGCATGTACGTGGCCAAATCATTCGTATATTCACAGTACATGTACATCCCATCTCCAATGTTGTTGCGGTTCAGACGAACTAGCACTGAGAATACAAGGGCTCGCCAAGCATGCAGATGCAACGTGATCGAATATCGTGCAGGCCAAGACAGGGGAACTAACCACACACCCAGGTTATATAGGGAGTTTTTTTTTTCAGCTACAACTTATGGGCCTATTCTTTAAGTTAAAAGCTGGCGGTTTTTGACTTTTGCTACAGTATCTAACTTTCAAATAGAGTATTTTCTCAAGATGGGGTCTACAAGTTAAACGATCTACACGTTAAAAGCCCAACATTTGTACCAGTCAAAATCGCAAGTGAGTATCTGTCTCTCTGTAATCTGTACCGTAAACAACTAAAATTCAAAAATTTCAGCCAAAAGCCGCAGCCGAAAAGAACAGGCCCATGTTTTATGGTTGCGGCTTATAACTTAATATGAGTGTTCGTACGAACGAACTAAAAATTGATAAGTTATTTCTAAAAATCTATCATAATAAGTCGTTTCAAAATAACAACGATAAAACTATTCCATTTATTTATTCACAGAAACCAAAGCAATCTACACATGTTTCTATTTGGTAATAAGTGGGCCCAAAGAGATCATTAGCGTCATTACATCACGGGAGTTGGGCCTAAATTTGCAACTCCTGTTGGTAGCGAGTGGACCTCCTCTCTCTCTTTCTCTCTCTCTTTGTTTTGAACTGAGCTAGTGGACCTCTTCGATTTGCAGCCTTGCAGAGTAGGCGTTTGCCTACTTGGGCGAACTAGCTTATTTTCAGTGGCGGATTCAGAAAAAAATTTAGGAGGGACTGAACAAAAGTGATACAGCGACATAACTCCACTATGTCTCTTCTATACCATACATCCATAGCTAAAAATTTATGGAGGGTTCCAAGGGTTCGGTAGCGGTAGGGGGGCTCGAGCCCCCCGCCCCACCGCTGGATCCGCCCCTGCTCATTTTATAGCCAGTGTGTTCAAGAAAACCGGCAGTAAGTGCCCGGTTACCACCGGTTGTGCGCCAAATCGGCGGTACCTGTTAGCCAACAGTAATAACAGCAAGATAAACTGCAAATCTCCACTGCATTTGATCCACATTGAAAAGTGATCGTCTATTTGTCACTCAAATAATATTTTTAAAGGAACCAGTTCAATAATTTTGGACTGTTGGGTCTGGAACTCTGGATGGACGCCCGGATCTCTAATACTTTTTTACTCTTGCGTATCAAGCTAGCTAGCTGGAGTGAAAAACAAAGTTGCCATCAGTTGGCATGCGCCGCGCCCTGGCACTCAGGCGTCCTCGCCTAAGGCCCTGTTTGTTCCATTTAAAATTATTATAATCTAGCTTATAGGTGGGAGATTATATAAGCTAGATTATAATAAGTTGGTGGAAAATAAGCTGTCAAGTGTTTGGCAGCCTGGATTATCAGAGTTATAGATTGTTGTATTCGAATGTTTAAAGACTACAATATCCTTGAGAGAGAGGCAAGGGAGTTGGGGGATGGATGAATGGCAAAGGTGAGTAATATTCCTAAAGTTTTATGGTCCTTAAGATAAAAGGTGGATCTATAAGCTGAAATAAGCTCCTTTTTTGAGCTTATTAGATTACAATAATCTGGGCTATTAGATTACAATAAGTTACCTTATAATCTAGGCTGTTTGTAACCATTTATGATTATAAGCTAGATTATAATAATCTTAAGTGGAAACAAACAGGGCCTAATTCGTTTCTCTCTCACCACCAGCTAGTACATGTCACCTTTCTTACGTGCAGACGCACAAGCGCAAAAAAAGATTACCGGGCGGTTGATTTTTCGGCCTTTCGCCGTGCCTCGTTCATGTATGCGCGGTGCGACGGGGCCTGACGGTACGTCGATGGCACACCGCACACGCATACGAGCGCTGCTGCAGTGATGCGCCCGCGCCTTGGCGTTGCCGGTGGCAGCTTTTACCTGCCGTGCGGGGGCCTTCGCTGCACAGCACAGCACGTCGCCTCGTCTCGTCTGCCTGCCGGCAGGTAGAGGACTCAACGTGGCGCCTCGCATCGCCCGTCGTACGTACCACTGGCCGGCAGTTGCTGGGGCCGGCCGTCACGTGCAGCCAGGTACCTGCCCCGTCTCGTCTGCATGCATGGCCCCCCGGTTCAGGTCGACATTGAAATGTAGTACTGGTTCTTTTCCAGTGCGTGCTGCTAGCTTCAGGCTCCTCGTCTAATGCTCATTAGAGCATTGCTTCTGACATCTAACCTTTTACTTTTGTTTTTTTTTTTGTGATATGGTTTTTTAGATTTTTTTTCTTTTTTCTTATTCATTTTTGTTATCATGATGATATAATTTTTTATTTTTTAAATTAATTATATTAAAAAGATACCAACAACTATTGTTAGTCCTTTCCGCATAAAACAAGCTATACATCCGAACTTAAGGCCTCACTCGGTTGGGTTGAAAAATAGTGGCTTATGGCTGAAATTGTACTGTAGTTAGCTGAATATATACTGTAGCTGAAGGTATCTTATTTGGTGTAATTAAATTTAAAAAATTTAAAAATAGAAAAAATATGTTAGCTCATCACGAACAACGCAAACGAATACGGGAAAAAGAACCGGCAAAAAAACTCAAAAAAATCAAAAGCTCAGAAAAAGACAAAATTAATAAATAGTGAAAAATAAATTAGAAGCTAGAAACTCAAATCGAAATGAGCGTAAAAGTCAAGTTGAGCAGCCCGTGCGTGGAACGAGACAAGGCCTTCTCGCATGCCTGCCCCTGCCTGCCTGCTACCGCCAAATCCACAGGCACAGAATCCACCTCGCGAGCACGCTAGTCCTGCTTCCCCGGGGACAATCTTGTACGCTTCTGTACGCATGCATATGCCGCTGCCGCCTGCCTACCGCTAGCTACGGATCAAGCGCAGCAGCTCCGCACACTTGTCCCGCGCGCCTTCGCGCCGTACGCTCGTCCCAGCGGTGCATGCGTGCCTTCCGCGCACCGGTTAGCTCGATCGATGGACGCGCGTGACCTGCCCTGCACGTACGCAGTGCGTGCCTAGCCCCAGTTAGATTCGCAGCTTGTTCTGTACCGGGCGCCGGCTCAACCGCGGGTGTCCTCGCGTGCATCACGTACGCGGCTCGCTCCCTAGTGGAGCCAAATACGTACGGGTGCCGTTGCGTGCACGGGCGCGCGCGCAAATCGCAATCGTACGTGCAGGTATCTAAGTATGTATGATCAAACACAAACACGCCGTGAGCTGGCTGAGATATCGATCATTCCTTCCTAAATTTATTGCTGAAAACTGCGTGAATCAAATGGAAACAACGGAGCTAAACGACGGACTGACCGACTCGATTACACATTCAAAGCTGCTGCACGACGCAGAGCCACCCCTCTCACTCTGAATCCTCTGATCTCTCACATGTTCACATGGCATGCACTCGGTCATCAGCTAGCTAGACAGGTCTGCCAAGTCACGCACCCATGCATGCAGTCAATACGTCTGGCCGGCCAAGCCAAAAGGCGTAGTAGCACTGCATCCGCATGCGCTGTGTACCACCAGCTGGTGAGATCGAAGCACTACTGGTACTAAGCTAAACTACACTTCGACAACAATGGCCATGTCAGGCTTGATCACCTGCTCAAGCCTGAGCATGTTGTGACCATCAGCGACCCCATCGTCCACATCTGTACGCTTCGTCGCTTCTTCGTCGATCGTCACTTGCTCGTGCGCCGCGGCAGCGGCAGCCGCCGGCAGCACGTCGATGGGGTGCACCTCCGCGCCGCAGCTGCCTCTGCCCTCGGCCGCCGCGCCTGCCTTGGCGCCGGCCACCTCCTTCACGTGCTCCGGCAGCTTGATCTCCTGCGCCACCGCCGCCGCGGGCTTCTTGTTTCGGTACGCCATGTACAGCACCATCTGCGCCACGCCGAACACGAAGCCCAGCACGTTGGGCATCGCCACGAAGACGTCCTTCTTGAGCAGGCCGTACAAGAACCAGATGACGGCGCTGATCACCAGGAAGAAGGACAGCGAGAAAGGCATGAACTCCACGCTCTTGGTCCGGATCACAAGCCTCTGCAAGATCAAACCAGATTCATTATCTACATGTTCATCGACCGACTAACGAACATCGATCGGAATGCTATCTCTGCAAAGTGAACTTACGATGATGCTCAACGGAGCGGCGAAGACGCTGAGCGAGACGGTGACGCAGACCCAGCCGAGGACGTGGATCCGGACGCTGCCCTTGGACAGCAGCAACGTGACGAGGGCGATGAGGCCGAAGAGGCCGACGTTGAGGCCCAGGAGCAACTTCGCCGTGAGGAGCCTCGCGCTCTTGGGGGCGTAGGCGAGGTACATGGCGAGGTAGACGGTCTCAATGACGCAGCCGACGGCGTTGATGGTGACGAGGAGCTCGGCACCGGACTTGAGGAAGCCGTAGTACATCCACAGCATGCAGCTGAAGAGCGTCACCACGTACGGCGTCGACTGGAACCCCTCCGTCGACTTCTTCCGGTACACACGGTAGAACGTCGGCCTGCCCGCGCGCACACGATTAATTATACAAGAGACTAAGTTTCTAGCTCATTAATTAATGATGGAGAGCAATAGAAAGGTATAGGGGTATAAATATAGAGGCATAGATGTGAGAATTAGGAACTTTCAGTGTTATGTTGTCTTCAGGTGTAAGCAAAATTCTAGAATAGTACAGATGATGGCGACCGTACCCGGCCTTCATGTATTCATTGACATATGTGTGGTGTTTTTAAATTTTCTACGGAACATTAAAATAATGTTTTTCTAAGACTGAATAAAACAATGTTCAGACAGAAGAAAAACAAGATACATATGCATGGATGCACATATATTGGTATGCATGCATATATTTGATAACTGTAACACAGAAAAGCAAGTCGAGATGCTTACAATGGTGAAAGGAATACCATTAGTGAGATTATGTTACCTGCAAAATCAAGCACAGAGAGGACGATATGATCAGTTATGTCAACCAATGCAACAAAAAGAAGGGGAAAAAAATAGTCCACGTTGCCTGGTGAAAAGAAAAGAAAATCAGGTGTGTACGTTTCTCGTGAACGTACATATAACATGCATGTTGGTTCGTTTTCTTTGTTTGGAGTAACCACCTCAATAGAGCCTATAAGTTTCGTTTTGGCAGCTCCATTTATTTGGGACAGAAACGCTAGCTTTGAAAGAGATTGAAGAAGACACTACTAAGGGGACCAGAGCAAGGACGATGGTCAAACTTATAAATTAACTTAATTCACAATGGGTGATTTCTTTAATTTTCAAGGCCTGGTAGCTAGGAAGATGCTGCCACTGCACATATGGATCTCCAACAATATGGGAGATAAATAATTAAAGAATTGAAACAAAATGACTAAAAAAATCGCATGAATGCAGCATTCATGGATGTGTATGTACCTAAGATACCGAAGGTGAAGGCCCAAGTGTGCTGTTCCATGGACAAGAAAGCCATCTCTCTCTCTCTCTCTCTCTCTCTCTCTCTCTCTCTCTCTCTCTCTCTCTGATCTCTCTCCTCAAAACAACTGCAAGGCTGAAGACACAAGCTAAGCTAGAGATCCTAGCTTCCCTTTCTCCTCTTGCTCAGTGGAGAGAGCACACTGAGCAGTCAATGGAGAATGCAGGAGGAGGAGGATCTATCAGCTAACCTTAAGCTGCCTTGGGCTCTTGGAGAACCCTGAAGAGAGCAGAGCCTCCTATATATAGGGAGAGAGCCGAGAGAGAGCGAGAGCTTAAGAGAGCTAGCAATAGAAGGGTGTGGGCCTCTCGATCGATCATTGCGCACGGACTTGTCGAGCGATGCTTTCTTGTGGGTACGTGTAGCATACACAGACGGCGGCACCCTCATACTTCACGCCCTGCTACTACTACCAACTGAGTGTGCCCGACCTAGCTACTTGAATTAAATCGTAACGCCCTGTGACATGCCAAACACCAAGCTCGAAGCGTCCGGCTTTCGTTTCCCCAGTATTCCTGGCCGTTTGTTTGAGAGAGATCCAATACGCGGCCGCTACTGCCCCCCAGCTGTTTGGCACGGAGAGCCCTCCGGGGTCACGCTAGTTGCCTGCTTGTCGCCCTTTTTTGGCAACGGGCGGCTCCTACGGCGAGCGAGACGTACGCGTTGCGTGCATTGCAATGTAAAAAACGTTTGTGTGAGCCAGGAGCAGAAGCGAACGCAAAACGCAAATGCTGGCCCGATCGAGCGACGTCTAGAAAGAACGTGCCCAAGTTTTTTCTTTTCTTTTTTTGCTGAAAAAAAGAAGAGAATCAAGAAGAAGAGATAAAGCGAAATAAGCTTCGCAACCAATGGTAGTGTGAGGTTTATTATCATTGCGATGGACAGCGAAGTGCGAAACGTGCCAGCTGCACGAGCGCGCCGGGGTTTACGCTGTTGGACGCAAGAATATGCAACAGACAGCGCATGAGCGTAACGCTGTGCTATGCCACGGCCGTGAGGTGCAGTGTGCCTAACAAGCCCGCGCAACGCGGTCATGTGACACATGCAGGCGCGCAGACAGACGCAGCTGCGCGCAAGGCCAGTTTCGTGTCCACATCGCCCGCGGCAGCTTTGCTTGCGCGCCCCGGGCACCGCGCGCCGAGCCGTTGGCTAGCCTTTGCTGCTGCCCATGCCCCTGGCTTTCGGGAATCAGGTGACCCCGCCCGCACCAAACCGAGTAAAAACCGTACGCACCCTTTATGTGCACCATCCGTAGAGTAGATCCCATCAGTTCCCAACGGCAGAAGCTGCTTCTCGCGTTGCGTGTAGCTATAATTCTTACGCAAATGAACAGGCGTCACTCAGCCGTGGCCATTCGCAGAACGTTAATTACCACGCGCCAAATTACTTCCCAGAGATGTCTGGCCTAACTAGCCTGTGTCCTATGCGAGGCATAAACAGAACAAAATGGTGGCGAGTTTTCTTAAGACTTACCAATTAAAGGCATGTTCTTTAAACGGCTTTTGACTTTTTCTATAGTACCTAACTTTCAAACGAAGTATTTTTTTAAGATAGGATCTACAAGTTAATTATAGTACACGTCAAAAACCTAACATCTGTATCAACTAAAATCACAAGCGAGTATCTCTCTCCGTAATCTCTACCGTAAATAGCCAAAATTCAAAAATTTCAACTAAAAATCATAAGCCGCAGTCATATCAAATAGGTCCTTAAGTCGAACGCGCAGAAACCCGAAGTGAACTGCAACTGGCTTGACGCAACCTTTTCATGCTTTTACGGTAAACCCACATGTAAATGGGTCAAATCATTGGAGAGAACAACTGGCCAGATCGGTTCACCGATCGATCGGACAAGCAAGCAAGCAAGTTCCCAAGCTTATTTTTGGTTTGGCTTTCCATTATCTCCCACGGCCGGGTTGTTCCCAAAGTGAACTCTGCCATTGCGAGCCAGCTCCGGCTAACTAGCTTTCCTCGTAGAACATGGCTTCCCTGTCCTCTTCTCTGTGTTTCTCTCGTGTTTCTGTCGACATGTCAAAAATCCAGAGCACCAGGAGAACATGAGGGGGATAGGGAGGGTGCTTTAGATCTTTGCCACGTCGACAAAAACACGAGAGGAATACGAAGAAGGGGACAGGGAAACCGTGTTCTTTCTCGAACGGAAGCAGAGCTGGTCGAATTGGTGTGATTGTGTGCGCATGGTGGGATGTCCTGTATCAGTAGTGGTGGATCTAGATCTATAATAGTCTAGTCTTCAGTCTAAGACATGAGATTTTTAACAGTATAAAGTCTAAATAAATTTAAGACACAATTTTCTCTCTAATCTAGATAGTAATAATATTTAGCCCTTTATAGCCAAGAGCGTGACAAAATTCCGTGTTCGCTACCGTCATCCATCAGCCACGGCCGTTCCCAATCATGAAGAAACTGATTAACGTTCGGAGGCGGACGTGACGTGACAGCGCACGCGCGGGGAGCGCCCTGCCTGCCTGCCTGCCTGGCTCGCCTAGTTGCCTATGAGAGATTAGGGCATCTCCAATGATCATAGCTAGCAACTAACTATAAGACTTCCACATCATCTATATAGTACACACTAAAGCTAGCATTCTAAAGAACTATCTATAAGGATAGCTATTTGATGCTTACATGCACACACAGAATTTATAGAAGCTGCCTCGTTTGGCGTTATAGACTAGTGCTTAAGGAAGAGCTGACTTGATTTTTTTTGCATACTCTCTTTCCTCCACATAGGATATATGCTGATGTGTACATGCATATAGCTAGCTGACTCAGACCATTGGAGATGCCCTAAGCATGACATAGCCCAACCTCATATCATTGCGGCCAGAATTATTGTGGCGCTAATTAATGACCTCGCGTCCAATTCATCATCGATCTGCCTATAAGAGCAGGTATAATAAGACTTAGTCAACAGACTATAGCAAATATAATATCAACAAAATCTTACGTGGCAGAGAGAGAAAGGAAGAGAGAGAAGGAAGCTGGCTACTAAATTACAACTAGCTATAGCACGTAAAAATATGCATTTCACTCTCTTACACGTGGGGCCAAATAGTTATTGTAATAGCTACCTTATTATATGAACTATTTTTTTAAGGCTATAGATGAAATGGACAAGTGTTATAGCCACTAGTTGGCTATACTATTGTACTTGCTCTAATAAGGGTCTGTTTGGATCCACCCAGATTTTAAGAATCTGGCTTTTGGAAACTGGGTGGGATCCAAACAGACCAGTTTTTGAGGCAGTTTTTAAAATCTACCTACCCAGATTCTTAAAAACCAAGAAGCTGTTGATACCCAGCTTTTGCCAGTTTTTTTGCACAAATACCCATTTACCCTCATTAAAGACCACGCGCATGGCTGTTTAATTTGTTGTTCAAGAGCAATAAATGTAAGGGTATAATAGTCTATTAGCACCAATCATAAATGAAATCAGCTTTTAAAAACTAGGGGATCCAAACACCCCATCAGTTTTTGCTTAGAAACCAGCTTTTAAAAACTAGAAGTAATAGCTGGTTTTTAAGAATCTGAAACTGATCCAAACAGGGCCTAAGATCAGTCTCAATGGGAGTTTCATCTGCATTTAATAGGCTGCCACATAGGCATTTTTGATGATATAGCAACATTTTTAATAAGAGAGAAGAAGTGAGTTTCATCTAGATGAAACTCTCTTGGCACGATTACCAACTCTATATGAGTCATGAAATTAAATGTCTATGAAACAATAGAATGAAACTATGCATTGAGGATGGATGTTTCATCCATGTTTCATTTCATTTTACATGATGTGGCAGTCTTGGAAACAACGCCATGAAACTCTCCACTGAGAATGGCCTAAGAAGAATGCATGATCTGTATGATTTGCAATTATTGACCCCCCATGATTAGTGTTCCAAGAACTTACTAGAAGTTACTCCATATGCAAGCTATCGTACGTGCATGTGCATAATACTACAATGTGTACCTCATGACACAAAGGAGTCCGGTTTTTCCCTATGTGGATATGCGATTTAACAATCTAGTCAGTTGTGTTAGGGAAAATATCATGTCTTTAGTCGTTTAGTACTGACAGCTTACTCGCATGACTCGGCGTAGATTCGGTAAATATAGCATGTTTAATGGTAACTTGGCAGCTTCCTGTAGTTTGCCCGGGGTGGCATGGGCAAAGTCCGGAGGCTGCTTGACCGCTCCCATCATGTGAGTCCGCGAAGCCGTGACTCACCAGAGGGACGCGCGGCGTCCTGTAGCGCGCTCTGAACGGTTTGCCCGTCGCGTGCCGTCACAAAGGGAGAAGCGGCCAGCCGAGGGCGACGGAAGCACACGTGTACACTGCTGCTCCGTCCTCCTTTTCCCATCGCTCTGGCTCTCTCTCGAGCGGACAGATCGGGCGGGGCTAAACATGCAGTTTACACTTGCATACCTTGGTATTTATCTGTTCCTTTCTTTCTTTTTTCAATCTTGTTCTTCTTTTTTACGAGTTTGGATACGTTGGTCTGACTTACTTTAAAAGTCAGTGAAAAGAGCACTGTTTATGACTTTGTCTTACTTAGATCAAATGCAATTATTTCTTAAAATTATCTTTAAGATTTTCATCTTACCTAAAAATAGAATTAGAGACAACCTCTCCAATAATTAATCATTTCTCTAACTACTTTATATTATTTCCACCATAAATTCCTACCTCACACTCTTATTATTTGCATTAGTTTACATGCTCAAGTCGTCTCTTATATAAGAGACAATATATTATCTCTTCTCATCTGCTCTCTCCTCTACATACAGTGGCGGAACCAGGATTTAGCTACGCCCCGGGCTAAACTGTAACAACCTAAAACTAACATCAATTTTTATCTACACCACGACATAACAAAAGTACATTATAAATGCATTGTTGATATGAAACTTGAGTTCAATGCTACTAACATGAAGGTAACACACATCAGAAAAGTTAGGCTCTATATAAGTTCAGTGAATAAATGTGAGATAATAATAAATGAAATGTAATGCCTGTTTAGACTAATAGCTGAAAGCCTGAAGCCACCATGGGGTAATTCTTCTACATGGAAAGAGATCATATCTGATCTCTCATATTTGTGCTTAATAATAAATAACGGTACAGGCAAGCTGATTGAACAAGAAAAATGAATTACATTACATAATGTAACACACTTACTGTGCAGAGTAGTGCAAGTGTTTCCTTCCATTCATTTAGTGGCCAAGCACTCACAAAACTCATTAAATCATGCCCCAATAGCAGAAACAACCTGAGTTTGAACCAACGGAAATATAAATCATGGTAATATAAGCAGAAATATTGTAGTCAGAAATAATAAAGCTGAGATATTCAATAAACCGAGAATACAAGAATACCTTTAGATAGGGTGAGATACTTTTCTTAAGATAATGAATTCTTGTGCTTTCCCATAGAGCAGAACCACCAGTATGGACAATAACCAGAGCATCAAGATTAAGTGTGTCTACCAATGTTTTGCTCAGTTCATCCGTTGAATTCACAGTCGGTTCTTGAGGTGGATAGCCAAGATGAGCCAGAAATTTTGTCCGAGCAAAATCCCCTTCCTCGAACATAACCCTTAAGAAGACCCCTGTTTCTCTGTCCTCGTCAGATCTATTCAAACATTTGTAGCATAGAGTTAGTTGGCAGGCAAAATTTAGGAAATGTTCCACTCACGGGAAAGAACATACAAAGATTCTTGCGATTTTTTGTCACATAGAGCACGCAATGAACTATTGCACGCAGTGAAATAGGTAGAGTGGCTTACCATTTGCTGCATGAAGTAGCCCTTTGGTCGACGGGTCGATCTCGGCCTGGAGCCCTAGAGGGCCGAGGGGAGAGCTGCCACTCGGATTGCCGGGCGGGAGGGGACAGCCGCCGTTTAGGCCGCTGCCCGCCAGGATGCAAGGGGAGAGCCGCCGCTTTGGCCGCCGGGATAGAGGGGAGAGCCGCCGCCGGGGGAGAGGGGAGAGCCGCCGCCCGGGCTGCCGGGAGAGAGCCGAGGGGAGAGCTGCCACTCGGGTCGCCGGGACGGGAGGGGAGAGCGAGCGGCCACGGGGAGAGAGGGGAGAGCCACCGCAGGAGGAGAGGGGAGAGGCGCCGCGGGGAAGAGGGGAGAGCCTCCGCGGGGGAGAGGGGAGAGGCGTCGCGGGGGGGAGAAGGGAGAGCCGCCGCCGCCATCGGGACGTCTGGACGTGGGAGTTGGGTGGGCGCTAGGGTTTCCATCGTGGGCTGGGCCACTTATGCCACCTCGGGCTGGGCTGTGATGCCTCGGGCTGAACCATTAAACAGTGTATTTTTCGGCCTTCTTAAAAAAAATTTTGTACTGCTAATTTTGCTGGGCCCCGGGCTACAGCCTACCTAGCCCGAGGCCCAGTTCCGCCCCTGTCTACATATGATTTTACTTATTTAATGTAGGTAAGAGATAACTGAGATGTCACTATTGGAGATAACTCTATGCCCTATTCAAAAGGTGCTGTGGCTCTTGGATGATTGCGAGAGAGATTGAGGGAGTAACAGATATTCGCGTTGAGAAGCTACTTTGTTCAAAGCGGTTTCTATAATAATTCTTACAAATGGATTATAAAAACTAGTTTAAGAAGTTACTCCGTTTAAAAATCGGCTTCCAAAAACCAAAAGTTAGAAAATATTTGGAAGAGCGCATTATATTCATGACATAACTGTTCGGTGGTTGCGTTGAAAAAGAGCATGAGGATTCTTATACAGTAATTTTGAGGTGGTTTTTTCATGAAGATCTTCTACACAATGTGCACCTGTTCGATAGTAAATCAATTTTGGCAATGCCATTAGTCACACTTGGAAAAGACTAGAGTAAATATTTTAAGATGTTTTAATTTGTGGAGGATAAATTTGGCCGCTGCAACATTAATGGAGAGATTTTAGTTATTGGCCTACAGATTCACTACATCACTGGCGGATCCCATGTAGTTCATGGGTGTTCAGTCGAACACCCAAATTTTTATACGAAATACTCTCTATTTAGTAGATATATTTGGTATATATATTGGTAATTGGTTTACATATTTCATATTTATACCCCAATAGATTTTAGCCCACTTAAACACCTTCCCCTCTCAATTCATCTCAAAAACTACAACTCAGTTGAAGGTTCAAGAAGATTAACTAGAGGAGGGCAGGTGAATAGACAGTTTAAAATTCTTTTGACCAAAATTAAGTTTTATACAGAATTTAAATTCAAGGTGGCAAGTGAGCCGCGGCAAGCGCCAAGCGTGGTTTAGCCAGATCGCCTACAGCTGAGGTCCTGGGAGAGAGCGTGTGGCGGCGATTGTGCCTCTGGGGCCAGCAAGGCAGGTCGCACACATCGACAACAGCACAAGTGCATCCCTATTTTCAGGTTCCAAATCCCATATTCTCAATTCAATAATTTTTTTAAAGTATTTGGGATATTATTTCTACTATAAATAATTTATACTTTGATTTTACTACTATAGACCTCTACTTTAACTTTAAATATCTATTCTAAAAATTCTAGATCCGCCACTGCACTACATCAGATGTACTTGAAGTGAATTTTGTTGTGGATGAACAATCACGTCGACCTTTCAAAGCTGAGGATAGGTACCTACTTTTTTTGTTTTTGAAACTGAACTTTAGGTACCTACTGATCACTGTGTACTGTGTAAATATTGTACTGTGCCAATCACAGCATTATTAATCAACGAACACTTTCCCTATTAATGATTCAGCGACCGATCGCCACGCGCAGCTCTCTGATTTACCCTCCCAAACAAGAGTTGTTTGATTCGTTGAAACTTTCGCTCTCCCGTACTTAATTACACCTTTTTGGTACAAATCTTCTGTATTTACACAAAAAAAAGCGTACTTATTTACACCTTTTTGGTCTTTATCATCTAGCTTCTTAATTTCGTCATTTTATAGTTTTTTGGTTTTTTTATCTTTTCTTTTTTCCTGTATTCTTTTGTATTATCTGTAATGAGAGAATATTTTTCATTTCTAAAATTTTTAAATTTAATTACACTGAAAACACTTACAACAACTACGGTTAAAAAAAAGCCTTAAACAATATCAAATAAACCTAAAAACCAAAAGCATAAACCCAAATGAGCACCCCCTTAAATAACACAAAAGGTTCTCAAACCTATCATATTGTGATACTCTCTCCGTCAAAGTTTATAAATCTTATTTTTCTTGTCACATAGACCAATGAGAGAGTTAAAATAGCTAGATTACTCGTAATTATTGTCTCTAAGTACTATAGTCAATTTATACATATAGAAAATAACAAATAAAATTATATATTTATTAGGGATATAAAGAGAATATCACACTAATTTTACATTAGAATATGAAATATGCTCTATATTTATGGATAAGACTATTCAAAAAAATACATCCTATAAATTTGGACGGAGGGAGTACTAATGTTTTTCTCAAAACAGAAATATAAGTTCTTATGTGTTCCTCCCATTGGAAATTACTACCCAAACTTATTATTAATTGAGGGACTATTTTGGGTTCAACGATTTGCAAAAATCTAAAACCCAAGAACCAAAAAAAGAAGGTTTTTTAGGAACCGGAATCCAGAAAATGTTTGACAACCGTGGGTCCAGCATGTCATCGTCGCTCCCCCTCCTGTCCGGATTCACATCCCCCTGACTTTGCACGGGAAAGTCACAGAGAACAATGCGAGCTGTGAGACGGAATGGCAGGGACTCTGAATTTTGGTTATTTCTAGTTCCTGTATCACGTTAATACCAATTTTAGCCTCTAGACTATCGTAATACCAAATCTAGCCCCCTTCCTGACCGCACGACACCGAGGGCGTGTTATGGTGGTGCGGTCGGCGACCACACGACTACACTGTTCACGATTTTTTATTTCTTTCTGTACCGTAAAGCAAATAAAACCAAAAAATAGGGTAACAGTAGTCATGCAGTTGGGGTCCGCACGAGTACTGTTCATAATTTTTTTATTTTTCAAAGAAAAAAACCGAGTATTGTTCACGTTTGGCCAAAAACATCGGGACCAAAAAAATCCGACTATTTGTAATTAAAAAAATCCGAGACTGTTCAATAGTTGACTTATTTTTTTTATATATTTTTCAATAAACGGCCTAAAAAATTGGGCAACCGCCCTATTTTTTGGGCCTTTTATTCAAAAATATAAAAAAGGTCAACAGTAGTTGTGCGGTCGCCCGATTTTTGGGCCTTTTATTGAAAAATATAAAAAATAGGTGCGGTTGCCCGATTTTTTGGGCCCTTTATTGAAAAATATAAAAAAAAAACAACAGCAGTACTCGTGCGGTCGCTCATTTTTTGGCCTTTTATTGAAAAATATAAGAAAAGGTCAACAATAGTCGTGCGATCGCCTAATTTTTTGGGCCTTTTATTGAAAAATATAAAAATAGGTCAACAGTACTCGTGTGGTCACCCGATTTTTTCGACCTTTTATTAAAAAATATATAAAAAAATAGGTCAACAGTACTTGTGCGGTCGCCCGATTTTTCGGGCCTTTTATTGAAAAATATAAAAAACGACAGCAGTACTCGTGCGGTCGCCCTTTTTTGCCTTTATTGAAAAATATAAAAAAGATCAACAGTAGTCGTGTGGTCGTCCGATTTTTTTGGGCCTTTTATTGAAAAATATACAAAAAAAATTGGTCAACAGTACTCGTGCGGTCGCCCCATTTATTGGGCCTTTTATTAAAAAAATATATAAAAAATAGTTCAACAATTGAACAGTCTCAGATTTTTTAATTACAAATAGTTGGATTTTATTTGCCCAAATGTGAACAGTACTCGGTTTTTTCCGCAAAAAAATAAAAATTTTGCTTTTCGGTACAAAAAAATAAAAAAATCGTGAACAGTGTAGTCGTGCGGTCCCTACCGCACGACTAATACATGTTACGCCCTCGGAGTCGTGCGGTCGGGAAGGGGGCTAGATTTGGTATTACGATGGTTTGAAGATCAAATTTGGTATTAACATGGTACAGGGGCTAGAAATGACCAAAATTCAGGGACTGTAGCGGTCGATCTGGACGGTTCTTTTCGGACGGTCAAGATTCATGCAATGTTAGGTAACTGTGTTTTTCACTGTAGCTGTTGATAGATTTTTCAGTGTAATTAAATTTAAAAAATTAAAAAATTATGTCATCACAAATAATATAAAGAAATAAAAATATATAAAAACCTAAAAAACCCAAAATAAAAAAACAACAAAATTAAAAAATCGAAATCGAAAGCTAAAAACGAAACTCTAATGGGCGGCACTTTATCGCCTTCTCTAACGTCAGGGGACACGAATCCGTCCTGTCCACGTTCACGCTAACTTATGTAGTAATTTTCAAAACAAAATTTATGAGTACGTACCGTACGGAGAAACGGACAAAACTAGGAGTGCCAGACGTCGATCGGCCGAGCTAGCCAGCCATGATAGTTTTTGTCCAGACGGTCGAATTAATAAAGCAGATCCTTAATTCGAGGGTAGGTACACACCTTGCTTTAGGCCCCTAAGGGCGTCCGCAATGGTAATAGCTAGTACTAGCTATATAGTCAGCTGACGTGGAGGTGAGAGACAAAAGCAAAGACTATTTTATACTGTTGGACCCACATGCTCCTCTCTCATGTTCTTGGACTACGTGAAATAGATCAGCTATTTGCTCGTCGCTAGTGACTACTCTCTCTCCTACTTTTTCCTTGCCACATCAGATCTAGCTAACTAAATAGCCAGTTGTTGGAGACGCCATAAGGGCATCTCCAATGGTCTGAGTTAGCTATCTATATGCATGTACACATCAGCATATATCCTATGTGGAGGAAAAAGAGTATGCAAAAAAAATCGAGCCAGCTCTTCCTTAAGCACTAGTCTATAACGCTAAACGAGGCAGCCTTAATAAATTCTGTGTGTGCATGTAAGAATCAAATAGCTATCCTTATAGATAGTTCTTTAGAATGCTAGCTTTAGTGTGTACTATATAGATGATGTGGAAGTCTTATAGTTAATTGCTAGCTATAACTATTGGAGATGCCCTTAGTTGGTCGATCGATCGCGCGACCCGTGCGTAAGCATGCCCTAGGCTTTCGGCTCAAGCATGGGATACGTGTCCGGTCAGGTGCGCGCATAGTCTGCACGCGCAGTGGCGCGTCTCGTCGTGCGGCCGGACGTCTCGTCCTCACCGCGCGCGACTCGTTTCGTCGTCGATCCGGACGGCGAGAGGGTAAGCTCTCACCAACGTCCGGCCGGCCGATCGAATTGCCTTGCGTGCTCCGTCGACGTGATCTGGAGACCTAATTATGTACTTAACACGTCCCTGTGTACTTAATTAGCTGCGTGGTCCAAATACGCCTGATGGATCGAGCGATCGACTAGCCAGAGATCGACAAATCTAATTTCTTTTTCATTTATGACTATATATTATAATTTATGCTATAGCAATTAGCTTTTAAATTGTATATTTTTTAAGATAAGACTAATAGAAAATTATAGAAAACAATATACTGAATTCAATTATACAAACCAAAATAACATACGATTATTTTTGTCTACGTACTGTCTCTCATCTAGAATTCAAAATTTTAAACTACAAACTATAAGCCACAGTTCAAAAAAACTCACCGAAAACATATACGTACGTAGTACAGTCGTACGTTGGTCCAATTCTTCGTAGCTATGTGCATGCTTGGTTGTGAATCTATGGTCATCGAATCATCGATCGATACATAGGGCAGATATGGGTGGAGTTTTTTTGGACTTAGCTTTCTATAGTGGTTAGCTTTTAAACGAAGTATCTTTTTAAGGTGAGATCTACAAATCGAGTGTAGTAAGTACTATCTCGATTTCATATATATCGGCTAAAATCACACACATGTATCTCTCTCTGTACTCTCTCATGCGAATAAGTATAATTCAAAATTTTAAATCAAAAACCAAAATCTGCAGTCTAAAAGGACCCATCCATATACCATAGGCGAAAGACATGTGACGATCAATCGGTGTAGGTAGCCATGGATACAGTTAATTAGGTGCAAAATGCGTACTCTATTTTGAACTTGACATTTGCCTAGGCTACACCACGTAGGAGGCAAGGAATCACATGAGAAGGTCCAGAATTTTATGTGATAAACTATTGTCAAGTTTGTGTAGTTGGAATTGAATTTGGCATAGTTTACATTTTTCAGTGGTTTTTGTCAGAAAAACCGTTCTGACCATTGATTGTTTTCGATCTAGTTGTTGCCTGTATCCGATCCTGACTACTAGCTGTTACCAGTCAGACCATCGGGTAGTATGACTATCATTTCAATGGCGATTGCATTTTTTTCTAGAGGAGGTGTTTTGCACTAGGCTCGACCGATCTGACCGACACTTGGTTGGCGATCAGATCGGACCTGAGGATTATCACTCGGATTTTGGAAAATAGGTCTTAGGTTGAATTGAATTATGTTTGGTCACTATATTTATGTTGCATAAATCATGTTTGGTTATATGGGTTAAATTGTGAAGAATTTGTGTCCGAAAATGATGCCTTTGTCTTTGGATATGCTTAGCTTGGAGTCAACCATGGTCAATAATGAAAATTAGAGCTACACTCATGAGGGACCCGAGGCCTCATCAAGAATGCTACGCGAAATAGTTGAGCTCAAGTAAGGCACAAAGGAGGTGGGAAATATTGAAGGGAAGGTCCGAGCGACGAGTTGCACCAAGTGATTTGATCAGTCCAAGTGAGGTGTGATCCGGTAGAACCGCAATGGGAGAGACTTCCCAATACATGGCAAGTCATTGGTGTACCTAGACGTGGCAAGCATGATGATTGCTTGTAAGCTACGGAAGTGACCAGGTTAAGAAACAATATTTCGGTAAGAAGGCAAAATACCAGAAATCATATGGATCAAACTCGCGGCGCTTGGTAGAGCGGCTTAGGTTAAAGAAATCCTGAGAAGATCAAGTGGATCAAAAGTTTTTGACTTAGTAGATTCAAGCTTACGTGCTTTGAAAAGCGTGCATGAGTTGAGTGTGTGAGTAAAACCTGTGTTGTGTAGGGGTTAATGGGTTTTCCCCAAATATGTTAGTGGATAGTATCCACTAGGTTATATATGTGCCGGTTATCTCATCTATTTAACGTGTTAGGGATGAAAGCTGCAAGCCAACCATTCCAGCCTATTATGTTCTAGGGTTAGCGTTAAAGAAGAGTGAGTGCTGTGGTGTGGTGTACTTTCTTGTCCTTCATATGGGGTGGTTATAAAACTTTCATCTTCAAGTAACAATAGATCAACTTTGTTCATCACTCATGGTGACTTTTTTGTTTGATTAATTTACTCTTATCCTTGTTGGTTTTGATCTCTTCTCTCCCATTGTTGATCTTGCTATGTGCGAAAGACGTGAAAGTAATAAAAATGACTTATGGAGATCAAATTTCATCCATCTAGGCACCACTTTTGGCAACATTCCAAAGTTATTCAGTTTTGCTTGGATTTGATCTCATCTTGAGATTTCTTGGTTCTACAATTTTTGCTTGAATCTTTGGGAGAAATAATTTGTTGTGACATATAGGAATTCACCTAGAGTTATCTTGGCTATCCTCTACCTACGAGCAACTCGTATCCCAATATTTTGAAGTTTGCCCGATTTTGATACAATCTTGCTTATTTTTGGAAAATGTTGGAACTTTGATAAGGATTTATGTGATCTTTGGATGGAATAGGTTTCTGAGAAGATAAGTAAGGTGTGTGTGTAAAGTTTTATCTGTTTTAGCTAAGGATTTTGGGAGTTGCACCGTTCTAAGTCTTTGCTTGAGCTGATTTTCTGTTCTGAAAATAGTGGAGTGGTCATACCACTTCTAGGCTTGGTTGAACCAGTCATCGGTTAGACCACTGTGGTCAAGCCGGTCATACCGGCCACTGATCAGATCGCAGGATGCACACTGGTCAGATCACACCCTCTGTGGCAGTCAGACTGGTGAGGTGCTGAAAGGTGTCCCTTTTGAGCGTTTGAGGTTATTGTTTTGTTTCTAGGTTTTAGTTATAATCTTCATAGCTCTGTAGCTACTAGAGTGAACAATTTGCAAATACTTAGGAAAAATTGTGCGGCATCTTCCACCTCTCTGTTGCCATTGCGGTCCTGCAGGAGGATGCTTTTGTTTTCTTTTGTTTACACGAGGATTCTTACACATATCGAAGAACTAGCCTATTCACCAATAGTAGGATCTTATCTCTCTAGTTAATGACTAGAGTTCAGTTCCCACCAGCCACCAATTATATAGGTTATTTGTGTGTATTTTCTACCATGATTTTCTGAAATTTAAACCCGTAACTTGTGGGTTTGTGAATCATAAGATGGTTGCACTAACTAGTTGTTCTCACCGTCTAAAAACTATCTAATTTGGTTTCTCAACACAACTGGTACGTAGCACAGTAGCGTACAGTTATCTAGGACTTGGCTGTCTATAGGCGTTGTTAATTGGAACAAAAGAAAAACGGATGAATTTTAGAGGATTTGGATCCAATAGGAAAAACTGGTGGCCCGTAAGAACTCTGACATTCATAATTACCTCATGCTTTCTCTTCTTCGTTTCCTGAGTTCCTGTGAAGTTTTCCTGTGTTTCTACTACTCACAGAAATCCAAAAGACATATCACCCTAATTCCTATGTATTTTCTATTTCTGTATTTTTTAGTTATTAGATTCCAAACGCAAACGGGGCCTTGGGCGACGTGTCGGATGATTATGCTCCGCGTATTGGTTTCAATTAAAAGAGCCAACTAAAAATGCGGCATCGTCCGTGCGAGTCATATGTAGATGAGTGCAGTACTACACTAGCTAGGTAGCATGCAAGCGCAGTACACTGCAAGACGCAGTCGGGGTCCTCCCAGTTCGTTGGAATGATCGAACAAACGAACACGAACCAACAACAGTGGTGTACGTGGAGCTCTCTGCTGTCTCGGCCGATACATCCAAATTAAACTGCATGCGCATGGTAACGCCACATGCGACTGTCTATGTATGCAGGCCCAGATGCAAATGATACTACAGGCTAAAACAAAGTTTCACCGACCATGCATTAATTAGACACATTGACCCGTGGACCCCAGTAGCAGCGTAGCCCCTTCTGGAACATGGGGATTCTCTTGGATGCCCGAGAGAATTAAATAGTTTTCTACAAAATTCTTATAAAATTAGCAGAATATTTTTTACAATTTTACGGGAGAAGGTTCGGGGCAATCTTCCCTATGGCCAAGCTTATGGAAGTTGCCATGCAGGAATAACAGTTTATTAGCACGTTGACGATGGATATAAAGAGGAGAGGAGCGAGCCTGGACTCGCTGTGTCCGGTCTGTCGAAGACTTGACGAAGATGGAGGGCATCTGGCTATTTTTTAAAATGCAAGGAGGTACAGAAATGTTGGAGCTCTCTTCAATTGGAAGATGTTCGTCTCATGCTGAGCCTATGTACTAGTGCGAAAGAAATGATAGATGAACTTCTCAAACTGGATGCTAGGTCAAGGATGCAATCTACAGTGCTCTTGTGGTGTTGGTATGGGATAGCAGGAGCAAGATCAATGCTGGTGATAGCAGGGGCGGATCCAGGACAAAATCTGAGAGGGGGCACACCCACAAAGCCAAGTATACCTGGGCCTTTTAGTAGAGGGCAAAATGAAGGCTTCCTTCATCAATTTGATAAATCACAGATGAGTGAGGGCCTTTTAGTTGGGCTGAGTGGGGGCACTAGCATTAAATCTTGGGCTATATACCTGGACTTCTGCGAATTGAGTGGCGGCCTGTGCCCTCACTGGATCCTCTTTGGATCCGCCCCTGGGTGATAGTAGAAGACAGGTGGAGGAGATTTTCTTTTTCTGATGAAGAGGTGGATGCAAAGGTTGTTAGCGATACATGCATGCTGCAAGTCCCGTTGAGTGCATCTCCTGCCTCCGTGACTCCAGCACCTACTGTTTTGCTAGTTTTTTTTGTATAGATGAGATAGTTTCTTTGTATAGATAAATTACCATCTTACTAATTGATTTAGCTATTAACTTCCCATGTAATCCGCCTGTAATCAATGATATGTATATCTATATATACACAGGAAAACAACGCTCCTTTGTGTGGTAATTCTCTCAATCTCCCTCTTTCTGCACCTTTGCATGGTATTAGAGTAGATTCTGATTTTCTTCTTCACACCGCTTTGATCTTCTCCACTGCACGCCATGTCCACCTCCGAACCACCCTAGTTTCCACAATCGTCAGTGCATTGTCCACCAACACCGCCGGCACCACTAACACTTCTACCACGGCCCCTTCCTCCGTTTCGGCTATTGTTCACATGGCTAGCGTGAAAACGCATGTCACAAGGCAACCAATTACGCGATGTGGCAGAGCTTCTTCACTGTGTTCCTCGGCAAATTCGGCCTCCTCCACCACATCCGTGATGCGCCGCCAGCCGTGCCCTTGGTCGAGTGGACCCAGCAAGACTACGGCGTAGTCTTCTGGATCTATGGCTGCATATCCGGTGACATTTGTCAAATCATCATGGAGCCTGACCAGTCAGCCGTCCATGCTTGGACCGCCATCGAAGAATTGTTCCGCGACAACAAGGAGAGCCGCACTGTTTTCATCGAGGTCGAATTTTGGTCGATTGTTCAAGGCGACATGTCCATCACAACTTACTGCCAATGCCTCAAGATGCTTGTCAATTCCTTGCGTGATGTTGGTCAGCCCGTGTCCGACAAGGCACTCGTCCTCAACATGCTTCGCGGTCTCAATCCACGCTTGAAGACCACCAGGACCTTGATCCCCATGTCGACGTTGTTCCCATCCTTCCTTCGCACCTGGTTGCTCCTCCTCCTCCTCGACAAGACACAATCCACCAACGACACAAAGGTAGCCACCGAAACTGCTCACATTGCTGCCGGCTCCAACGACGACAATGGCGGACGTTCGAACCTCACCTACAAGAACAACAACAACAGTGGTTAGGCTCCATGATGATTTGACAAATGTTGCCAGAGATGCAGCCATAGATCCAGCCATAGATCCAGGAGACTATGCCGTAGTCCTGTTGGGTCCACTTGACCGAGGGCACGACTGGCAGTGCATCATGGATGTGGTGGAGGAGGCTGAATTTGCCGAGGAACATAGTGAAGAAGTTCCGTCACGTTGCGTAATTAGATGCCTTGAAGTCGAGGGTCACAAGGGCATGTGTTTTCATGCTAGCCATGTGAACAACAACCGAAATAGAGGAAGGGGCTATGATGGAGGTGTTAGTAGCACCAGCGGTGTTGGTGGACAGGACGCCGACGGTTGCGGAAGCTAGGGGTGGTTTGGAGGTAGACATGGTGCGCAATGGATGAGATCAACGTGGCACGAAGAAAAAAATCAAAACCTGCTATGGTACCATGCAAAGGTGTGGAAAGAGAGAGGTTGTGAGAATCACCACACAAAGAGGCGTCGCTTTCCTGTGTATATGTAGATATACATGTCGTTGATTACAGGTGATTACATAGGAAGTTATCAGCTAAATCAATTAATGAGATGACAATCTTATCTATACAAAAAAACTATCTTATCTAAACTAGTCAAACGGCAGGTGCTGCAGTCACGGAGGCAGGAGATGCGCTTGATGGGACTTGCGGCATGCATATATCGCTAGCAGTGGAGGAGATTGTGTTTCTTGTTCAACAACGCACCACTGAGCATCTGAAACACTTTGTTGAAGACGACGGGAAATCTAAGGCCAGGCCAGTAGGGAGATAGTTGAAACCTCCTGGAGGTATTCTGAAAGTAAACATTGATGGTTCTCTCTCAGCTCTTGACCAATCAGGCGGATGGGGCTTTGCAGTCAGAGATGAGAATGGCAGCATTGTTCTTGCTGGAGTTGGTCGAATCAGATATGCACAAGACGCTCGGCATGTGGAGAGGCAGCAGCAGGGTTGCAGGCCATGAAAAAGTTGTGCGAGCACGGGATGGGGAATATCCTGGTGGAGACGGACGCAACAAACCTGGTCACTGCGGTTCAGGGTACGTCGTTTGATTTTGAATTTTTTGTACGGATAATCCCTTTTTTATTCGAAAATACATAAATATACCCGCGAGAAATTTTTTTACAAAAATAATCCCCAGTCGTCGCCCCATTGGGCGACTTCTGCCTTTCGCCCAACCGGGAAGCGACATTTAGGAAATGTGTGAACCGTTGGGCGACTTATGCAGTCGCTCTACGGTTGAGCGACTGTAATTTCAGTCGCTATACGGTTGAGCGACTGAAATTGCAGTCGCTCAACGGTAGGGCGACAGGAGTGGATGCCACTTATTCCACCGCCTGCCGCCCACTAGCAACCACTTTTCCCTCATTTCCCCCATTCTGCGCAGAGAAGAAGAGAGGAGGAAGAGGAAGGGGAGAAAAGAGGGAGGAGGGGAAGAAAAGGAGGAGAGGGGAGAAGAGAAGGAGAGGAGGACAGGGTTGAAGGAGGAGGTGAGGGAGGAAGAAGGAGTCCAAGCTATTCTATCGATTTGGATCCAGGTATTTTTGTTAATTAGGTTGTATTTACACTATTGTTTAGATGAAATATTGGTGTTAGTAAAAATTGTAGATGTAGTATACATTTTGTAGTATGGAAATTTGACTACCCTTTTTAGTATGGAAAGTTTAGTTTAGTGTTGAACGATGTTATTTGACATGTCGTAAATTTCAATCATACATGTCGGTCTACATCATTAATGGCCAGTACTACATTGAGAGTGTATTATGGTGCTGGAATGATTCGTGAAGGTCCGAATGGTGTGGATTTAAGCGATTTTTCGCAAGTCACTCTCGTACTTCCCGATGACGAGAATGCTGGAATGACAGATGTGCAGCATTGGCTGACCGAGAGTTTTTCATTGGACCCCGAGGTGTGCAGCGTCGTTGTGCAAGGGCTTTGGAGCCGGTCTCCCACTGACATCAGATGGGAGTTGAAGACATTGGTGCGCTCAGCTTCGTGGAAGGGATTTGTGCAAGGGTGCCGGCGCCGTGGATACAAGTGTGTCCTGCTTGTGCAACCGTGCTCACTACAAGCAGCTGCGCAAGCTCGTGCGTCCGCCTATGCTTCGGGAGGTGCTAGCAGCTCGGGTGGGCCGCACGTTGGTGGAGCTGATGAAGTTGCTCGTGATGAAGGCAATGCGGTACATGGAGGAGAGTTACGGCCGTCAAGCTATAGAGAGGGAACTGGGCAATCTGATGCGACACATGGAGGAGAGTTACAGCTGTCAAGCTATAGAGACGGAACTGGGCAAGCAGATGAAGGAGAGCATAATGAGTATATCGTGCATCAGATGGAATCTGATGACCAGAGGGCATGTGATGAAGAGCAAGCTGTAGAGGACGAGGAGGAGGATAGTTCGGATGATGAAGAAGTTCCTATCCCCCAGGAATGGAACCGGTTTAATGCGGAGGGTGTTTCCGCCCATGATGAGCATGAATCACCATGGGAGTATCATGAGACAGAGGTTCAGGTGCATGCTACGTTTGCTGACAAGGAAGCGCTGCAGGATGCCATCAAGCTTTGGGCCCTCTCAATGCAACGGACATTTCGCGTCGTCAAATCAAGCCAGGAGCAGTACACTGTGAAGTGCGAGCAGGCTGGTTGTCCTTGGAGGGTGCACGCACGTAGACCGAAATATGACACTCACTGGATTGTGTCCAAGGTGGAGCCGCACTCCTGCATTCTGAACACTGTCTTGGCGAGGCATCGTAACCTGACGTCCGGATTTATAGCCAATTTGATGTATAGGGAGATAGTGGAGAAGAGAGATATTGCGGCAACGCATATTGTGGTAGCTATCGAGAATAAATTCAAGTATAAGATTAGCTACGCGAAGGCGTGGCGTGCCAAGCAAAAGGCGTTGGAAAAACGTTTTGGCACTTTCGAGGCGGCGTACGACAACTTTCCTCGTATGCTTAAGGTGTTGCAACAAAGGAACCCGGGCACGTACATCGCCGTGCACGAGAAGCCGTCCATAAGTCCACCGGGATTTGCAGTGTTGCAGAGAGCATTGTTTGCATTTGGTGCTAACATTGAAGCATTCAAGCACATGCTGCCAGTGATCTCTATAGATGGGACCTTCTTGACAGGCAAATACAAAGGGCAGCTCCTGACGGCCATAGGCGTTGATGGTAACAATCAAATATTGCCGCTGGCTATTGCATTTGTGGAGAGCGAGAATTATGAGAGCTGGCTGTGGTTTCTCAGACATGTGAAGGCTGGAGTTGTAGGCAGCCGTCCTGGTGTGTGCGTAATCCATGATCGCCACGCCGGGATTATAAAGGCGATACGAAAACTGCAAGAAGACCCTGAGGAGAGCGTTCCTTGGCCGGACATGAGGAACCGGTGGTGCAGTCGTCACTTAGGGGCAAACTTTTTCAAGCAATTCCCGAAACAATCTTTGATGAAGCTATTCAAGAGGCTGGCTAGGCAGAACCAGCAGAGAAAATTTGATGCTTTATGGGGGTTGTTGGATGAGCACACCAGGAAGAACGTCGACGAGAGGAGCAAGGGGCCGGTCATTCCTGGGGCGGCACAACCGCAATGCTTGGCAGCAATCGATGAGTCTAACCCAAGTGGTCCAAGAAGGAGGAGCGCGCGAAACATCAAGTGCTTCTCGCAGTGGATCGAGGGGGAACCATTGGAGAAGTGGTCGCTGCATGCGGAACCGTGGGCATGGATCCTTCCAACTTCGTGTCCGAGTACTTTTTTAAGGAGAGAATACTGCAAGCTTGGTGTGGGGAGCTCCGGGGGTTCAGGACGGTGGGAAACTTCACCACTTTGGACATTTCAGCGAGGACCTGGGTTCCGGATATTAACATGCTGAAGGGTGGGAAGGGTCGGCGACAGAGCCGACGTATTAGAAATGACATGGACGAATCACAAGCTGGAACATCTGGTGCACGTTGTGGGCGATGCGGTCAGGAGGGGCACACAGCTAGACGATGCAATGCATGTCCGGATCAGTAGTTGGTGTTGTAATGCATGCTAAATTCCCTTTTCTGTAATGCACTTATTTACAATGTCATTTAAGTATGTACCATTTAAGTATTGCAATTTTTGTTGCCTTGTGATAACAACTCGACGTACTCATTGTGTCTGCATTTCGGCCACGCTTGTTGCTTTTCGGCAATTTTTTTGGCCTTGTGATAACAACTCCACGTACATATCAACCAATTCATCACATGCTTAACAACGTTGCAGGTCACATAAAATGAAGGCGTCATGCATTACAACACGAAACAACACATACATTGCACATACAGACAGAATTTATGGAAAGTTCTACACCCGAAACATCAACACAACAGTCCTACCGCCACAGCATCAACACATTCGGTACCCTCGTGACTTACATGCCAAACGAGCCTCGTGGCACCCACATGGAGAATTGCTGAGGGGGCCGCCTCGGACGTGGCTGGCCGTCGTTGTAGTGGCACGCACATATGCAACTTGGGTTCGCGCAGCAACATGTCGGATCGTACGAGCTTCCTATGTTGACAACCTCCTCGTTTCCCCTCTCGCGTTGCATCTGTTGGCGGAGCTCATTGTTCTCCTCATTGAGAGTCTCCATTCGGTACTCCAAGTCCATTATTCGGTCCCATAAAGTACCCACATAACGGTCAATATACCGTTCACGAGGAGGGTCGATCCAGCGGGAGAAGTCGCATTTCGCCATCTGCGAAAAATGACAGTAAACATGGAGGGTCCATAAGTAATAAAAAAATGTACTATTAGTAATTTGTACCCCGGAGCGTGGGCATCGGAAGAAACGGCGCCCGCCATCGTTCGGCCCTTCCAGGACCTGCACGACCACGTACTCATTGTGTCTGCATTTCGGCCACGCTGGTTGCGCACGCCGGCTTGGTACCAAGCGATACTGTGGACCGAACATCTCCCTCCTTTCCAAGGGAAGGTCTTCCTTCGGTGACCCATATCCGACTAGCCCCTCATCTTCCGCCATGGTATGTTCCACCACGAAATAGAAGGTACTTCTTTGTTCGATTTACAGGGTTTTCTGGCTACAACTTCATGGGACCTCTACCGTGCTATTTATATCGAATGGCGGGACAAAAGAGGGCTGCTTTGCCCAGAGACATGACAAAAGCGCTCAGCTTTACTCGGTGAGATGACAACACATGCCAGCTTTACGCAGTGATATGATAAAACGGGGCAGTTTTGCTCAGTCAGATTACAACACATGTCAGCTAAACTGCCTACATAAAGGCTACGATCTGAAAAGCCTTCATAGGGACATTTATTGCTACCCTGGAATCCTGAGGATAATCCAGGCCTATCGCTACAGAAACCAATAAAATAGGGGCGTAGGCTGTAGCCTTTACAGTGAGTGTTCACGTCATAGGCATGTATCCTTTCCAGTGAGTTTTCATGTCATCTTTGCTTGTTGTTTCAGAAATACAGGCTACACGCTCTGAAAAGCCTACATAGAGACATTTATTGCTACACTGGAATCCTGAAAAAGCGAAAAGATTGGTACGACCTCCTCTCCATGGACTATGCCCACTGCACCAGATAACCTGCCTACATAAAGGCCTCCTATGTTTTCCATACCACATTTCCTCCTCAAGACATCACAATACTACCACACAACAATGTCTTCCTGGAAGTCCGACCCATTTGGAGTGCCGGAGTGGCATGAGCGCCCGAAGTGCCATTGCGGCTTTAGGACGATGTTGTGCGTCTGGACGGATCCAGTACCACGAGCCAACTACGGCCGTAGGTTCTTCAATTGTCCAGACCTGGATGACGACTTCGTGGTAACGACGACAATTAAATCCCTTGTTTCTCGTTATCGTTTTTCAACTTGATCCATGACATCTACCACGCCACACATAGGCTTGCAAGTTCATCAAATGGGTGGATCGGGTGCCGCCGGCATGGCCAGGGAACCGGCCAAAGGAGGTGGAAAACAAAGGACAATACTTTGTCAAGATGACTCACGCTCGCGAGGTGGAACGACAGATGCGGCTTGAGCAAGAGCGCCGCGTGAGGGTGGACCAAATCCGTCTGAAGGGCAAGGAGGATGAGATGCAAAGGAGGCGGGAGCAGCTAAGTCTGCGTGAAGCAGCCATCAAGCGTCAGGAGGAAGAGCTTGAAGCTCGTGAGGCAGCTCTCAAGTCCAAGAATGATAGGAAAAAGGATGCAGTGGAGCCATCTTCAAGGCGCGATAAAAAGGGGAAACAACCACGCTACACCCAGTAGACAAAATGTTACGAGCAGTTGGGTGGGTTAGTCGCATATCATGCTATATGTTATGCATGTAATAAAATTGTACGCGGCATGTTATGAAGTTTATTTCTATTCACATAAGGTTATTATCTTGTGTGTTCGCATTCAATGATTCAGATAGCAAGTCATTTAACAATATTAACATACTCTTGGTACACTAATTTTAGTAACATAAATATATCACTTACCAATGTATATATCAAACGTTCTACAGTCAATTGTTCTTAAAAAATATTTCTCAAAATTTTTAATGCACCTACAATATACAATAAACATAACCTTTTATTACAACTATACCATATGTTTTTCCAGTTTAAAACTACAAAATTGACAAAACTCTAAAAATTCACGGGGCAATCTAAAGTCGCCCATCCATTGGGCGACTGCGCTTATAAGTCGCCCATCCATTGGGCGACTACTATAAAGTCGCTTAACAGGAAAGCGACTACTTGCAGTCGCTCAATCATCGAGCGATAAATATTTTGTCGCTTCCCGGTTGGGCGAAAGGCAGAAGTCGCCCAATGGGGCGGCGACTGGGGATTATTTTTGTAAAAAATTTTCTCGCGGGTATATTTATGTATTTTCGAATAAAAAAGGGATTATCCGTACAAAAAATTCGTTTGATTTTGCTCAGCCAGGAGTTCTCATTCGTGAGATTAAATCACTTATATGCTCTTAACATTAATTCCTGTAATTTTGTTTATTGTGCTCATAATTGTAAGCTCATCAGTTGGCCTAGTCTCGGTAAAGCATTCTCCGCAAGTCTGTTGCACGGACGATTTCCCAGATTTTGTAAGTCGTTTGGTGGCCGACGATTTGCTTGGTCCATCGGTACTAATAGCAATGTTCCAACAGAGAGAGAGAGAGAGAGAGAGAGAGCGGACACAAGCCTGGATGGATGGCCAGGAAACTGGGTTAGCCAAGCCAGCGTGTGGCTTTTGAATTTCCACGTGGAAGGGCGACAGCGCGTACAGTGCAGCCCCTTGGTTCTTGTCCCATCTCTCTGGTCTCTCGAGTGGACAGATTTACAGGCCCACACCAACCGACTTACGGTTTTTGTTGTATTTTTTATTTTATAGTTGAAATTGTATTGTAGCAGTCATTAGATTTTTCTTAAAAAATAAAGAAAAAATTGAAAAAAAATTTAAAAAACATTTATATCATTATGGACAATGTAAAGGAATAAGAGAGAAAAAAAGATAAAAACCAAAAAAAATCCCCAAAAGACAAAATAAGCTAAAATAAGAAACCGAGGTATTTCAAATAGCTTCTAACTTAAATAAACCAAAACCCAAAATAAACCAAAACCTAAAACCATCGGGATACCTTGGTTTGACTTAGTGCAAAAGCTACACACTGCCCACTGGCTAGCAGAGGTGGGAGACGGGCCATGTTTTTCTAGGCCAACCCGAGGCCCAACTGGCCTAGCACGGCCCGAGCACGGCATGGGCATGCCACGTGGCGGACCGTGTGGCACGACACGAACGGTGAGCCAGGCTGGGCCTAGAAAGCCGGCCTGTCAGGCAGCACGGCATGACAAATCGTGCCATGCTCAGGCCGGCTTGGGCACACCGGCGCCGGCAACCGAGAGCCTCGGCCTCCACCTCACCTCTCCCTCTCGTTGCCATCCCATATTCACAATCACAACCCATTACATAGAAGAGAGAAAATAGAGGGGAAGGACTAGAGTATACTGGAGGGGTGGGGTCGCGATGCTGCCTCCGTTGGTACTGGCGCCGACACCTTCGCCTTCTCCGCAGCTGGAGACTCCACGCCGCCACCTCCATCCCAGCAGTTGCTTCCCAAGAGCCTCCACTCGCCGGCGCAGGTGACGGTGCCCCCGTCAGCCTCGGCCTCCCATGCGTCCGCCTCGGCCTCGTTGGCACCGGACGTAGAGAAGATGGCAGAGGGTCGGGGGAGGAAGTGTCATCGGGGAGGTTGAGGAAGGAGGGGGCGGCCAAGGGAGGAGAGGAAAACGACCAGGGGGTCGGGGGAGGCGGCCAGGGGAGGGGAGGGAAGGAAAGCTGGGGGAGGAGGGGTGCCGTCGCGCCGGGGTGGGGGAGGAGGAATGAGGAAGATGAAATGGAGGAGAGGCTTCGGCCAAATGGATAAGGAAGAGAGAGAAAATGGAGGAAGAAAAAGAAGGGAAAAAGAGAGAGAAAAGAGAAGAAAAATAGGAAAAGGGGGGAAAAGGGAAAAGAAGATTTAGCGCACGCAGAAGAAAATTCATATTCGCAAATCCTTAACTGAGAATTTCGATTGCATGTTAAATTAATATGTGAAACTTGCTAATTGTATTAAATTGTGAAACGTTATTATCAGGTTATATGGGCATCAGAAGGGAATGGCGTGTAGTCTGTATATGATTAATTTCACATGTACTGATTAAATTGGTAGCTTGCCATTTAAAATCACCCTGTTGCTTATTTAAATATCTAGCTAATATTTGTTAGCCGTATTAATTTACAAAACTCCAGTGTACTCTTTTCCTTATTCGGGGAACATTTAAATAGCTCTCCAATAGGCAGAGGCCTAGGGCAAGCATGATATACATTAACCATGACTCTTTATGTTTCTGAAATTATTTGAGCTAATGATGACCAATACTTGCTACCACTGCCATATACATTTTTGTTTAAGATATCCTCCTGTAATCCTTGAACTCTACATTATCTATTATCGTTACTATGGTTTTAACTGTATTGTTGCGTATGCGGTTCTACTGATGCTTATATTTACTGGAATTATCTATATATGGTTACATATCCTATTTAATATAACTAACTATACATGTCTATTGTGATTTAACTAAAAACATCCATGATGCCACAGTTAGAACAACACCTCGCAAAATTAATGATCACTTCACGCAAGCATTTTTGCAGATCTCTTATCTCGCAAGGGATTGCACGGACGCAACGTATCGCGTTGTACCTATCTTATTTCTTTTATATCTCTACTATTTAAAAAGAAAGAGCCAAATGAGTGGTGTAGACCAAGCATGGTGGTGAAGATGTCCAAGGGACACCTCGGTCTTGCATTGTGGAAGAGCTAATGTCGAGGCACAGAGCAAACCGAGCCCGATGATGACTCAACGTGCTAGGATAATATGATTTTTTAGTCCGTAGTAAAGCACGGGCATTGAACTAGTTTTAACTAGTTTTTAACGAGACAAGTATAAGAGAAAGGAAGATGGTAGCCACCGTCACCATCATCACCTCCGCCTCGTCGTATATGGTTACTTTGGGCTGGGCTTGGATTGGTATGGCACGAACGTCGGCACGACGGGCTTTAGGCCGTGTCTGGGCCTGGCCAGAGGTGAGGCAGGATGGCACGGCATGGCACGGTGGGTGACTGGGCCGAGTCGGCATAGCATGACGTGACCCGAACCATGGTGTGCGCGGACCATGCCGGCACGGCATGGCAGATCTCCCATGTGAACTTTGTGTACGCTAGCTAGATGGACAATATTGTTGTGATCTGAATATATGAGGATGTGAGAATTAATTAGGCCCTGCTCCTTTCGATTTTACCTTCTGGTTTTTAGTTTACTATTCTTTAATTTTGTCTTTTTTTGTTTTTTAGCTTTTTGCCTTTTCTTTTTTTCCTGTGTTCCTTTGCATTGTCCGTAATGGGATAACATACTTTTTTCTATTTTTAAATTATTTTAAATTTAATTACAATAAAAAATTATAAATTACTATAGTGTAAAATAAGATAAATATAATGAAAAAAACTAAAAACCACAAAAAAAAAAGAAGCCCAACTGAGCACCGGCGCAGCTCGGCTTCAGTGTATACCACGTGACGAAGAGGTATATTATTCTTTGCCACGCAGGAGGTTCCCATATAATAGCTTTGGCGGACGGAGTATATTTTTGAAATTTAGTCAGGAATTCAGACATTAACTTGTAAAGACGAAGGTGAACCCCACCCTGGTTTACTCCGAGAGCTCGGACCCGAGAGGACGAGACGCACCGGCACCTCTTTACCAACTGAGCTTAGCTCAGTTCCAATAAACGGGACTTTTGAGCTCTTAAATAATACGTAGAGTCAGTATCTTTGATTAATTATCTGTTAGTTCTCTTTCAAAATTAGGTCCCGCGCATTTCGGCTTGAACTTTTGGCTTATTTTTTTACTATACCCAAATTTTATTTTTTTTTCTGATTTTGACTTCTTTTTTAGCTTTTTGCTGGTTCTTTTTTCCGTATTTGTTTGTATTGTCTATGATATGTTAACATGTTTTTTTATTTTTAAAATTTTTTAAATTTAATTACGCCCAATAAGTCATCATCACCTACAGTGTAATTTCAGTCACCTATAGTGTAATTTTAGTTATAAACTAGCTTATTTCAACCCAACCAAGCGGCACCTTAATATCATTTGTGGCACCGTCCAGGTTCATGATATAAATGTTCGGAGGTTGCGATGAAAAGGGCACGAGGATTGAATGGGAAAATTTGGACAACGCAGCTAAGCTGGACAGATGGGGTGATACATGCATGATTTGCAGGCATCATTAGATATGTTCTTCGTATAAGTAGTAGTTTCTATGTGTTTGTTCGATTCATGGAGATTTTACTACACAATTTGTACCTGTTCAAAGGTAAGTCAATTTTGGTGACGCATTAGTCACTATTGGACAAGACTAGAAGTGAAGATATCAAGAATCAAGATGTTGTGAGGCGACTAACTTGATCGCCGCACCATTAATAGAGCAAGATTTTAGTGACTGGTCTATATGTTCACATACACCATATGTTCATGAAACGAAATGTTGTGGATGAACAGTACACGTCGACCATTCCAAAGTAAGGAGAAAATCCGGCCAACTTTAGGAACCAGTACTAGCTGCTCACGGTGCACTGCGTAAATTACCAATCACACCATTATTAATCAACGAACACTTCCCGTATTAATGATCCAGGCATCCAGCGACCGACCGCCACGCGCGGCTCTCTGATTTAGGGTCTGTTTGGGAGAGTTCCACCACTGAAAATGTGGATCTGGAGCAGCAGCTCCACCATGAAGCAGCTCCACCGTGGATCTGGGATCCCACCATGGAGTGTTTGGCTTGTACAGCAGCTCCAGATCCACGAAATTGAGGTTTTGGTGGGAATAGTCACTTTTGGTGGGATGGGGTGTATAACCAGTGGCATTGGTGGGTAATTACCACCCAACTCCACGGTGGAGCACCCTTTGAGGAGCTCCATGAAATCCATGGATCTGGCTCTCAGATCCAGGATTTTGGTGGATCCAGATTTCGCGGAGCTGGAGCGTTTGGGTAAAATTTCGTGGAGTGGAGCTGTTTTTCGTGGATCTGGAGCTAGTGGAGCTCTCCCAAACAGGCCCTTACCCTCCCAAACAAGAGTTGTTTGATCCGCTGAAACTCCCGCTTGCCCGTACTGGTAACCTTTTCGGTACAAATCTTTCGTGAACTTATTTACACTCGTAAAAGGGTACGTGTGTAAATGACACCAAATTGCTCGAATAATTTCGATAGGTACATCGTTCTGTTGTAGATCGCAGATTGATCTAATGTTCGCGTGGTACACATGGTGACTAGTGGGGAAGCCAGCGCGGGCCGCCGTTGCTGTTGTTGCCTTATGCCGATGGGAGAGGAGAAAAAGGGGAGAAGATCAGGTCACGCATGTTGCTATCGCTGTTGCCATTGTGCCATGCTGACGCTATCGCACTGCCCACTGTCGACCCTGTTGTCCTTAGCAACGCTACCGGGCTGGGCACCCGACGTTGACGCCACATGCCTTCACCTGTGCACGGCACACACCACATGTCACCCCTCAAACCGAGGACGGGGTGGGGCAATGTCGTCGCTTGAGCCTCTGGCTGAGGATGGGTGGGACCACCACGCCATTGCTGCTAATGCACTTGGCAATTGCGTAATCCCTCCACCACTGGCTTCAGACCATTAGAGAAGAAGGAGAGGGGCACCTACATGGGCCACCTCATTGGATGTAGCCCTCAGCGTTGTCATCGCTACACGCCTCGAGTCGCCACTCGAGGTCTCCACGGCCACCACCATCGTCTTGTGCTCTGCACAAAGGGAAGGGGCCACACTACCATCGATGATGTTGCCTTGCGCCTCTGCACGAAGGAACGGGTCTAAGCATAGTAGGTTCTCACGGCCACCTCCTCAAGCCTCCGTAGTGAGGGGAGGGTACAGGGGCGCTGCCGCATTGTCATCCTCACCTCCTCACCACCGCTACCACAATTCGCACTATCGAGCCGGTTGCCTCCAAGATTGCAATTTCCGTCGCTATCACTTGCATGGGGGCTCACCGTCGCTCGGTATGGGTGGCATAGGGTTAACCCTAGCACCATCGCCTAGCGAGCCCATGTGGGCCTAGCACCCCATGCAAGGTGACCAAAATTGGCCCAATGGGCCGAATGCGGCCTGTAACCAAACCGGGTCAGGTCCAGTTTGACTGTGGCAATTTTACAGAAAAGCTTCGGGGTATTTTAGAAATTGCACGCAGGTCTTTGGTTTAATGGAAATAGAACCTTTTGGATGGAAAATTTGCAAAAGAGTCTCTAGAACTTTCAGAATAAAGTAGGAGGGCTTCCGTACGATGGAATTTTGCAAATTAAACCTTAGAATTTCCAAAAATCACGCAAAATATGCTTCTAGCATTAGGACTTTTGTGGATAGAACCTTGCAAGTTTTATTTACATATGATTATACCTTTCTGGTGTTAATTATATTCCAATAATTGACCCTCAGCTTTTAAAAGTATAGATACTTTCTCTATGCAAATAAAATTAGCAGATATTTGTGGAAATGCTAGAAATTTGTAGAAATTTATCTAATGATTAGGAAATTATTTCCTTGTTGTTTAGATATAATTGAGATGCCCGTATACATGTATAATTGTATAATCTGTTGATAGCATTCTTTTTCTAGTAATTGCATGGAATAAAGTGTTGAAAAGATTTCCTGATATTGTAGATGATTTTACCATACATATTATATTGGTTCATATGCTCTTGATAACTTATAGCCGATGGTTCCAAAACAAACTCTTAGTGAAGTGTGGCGAAGGGAGGCAAAGAAAATTGGGATTCCCTAATAATTCACTACAAACTTAGACCCACTAATGAATACAATCTCTGGGAGTTGACCTTTGAAGAAGGTATTTGCCACATCCACCCTAGAAGCTTCACACCAACAATGTGGTACCTTGGAGTACACACTATGAAATAGTCCGAGTTGATTCCCACATATGCTTGTGGCATATACACTCAGAATTTGAATAGTTAGGTGAAGAGGGGGAGGAATTGGGAGTAGCTAATAAATAGCAATGGATGTAATGTGAGTGATGACAAAATACAGTGGGACAACCTCATGTTAAAACAGAGGTGATATTACCTGGCGCAATGATCAGCCTACTTACCCTAAGCAAATCAATAGTGGGATTGCTTAAGCACATAAGTTGGGTTGGGAAATCATCAATTTATGATGAATGATCGTATAAGATTTGCTTGGAGCAATCTTAAGTCCCAAGTAAGATTGATTGATTTGGAGGATTATGTTGATCATGAGTGATCTTGTTTTCCCAGATTAATGCTAAGAATTATATTCTTAGAATTGAGACAGGCATATAGAAGATCACTAGCTCTTGGTCGGTATGTGTTTTCATGCGGAACGACCATGAAAATTGGGTGATTTAGTTTAATGTTCTAGGTGAACATTATTACTTTCGTGCTTTTGGGCATTAAGTGGTCAATCTTTGATGTTCTATTAATTATGGTTTCAGTAGTATATATTTGTTTATATACATTACATGCTGTTATGTTAGAACATATTTCATTTGACCAAATATAAACATATTTCATACAAGTCAGTATGAGAGATCAGGGCACCTTTTGGCATTAAAAAAAATATACCACACTAAATGTTTTCTATAGGCTATAACTTGGGATCTCCCCAATCCATGTCTATGGATATGTTAAACAATATGGTATAGTTTCGGTGTGTGGGGGGGGGGGGATCATGGGTCACCTGATTTCACAGAATGGATTCAGGGGGACAGATAAGAACCAATTTAGCCCATGTCGTGGGCCATGCATGTACTTTGGGGGTATAGATTAATGCCTTCACTAGGTGGACGTATGTCATGAGATGCCCTCATTAAGGGGACTTTGTTCATTTAGCAATTATACTCCTGGGGTGAGAAATCACCATAAGTCACAGAGTTAAGAACTCAATTTTTGGATCATCGGATCCAATCCATCTTAGTGGAAAATGTTAGGAATTTACAATAAAATCATCTGATGTTCACTATGTGATTCTAGGTACGAGAATAAGGCATATACGATACTATAAGATTTATTAAATTGTAGAAATTATTACCTAATAGAGATTGGGATAACCAACTTATAGTTGAGATTTTTATGCATAATATTGCATATGAGTATAGTACATTGCATGTACTCCCTGCAGCTAGTGCATGTAGAACATTTCCCACATAAATCACCACCATAAGCTTAATATCATGAATGCCAATTGCATGCTGCACATATTTGTTGGATATAAAATATCCTAAAAGGCCACGATAGGGGATTTTGATACACTACTTGATGAAAATACCATCCCAGCATTAGGGAAGGAATAAGCCCATAATATGGAATGCCGCAATGTTTTCATGGGATAAAAAATATTTTCAACTTAATAGCCATGAGCAAAGGCTATGAGTAGAGACCAATGCACTAATCAAGCTAAACTAAGAGTTCAGAAGATACTTCGATGCGAGATGAGAAGGGAGTTTGCTAGATATTGTAAAGGAGTAATTATGAATAGAGTGGAGATATCCCAGGATATATGTATACCCACTTATGCAAAAAAAGACTTATAATGTTAAAAGAAGCTATAGGGATGCTAGCAGATTTAAGATCTAAAGATGCATGGGGATGTCTGTGGATCCATAATCTATTAACATAAAGTCAAGTGATTGATGAATCACTACCTAAAGCTCCTACGGTAGGATTTGCCTATCAGGTTACAGAGTTTGCCAATAGATTCATCATGAGGATGACTACTCGAGCACTTTTGCACACACAGTATATAAGACTCAGATTGCCGAACAACCAAGAGTCTATCATTTGGGAAATGATGAAATGTTTGGTTAATGTTGATATATCTATACGAGTGATGGATATGGGAGAAAAATATAATATTGTTGACAATCCTACCTCTATAATTGCTTGTGACTGTAGCGGAGTTCTATAATAGAGTACTCAATAATGAAGGGTCAAATGGATAGAAGCAATTGAGGTCAAATTGATGTCACTAAAATCAAATCTATGAATTTGAATATGATGGGTCATCATAAAGTGGTGTAGAGCGATGGTTCAAAGGTCTTGAGAGACCAAATATTTCTCCCAGATTGAGTAAGATAATGTTCTGCTATATTATATCTCTGCTTTACTTGGTAAAAATCTTATAAGCATTTGATAAGAGCTTGAGAGTGTGAGACTTCAATAGCCTACAATGCCTAGTAGTTGATAAGGAGTTGACAAATTTTCTTGTGAGCTTCTTGTATTCTACTAACAATGGCAGGTTCAGAAAATTTAAAATATGGTGACAAGAATGACGACCAATATTTTGGAATTGAGAGTGCCAGGCCTCTCACTCCTCGCACAAGAATGTTTGTGCAACACTTCAACCATGAGGTCAACAAGAGAACGGAGGAGATCTACAATGTATTGGATCGACTCAATGACACCCTCACCACCATCAAGAACAGAGTTGAGAACCTTGAACGATGTCCACCACCACCAGCTGCTTGACGTACTCTGTTCCCCCCTCACTCTTCAGCGGATGAGGATGATGATATCGAAGAGAACAACAGCGATCTAACACTGAAGTTGAGGGCTGTAACATCCCAAAAATTCACTTTCTGAAAAATTTAATTTCAAATTAATTATTTTAAAAGTATTTGAGTTTTATTTGGATTTATTTGGCTTTTATTTGGGTTTTCTAAGTTTTCTAGAGTTTTAAAATCTATTTTGAAAATAAAAAGTATTTTTAAGTATGAAAATTAAATACCAACATTAGTTAAAAATATTTTATTTAAGTCCAAAATGTCTCCAGGAAGTTCTCTGAATTTTTCTGGGAATTTTGGAAGTAATTTCATATTTTTCTTAGGCTAAATAAATTTTCTCGCAATTTTTGAAAATCTGAAATCAAAAATAAAAAAAAACAAATTCCCCCTCCCCTCTCCTCCGGCCGCCACGTGGACGGCCAGATGCCGCCCACGTCGCCCGGCCGATCCCGCCTCTCCCCTTCCCCCGCTCACCATGTGGACGGCTGGTAGCCGTGCGCGTCCCCGCTCGAGCCCATCTCCACCGGCCGCAAGCCGACGGCCCAGATCGGCCGCCTTCCTTCGCGCCCGCCCATCCACCCGTCCGCCCCGCTTCCCCTTCCCTTTCTCTCTCTGCATCCCGGCCCCACCTGTCGGCGCCCCCCTCTCCCTCTCCCGCTGACAGCCCGGGCCCGCTGTCAGGCCCGTCTCCTTCCTCAAGCCATCCCCTTCATCACCGCCGCCTTGCGCGCCGCCTCCGTCCTTCCCGCGCCACGTTGAAATCTTGAAAATGGAAAATTATGATTTGTTGTAATAACCTTGTGTTTATAAGTCTAGTGGTGATTGGAGTTGCCACTGATCCTTTAAAATAAAATAAAATGTGGAAATTGGTTTAGATTATGGTGGATGGTTGGTTTGGGTTGGTGCGGCAAGCACGAGATCTTGTAAAGTGTATGTTCCACCCTAGTCAACTAAGGATCGACGCTTGTGTTTGTCCAGACTGAGCACTACCGTACAACCCTAAGTCTATATGGGTACGACCTAGCTGATTAACTCATGATAGTCTAGTTTAGGTGCCACCAGTGGAAAGTAGGTGCCAGGGTTTTACTGGTTATTCACAGCGAGGGACAGGGATTTACTGTACTCATATGGCGCAAGAGGGGGCTTCGGACTGGACTGATTTAACCCTTCTGTGGTGAAACCTCAGCGGGTGGTGTCTAGCTAGACTAAAGTGAGGATAAGGCTTTGTGATATTTTATCTGTGTCTCATGCCAAAGGAAGCGTGGTGACTGTTAAGATAATCTATCTCTTGGGGGGTAAAGTTGTACAACCTCTGCAGAGTGTCAAACTATTCGAATAGCCGTGCCCACGGTCAAGGGCGGGCAAGGAATGCATTCACATGGTAGATTCTTGGTTTTGGTTTTAAAATCAAAGTTTTGGTACTCCGAGAGTGGAGGGAACTCTCGGAAGGATATCCTGGCGATTGGAGCCAGAGAGGGTGGATGTAACCCGTAGTTTTAAACTTTATTAGTTATGTAGTGTTGGTGGATGGAACCCTCACTATAAAAAGTTTATTACTTTCAGTTAAGCAATTTACCTTGTTAATCAATGCCTTCGAAAATATTTAGTAGTAATTGAAATAAATTATTGCTTTGTGCAAAAGAACCATATAACCCTCCTTTGTTAAGCCTTGCATCTATTGCATTTTTTTCAAGACTTGCAGAGTACTTTATGTACTCACATGCTACACTTAAAATAAACTCAGAAGAATATGAAGCTCAAGAGGGAGACTACGACTACTTCGCGGGCGGATTCCACGAAGGATTCCTGGAGTACTAGGTCACGCTTCCCCAGTCAATTGCCTGTGGCGTATTGATGGGTCTTCGCCGGATTTATCTTTTTTGCTTCCGCTGTGTTCTGTGTGTGTGAGGTCTTGAAACCTCCTTTGTAATAATGAGACCTTTCGGTCAGTACTCTCTATTATTGTAATAAAGCGTTGTTGGTTATGTAATCATTTCTGTATGACTGTGTGCACTAGCTTTGATCTGGGACTAGTGCTGTAATACACAGAGGGTCCGGGTTTGAAAATCTGGGGTCCCGACAGAGATGGTATTAGAGCCAATTTGACTGTAGGACGTGACCTAGTTAGAATGGTCGTTAATAGAAGAGCTTCAAAAATTTATTTTATAAAATAAAATTTTAATAATGTGCTATCCTCGTCTGTTCTTGTCTTTCTATCCTTACCTTCGTCATGGTATTCTTCCTTATCTATCTGGTTATTGACTTTTTGGAATGGTAATTGTATCCCCTTTCCTCTGTAATTTCTATAGATGTATCGATAAGGTTGCGTCTGAGAAGCACCTGAAGAAGCGCGTCATCATGAAGGAGTGATGACTAGTTCTTTAGTTATAGTACCCAAGTAAAGTTCTACGATTTTAGAACGCTTATATATTGCTTGTTTGTGTGTTAGGTAGACGGTACCAAGTCTTTGTATACTTGTAGTACAACCATCCTTAAAAAAACTATTTTGATTTCAAGCTAAGCTTCTCCTAGTTGTTCTCTCTTGTGTGTTTGTTTGGGATGTTGTTTAGTCGTTCCCCTGATATTATATCTGTGCTATTTCCCTCTTATCTTTTGCTAACCCCAGTTACCGCAAAAGTGCAAGCTCCAATTCTTTCACCGTAGTCCAAGTTTGGAGAATTCTTGGAGACCTAGAGTATATGGAAGACAACAAATTTATGGAAAGTACTCTTGTCGGGAAAGCCATCATAATCAGTGCATGTCAAGTTAGGTAATTTGGAGAATTGTTGCTAGAGTGATATATTTTGGATTTACAATTGACAAGATAGAATAATATTTGAGAAGATTGAGATAAAAGGTATATTTGTGGATACCAATTGATTATAAATAAATCTAAAGAGTGTTATCTTTGTGGATTGACTAGAGAATAAATACAAAGTTGAACTTGGGAGAGCTAATTAGATCATGGGAACAGTCTAAACTTTGCCTGCGATTTATTATCTAGGATTGAAAGGAGCAACTGGATGTAAAACAAGATTTTTTGTTGAAGGGATTATTTGTGATTGTTGGAGACTTAGTATTAAGAGATTGATCTAGTAAAGGGAGAGATTAAAAGATTAAGAAGTTGAATTATCATAAACAATTCATGAAATTAATTTTGGGTGATTTGGTTGAATCATGAAGAGTAGATGAAATTTGTGGAGTTACTTGATTATCAGAGTTTGGTGGACCTATTGATGATAAGTGGATACTAGTGGAATTCCAGAAGATAATACACTTAGATATCTTGGTGGATTAATTTTATCATTGCAAAGTGGACTTTGATATGTGAATTTGAATTGGTGGATTTAATAGATTATTGTTAGATAATTGGATTTTAACTAATGGGATTAACTAGGACGTTTAAGTTTGTTCAAATGGATAACCTGGAGGATTTAAATTAATTATGGGAGATAGATTGTTCGATAAGAATTAATTGAGAGATTGTCCGATAAGAATTAATTGAGGTATTTGAATTCATTCAAATTTGGTGGAACCAAAATGATGATTATCAAGAGATTGATGTTGGTGGATTAATGAATATTAAATTATCGCTTAGATGATCTTAAACTTGATTGGTGAATACTAAAAGGTTGGATTAATCTTATATTATTTGATCAGAGTTGTGGATCTGTTGGATTAGATAATGATCATAAAATAATTGGTGGAAATCACAAACTACAATGTTATTGGATTCTTTTTAGAAAAATTCTATGGTTTGACGTCGATTCAAATTAGAGCAGAGAGTAAAAGTTAATGAGATTACTTGTCGAAATCAATAAGGTGCATTTGTGGTACATGATTTTGGAATAATGAATTTTTGAAGAGTTGAAATAATTATGTCCTTCTCAGATGAACACTTGCGGAAGTTAAGCCCTTTTGGTGGAGTACTGAATTAATTGACATGATAAGGGCAATTGAAGTTAATCCAAAGCTTGCAGGCGACTAAAGATGCACCAATCCGATTTGTTGTTGTCTTCCATATTTCTCAGTTAAAGGAATACTTCAGTGCATTGAACAACAAGATAGAATCATAAAGGAAGCTGAGCGCCACGCAAGAAGCATGGCCATAAAGTTCCACAAAGTGCAGTAGAGCAACCATTCGAAGTCAAGCAACTTGGGAGCGTGAAGAGGACCTAAGAGCCGAGTTTCCCACTCCTTTCTTTTCCTAGTTCGTCCGAATCTCGGGGACGAGATTCTTTCTAAGGGGGGTAGGTTTGTAACATCCCAAAAATTCACTTTCTGAAAAATTTAATTTCAAATTAATTATTTTAAAGTATTTGAGTTTTATTTGGCTTTTATTTGGGTTTTCTGAGTTTTCTGGAGTTTTAAAATCTATTTTGAAAATAAAAAGTATTTTTAAGTATAAAAATTAAATACCAACATTAGTTAAAAATATTTTATTTAAGTCCAAAATGTCTCCAGGAAGTTCTTTGAATTTGTCTGGGAATTTTGAAAGTAATTTCATATTTTTTTTGAGGCTAAATGAATTTTCTGGCAATTTTTGAAAATCTGAAATCAAAAATAAAAAAAAAACAAATTCCCCCTCCCCTCTCCTCCGGCCGCCACGTGGACGGCCAGATGCCGCCCACGTCCCCCGGCCGATCCCGCCTCTCCCCTTCCCCCGCTCGCCATGTGGACGGCCGGTAGCCGTGCGCGTCCCCGCCCGAGCCCATCTCCACCGGCCGCAAGCCGACGGCCCAGATCGGCCGCCTCCCTTCGCGCCCGCCCATCCACCCGTCCGCCCTGCTTCCCCCTCCCTTTCTCTCTCTGCATCCCGGCCCCACCTGTCGGCGCCCCTCTCTCCCTCTCTCCCGCTGACAGCCCGGGCTCGCTGTCAGGCCCGTCTCCTTCCTCGAGCCATCCCCTTCATCACCGCCGCCATTCGCGCCGCCTCTGTCCTTCCCGCGCCACGTTGCCCCGTCCCCTTTCTTCCCCAGCAAGTCGCGCACCCGCCTCCATCCCCAATCCCAGCGCACGAATCCCGCCGTCCCCGCGCCGTGTCCCCCTAATCCCCGCCATTCCGCCGCCGTCCCGTGCCATTTCCGGCGAGAAATCACCGCCGGCCTACCCCTCCCCTCCCTTATTTAAGCCCCTCCCCGGCTCCGCCTCACACCGCACCGCATTTCCCCCACTCTTCCCTCCTCTCCCCAAGCCCCGAGCGCCGCCGCATAGAGCTTCCCCGTGCGCGCGCCGACGAGCTCCTCCGGCGAGGCATTGCCGCCGCTCCGGTTGCCCCCACACCTCGCTGGCGCCACCTTCGGCATCCCCGAGCCTTCGCCCATCTTCCCCGCCCCTCGGCCAAGCTCGAGCGCCGCCCGAAGGCCGACTTCACCGGTGACCCGAACCGCGCCGCCGCCTCTTCACGCCGCCGGCCGCCTCCGGTCGCCCACAGTGAGCCCGCATCCCACCCCCGAGTTCCCCGTCCTCCCCTCTCACTCCTCCTCCCCTCGCCGCCGGCCGCCGCCACCGGAGCTCCGGCGGGCATGCCATTCCAGAGCTCCTCTCCGGCCGGCCGGCCACGCCTGCGCGTCGTGCCCACGTGGCAGCGCAGGTGGCGCCTGGTGGCTGCCACCTCGGCGCCCGCCTGCCCCGTCAGTGCCACCTGTGCGCCCGACGCCTCCCGCACCACCTCAGCCTCCTAAGCCGTGGACTCGGTCTACAAGGACCGGGCCCACCTGTCAGTAGGCTAACCCCTGGGCTGACGTCATAATCCGCATTTTCCAGTACAAAAATAATCCAGCCGAAATTAAATTTCCTGCTGACGCAATAATTCAGATTTTCCTTTAGGAAAATAATTCCCAAAAATCTAGTTTTTCTTTTTCTCTGAATTTAAACTTCCCGGAGCCCATTCTCCTTCATTTTAACTCCGTTTGAGCCTATTCAAATTTCTAAATTCATCAAAAATTTCAAACTATCCATTTCTTCCATCCTTTCAAATATTTGAAATTTATTTAATATTTCAAAATTTAAATTTCAAATTCCAATACCTAGTTTAATTTCAAAGCCTCAGTTCCATTCCAAATTTTCTGTGCACTTTCAAAATTTAAATTCAAATCTTGCAAAATCTCCATAAAATCTATTCTATCTTTCTTGGTCCAAATATTGTCTCAGTAAGTTCTTTTCCCAACCGATCTTCCAGATATTCGTTCTCCCTCGTGTGAACCCCAAATCCGCTGACTCTTTCTCCTAAATTCATATGAAATCATAAATTTCCTTCCAGTATATATATATTATATATTTTTTTTGTGATTTGATTTGTATTTATTTGCTTTGTTTGCTTCGCCTTTGATCATCTTGAACCTATGATTTTGAAATATTTGCATTATTTTAAATTATGTGCATTGCTATTTACATAAAACATTAGTTCAAATCTTAAAGTATTAGTTAATCCAACTTTGTTATGCCCTCAATTGAAGTTGAATGCCATGTACCTTTGTAACCCTAGAATTTCCTTTGTCTCAATAATGAGAGTATTATAATTATTTGTGAATAATAGAATGGTAGTATAATGTTTAGTCACGCTATTTAATACCTTTGAAATCTTGAAAATGGGAAATTATGATTTGTTGTAATAACCTTGTGTTTATAAGTCTAGTGGTGATTGGAGTTGCCACTGATCCTTTAAAATAAAATCAAATGTGGAAATTGGTTTAGATTAGGGTGGATGGTTGGTTTGGGTTGGTGCGGCAAGCACGAGATCTTGTAAAGTGTATGTTCCACCGTAGTCAACTAAGGACCGACGCTTGTGTTTGTCCAGACTGAGCACTACCGTACAACCCTAAGTCTATATGGGTACGACCTAACTGATTAACTCATGATAGTCTAGTTTAGGTGCCACCAGTGGAAAGTGGGTGCCAGGGTTTTACTGGTTATTCACAGTGAGGGACAGGGATTTACTGTACTCAAATGGCGCAAGAGGGGGCTTCGGACTGGGCGGATTTAACCCTTCTACGGTGAAACCTCAGCGGGTGGTGTCTAGCTAGACTAAAGTGAGGATAAGGCTTTGTGATATTTTATCTGTCTCATGCCAAAGGAAGCGTGGTGACTGTTAAGATAATCTATCTCTTGGGGGTAAAGTTGTACAACCTCTGCAGAGTGTCAAACTATTCGAATAGCCGTGCCCACGGTCAAGGGTGGGCAAGGAATGCATTCACATGGTAGATTCTTGGTTTTGGTTTTAAAATCAAAGTTTTGGTACTCCGAGAGTGCAGGGAACTCTCGGAAGGATATCCTGGCGGTTGGAGACAGAGAGGGTGGATGTAACCCGCAGTTTTAAACTTTATTAGTTATGTAGTGTTGGTGGATGGAACCCTCAATATAAAAAGTTTATTTCTTTCAGTTAAGCAATTTACCTTGTTAATCAGTGCCTTCGAAAATATTTAGTAGTAATTGAAATAAATTATTGTTTTGTGGAAAAGAACCATATAACCCTCCTTTGTTAAGCCTTGCATCTATTACATTTTTCCCAAGACTTATGTACTCATATGCTACACTTAAAATAAACTCAGAAGAATGTGAAGCTCAAGAGGAAGACTACGACTACTTCGCGGGCGGATTCAACGAAGGATTCCTGGGGTACTAGGTCACGCTTCCCCAGTCAATTGCCTGTGGCGTATTGATGGGTCTTCGCCGGATTTATCTTTTTGCTTCCGCTGTGTTCTGTGTGTGTGAGGTCTTGAAACCTCCTTTGTAATAATGAGACCTTTCGGTCAATACTCTATTATTGTAATAAAGCGTTGTTGGTTATGTAATCATTTCTGTATGACTGTGTGCACTAGCTTTGATCTGGGACTAGTGCTGTAATACACAGAGGGTTCGGGTTCAAAAATTCGGGGCCCCGATGACCATGATCGTCATCGATTCAGGCAAAATTGATGAGGTATGGGAAGCTTACAAAGGGAGGTATGTGATGATGATGCATTCACTAAAGTCAAGTTTACAATTCCCCCATTTGCTGGTAGATATGACCCTAAAGCTTATCTTGATTAAGAATTACAATTAGATCAAAAATTTACACGCCATGATTTTTCTAATAATAAAAGAGTTAGGGCTGCTATTAGTAAGTTCACTAATTTTGCATCAATTTGGTAGAGGGAACAATGTGCACTACCACATATACCTAGAACCTGGGATACTTCGAAATGAGGAATGAGAGCTAGATTTGTGCCTTTATACTTTTTACATGACATCTATACCAAGACCAGGGTGCTCTATTTCTACTTCCATGCTCTCACGTGCGCCCGAAGCAAGTAAAACTACAACCGTTCAAGCTCGCACCAAATCTGCTCCAACAAAGAATGCATCTTCAGTTGGTTCCACTGAACGTACAAGGAACATTCAATGTCACAAGTGCAAAGAGTTTGGGCATTTCATGAGAGAGTGCCCAAGTCAGTGCGCTCTCATTGTGAGAAAAGATAGTGAATATACTTCAGCTAGTGAAATTAATGGAGAATATACACTTATTGTAGATGACCATGCATGTGATGAGATTGACACTAGTGATAAATAAGAAAAATCCTTAAGTGCGGAAGCTTTAAACAAGCACATGAGTCTTATAGTGAAGTGTGTACTAATGTGACGATGGCCTGATATTCCGAAAGGTACTGATAAGTCGATTGTAGAGAACTAGACATTGATGATCCAAAAGCTCCGACCAAAATAGATCGAACCTCTTGCAATCACTACACCACTGCACCATTGGTTATCAACCGTGCCGAACACGGTTGACCTCGCCAAGAAGGCTATCTCCTGCAAGCGAATCGAGAACACAAGCAAGAGAGTTCAAGATGCAATATGAAATTGTATTGCGAATAAAGATTAAGTTCACAAGTTGGGGTTCCTCAACCGAACATGCGGTGAAACTGCTAAACAGAATAATCTCTTAAGAAAAACCCGAAGAAAACCAAAAGGGTGCGACCTCCTTAAATATGGGAGGGGAAAGCCGCACTTATCTAATGACAAGGGATGCGGTACTATTTGCGGTTACTGTTCACACGGACGTGGTACTGTTCATGTGAACAGTACCGGCCCAAATAGCCTATGTTACAAGGCCCTCGGCCCACTTTGACTCGGACTGAAAAAGTGACATGACTTGTTTCGCAGTTTCTTATCTGCTCGGATGGAGTTGGAGGTGAGACCAGATCCATCTGAAAGTAGACTCCAAGAGCTTTCCAGTGAGTACTCACGGGCCCCGAGAAGTCTTCTGGATCAAAAGTTATGGCTGTTTGAAGTAGACGTTGTTACAAAGGCCGAATTTGAGTCGAACTCGCGAACATGACTTGGATTGCGCTTGACGGTTCCACTTCTACACTTGATCTCGCGTGGTTCTTCCCCATGGTTCCTAAGGACAATTAAATCATCACAAGAGTTAAGTAGTATGCCATTGTATGCAAACTTAGGAACGCATTCACCTAATGGTTAAGTTGACGTGTTCGCGCTCGAGTCATTGGTCCTTGTATCATAGTTTCAGTTTGTTGAGTTTGTTGTGGAGTTGTCACAGTTGTATCTATGGAAAGAATGTCCTCATCATGTACTTAGAGCACAAATGGAGAGTGCTGAACAGGACTAACGACACAATTTATTTCAAACTAAGTTCATCATCAAGGAATATTCGTGTCATGTCATCATTGATGGAGGAATTTGCAACAACTTGGTTAGTTTGGAGATGATCGAGAAGCTTGGTTTGACCGCAAATCCTCACCCACGTCCTTACTACATCTAATGGTTCAACTCATGTGGTACGTTGAAGTTAATCAAAACTGTGAGAGTAGAATTTTTGTTTGGTTCATATCATGATTTTGTTGATTGCGATGTCATGCCTATGCAAGCATGCTCCTTACCTTTAGGTAGACAATGAAAGTTTGATAAGGCTTCCACTCATCATGGTAGAACTAATCGATATTGAGAGACCATGTGGAGGTAATCACATGTTTGTGATGAGTAATTGACGCTTGTTTTAGAGAGCTTACTTTTGTTTTAGGTATTTCATGCTTGAGTACCCTTCTCTAATGCTAATGCGTGATTATGCTGTTTCGAGCAGTGCTATGTGATGTTTTCTTGTCTGTGATGGTTGCAGGACTTTGAGGCTAGGTCGTGGCGAGGCATGGATGGCCGGACTAGGCACAGGCGGTGCTGAGGTCAAAGCGGTCGGGAGATGCTGAAGACGGTGAGGACTCGAAGTGGTTGCGAGGCGTGGACAGCAAGAAAAGAGGAAGCTTCCAGGAAGGTGCAGCAGGGACATTTCGGTAAAATGCGCAAGACCGCAAAATGGAAGCGGATTCAGTTGAAGCTGATGGGTAAAGTGCTGAAATTGGTGGTGCTATTGGCTGAAACAATTTGGAGACCCGGTTGTGGAAGCTAAATAGAGAGTTAGGGTTTGGAGGTGGCATGCTGGTTCCCTCCTTTTTCTGTTGTAAGGGTTTTGGGCTTTTGTCCCATTTGAGTGTGTGTTTGGGAGTGGAAGATGGCTGGCTCTTCTTAATTTTCTATTTGAATGTGTGAGCTCTTTCCTTCTCTATATAGTGAGTGAGAGTTGGCAGTTTATTGTAGCCCGATGTAAGAGTCTTTGACTGAGTGAGTTGGTGCGTGTGTGAGTTGCCCAGGATGTGAGCTCGGATGTGAGATGGCTGTTGAAGGAACTCTATGTAATCATTCATCTCCTTGATTCAATCTGAGAAGCCTTGTGGATTGAAATGTGCTGATTACATCTTCTTCTGTGTTCAGCCTCCTTTTCATTTTCTCATGTTCCTTCTTGGATGCTATCTGTTTTTCTTGGCTTAGAATTGATTTCTTGTTTGAGGAACTGCAGAATCTTTCTGCTTTGAACTCAGAATCTCATCAAAGCCCCTTGGCTAGCTCATTCCCGAGAGAAAAGGATTCTACTAGCAGCTCTTCTCTCAAGAAATGGTTTTCGTCAACTTCCTCTGTTTGCAAACTTCTAGGGTTTGAAGGCAGAGCACTCTTGATTTTCTTGTGTCTCAGTGAAATGATTGTTGAAGATATGTGGTTTCCTACTGTGAGGCCATTCCCTATTGAAATCAAAAGATTCATGCTCAAAAGATTTGTTATTCTCGAGCAATATGGAACTTGGCCTCATTTTTTGTTCTGAAATTCAACTTTCAACTCAGAATGTCAATTAAATGATTTTCTTGCCAGAGAGAGAGAGAGAGAGAGTTTTTGTTTGGAGCCTTCTGTCTGAATGTTTGGCCTTCTGTTCAATCTTCAGGTTTACAGCTCTTCAGTTGATCGATTCCTTCTCTGCCTGATTTTCAGCCAAGCTGCTCCCTTGATCTGAATTTGGTCAGTTATTTAGGTTGTAGCCCTGACAATCCGTTCTGAGAAGCACAGGGATTATTAGATCATTTATCTGCTTTTCGTTTCTCTTCAGCATTTACTGTGTTGAAGTTTTCAGTTCAGGTTTTTGTGATTGGCTCTGCACTGAAACTGCCTAAACTTCATTATATCCGGTCCGATCGGACTAATACTTACGGTCAGACCGGTTGGGAGACTGTGGTCTGACCGGGTAGGACTCAGCTGGTCTGTTGTTTGGTTGCGTCTTCTTGTTCCTGTGATCGAGCTGTTTGTTAGCTTGTAGTCCCAATCATTTGGCCTTAATCAATCTTCTTTGGTTCAGTTTTCCTTTGCCTTTTTGTAACTCTGTCCGACAATGTTTTCAACTGCTCTCTGTTTTTAGAAAAGCTATTGTTGGTCACTATTATTTTTGAGCAAAAATCTGTTTTCTGCTCTTCTGTCAGCCTCTGCTCTCAAGTTTCCAGTCGGTCCGGTTTCTCTCTAGCCGTCTGACCGCCATATTGCTTGAGGTCAGACCGGTTGTGCATCTTCTGTCTTCTGATCTTCGGCCAGCCCCTGCTTTGCTCTGTCTTCTGTTTGCCTTTGCTGAATTTGCCCCGGTCTAACCGGCCTAGCTACTGCAGTCAAACCGAAAGGGTCATGGGCAGTCAGACCGGCTAGACAACGGCGGTCAGACCGGCCGGAGCTTGGCAGTATGACCAGTCATGTTTAAGCGGTCAGACCAGCTTCATTTCTTCCTCCCTAGTTTGCAGTGTTTTCTCTATGTTGGCTTTCCTTTCTGCTTTCTGGTCTTTTCTCCATTTCCAGTGAGCTTCCATTCTTCTTCTTCATAGCTTCCATAGCTATCGGAGAGAAGAAGTATGTGGATACTTTGGGGCAATTTTTGAAGGCACCATTCACCTCCCTCTATTGCCATTTCCGATCCTACAGATATACTCTTATGCATAAGAGTAAGAAAATTATTTTACACCCAATGTTTGCTGAAGCCATTATTAAAGATGACATTGAATGATCTGAACGTGAGAAAAAGGATAATGCCAAAAGTAAGAATCAGACAGAAGCTAAAGAATATTTTCCACCTAAAAAGGAAGAAGCAAAAGAATCAAATGCTAAAAATAATGAAATTAAATTGAAAGGTGATGTTCTATTAGCTACTAAATTTGATTTCAAAGGCTTGGAAGTGGAAAATTCTATTTGCTATGCCTTGCTTTGCAAAGATGCTTTGTTTTACTTGAGAATTTGCTTGCATCTTTGCCTCTTACTATCATGAACCTTTTGCAGGAGTTTAATTATGTGTTTTCATCTAAAATACCCCCAGGGCTGCCACCTTTGAGCATCAAATTGACTTGATCTCGGGAGCTTCTTTGCCATATCGTGCACCATATAGGACTAATTCGGAGGAGACTAAGAAAATTCAGCGTTAAGTACAAAACTTGCTTGACAAAGGGTACGTACATGAAAGTCTTAGTCCTTGTGCTATGTGATTTTGGTTCCTAAGAAAATGGATTTTGGTGTATGTGTGTTGATTGTAGAGTGATTAATAATATCACTATTAGATATCATCATCCTTTTCCTAACTTAGATGGTATGCTCGATGAGTTGTGTGGCTCTCCTATTTTCTCTAAAGTTGACTTGTGTAGTGGATACCACCAAATTAGAATAAAACTTAGAGATGAATGGAAGACTGTATTTAAAACTAAGTTCAGGTTATATGAGTGGCTAGTGGTGCCTTGTGGTTTAACTAATGTACCTAACACATTCATGAGATTAATGAACGAAGTTTTACATATTTTTATTGGTAAATTTATGGTAGTTTACTTTGATGATATATTAATTTATAGCAAATCACTTGATGAACACCTTGGACACTTACGTGCAGTTTTTGTTACTTTGAGAGACGCACGTTTGTTTTGTAATCTTGAAAAGTACACCTTTTGCACCGATCAAGTTTATTTTCTTGACTATATTGTTACTCTACAGGGAATTGAGGTAGATGAATCAAGATTGAAGCTATAAATTGTTGACCGACACCACATACGGTCGCACAAGTGCGAAGCTTTCATGGACTTGCTATATTCTATCGCTGCTTTATGAAAGATTTCAGCATCACCGCACCACTTAGTGAATTGATGAATAAATGTCTTTCTTTCAAATGGGGACAAGCGCAAGAAGAAGCTTTCAACGTTCTCAAAGAAAAGCTCACAAATGCATCATTACTTCAACTTCCTGACTTTGGTAAGACTTTTAAATTTGAGTGTAATGTTAGTGGAATTAAAATTGGTGGTGTGTTGATACAAGAAGGTAAATATGTTGCTTATTTCGACGAGAAATTGAGTGGGTCTAGTTTGAACTATTCAACTTATGATAAAGAATTGTATGCTCTAGTTTGAACTTTAGAAACATGGCAACATTATTTATGGCCTAAAGAATATGTTATACATTCTGATCATAAATCTTTGAAGCATATTAGAAGTCAATCTAAACTGAACCATAGACATGCATGTTGGGTTGAATTTATTGAATCTTTATCTTACATCATTAAACATAAGAAAGAAAACGAAAATGTGATTGCTGATACTTTGTCTAGACGAGATACTTTGTTGTCTCAACTTGGTTATAGAATTTTGGGCTTGCATACAATAAAAGATTTATATGCTTCTGATGATGAATTAAAAGATGCCATGTCTAATTGTAAAGATGGTAAAAGCTAAAAGAAATTTATTTTTAATAACAGTTTCTTATTTAGAGCTAACAAGTTATGCATTCCATCTAGCTCCGTTCGTCTTTTGTTAGTATAGGAGGTACATGGAGGAGGATTAATGGTACACTTTGGCATCAAAAAAATGAAGGACATGTTTGCTAAACACTTCTATTGGCCAAGAATGAGGCGCGATGTTGAACGCTATATTTCACGATGCACTACATGCCAAACAACTAAGTTACAACTGTATCCACATGGCTTATATATGCCTCTTCCTATTCGTAGTATTCCTTGGGAGGATATTTCTATTGATTTTATTTTAGGATTGCCTAGGACAAAGATAAGGAGGTGTAGGACCAGACAGGGTATTCACTTAACCCTTCTTCTCCAATAGCTACTTAGCTACGAAGACTAGGGTTACAAGCTCGCTTGAAAACCAAGAAGAGAGACCGAACCGAGCAAGAACAGTAAGATGGTCGAATGACAAAAGGTTGATTGTTCGTATGTTCAGAAATCCTATAGTTTGACCAGCCTGGGAAGAGTCTGTCAACGTGGTCATAAGTCTTAATAACGTGGTCGATAACTGACCGAGAGAACGTCTATCCGACTACACGACAAAAGGACAATGTGGTCGGTGGTCGATAACACCTGAGACCAGACCTGACGAGATCATAAAAAGTTGCAGTTGAAACCGACGTAGTCGTAGACAACGTAATCAAGTGCCAACAAGTGGTCGAACAACCAACGTTGTTGTGAACACTCAGCTCTATGGTTGTAACCAACGTGGTCGTAAGCCAACGAGTGGTCGAACAACCAACGTGATCAAAACCAGACTGCACCTCAAAAGATCAACATCGTCGAAATAAGTGCGATGTAGTCTGGAACTTGATCTTGGTCGAAACCAACATACTCGTAAATCCAATCAACGTTCTAGACCGAAACTACACTAGCTACGACTGCATTAGTTCAGATTCAAAAGAAAACAAGGACCAACAGAACTGAACGTGGTCCAATAAGTTCTCGGAAGAACAGAGGAGAGGCAGTGAGGTGCACAACCGCAAAATCTAGATTCCGAATAACTTTTGATTCAAGGATCAACCGGTCATGAAACTTTGAACAAAGCAGGAATATGATCTCAAGAGGCTGCTTTAAGTTTTAATTGAAAACTCAGCAAGCAGAAAAAGATCTTTCTGCCAAAACTCCAAGAACACATAAAAGAAATGCTGAGAGAGAGAAATGACAATCTGACTAAGCAATTGGGAGTAGGATAGCGAAGAATAAAACACCAGGCAAGCCAGATTAACACCAAAAGAAACTGAAAGCAAACTCTCAGATCAAGAAAGGAAAGAGCCATCCAAATAATAGGGAGAGAGCACAACTGATACGACCACCACCAACTCAACTCCAAGCATACGAGCATGCACAGACAAAGAAAGAAAGATGATATATTGCTTTGGAAGTTGATTCTATAGCCACTCCATCCCGAAGGACCAAGAGCACAAGTGCTCCAAAAAAAACCCTAGCCCAAAACATGAACGCACGTAAGAAAAATAGAACACCCAAGAGACTACTAGATGGGTAGCCCTCCATCCCTTTTTATAGCCTCTAGATAGTGGGGATAACCCGTTAACCCCCTACCTACCACTGGGTTTTCTAACACACCCGCTAACACATACAGAAAAACAATGCTTTAACAGAACTGCCTCTTTTTCAGGTCTTGAGCAATTCACCAAAATGCCCTTCCACCACTTTCCAGGAAGCTTCCTGCTTTTCTTGCCGACCACACTTGCCACCACCTTGTAGCCTTAGTCATCTTTGGCTTCTCCTGACCGTTCTAGACCTCAACACTCGCCTATGTCTAGTCCCGATCCTTTCATGCCTTACCATAACCTAGCTCCAAAGTCCTGCAACCATCGCAACAAGTAAAGCATCACATAGCACCACACAATACACGGGAATCATCTATTTGCATAAATAGAATGTACTCAGAGAACAACCCAGCTGGTCTTGTACCACTTAGGACTACTCGGATGCACAAGACATGAGGCACTCGTAGCCTTAGAAGACGTTCTAGCTGTCTACGACCACTCAGCAAGTCGTTACAACCACCGCAAATACTGTTATGACCATGCAACAGGTGCTACGACCACGTAGCAGACACTACGACCATCGCTCACAGCAACTATGATTTTAGCAGACCTGGTCGCTACGACTTACAATCACACAGGCAGATCACTATGACCATCGACCACGTCTAGTAGAAGCTACGACCATTGACCACGGTCAGTTAGAGCTATGACTATCGACCATGGCCAGGTAGAGCTAAGACTATCGACCACGGCCAGTAGAAGCTATGACAATCGACCATGACCAGACAAAGCTACAACTATCAACCACGGCCAGACAGAGCTACGACTATCGACCATGAAGTCATAAATGTCTCTGCTGGACACCAAGTCGTAAAACCTACTGCCGATCACCAAGTCGTAAAACCTACTGCCGACCACCAAGCCGTAAAACCTACTGCCGACCACTAAGCTGTAAAATCGACTACCGACCACCAAGCCGTAAAAATGACTACCAACCACTAAGCTGTAAAAATGGCTGCCGACTTCAAAGTCGTAAGACCGGCTGCCAATCACAAAGTCGTAAAACCAGCTTTCAACCACAAAGTCGTAAAACCGACTGTCGACAACCAAGTCATAAAACCGACTGTCGACCGCATGGTCATAAATGCCACTACTGACCACATGGTCGTAAATGCCACCGCCGACCACATGGTCGTAAATGCTTAAGACCTCACAAATAGAGAGCCAACTTCTGCACAAACCTCAAAAACCAAATTCAATCTCTCTAAACCAAGGGTCAATTACTCATCACAAACATAGGGTGACCTCCACATGGTCTCACATGATACGATTTATTCCTTATCATAAGAGCAATGATGCTACACGTGTTGTTGATTTATTTTTTAGGGAGGTTGTTCGACTACATAGTGTGCCAAATACAATTATTTTGGATCGTGATGCGAAGTTTCTGAGTCACTTTTAGAGGACACTTTGGGGAAAACTAGGGACTAAGGTGCTATTTTCAATTACTTGTCATCTCCAAACTGATAGACAAATTGAAGTCATCAACCGTACCATATTAACAATATTGAGGGCTATTTTAAAGAAGAACTTGAAGATGTGGGAAGAATGTATATCTCACGTGGAGTTTACTTACAATCGCTCGCTGCATTCAACCACAAAGATGAGCTCTTTTCGGGTAGTATATGGCTATATCCCTCGCGCTCCAATTGATTTCTTACATCTACCATCTTCGGAGAGGGTATATTTAGATGTTAAGAAACATGCTAAATTTGTTTTTAAGTTGTATGAAATCATAAAAGAAAACATAGAGTGCATGAATGAGAAATATAGGGTTGCTAGTAGTAAAGATAAAAAGGAAATAATCTTTGAACATAGTGATTTTGTTTGGTTGCATTTGAGAAAAGATATATTTCCAGAATTGAGAAAGTCTAAGTTGATGCCTAGACCTGATGGTCCTTTTAAGATTATTAAAAAGATTAATGATAATGCATACAAGCTTGAGTTACCTGCAGAGTTTGGGGTTAGTCCTATATTTTATATTGCAGATTTGAAGCCATACTTAGGGGAAGAAGATAAGTTTGAGTCATAGACGACTCCAATTCAAGTAGGGGAGGATGATGAAGACATCACTTCCTTAGATACACACAACACTCATCCACAAGATGTTAAGCAAGAACTATGACGATGGCACGTGCACGACAGTTGAATTATCAAGTGAGCTCATTCCTAGAATTATTTAATTCGGCTTCTAAGAATGAGTTGCTGCCTGATGCATGTGATGTGTTTGTGCTTAGGAACATGAGCAAGAACCAAGAAGAGGCACATGGAGTCACAGACACGCTTAGGATGAACTTTGGAGGTCACCACATAACTTTAAGGCCAGAAAAACCAAGAATGAAAGCGGGGCATGTCCTAGAATCTAGTTCGGTCTCTAGAGATACTGTTGACTTCAAACGAGCATAGAAGATGCATACGGAGTTCAAATGAGGTGACCTTGGACTTGTTGGAAAGATTATCACATCCTCTTTCAAATGGTTCTAGTTTCATCTCAAAACTTCATCCGAGCACATCATAATCCACGAAACAATTTTGAATCAGTCCCAAACCTGGGCCCTAGGCCTTGTATCAGTTTGAGCCCAACTAGGAAGTTATAGTGGGATATTCCTCACCATCACGGATGTGCTCCCCATGTCGCTAGCCCCTCAAAAACTGCTAGGGATGCCACTTTTAGGGTTTATATTTGTTTAGATTGATTTTCATTCAGAAAACATCAGTAGTGTACTTGTGTCGACTAAACCAACTACAGCGACTTCAGGCTTCTCGATTGTTCAATAAAACTTCGTATTTCATTTGCAAATTCAGATCACGCTTATTTGTTTCTTGCTTGATTCTTGATTGCTTATAGAAAAGATCATCCGTGTTGGGCACGGTTGGTAACGACAAGAGTGTGATGTAGCGATTGCAGGACAAACTTAGTCATTTCGGTCAAGTAGCGTTATCATCAACGTCATATCAAACAATCGTAGTTATCGTTTCCATCAAAAGATCGGGCCAAATCCCCTCGTCACCGCACCGGTAGTTCGACCACCCCCAAAATCCGGTCGCACGGCCGGTCAAACTGCACACACACAGCAGTCAGATCGTCTCTGTAAGCCGGTTAGACTGCTATCAACCTGACAGCAAATCTGAAATATATAACCTTTCTTAAATTCAAATTTTAACTTGATATGATTACCAATTATTTAGTAAAAATAAACTATGGGCATTCTTAACGTGGATTTACACGCTCAGACGGAGAAAAAGAAGAGGGAAGCTCTCGTCATCGTCCGATCAAACTGCATTGCTCCATCGGCGTGAAGACCTAGCTAATTAACACGCGTCCCCTAGCTAGCTAGCTAGTCCGAAAATATGCATGCGTGGTCGGTCGATCAGGCTCAATCAATCAGTCAGATATGATCGACCAAATGCATTGATCGACCCAATTCTTTCTGTATATGTTGTGATACTTCAAGTAATCATCGACAGGGCAGATATATAGGAAATAGATGTAGATGCGATGCGATTGATGTTCGTAGGTCGTGGATCCAATTAAGGCGCCAACGCGTACGTACGTATACGCCATTTCGAACGTGACATTTGCCGGAGCTACACTACACGCGCATACACAAGACAGAATTCCAATATACTAGCTAAATGCCTGTGCATTGCTACGGATTAAAAGCACAGCCTCCAATCCCACTTCAATAAAAAAAATATATACAAAATACAAACGAAATGGGCTGATCTGGTTTAGACCTATTATCAGGTGGCCTAATCTACATTACCAGGTGGCCTAATCTACATCAAGTTTAATACATTCAAGCTGAAACCAAGTAATCCTGAGATGTTGGGCTCACATCAAGCGATCATTAACTGGAGCCTTGAGGCAGGTTTTAATGTCAAGTCCCTCTTGAGGACCAGACCGTTAAAGCAAAGGAGAACTGGTTTGGTACATTCGGTTATTCTCTGCCGTTCAATGTAGCCTATCCAACGGTTGTCATGGCTTTAACACCTCCGGTGTTTGTAAGTGGTGTGTAGGGATGGTGCTAGCGAAATGGGCAAATAAGTAATTTTGCCCGAGAACTAAGGTTGATCGGGTTGGGATGCACCACGGCTTCTCTCCTCACGACGGCAACCGTCGCGCTGATGCCCGGACTGTCGCTTTTATACCATGGGGAGCATCGGAAGACGACCTTCTCGAGGCTCCGAAGGTGCGTGATGCCCATAGGATAGTCGCTTGCTAGACAAGCGTAGAACTTGAACGCTAGGAGTTTCAGGTTCGGCATGGCCCCTGGCCCGAAGGTTACCCGTGGTACACGGGAATCAACGCAGAAGCTCTCAAGCCTTGCGAACCCTTCTTCACCGCTGATGGGGATCGGCTCTCTTGGGAGGACTTCAAACCTTACCACCAGAGTCTGCAGGTTGGGCATCTCCTTCCCAAGAAACTTGGCGCCATCCTCTCCAAGTTTGCAGAGCCTGATGTCCAAGGAGGAGAGAACCTTGAAGTATTCTTTGATCAGCGGCGGAATACGCATGTGTCTGCCGGGGACCTTGAATACCCCAACAAGTGGAGGCACCGTGCCCAAACCGAAACGAGCAAAAACCACGATGGACAGGACCTCCCTGCAGTCCTGCACCTTGCTAGCTTAGACGCCCTCAGGAAACTTGACACCTTGGCGGGAATCGTTGTCACCAGCAAGCACACCACACGCACTGATTTTGCAATCTGACCTTTGTGTCCCGTACGTCCAGAGTCTCCAGATGCTGCAGTCCGCCGATTTGCGGTGGAAGCTCGCTGATTGGCGGTCCACATATGTGCCCCAGATGAGCGTTCTGTAGATCCTCAACGTCTTCAAGCTCCAGCGCTCGCAGGCGTTCAAAACGCTTGAAGGGGACTGTACTTGCGTTCAACGTGAAGCTACCAAATTAATTGTACAGTTATACCCCTCGTTAATTAACGGCTAGATGCAGTGGAGGTGTTAACACCTTCAACACCTCTACGTGGACCGAACCAGACATGATTCCAGTCCCCAATAAACAGATTGCACCAGTTCTTGAACCTTGAAATATGGTATAGGATAAAGACTAATAACCTGCATGCTGTGACACTTTTGTAGGCCAGATGGGTGAGCCTGAAATGAAAAATCATGTCATCCCTAAGTTGACCAAATATGCACTGAGTACTAATGGCTGTCAATTACCTTATCCAACTCAACATGCCCAGGTGTAACTTTAAAACGGCCCCTTTGTTGTATAAGTGGAGGTTTCGATCTATCATCAGGGTCCTCGACATTTGATACTGCATTAAAATGAAGCATGTTAAAGCAATAAGCATAGGCCAGGTTTCCGTACCCATGGGAACTTATTCTGATGAGCCCAGGCTAAGTTAGCCTCTGTTTGATATTTTGAAACATTCAAAAAGAAACTGAGTTCTTGGTATTGGGGAAAAAGAATAAACAGACTGAGTTTTCAAAAAGGAATAAACAGACTGTAGGGATAAATATATTTCATTACCTGATGATTTAGGTGCCTTAGGAACAGCTTCAGGAGATGGTTCATCTGCTACTTGCAAGGCCCTCCATTGCATTTGTCACGGTTATGAATGTTAATTGGAATTTGCTGCTTAGAGCTGAAAGAACCAGATAAAGAACCAAACAAGCCATAAGTGTAGGTGGCAAAAAATAGAAGAGCATTGGTTCATAGGACAGAAACTCCATTGTTGTGGTAAAACCATGTACCTTTTTGTTTATTTTCATATAATGTTCTTTTTCGTAAATATATGCATCTTTACCTATTAGTTATGGCACCATACTGTCATGAATATGACTATAGATTACTTTTGGTTTTTTCTGCTTATTTACAAGACAAATGATTTAAGGTTACTTTTGGTTTTTGCTGTCTGTTTACGAGACAAATGATTTAAGTTTACAGAACGCTATGCAATAAACGGGAAAATAAAGTGCACTCATGCAGCTGTCATTTTGAACAGGAAAATTATTCTCACACACTACTGCTAGAAAATATGATAAAACTGGAAAAAAAACAAGCAAAGTAACTTGTTTCAAGACTACATCACCATCATTGGCACTGTTATCTAGTTGAGCTTTCATAGACAGTTACTGCAAGCTGCAATACCACCTCAGACAGTCATCTTATCAAAATCTTTAGACACCAAAAATACATATCCAGATTGTTAACTTTTTTCATTGATAGCACTTTTATAACGTGGTAATAAAGATCTTTCTGTCAGCACTTTCGTAACTTGTACATTCGTAGTGGCCTAGAATTCTTTGGCTCATCAAGTTTGGCCTAAATAAAACCAGCATGTGTTTGGCCCATTGAAACTATGAAATGCAGCCATTGATCAACTAAAACTGATTCTAGAACAAAATTCAAATCATTGGCCAGAAGGTGGTTGTTCAAATGTAGCATGCATTCTTTTGTCTGTAAGGTAGAACAAACCTCCCTTTGGATGGAAGAAATCCATCTGATGAGCAAGAACTAAAAGAAAACTTCCTTTCATGAGATGAGCTGGTTGGAATAGCATCAGAGTCTTTCTCTTGCAAGTCCAAATCACAGCTTTCCATAGTGTTGTGTTTCCTGACATGGCCATTTACAAGCACCCCATTTTTACCAACAGCGTCCCATCTTGGAAGTGCCTTGCTGAGAAACGATCAAGCTATTAGAACTTTCACTAAAATGGTATAAAATAAGAAAGGGTAAGTAGCATTACTTCGCTCCTTCAAAAGTAGAATTGTCAAAATAAACCTCACAAGAAAGCTCAAAATAAACCCGACGAGCCTGATCTAAACATCCACAGATTTGCACCGAGGAGCGGGGGAGGAAGAGGCAAGGGCGGATCGGAGGAGCGGGGGAGGAGGCGGCGGCGGCCGCGCGGGGTGGGGAGGAGGCGGTGGCGGAGCGGAGGAGCGGGGAGGACGAGGCGGCGGCGGAGCGGAGGAGGACGAGGTGGCGGCAGTGCGGGGTGGGGAGGAGGATGCGAGGGCGGAGCGGTTTCTGCGGAGGAGGCGAGGCGGAGCGGTTTCTGAGGGGCGGAGGCGACGGCGGCGGAGCGGAGGGGTGGGGAGGAGGAGGCGGCGGCGCGGGGTGGGGGGAGGAGGCAGCGGCGGCAGAGCGGGGGTGGGGAGGAGGAGGCGGCGGCGGCGCGGGGTGGGGGAGGAGGAGGCGGCGGCGGAGCGGAGGAGCGGGGAAGGAGGCGGCGGAGCGGAGGAACGGGGAAGGAGGCGGCGGCGGATGAGCGGGGGAGGCGGCGGCGGAGGAGCAGGGAGGGGAGGAGGCGCACGGGTTCGGTGGGGGAGGCAGGCGGCGGCGGAGGAGGAGCGGGGGAGTAGGCGGCGGCGCGGAGGGCAGGGGAGGAGGCGAGGGAGAAATCAAGGGAGGAAGCGCACGGGTTCGTGGGGGAGGCAGGCGCACGGGGGTCGGAGGGTGGGTGGGCCCGCGCGAGCACAGTCAAAAAAGCAATAAAAAGAGAAGGAAATATAGGATGCACCATCATCTTGAACTCTTCCTTTTTAAGGAGTAGAGATACAGAAGAACTAGCCAATTTGGTGAAGTACGTTTGTCCAATGTGTCACATGCAAAAGGACAAGTGTTAGATCAGGAGAGGAGAAGAAGGCCGGCCGGAAGACCACGTCAGGCCTATGACGAACTGTAGCCAGTAGGAAACGCCGGACCGGAACAGGCTGTCCTCGGTGCCTTGTCTCCTGGGGAATGGGGATCTCATCTTCTCTGGGTGAACTGGTTAATGGTTTACAATTTTTATTTTTAACATAAGTATTTATGTGATCGAATTAAATATTAATAAATTATTTTTAGAAAACTATTTTAATAAGCTGTTTTAAAACAAAAATAGAGAAATTGTTTCTCAAAATTATAAGTTTTCGTTACAAAAATCGAAATAGCTCTAGCTACACGTACCTAATCTAATGATGGATCATCGCCCCTCAGCAACAATTATTAGGCTAGTCTCAGTGGAAGTTTCATGTCTCAGTTTCCAACACACCCATATTTTGGAAACAGTGCAGAAGAGTTTCATCCCCATGAAACTCTCTCTACTCCCATGAAACTTTTATCATCTATCTTCATCAATACAGTACCATGTCAGCGTATTTAATGCCCATGAAACTCCATGAAACCCTCACTGAGACTGGCCTTAGTGAGTTTAGCTGTTTGGCATGGCAACGTGTCGGATGCTCGTGCTCTGCAAATTTAGTTTAGTTAGCATAGTGCACTGTACCAGATGGCCCACATGTAGGACTGTAAATGAGCTGAGTTCAAATGAGTCTAGCCTTCTAAACTTAAACTCGGTAGAAGCTCGAGCCGAGCTCGAGTTAGGGTTCAAACTTGAACCTGGGCTCGAACTCGGCTCAGCCTAAGCTCGAACTCGGCTCAGCCTAAGCTCGAACTCGGCTCGTTGTAACTGGATAACAATTAAAATAAATTATTATACACTAATTTTCAACAATAAGAAAAGTTCGAATTCGAATTCCACTTGAATAATCTCAATAATAGTCAAAATAATTCAAACATATACTAATTTTCAACAATAAGAAAAGTTCGAGTTCGAGTTCGGATCAGATAAGCTCCATAAGAGTTAATATGTATCACTATTTAAGTTCTAATCGAGACTCGTAAACTATTTGAGTTTGGCTTAGTGAATCTCGCGAGCTCGAGTTCAACTTATTTAAAGTTCGAGCCAAGCTCAAATTAAATCTAGAAGGAGCTAAGCTTAAATAGCTCGTAAATCTTGAGCTTTTTTTACCGCTTTATTCACGTACTAGCATAGAAGAAGTTTGTTGCAACGGACGAGCCAACACGGGATAATATGTCATGCAGCTATATATGCCAGTCCAAATGCCCGACTAATCAAACCCAACTTACAAGCAAGCCACGTACTGCACAAAACATTATTACTAGTATTATTTCTTTTTCTTTTCGATAATACACAAGCTATAATTTACAATATAACTTTAGGACTGATGCTGGTAATTAAAGAAGTGGATGATTTTTTAAAACTTTTCACTTAAAGTATTTAAAATCATTACTCAAATAATTATGATAACCACTAAGTTCAGATCACACCAACACAACGAGGTAAAACAAAACTAGCAATAAGAGCTAACAAAATCAACAGCCTTCCATAGGGCTGGTAAGACCGCCGTTGATGGGACAATCTGACCGCCAGTCTAAGACCCGTCACATCAGCTAGCTGGTCTGACCGCAAGTTTGGGCTTATTCTGACCGGTCCCCTATTTCTAGACCTAAAAAACCTCTTAGAACAAAAGTTCAAATTTCAAGAAATTGCTTAAATTTTATTCAAATACTTTCAAGTTTTGTATGAAGCTTGTTCAAGATAATAGAAACTTAAACCAATCAAGAATCACAAGGTTCTTGCTCAGGGTCACCAAATTGAAGAGAATCAAATCTAGAACACCAAAAACCCTAAATCTCAAATTACTTCTTGCTCATGGGGATCCAAAATATAATATCTTCCAGATATATTCTCACATGTCTTAGCAAGATAATTTAAGTAAGAGACTGGGTTAGAACTCCTACGAACCCGAAAACACAAATCAAACTCAGGAACAGGAACAACCAACCAAAAACACAAAAAAATATGATTAAGACAAAGTTTTGATCTATTTTAGCGAATCATGAGGTTTATATACTCATAAATGTTTATAAGATGCAGCCAAAGCAACACCCTTTTCTCTCTCAAGATCTCTCTCACACAATTATGGAAGAAGACAAGTTAGTAGAGCGAAAACCTTACCCTGAATCCTTGAGACTATCACCTCCTCTCCTCCCCTCTAAATTATCAGCACAACCATTAATGGGACCACCCAATAGTTTACCGGGAAATCAGTCAACTCCACTAACATAGATTTTACACACTCACATACACTTCTCAAAGTGCTTACAAGGATAAATCCACTAACACACTAGTGTTGGATCCACTTCATATAACTGAATCTATCATAACCCTAAACCACCTCCTTTGCGCCTCTCTGGTAGAGGTTTTGGTGTAGACCTCAAGTCCAGTTTCAGGCATTTTCCCAAAATGTCCTTGACAAATCTTCCAGGCACTTTTCCTTGACACCATCTTTATTTTCACCTCAAAGCATCTCCACATGCTTTGACATACAGTCTGTAGTGTCTATTGACTAGCCGTCACGTTTTCACGCATGCGGACTCCCCTGAACCGTCTCAATGTGCATCGGCCTCATCATTCGACACACTATATGCACTAACTCACCTCTCCACGATCTTTGTCTTCTCTGTGCTCTCCGCTTGAGCCACGTAATTTCCATGCACTCGAATAACGGTAGTCAAAATCATGTGTCATGAAATGCAACATAAACCCTCATGGCTCCCAAGCCATGAGCAGACCACAAGCCAACTCAGCTCCACTCACCTTGATCTTTAGCCACAACCACTGGTCTGACCGCTTCACGTCGGTCGGACTGCACTAGTCAAACTGCTAACCACTGGCCGGTCTGACCCACCACCCGATCCAACCGCCAACCATGGCCAATCCGACTGCTCATGCCCAACTCTAAAAACATGCTCTCTGGAATAAAGAAACCGTCAACTAGAAATCGGTCATATGGTCCCTACGGTTTGACTGCCCCTAAACTCAGGTCACACGAGACCACCAAACAGATCGCAATTCATAGGCCGGTCCAACCACTTCCTCCCAGAGGTCCGATTGGTCCCCTCAACCGGTCAAACCGCCAGCACTAACACTAAATTTGATTTTTTTTTCTAAAATCATTGCAAAATTCAAATTTAACTCAACTAAAATATCAATTATTCTTCATAAACACATCTTAGACCTAAATTAATACATAGTCTCTCAATAACTCGTCGTCCTTCGGTTGGACATACCCACCACCAGAGTTACATAGTAAAAATGCAAGCTTTCGTTGTGCCATGCTCATTTTTAAAAGCTACACAGTGGGAAAGCATCTGTAGAAACCTTATAGTACCCCTGTTTTGCAATCATCATCATGTTATCCAACGTTTGTTCCTCTTAGGACATGAATAATAGGATGATATAAGCTATCTATAAAAGATGTTACATAGGAATTTTGCTAAGGTGGATGAAAGAGAAGAGAAAAGAAAATCAACTGTAATTCTATAGATGGTTGAAACATAAAAAAATAACCTACTATAGATGGCTCGTGCCATTGTATCAGCGTTGCCTACAAATAGCCTACTATAGATGGTCTTTTGCCATTATATCAATAATGTCTATACTTTACAGATAATTCATTATAGACAACTCATTATAGATAACTTATAGATAATCAATTATAGAATGTTTCTTTATTATTATCTATGGATAATATGAAAGGGTGTCACTATACATGCCCTTGTATTTCATCCTGCCCATTCCGCTATCTTCGGCGCAGCAACACAGATATGAGAACGGATTGGGCCATTGGGACCAATTAGACATACGAGTGAGCGTGTGCTGGGCCAAAGCCCTTTGAGAAGCCAACCAGCTGTTCTTCGAGAACAAAAGCATGGATGGCCAGCAAAGTTGCTGAGGCCCATGCCTGCTGAACACCTACTTGCGACTTTTCGTGTTGAGATCTTTTTGTTTACCGGGAGTGAGTATTGTTGTGCAAACCACAGGAGCTCCATGAGCTGCAAGCCACGTAGTGCCAAATCACTCCATGAGCTGCAAGCCACGTAGTGCCAAATCACGTAGTGAGATCTTTTTGTTTACCGAAAGTGATGTGGAGTAGAAGCTGCAAGCCACGTGGTGCCAAATCACTCCATGAGCTCATCAGCATCAGAGCTGGAACATTAATTATTTGTTTTCGGCATATCCAAAATTCCAAAGTCGACGATCCGGTTCAGAATCATAGACACGGGATTATTCTCGTACGTACGTGATCCCTATCTATCGTAACAAAGGGAGCGATTGATGGGGTTGGTGACGATGGGATCGGTCGGATTCGTATCTTGATATTTTGTTAAATCAAAGCCGATTTTTCTCATCGCTACCGTGTAGATTGGTGAGCTGTTTGATTTGGTTGATCCAGGGCCGGCCCTGACTTTTTGGTGGCCCGGGGCGAAACAAAAAATGAGGCCCTCACCGGTTGTAAATATAATAAATAATATATCATTGTAGCTATATTATGAAAACTCATTGCTACTAATGATGTCACAATAATAAGTTTAAATACAAAAAACATACTGTCTGTCTTGCGTGTACGAGAAGCTGAGAACGTAGCGGTGGCATCGATTGATCGATTCGTCTTCCTGTATGTTTCTGCTAGAGGGCTCAGTGTTGCCTGGTTGGCAGTGGGCTACGGCCTCGTACTCAGGCCTGGTTGTATTGTTTTCATATTTGGGCTTGCTTGGAGGAGTGGAATTCTAAGAGAACTAAGACATTCGCAGGCTAAGTATATGGACTATATATACCTCCAGATGGGGGCCCCTGATTTTCTGAGGCCCAGGGCGGTCGCCCCGCAGGCACTGGCTCAAGGCCAGCCCTGGGTTGATCCAGTGAATATAACACATGCGTCCGTGTTTTGAAGTTGTACTCAACGCGCGTTCGCTGCATACAACATCCACGCCTAGCGAACTGGCCAGCTAGTGACACCGTAAAGGTCAAACAGCACATGCACCGCCACAATGTGCGTGCTCTGCACATGGAGAGCAGCAGTGCCGTGCGTGATTCCTTCGAAGTCAATGTCTGCATCTGGACGCCATGTCCACGACATGATGGCGCGTCGATCTGGTCACAAAAAAAATCTCAAATCTTACAGCTAAATATCCTTTAATCATGGCTGGTGAGTCAGTGCTAGATCAGTGGCTAAACAAAGAGAGGATAAGACGAGCACATCAGCCTAAGTTGTTGTTTCTTTTTCTTGCACACAAGTCTACTTTCTTAGTTTCTTTTCCTAGATGCAACTGCTAGGCTGGGCATGCGCATGGACCATGTGTCGTGCGACTCCACTCAGCCCCTCACCATTCACCACCCATTTGTACATAATAATGGATTAAACGAACAAAAATGATGGTTAGTGGCTCAATTATGCTCGATGCGTCTGCCATTACAGTTGCTAAATATGTGACAAAGCTAGGTCAGTGCAGGATCGATTCCACAAAAAAAAAACGCAAGTGGTGAATTAAACAAGCACAACCATGCACGTTAGTCAAATCAAGCTATTCCCCCACATGTTTTTGTTCACCGGTGCGCTGGTGGTGGGAGCGAGGATGCCATCCGGATTTAGCTTCTGCCTAGATTTTTTTTTACTATTTCTATATTTTATCTTTTTTATTTTTTTGAGTTTTTTTTGTCGATTTTTTCCCGTATTCATTTACATTATCCGTGATAGGATAACTTATTTTTTGTATTTTATTTTTTAAAATTTAGTTACACTAAATAAGTCACCATAAGCTACAGTATAATTTCAGCCAGCTATAGTAAATTTCAGCCATAAGCCAGCTTATTTTAGCCCAACCGAGCGGCACCTTAATTAGAGTAATGCGAATGCATGTGTCTATCTTCAGTGAACCCCTTTTGCCTCAACATTGCTAGTGTGTGTTAGATCTGAGATAACAATCAGAGGGGTGAATGATGTCTTTAAATTCAATCTCTCAAATGACATTTCAAACTTTTACTTCACTAGCTACTGGAAGTTAGGAAGATCAGATTTGCTCAGAAACAAAGAACTCACAAAAACGCAAACACAAACGGAGTTAACTCTTATGGACCAGTCAGACCGCTATGGGAGAGCAGTTGGACCGGCCTAATGGTTTGACCATTAGAGATGACCAGTTTGACTAGCCTCCGGTCAAACCGCATGTCTAGAGGCAATCGGACCACACACCTATTCCCAAAACGGGAAATCAGCCCGAGCTAAAACCGAAAATAGTGCAATCTTCAAAACGCATATCCAAATGATTTATAACTTTGTACACACCCTGCTGAGTATCTCAAGAATCTAATCCATTCAAGAATTGCATTGATCTTGGCTAAAGTTTCCACTTTTTCTTAAGACAAGCAATGTTGCACCAAAATCGGACAAAACTCAAGAACTTATGATATGACTTGCTTGTAGTTAAGGATAGCTAAGGTGGCTCTAGATGAGTTTCCACAAATCACGGTAAGAAAGAGCACCTAAAGATTCGAGACCAAAACCCTATGAGCAAGATTTCACTAGAAGGGCTTCAAATCGAACCAAATTGGGTAATCTTCAAGATTTTGCTATAGCTAATCCCTAGATAGATGTAATATGATCCTCATAAGGCATCATCATCACTTACACATTCGTGAAATCCAACAAGATTGAGAGGGAAGAAGAGACGGCAAAACATCAACCACAACAAGTGCAAAATCAACAAGAGCTAGAACACCTCACGTAGGATGATATTTGTTTGACTACCACCCCACCCTAGAGGACAGAGTTGTATCTCCCAAGAGCACTCACCTAAAACTTCCACCAAAAGAAAGTCTTCCTCAAAACCTTAGTGAATTGATGGTTGGTTAGCCACATGCATCCAACCCATTTCACTCATATAAATGGAGCAACCAACCCATATCTAACCCATTAAATCTACACACACCTAGTTTTACACTCATACATGACTTATACATACTTCTCAAAGCACATAAGCTCAAACTCGATAAGGAACAAGCTTCCCACCCACTTAGCTTCCTCAGTGTCTCCTTGACATAAGCCACTCTCTCAACACCCTCTAAGCGATGCGGTTTTGGTATTATCTATATTTTTGGTATTTTGGCTTCCCCACCAAAACACCCTTGCTTTGACCATGGACCTCACATCTTCTCCGAACCTACTAAGTGGTTATTTTCTGCTTTGCAAGTAATCTCATGCTTGCAATGTGTAGGGTCATCAATGGCTCAAGCATCGGCAAGTCTCGCCATGTTGGTTCCCTCTGACTATGCCTCAGTTGCACCAACTGTGTCATTCGATGAAGCATTGCTTGAACATTCCTTTCAACATCCCTTGTTTTCCTTATACCTTAATTAAGCTCAACCATCCCGTTCGACTTCCTTGACCGTACCTAGGGGTGAAAACAGATCAGATAGTACTTAAACCATATATGCACCCATATTTTTCTCGGATTCAAATATGAATCGGACAAACGTCGAATACGAATTTAGATCAGATTATACTCAAAATCGGATCGGATTCGACTTGTAACACCCCGCCCACTCACTGGGCCAAGATGCTACCACCTTTACTACTCTTACCAATTCATTAACACAGGAGAAATTAAAACCAACATTAACTTTATTCATTTTTACTGCGTTCAGATACAACATAGCATTTCTAGGGATTACTCTAGCCTAACAAAGCTAAAGTACACTGACAAAAGGGAATACAAAAGTGCTGCTAGTTCGTGCCGTTATTCCATGTGCTACTCCCGCCCGTGCTCGATCTCCTTAACGGTCACCTAAAAACATCAACAAGGCAAGGCTGAGTCCACCGACTCAGCAAGTACAAAGCAAAACAGCAAATAACAGGTTCATTCATTTAGACATAATCATTCCATTATCATTAACCACTTTCTCCATTTAGTCACTTTACGTTCCGATGAACTATTCACCATGCACATGCACATGCATCTCTTTCTCAACTCTTTAGCCTATACCGGTACAGCAGAGTGTGCACCCGTCGATGCCCACCCAGGCCCGCCCTGTTTCATGCGGGGACCTCAAGCCCGTCCTGTTTCATACGGGGAGCCAGCTCCACTCCCGTGGAGCGTCCACTCAACGTGGACCAACTTTCTCTCTTTTCATGACATGCATGCAATGCAAGTTCAATTATGCATATTAACATAGCATGTCTCAACACTCATCATTCATCATTTCTCAATATGCATTCCGAATATTGTTTGTCTTACCCCAACTGGTAAGTCATGCATCATCCGAAAATAGTAAACTTACCTCAACAAGTTAAGCAGTGTATCATATTCAATTTTTAACCGAAATCACTACCCGAATTCACCGCTTTACAAAGCACTTGCCTGGTTAGCCTCGGGAATGACGCGTGGACGGCTCCGACCCCGGGACCTCCACCTGCGTACACGTTAACCCGACTCAACGGCAAAACAAAAACCAGAACGGAAACGGAGAACGACGTCCCTAGCCCGTATCCCGATCTCGGGCATGAAATGCACGGGTTTTGAGGGACCTGTCGCGCAGGTGCCGAACCCCCCTTTTTTTCTCTCTCTTTTTTTTCTTCTCTTCCTTTTTTTTCATCTACCCGGCCGGCCGAACCGGCCTTTTTTTCTTTTTGGCCGATGGCCTTACCCCTCCACAAACCCCTCTCTCTCTCCACTCTATCTGGCCAAAGGCCATCTCTTCCTCTCCTAACTCTCTCTTTCCTCTCCTCAAACCGGCCGAACAGGCCTCGCCTGGGGCGGCACGGCGGCGCGCCAAGCCGGCCGGCGACCTCACCGCCGGCGGCCCCTCTCCTGCCGCCCCCTACCTCCCTCCGCCCTCTCTCTCGCTCCCTCTCTCCCTTCGCCGGCCGGGCCCGGGGCGGCGCATGGCCGGCTCGGCGTCGCCGGCCCCCATCCCGCCGCCGGCAGCCCCCCCGGCCTCCGCCTACCTCTCGCCTCCCCCTTCCTCGCGCGCGCAGCCGTCCGGCCGGGCCCCCCCAGGGCGACGCGGCGGCGCGTGGGTGCGCCGGCCGCCGGGCTGCCGGACCGCCGCGGCTCCTCCTCAACGCCGCCTCCTCTTGCTCTCCTACAGCGCCACTACTACTCGTCGTACTTTACCTGGTGCTTACCTGTGCTGGCCGAAATGGTGGCTTTGTGGGCTGTGCTTGTGCTTGGCTTCTTGGTTGGCAGTGAGAAGGGAATGGAGAGGGTGCTGCTACTGGCTCTGTCTTCTTTGCTATGCTCTTACCTTGGTTGTTGCTCTCGGTTGGGAAAGAAGGTGAAATGGGGCTTGGTCTCACGGCTGGGGAAATGAAATGGCTTTGCTCTTACCTTGACTGAAGATGAGGTGAGAAAATGAGACTTGGCCGCATGTTTCTAGCTTATAAGAGCACGGTTGGGGGTTGCCTTTTGCATTTGTGAAACGACCGGATCGCCCTCATTTAAACCCCATGCCCCTCTCACATACTTGCCTGCCCAAGGGCATTTTGGTCCAAGGCTATTGGTTTCTACTGCAGGGGTAAGCCGGTAAAAAGGTAAGATGAAGATTGCCGGATGATGAACACCCGAAACGCGAGACGGTGCCGACTGTCCCTAGGCGGTCCGGGAACCTCTGAGAGCGCTAAATATACGGCTCTCTAGACGGTGCCGACCGTCCTGGGATGGTCTGGGAACCTCTGTGCGCAACACTAAATCGATACTCTAAAAGGTCGATGGGTCTGACGGCAAACTACGTTTTTTATTCACTCTTTGTAAATCTGTGGTATTACACGACTATTTTTCAGATTTCAATAATTATTCATGAACTCTCCTATTTAAAATATGACACCGAAATGTTTTAACATTCTAAATTGATAAATAGCTGATTTTAACATGTAACTACATATTAAATGTTGACAGCAACAAATGAATAATTTATCTCACATATTGGTATAATGCTACTTCTGAGGACAACTTCATACCCTATGGCACAATGAAGTTTAGCAAATTGGTATTGATTTTATAGTAATTTTTATGCCCCTTTCCTCTAATTTATCACGTAATCAATTATCATTGGTATTATTGTACCACTAATCCTAACTAATTTTAGATATATTCAAATAAATAGGTTATAAACATATAAAATTTGGCTAAAAAGAGCATGCAAAAAAATTATTGGGGATGTGCCAAAATAAAAAAATATGAAATACCAAATTAGAGTCCAACATAACAATAGGTTGTCGAGATGATCAAAATGTAAATATAATATGCCCAATTTGGATGTCAAATGCAAAAGATACGTATTAGCTAACTATTGCTATTATATCTATTGAATTCGAATATCCGACTCTGAATCCATATCTTATTCGGATATCCAGCTCCGAAACCTCATTAGACCATACCATATTCGTATCCAACATCCCAGACTTTACCAGTTCAACATCCAAATTTGAATCCATTTTCTATTCAAATTCAATAGCCGGATAATCTGACCGAATTCGGTTTCATTTTCACCCCTAGACATACCTCAGCTTATCCCCGAACCTAAACCTAGTCCACGCCATCGACCATGGTTGCTTTCAAACTTTCTGCGTATCAAAGACCAAAAAATCATTTCTGGACATAAGTTCTTCATAACTTGACCCACGTTAGTACAATATGCTCCCTGCACCATGAATACAATAACTTTCGACTCCAAAACACAACACATGACCATTTTCCACAAAATTCTAAACCCCTTTCGGTTACCTTCAGATAAAGTTGGTCTGACTCCCATTGGGCGCCAATTAGACCGCTGGCCCTAGTTAGACCGCTCCTATAGCCAATTGGACCACTTGGGTTATGCACCCATAATACACCTCTCTGGAAAATATGTACCCCCAACTAGAGGCCAAAATGACTAAACCCTCAGCCATATCGCACTTTAAACACTATTACTACTACACTCGAAGATTTTGCATTAAATCGGGAAGGTTCAAAGCACTCAAAATCCGAAACTGTAGAGGGTTGGTCTGACCGTCAACATGTAGCCAGTCTGACCGCTCCCACTGATCAAACCACCCATTTGACTAGTCAGATTGCCAAGCACTAACAAGACTTAAAACTTGCAAACTCTCACAAATTTGAATTTCAACTCGGTATGATTTCTAATTGTTTAGCATATATAAAGCATGGATATTCTCGTCATAGTTCTATAATCACCCCCTTGATGAACACATGGGCAAAACCTCCAAAAATGCAAATAAGAGCACAATCGAGTTGATTTTAAAAAAACAAATTAATTTTACGAAAGAGAGCTCCACTTGATGTATAAGATGTATGCAAGACTAAAACAAACCAAGTGAGCAAGAAATGAGGTGAAGCAAATCTCACTCTAGATCCATATGAAAAAATAATTGTTCTATTTAACCTTGGTCATGGTCAAAAGAGATCAAGAAGATCAAAAAGTTCAAGAAAGCTACAAAAAGCTCAAAAAACCACTTTTAGCTCCTCCCCTTTCATGCAGATGCTCATTTTTACCATTTTATGATTAATTATTCCCTTATAGCAATTCTCACTCTTTTGGGCAAGATTATCCTCCCTTTAAAGTATAACGAGCATTTTTGACACAAATTCCCTCCTCCCTTTGATAATGGATTAATCAAGATTCAAATTCTTCTCGATTTAGTTAATATAATTGATTCAAGAGACAAATTCTCCCCATTTTGAAAAGTTTGAGGGACAAAGAGGAAATAGAACGAAGAGCATGATGCACATGGAATGGATGTAATTTATTCATTTTATCTTAACAAGGAGCTATGAAGAGTATCCATGTTGGTTCAAACAAGAATTATCACAAGCCATATAATAAGTAGAAGCTATTTGGATCATAAAAATTTGCATATAGCAAAGCATAACCAAGTTAGCATAAGATTATGAATTAAGTCAATTTGAGAGCATGTCAGAATAATCATAATCTTAGTTTAGCCAAAGGTATCCAATTATGAGCCAAACCATATCAATAAGCTAAATAGAACCAACAAGCTATAATTGAATCATTTTAGAGTTCTACAAGTTCAATATTGAATCATTTTATTTAAGCACTTAGATTTGAACACAATTAGAATATTTAGCACTTCTGAAAACAAATTTTGGCTATTGCTGCCATGTTTATCAATTCTTTGTTTATTTATATTTAATTAGCCATATGCTAGATCTCAAACTTTTGTCAACCATCCCAAGCAATAAGCTTGAAAGTATGGTCTTTCTCATTCAAAAATCCCACTGAGTTCATGACTAATGCAATGGCAGGCCGTCTCATGAAAAAGAATTGGTGAGATCAGTTTTTTCACACATAAAAAGCAATCATTTTTTATTTTAGTTTCTAGTTCAAGAACAATGAGGTACTCCTGAGCCCATAAGCAATACCTGACTATAGCCACAAAAACCTAGAAGAAGTAAACTCATGCTTCAACAAAGAACTAGCATATCTCAATTTAGATCCTAAATTGAAAAGAGAATATTTAACATGACATAATCATAAATGGATCACTAAAACAAAATTAGTCATAAGATCAAATATTGACGTGCTTTACTTCAAGTTTTGCATTTTTAGTTTATTAGTATGGTAAAGACCTAAGCTACACATGAAAGTCATTATAAATCAAGCTAAACTAGCAAAAATCATGGTAAGGAGAAATTTCTTGATAGCATATCACACATGAGTAATAGTAAGAGCTCCATGGATATTAACTAATGTTAGTTGTAGAAAAATAGATACGCAATATTTTATAATGAATACAACAAAAATTCAAACTCTCGCTTAAACCAAGTGAGAAAGTCAAATAACCCCAAACTTCTCGCAAGAAGTAAAATGAGAAAAATAAAAGGCTAAAGGATGTAAATAATTTAAAGCTCAAACTTGATACAAGAGCACAACTCTACCTTCTCAACAAGGTTTCTAAGGGAGGACAGCCAAAGAAAGACAAAATGATATCAGTTATGGAATTGATATCACTTGTAAAAAAGAAGTAAACCAATTGAAAAAATAGATACTAAGATAAGAAACTACAACCAATCGGAAGAGACTAGGGTCACCAAAACCTAAACAACAAACATAAAACACCTTGTCCAAATCACCACCCTCTACTCCACAAAGATCTCTAGGCCAAGAAAAAACTCAAGCTAAGGAGTGAATCGACAACTCTAGGTATCCCTGCTACTATATACTAGCAACTGAAGAAGCGTGCTTAACCTAGACAAGATATAAGACTCTAGAAGAACTAACGAAGAGGAGACACTCTTAAGAAAGACACAACTCAAAGAGACCAACCTATCCAAGTCTAGATCCACAACTAAACCCCAGATGTTAGCAATGATAAAAATGGGAATTGAGAATTTGAAAAAGATCAAGCAATTATATTGTAGTTGATGAAGAGGAAGCAGGAGCATGGTGTAGTGTCAAAGGTGATAGACACCACCAGAAGTCTATGTGAGGAAGATAAAAAAGAACATCCAAGATATCTATGATCTCCTCATCACATGAAACGTCTATCTCAAGGAGACAAGTCATCAGTGTCTCAGTACTAGGATTAGCGATAAGAGACTTAGGAATCCAGTACTAGAACACATGACATACAAGAATAGTAGTATATAAAACATAAGAGGGATTAGTATGAAAAACATGAGAATGCACATGAGCACTACCTAGACTTCTCTTGGGTTTTCTCATAGGTCCAATAGCAAAAGACCTACACTCAACTTGTCTAGTAGATACTCATGATCTAACCTTATCCTCATGGTATTCTATACTCCTACGCTGCTGAACACTAGAAAAGGAGTCATAGAAGCCATCTATAAACCTAGGCTTGGACTTGACACCAGGAACCACAATAGCTCTAGGCCTAGCTCTAGATGCATTCTAGACTGATGACACTCCGATAATGCCCTTCAAGGCTCGCACACACTATCTTTGCTCATGCTTTCCATTCTTGAAATAGAACTCGACAATATGGTCATCCTTCTTGCAAAAGATACATTGGCATTTGAGCTTTTGAGGGATCTTCCCTGATGAAGTAGAAGTACCAACAATGCTAGAAGGAGTTTAGGTAAATCCAGTTGACTTGAAAATTATCTTATTTGGCTTAGGTTGTTTTGCCTCAAACTTACTACTATCTAATGCTCTAACAATTTGAGGAGGGTGATTCTTGGAATGCTTAATAAAGTTGAATCCTAGACCTCTATTTTTGATACTCAAATTAGATTGGTCTAAGATCATGTTCAGATTCTTCTTGTCACCGAAAAATCTTTTCAATGTTTTCTTAAGGTAGTTATTTTTTTTGGCTACGTTGGCACATCTGGTATAGCCCATGTTCTTAGTTGCCATAGCATATCTCTCTTCATGGATAGCTACCTTTACATTCAAAGCCTCAAAGGACACACAAGAAGCATATTTAATCTTACCCAGTTGTTTCTCAAATTTGACTCTAAAAGATTTATGCATCTCATCTAAATTATTTTCAATCTTAGCGCAAAATGTACAAACAATAGAATCAATAGATTTCATATACAGCTATGGATAAGAGTTTTTTTTTCATTTTTACATTTATCTTCAAGTGTATTGTTAAGAGCTTTAATTTCATTAGTAAGCTTGGGGCAATTTTCACATGATTCACTTTTAGAATGAAGAAGTATTTTAGTCATTCCATTCATTTTTTACTCCCTAAACTCACAATATGAATATGAATATTTATGACTAAATTGAGACAAAATTTTAGTGGTGCTTTCTATTTTTAGCTCAAAAAAACGCAATTATGACATGAAGAAACTCTAGCACCTAAGGCACTAGAGCCTAAGCAATCAAGATCAGTGCTAAACTTCAAATGTGCTATTTTATCCTTAGCATCAATAAGCTGTTTCACAACTGAAGAACGAGTGTCCCCAAGCTTATCCAACTCCGAATGTAAAGCAAGACAATAATTATAGTTTTCATCATTAGGAATTAAAGATCTAAGCTTAGCAAGTTCTTCCTACAAGCTTTCAATTACACAATACTAACTCTCAATTTTCTTGCACTTCTTCTCAAGTTCACTGCCATAGTAAATAATTACATGTTGATATCATCGGTAGAAAAGGCATACCTCATCTGGATCATTGTAGATGGAACCATCGTCAGATACTTCCTCGGTAAGCACATGCTAGTGATGTCTGGGAACTCCTTCTTGCCTCGCCGGTCATCCTTATCGTCATCGGTCTATGTTGACTATCTCAAGAGTGGAAAGGGCCTGATTGACAAACTTGCGGTAATTGGGCTTCTTCGTCTTGTCACCGCAAGCTTGAGGAGACTTGTGGTACTTCTTCTCCTTCTTGTCCTTCAGCTTATGGCAGTTTGCTCGAATGTGGTTTGACCCACTATACTCAAAATAGAAGAATGGACCTCCTCTCTTTCTATTCCTCACATTGTGATAGATTTTTATGAATTTGGTAGATAGGAGGGCTAAGTTTTCCTCAGGTAGCTTCTCATGTTGCTCATCACTCAACTCAAACAAAGTGGACAAGGAAAATCTGGAAGAGTTAAAGTCCAACGATCTAGAAGACCCATTCTTCATAGGGTTAATCACAACTGCCATCGACCCTATCTTAGTGAGATGAGAGATAAAATCAATCTCATGTGTCTTCATCCTCGAGTAGAGCTTATCTAAGGTAAGCTCACTCATGAAGTGTTTTCATTGATACATGTAATCTTCATACCCCCAAACTTTCACACCTAAGGCGCCAAAATACTTGGCGTGCATTCTCAGACTCAAAATAAATAATGCCAACCACACGCAAATTGCTGAGAATCTTGGTGAACCCAGAAAACAACTCATCCAAAGATTCATTAGGCCTTTGCTCAAATATGGAGTACTATTTATTAAATTGATTCTGTCTCAATTCCTTGATCGTCGTAGAGCCCTTGTGGTAGTTAGTGAGGGTCCTCCAAATCTCATGAGCAGATATCAAGTGAGATACTCGATCAAACTCATATGTACCAAGCCCCTAAATCAAATAGTTGCCAACCTTATTGTTTGCCTCCATATTTGCAAGATTTGTCAAAGTGATCTGGTCATCGTCGAGTATGACATAAGCTCTCTTAACTTTCTCTCAAATTGGTTGCCCTTGGATCTGGATGTTGGATACCATCTGAGCCTTTCAATAGGGATAATCAATCCCATCAAAGACCAGTGGCTTGATGGAATACCAATCTGATGCCATTGCTCTTAGATTGGTTAATATCTATTAAGAAAAGCTAATTAGGTTATGTACCATTTGTTGAACCCGATATGGCAATCAGAGGGGTGAATGATACCTTCAAATTTAATCTCCTAAATGGTATTCCAAAACTATCACTTCACTAGCTATTGGAAGCTAGGAAGATTAGATTTGCTCACAAAAAAAGAACTCATAAAAGCGCAAATGCAAACAGAGATTAACTCCTTTGGATCAATCAGACCACTATGAGAGAGCGGTTGGACTGGCCTGGCAATCTAACCATTGGAGATGACCTATCTGATTGGGTTCTGGTCGGATCGTAGGCTTGGGGTCGGTTGGACCACACCTTTGTTCCTAGAATGGGAAATCAGCCCAAGTCAAAACAAAAAATGGTGCAATCTTTAAAATATATATCTAAATGATTTGAAACTTTGCATGCACCGTACTAAGGATCTCAAGAACCTAATTCATTCAATGATCGTATAGATCTTGGCTAAAGTTCCAACATTTCCTCAAGACAAGCAATGTTACATCAAACCAAACAAAACTCAAGAACTTGAGATATGACTTGCTTGTGGATTAATGATATCCAAGATAGCTCTATATGTGTTTTCAAATGTCATGGCAAGCAAGAACATCCAATGATTCGAGACTAAAACCCTAGAAATAATATTTCATTAGAAGGGCTTCAAATCAAACCAAATCAGGCAACCTTCAAGATCCTCCTATAGCTAGTCCCTAGATGGATGGACTATAATCCTCATAAGGCATTTTCATCACTTACAAAATTCTTGGAACCCAACAAAATCAAGAAACAAGGAGAGAAGGCAAAACTGTAGGGCTACGGGTAGGCTACGCTAGCGCAAATTAAAAAAAATTTTACCCGTAAACCAAGATCACTGCAGTTATAGATCACGGAATTACCACTAGACGCGCAGGTGCGGAATTGATGCAGCACGTCGGGGTAGAGTAGTCGTACTACGTCGATGCAGCACGTCGGGGCAGAGTAGTCGTACTACTTCCTCGTCCTCGTCGCGGCGTCCAATGTACAGCTCCTCTCTTGCGGTTCGTCCAAACGCTACAGATGCAGCGCCTCCACAGGTATCCACACGTGCGGGAGGAAGCGACGCACGCCGGACTACTAGATCCGCGCGAGCGACTTGGGCGTGGGAGGGGTGGCGGCCAGGGTTTGAGGAAGTCACGAAAAACTCATCCCTTAATCCTGTGCCCCTTGCCCTCCTTTTATAGACGTCCTTACAATGGGCTTCTACGAATGGAGGCCCATTAGGACTCAATGCCCAGTCTAATTCGGATCCAATCCGAATTAGGCTTCAGCCCTTAAGAGTGTGACCCTATAGGTTCACGTATGTTTAGACATGACGCGAGTACACATACTTGGTCAATAGTTGGTAGCGGCCTCTAGCAAGACGTGCCAACTCCTAAACATACACAAAGATCATATCGGACGAACCATCACAACTTTATGTACATGCAAATCCCTTTGCCTCACGATATTTGGTCGAGCTCCAAGCTGACCACTCTTTCTCGATCCTGTGATCCGGAATCCCTTACTAGGTTAACTCTTAACCTTAAGTAGCATGGCCATGCATTTCTGGATCCGATCACTCGAGGGGCCCAGAGATATCTCTCTCAGGTAGAGAGGGGCAAATCCCATCTCGACTGACCATGCCTCGCAGCATGCTTCATGACAAAACCCGAAAGCTACCTTTATAACTACCCAGTTACGGAGTAGCGTTTGATAGCCCCTAAGTAGGTCGATTCACATCTCAAGTACATGCGACAATCTCAGGTCTAAGGACAAGGCGTACACATTGTGTAGAGAGAGAACCATAAGTATAATTGTTATGTCTCATGTTGGGTCGGTCCAACCCCATGTTCTAAACATGTGTCCACATTATTGGTTTGACATCTCCATTCTCCATGTCTATGACCTGTGAAACATGGTCATCAACCGATACATGTGCTAATCCATTATTCACGTGTGTCCACACATGAACTTCGACTAGGGACAACTTTAGAATAACCATACAAGTAAAGAGTTTCACAAACAAGTCACATACTTGTTAATCAACACAAAGGCAATATTCAAGGAACATTTATTAAATCATGGATACAACGAAATATCATCATCTCTATGATTGCCTCTAGGGCATATTTCCAACAAAAACACCAACCACAACAAGTGCAAAATAAAGAAGCCTGTAATAGGTATGTTCACCAATGGCTCACGCATCGGTAGGCCTCTTCGTGCTGCTTCCCTCGACCATGTCTCACTTGCAACAACCACGTCATTCGATGAACTATTGCCTAAACCTTCCCTTCAACATCGCTAGTCTTTCTTGTACCTTAATTGAGCTCAACCATCCCTCTTAGCTTTCTTAATCGTATCTTAGCTCATCCCCGAGCATAGCCCCTGTCCACACCGTCGACCATGGTTGCTTCCAAACTTCCTACACATCAAATACCAAGAAATCTTTTCCAGACACAAGTTCCTCTCAGTTACCTTTAGACAAAGCCAGTCTAATCGCCATTGGGTGGCCAGTCAGATCGCTGGCTCTGGTCGAAATGCCCCCATGGCCGGTTGGACCGCTCAGGTTGTGCACCCACAACACACCTCTTTGAAAAAAATGTACCGCCAACTAGAAGCCGGTACGACCAAACCCTTGGTTGTACTGCACCCTAAACACCGGTACTACAACACTCGAAGATTTTGGATGAAATTGAGACGGATCAATACACTCAAAATTCAAAAGTGCATAGGGCCAGTTTAACCGCCAACTTGTGGCCGGTATGATTGCTCCTGCCAGTCAGATCGCCCATTTGGCCGGTCAGACCGCCAAGCCCTTAACAAGATTTAAAACTTGTAAAGTCTTGCAAATTCAAACTTTAACTTGATACGATTGCCAATTGTTCAGCACATATAAACCATAGACATTCACATTGATGTTATACATAGGATGTGTTATATGTTCTGGAGGTCCGAGCTATATTTCACGAAGGTACCTTTTCCAGTTCTTTTTATAAAAAAAACTGAAAACTTCTTCTAATTGTGTTGTGCATGGTTGAACAATTTCTGAACAAAAGGCACGCTAAATACCTTCTTTGAAACCTTACCTAAATTTATCTCGTGTTCTTGTCCTCTGCTTCTGCTTTTCTGATCTGGTAATATGTAAAATTAATTAATTGGTAACAAATTGATATATAGTACAGTGATTTGGAGATCTTGTCCCAACAAGATATTAGGTGCATGTTCCGATCTGATAAGAACATTGAATCTAATAATAGACAAGGTCACCAATCTAAAAAAAGGAAAGGACACTCGTAGTACCACATTAGTTGAAGAAAGAAAGGAAAACATCCATCCATACTTCCATAGCAACTTTTTGACGGGAAACTTCCATAGCAACTTGCAACAACCTTTCCCCTTTTTTTTCTTTTCTTTAGACAAATTTGGTTGCTTCTCGCCTTCTTGGAATGTATAATTCAGGTTGAATAGTCCAGGCTCAATAATTAAAGAGCACCTTTCTAGTCGTGGAACTTGTGCGTGTCTCCAGCACGAATCTCTTATCCTTTTCAGCAAGGTGACAAGAGCGGAACAACCAGGTGACTAGGTGAGGATGGAGGACGTGGAGCTGACATACAACCAACAGCTAGCAATCAGTAGCAAGAGATTGGACGGGCGGCGTTGTAGGCTTCTGGAGAAGTGCATCGCGCGCGATTGTCTTCACCGGGAACTCAAATGACACTGGTAAGATTTGTGTACTCTTGGAGGAGCAATCGTGGTAGTGCGGCCGTGTTTGGAATGCAAGAATTCTATCAGATACACAAACTCACATGAATTTTGTTTATGTAGAGCACTTTCTGTAGAGTATGCAACCATTTGTTCTGAACCTGAGATAGAAATGTTGTACTACGAAAGAAGTGCACACGGAGTGTTGAGTACATGTATGCACGTGAACCTTGTTCCAAACGTAGACAGATTTAGAGATATTGTCATTTGTCAATTCTTTTCAGTTTATATCTTAAAATTTTTTCAATAAATAAATGATACAGTTTCTTCATCGTTTTTAAGTGACACAGTCTTTTCGGAACGACTTATCAATTTATCGGCAATTAGTTTGTCCTCATAAGTATTCACGCTAAAACCAAAATCCATGAACAGCAACCATAAACCATCAGCCACAACCAAAAAAACACACCAATTTTCCACCACATGCACAGGACCGGCCTACCGACCTATTTGTTTCAGTCATTAGCACGTGTATGCAAGCTTGGTGCTCAACATGTTTGGATATTTTGAAATTGGAATACCTTCCTCTAGAATTGTCCATCGTGCAACCTATTTCGCTATAAGCTTTTGTTTGGTTAAGCGAAACGGAATCACTTCCCAGTTCCCACTGGCAACAAGCCACCAACAAAACAACTCATTTTACAAGAGGGAAAAATTAAATTTTTAGCATTGTAGTTGTTCCCCTAAAATTTGTTGGATGGCCACATTCTGCGCAAATTGGAATGCGTCCGAGTAGAATTGAGGTTTTAAGAGGAAATGTCCAAGGGGGACACACACACACACATGAGTGTGTGTGTTGGCCACTAACCCCATTAGCTGCAATACTCCATCCGTCCTGTAATATAAATTCTCATTCTTGAATTTTCCTATAATATAAGTTCATTGTAGAGGTTAAAGTTGTAGTTATTACAATATTTTCACTATATATATCTAATTTAATACTGAAAAATGTGTGAGTAGTTATAGTATATCATTTAATAGGGGTATACAGGGTCTAAGGTATTAACTTTTTCTTAAATTTAATATCTTTTTAATCTGTGTGTATAGTGAACTTTGGACTTATATCATGGACGGCCCCACTCCAACTAGTCTATGGCTGTGACTTTTAGTTTTTGGCTGAAATTGTATTGTAACACATGTTAGTTTTTTGAGAAAAAATAAAAATTGAAAAAAAAATGTTATATCCTCACGGACACTGCAAAGGAATAAGAAGAAAAAAGGCAAAAGGATTAAAAAAAAGCTGAAATTAGAAGTTGGTGTATTCTAAATGGTTTCTAGTTTAAATAAGCTGAAAATTAAAAAAAATCAGAGATTAAAGGCGTTTGGTGTGGGCCGTACTATTATTTAGCAGAAAAATAGGAGAGTGAGAAGAAAAGTTGATAGGGTTGGCAAGAAAAAAGGACAGGGAAACGGAAACCTGTCCAGCAGGCAGGGCGTGGCCCACCGAATATCCCGTCGGATAAACCCGAGCCAAGATGGCAATGGCACCCGCACCGGAATATTCCCGCCCCCGCACCACATTCGATTTCGACCTCCTCCACTCTTTATAAGGCCCCGTTCCTTGTTCGTTGCAACTCCATTGACAGCCATCGTTAACTCCTCGTCCTTGACCCGTGCCCAAATCCTCTAATACAACACGCCGTCGTCCTTGGCACGCACGGAGCTAGCTATTCAATTCTCATATCGATCAATCAATGGCTCTGCTCAAGGCCGCGCGCGTCGCCGACGTCCCCACCCTCGACGTCTTCCCTGACCTCGCCGCCGCCTCCCCCGCCCGCATCCTCGGTACGTACAGCACGCCCCGCCCCTACGTGCAAGCTAGCTAGCTAGCATGGGGGACGAAGAAGAGCGTCGTTTCCCTGAGATGACTGGTCGCTCCGTAATGTCTGGTCTGCAGACGTGGACCCGGAGGTGAAGCGCGCGGCGGTCGGCCGGTTCGCGGTGATCGGGCACCGCGGGAAGGGGATGAACGCGCTGGCGTCGCCCGACCGGCGGCTGCAGGAGGTGAAGGAGAACTCGGTCAGGTCCTTCAACGAGGCCGCGCGGTTCCCCGTCGACTACGTCGAGTTCGACGTCCAGGTAACCAAATTACTCATCGATTGCTCCGTTCTGTTACAGGCAACTAAATTGCTCGTCGGTTTGCTCCGTTCCGTTCCGCCGCTAATCTTTCTGGCTAGGGCTAGTACTTTTTGATCGCTACTAATATCTTTTAACTACAGTTAATATCTTTTAACTATAGCTGATACGTCTGATATATTAGACTAACTAATATAAATTAAAGTAAAAAATAATAAGCTAAAAAACCAAAAATAATGGCACTCTCGAGGCATTAGAGGAAATAAAAGGAATAGGAAGCGTTATGCGGTGGCTCTGGCGGCGTGCGCCTGGCCACCGCGGTGTGGGTGGGTTATACTCGGTGTAGTGGACTAGATCCAGATGCCTCCATGGGGATGCAGCTCTCGCCGGCCGGGGAGGAGGCGACGCGTAGCACGTCATGTAGATAGAGCGAGGGGAGCGGCGTCACGTGACGTCGCGCCGGTTGGACTCCGATCTCTGGGGAAGAGGACCTTGGCTCCAAGTTCGTCCCGGTGCGGGTTGTCCACGTGATTGTGGACCCGGGCAGCACCGAGGAGGCGACCGTCTTCGGATCTCACCGCCGAAGGGCCGACGGTAATCTCGAATTCGGACGGTGATCTGGGATTCGGGGCTCTCGCTGACTTTTTTTTTTATTTCTGGACAAACTCATATTAAATCTGGAGTTTTTTCAACCAGGGATGGAACTAGTACCGGGAAAAGGTGAAAATACCATCCATTCTAGTTATACAAGATGCTGATATCACAAATCAGCTAGGAGTTTTTATCTAAACTTTCCTAGAATAAAAAGGACTACCAGTCAATTGCGAGAAAATTAATGGGCTAGGGCCTACAACAGATATGGAGCATGAAACATTCGCCTTTGACCTCCAAGGTATGTAGCTAGGTTGGCCCACAAAATAGGGGTGGGTTCGACTTTTTTTGGCTTATGTATGGTGTTGTAGTATCAGTGTGTCTTTTTAAGATGGAGTTTATAAATTAATTATAGTAGATATTATACCGACTTTAGCTGTACTAACAAAAATCATATGCAATTGTCTCTTTTCGTAATCTCTCGCGAACAGTCAGAATTCAATAGTCATAAGCCAAAAAGTAGAAACCATAATTCAAAAGAATCCACCCTAGATAGTGTGGGTATGCAGAAGAAAAGGCCTTCTTTTCTTGTCTTGGAACACGACCACCTTGTTAGTTTGAGATAGCAACACTCACAGAAAGGTGAACCCAATAAACTCCAAGACGAACAATGGGTCTACCTATCTGCTCTTGTTATGGAATTTTCTACCAAAGTTCCTTTTGTGCGTGTCATACCACTTAATACGGTGTAATGACACTGTCATGTTGTGAGTTAAGATGATATATTGTTTTTTAAAAGATCGTAAGTGATAAAAAAATACATTATCCATGAACAAACAGACGGATGACCACCGCTTCAAAGTGTCATTACATTCAAGTGCTAATGCATAATGCTTATTGTAGACTTGAAATGTAGCTTGCTAGTTGCAACATAGAGGCTGTTCATTTGTTCTGTCCTTGCAACAATGACATCTAGATCGGGAGCCTCTGTCGTTTCCTTAACACCCCACCTTGGACTGCTCCAAAGCAAAAACAAAAAAAAGATCATATGTCTTGCGCACTAACACAAACATGGGGCAAGATATAGCGGAGACAGTTAGGAAAAACGATAGGTATTATTGGGTCCATTTGTTTGGAACCGTGAGCCTGGAAGCTAGTTCAGCTTTGCTGTCATTTTCTTTTCTATATAATAGAACACATAGAGAGTAAAATGTGTTTACCGTGTCATATTTGGACTTTTTATTGCGGCGTTAGGACTGCATGAATGTTTTCCGTTTGTAGTTTGCTTAGATGCGAAGCTTACTGAAAGTATTGAAAGAAGATACTGATTTATTTACTTTTGGTTCTTGCCCTTCTCTCTGTCTCTTCAATAATTCAGTATGCAAAGATGTTGAGAAGAGAACCGTGAATATCAAATTTTGTAGGTGACAAAGGACGGGTGCCCAATCATCTTCCACGACGACTTCATCTTTACTGAAGAAGATGTATGTTCATACCCTTTTATCGTATATGCAAATCACTTTCCATCATTTCTTTTGCCCTGATAGATTACAGTAGAAACCAAAACAACACACAAAAAAATTTACTATCGAACATTCTGTGATATAGCCATGGCATATCTCATCACTTTTGTACACAACCAACCTAACTCTCACAATGACTATCTATTTTCAGGGTAAAATTTCAGATAAGCGTGTCACAGATCTTCAGTTGGAAGACTTCCTACTGTATGGGCTACAAAATGAACAGGGAAAGGTATGGCAAAGCAACACTATGCTCATTGGAACATTGGGGGTTAAGTAGCACCTGATCACATTTTGCTTGCTGTTGAATTCAGAATGGAAAGCCCTTGCTGCGGAAAATGGAGGATGGTAGAATATTGAATTGGAATGTGCAATCAGATGATCCTGTTTGCACACTTCAGGAAGCGTTCGAGAAGGTCAATCCAAGATTGGGCTTCAACGTTGAGCTAAAATTTGACGACAATCTTGTATACCAGGAGGAAGAGCTCACTCGCATCCTCCAGAGCATCCTTACGGTAGGTATAGACGTATAGTGCCATATGTAGTGCATGCTTCTTCCAGAATTTTGCTGATTGATGCCTCTCTAAGACCTAACACCTTTTATTTGTCTTACTTATGATCAGGTGGTTTTTGAGTATGCCAAGGATAGGCCTATTCTTTTCTCAAGCTTCCAGCCTGATGCTGCACAGCTCATGCGAAGATTGCAAAGCACATACCCTGTAAGTACAATGGTACCTAATACATTGGAAGTATCACAACGGTAGTTTTCATACCATGAGCAGTACTAATTTTCTCATCCCTCAATCAGGTTTATTTCTTGACAAACGGAGGGACAGAAATCTACACTGACGTGAGGAGGAACTCGTTGGAAGAGGCCATCAAGCTATGCCTTGCCAGTGGGTTGGATGGAATCGTTTCTGAGGCCCGCGGTATATTCAGGCACCCAACTGCCATACCAAAGATCAAAGAGGCTAACCTCTCCTTACTGACTTATGGAACATTGAAGTAAGTACTGTACTTCACAAACTTTTGTAAAATTGCCCGAGTTGCAAGCTATCTAAATCTAAATGCTCAAAATTGCCAACCTTGTGCAAATGTGCAGTAATGTGCCGGAGGCAGTGTACATGCAGCACCTGATGGGGGTGAACGGAGTGATCGTTGACCTAGTGCAGGAGATCACCGAGGCTGTCTCCGAGCTCATCACCGTCCCGGAGCCTGACCTGGAAGTCGAGGACATGAGTAACCAGCTGGTGAAAGGTGCTGCGACGCCTAATTTCTCGCAGCGCGAGATTTCGTTCCTGCTGAGGCTTATCCCTGAGCTTGTGCAATAATGCATTGCCTTGCTGGTTTTAAATGTAACTGATTTGCATACAGGAAGAAGAAACCCTTGTGGAGGGTAGTACAAGTTTACATAGGTTGATGTCCTAAAGCGAGCCCTGGTCCTGTTTTATTTGTCCTGGGAGAGTTGGGGATTCATACATGGTGTAGCGAGGGGAGGGGGTCCAACTGAAACTATCTGACAAATTTTGGACCCCAGGAAGGAGTAGGAGTGTTGTATCAGTCACGGCGAGTTTTGAGTAAAGTCAAAATGTAATGTTGAATTTGGTATGAGCAGTACAACACTCTCAATATAACTATGGTGCGGTAGACGAGGTTATAGCATTATAGCAATAGCAGCCACTTGAAAGAGCAGAAGTTTCACTCAAAACTTTATTCCTGAAAGGATGCGACTATTTAGCAGGAACCGCCAGAAGGGTAGAGTGTTTCCCTATTTTCATACTCGTGAGTAAAGAAAATATTTTATACCTGATTCCATTAGGATATTTACCCCTAAGTATACGGGTAAACGGGCACAATTGCCATTCCTAATTTAACAGGGACGGCCATCTTATGGCAACGGCAGGTGTTGACAGGAAGATAAAACTTTGGGATCTTAGGAAGTATGAAGTTGTACATTCTTACGCTGCACGTGCTCAGTCCTTGGATTTCAGCGAGAAGGGGTTGTTGGCCTGTGGTAATGGATCTCTCAAGTAGAGATATACAGGGATACTGGGGGCCAGGACTATAAACTTTATATGAAGCATAGAATACCAAGAGGGATATTAGGCTGGGAAGGTTTTGTTCTGCCCTTATGAGGATATCTTGGGAATTGGGCACTCCATGGGCATTTCTTCCATCCTTGTTCCTGGATCTGGTAAACCAAACTTCGATACCTTTGTTGACAGCCAAGCAAAGGAGGGAGAAGGAGGTGCAAGCCCTCCTTAATAAGCTTCCACCAGAGACCAGTAAGACCTCCAAAGAAGAAAGAGAAGAAGACCAAGAAAGAGATTGAGGACGAGATGGAAGATGCTGTCGAGGCCGCCAAGAACACTGGGTTCAAGAAGACCAAGCGTAGGAGCAAACCCAGCAAGCGGGCCAAGAAGGAGGAAGAGGTTTTCAAAGCGAATAGGTCTTTCCTGGATAAATACAAGGAAAACAATGGGCGGCCTGACAAGAAACATCGGATAGGTGACGAGTGACGACGCCGAGCTGCCAAAAGCCTTGCAGCGGTTTGCCAAAAATAGGCAATCATGATCTTAGCACATTGCTTTTGAGTTTTTGCTGCGGTTTTTTATTTGTCATTAGTGTGCATTGTATCATGTAGCTGCCCAGTATCTCAAATTTGCTTCCATGTAAACTTTCACATGAGGAAATAGTGCACAAAAGAATGCACCGATTTTTTGTTCTGAACCTTTGATATTTGAGTTGTGCATGATCTTCCAGGTTGAAATTCAGCTCGCTTATTTTTCTTTTACAGTTGACATCCTTTTATTTCTGATGATGAGGTTGAGGTTTGGGAGGTTTGTTTTTGAGGGATTCCAATGGTGGATCCTGGGACCCAGAAAACAATTGTATTGGTAGTGCTTCGTCGGTGTCAAAGACTCAAAATTCACTATGCCAGTTTTTATGTGCTGAGCTTCAATTCTTGTGGTGACCACATTGGGAATGCTATTGCTTAGACATTTTTCAGTCACCATTCTTGGCATCAATTTAGTTCCTCGCTTTTGCAGCCTGTCTAGAAGGAAACATGTTTGTTGGTAGGGTTTGTCATCTCCCTATGACAGCATTTCCTGAAAGTAGTAATTAAAATCTAGATGGCTGAAATCTCATAAAAAAAAACGAAATACGTCAGCTAAACTTCCCTACTGTTTTTGTGGTTGGTCAGTAAGGCTGCGAAGAATGCTGTTCAAGTCTATGTCGTACAGTGCGTGCTCTCCATGGCAGAGAGTGCACTCTTGCCGTCGTGCAAGGAGAAAGGAGTGGAAAAGTTCTTGAAAGGAGTTTTCAAGGACAAGTAGGAGAGTGTGTGCAGAGGAATGCGAAGCCATCGTGAAGCACAATTTTCTTTTGAAAACATGCTTCTCGTCGGGAGAGGTCGATGATTACAGGCTGAGTCAAACTACATTCGTCTAAACAATTTCGGTCATATCTATAACACATGAATTTTACACGGAACAATACAAACCCACTAAGAACTCGTTTGAAACGAAGTAATTTCGTAGGAATCAATCGAAACCATATTGTTTCTCGTTAAATTACTATAAAGTTCCCGTGTTCTAGACAAGTCTTAAAATTCTTTTTTGAATCCTCCGATTCAAACCAACTCATTCAAAAGCTGTCAAAATGTACCTAACTGTATTAGTTTAGTTCTGAATCTCCAGTTCTACCGCAAACAACATATATGTTCGCTTCCTCTCGAAAGAAAAAAAATATGTTGGCTTATATGATGATGTATTCAAAGCTATAAATCTTGAAAGTAGTAGGAATTAGCAATTTAGCACAAAAATAATTATGAACATGTTTAGACATACATTTTTGCATCTTATATGCAAAAGTTAGCCTGTCATTGGAAGAAAAATTTATCAAGTAAAATTGGGACGAAGGGTTGATAGCGATGAGCAAAGGACTAGGAATGAAAATGAATCAGAAACGATCAAATAGTCTCAAATACGAATACGAATCCGTATTTTTAAAATAAATACAAATACAAATTCGAATATTCTCGAATGCGAATACGAATCGAAATATGTACTTAATTCAATCGAATACGAATATCCTCCTATAATGTCTGTAACAAATCTCGGTAGAACAAATTCCTAGCGGTTTTGCTGGTTTTTCATCGGTTTTTGATCGGTTACTGGAACCGTTATTGGTTTCAAACCTTCCAAATTTAAATTTCAAATCACAAAATTTGTCTGATTTTTTTCTAGATTTCGGAAATTGATCTAATATGAATCGATTCTTATAAAGAAAATCAGCTCCAAAAGCACACCCGACCCACTTCTACTCCATTCTTCAATCTTCCTCATCATTCTTGTTAGTTGCGAATAGATTGTTGTCCGTCAAGTCTCCAGGGGGACTTTGCAGTGACGGTTGCCCCAGTCCTGCATCAGTTGCATTGGTAACCTGGGCATTACTGAAGTGGTGTCTTCCAAATCCAAGAGCACCATGTGCCCATGCTGGTGAAGTTGCTCCACCGTGATTGGGCCCACCTAAGCTGTATTTGGCTGTGAGGGTAGGTCAGTGATCTGCAGTTGCAGGGAAGTAGGTGGGATGGTGGATTTACTTATTTTGCCACTGGAAGCTTCAAAATGATGAGCTTCAGTTGAGAGCTTGATCAGTCTTGGGCTCCTGTGCAAATTCTAGACTGAGATAGGCATATGTTGCTTGCATCCAGAGGTGGGATCGACTAGAAATGAGACTGACCGAACTAGGGCCATATCTGAGTTCAATGGAGGATGCTCAGTAATTTCCTCAAGTCTGACCGAGGAAGAGCCCATGTGATCAGATCCTAGAATTGAAGAACCCATAAGGAAATTGAAACCAACAATACTTGTTGTCTCTGAGACGACCTCAGGGTAGAGAGGGCAGTGGTTAAAAGCAATGCTCCAGGTTCTTTTCAAGCTGAAATCAGACATTTGTGCAATGCATAGTTGATGGATGATCGGCCATCTCCAGTGAGCTTGAAATGATCTCTAAAGGGGTGGGTTAACACAGGCTAGAAAGCTTGTGATAGATTGATCGACAAAGTTGACGAATGTCAAATTAGGGAACTAAATAGCCCCAGAAGCATTATAATAAGCAGTAACTGCAGAAGACTGGATACCTGTAGGATCGAAATGGCAACAGAGGGGGAGTGAATGGTGCCTACAAAATTCCCCAAGTATCCACACGAACTCCTTCTCCGATAGGTATAGAAGCTATGAAGAAAGAAAATGAACGCTCACTGGAAATCTAAATAGGTCACAAACAGCAAGAAAAGCATATCAGAGAACAATGACCAAAAACCGGAAGTGAAACCGGTCTGACCACGATTGATTTTTAGTTTCAGATTTGGTTTTTCAATTTTTGTTTCTGTAGACTGACAAGCAAATGGCACAAGATATTCTCATTGTAAAAACAAAACTGAGGAGGAGACAAGAATCAACACTAAGGCACCTGACCAAAAACTAACCAGATCAGAAAAGCAAAACCAAAAGAAAAGCAAGGACAGAAAGAAGCTATTCAAAAGAGCAGGTGACAAAACAAAGTGAAAGTGGCGGTCTGGCTGCAAGATGGATGGTGGTCTGACTGCAGGTGAGAGAGCAATGTGACTGCCATGGAGACTTCGGTCTGACTGGAAACAGGGATAACGACAGCCAAAGATAGATACAGAGAGATATGAAACAGCAGCCAAAAACTGACCGGAAACAGGAAAAACAAAAACAGACTGAAAGCTGATCACAGATCACTGACCGAACAAGAACTAGACCGAAAATACACCAACACAGTAAAAACTTAAGAGGGAGGAAAAACAGAAAGTGATTGACCGGTAGCTGTTCTTCTCACATCAACAAATCAGATCTTCAAACTGAATAACTGACCCAACTCAGGAAGTGAAGAGTCAGATTTAAAGAACAATTCGGCAGTGAACTAGAAGAAGTAGGAAGCAGCTATTTACTGCAACTCCGAACTGAGAATAGACTGAAGATGAAAACGGTGAGTACCAGAGCAGCTGCCGACACCAGAGAACAGAACAGAACAGGCTTTTTAGGCTCAGTGTTGGTTCTGAAATTTAGTTCCCGAAAGCCAAAAAGCAGAGAGACAAGTCCTTGGCCAAAAGCCGATTGAGGCACAAATGAAATCGGAAACCAGAGAGGCCATAAGATGCAGATTAACTTGACAGACAACTAAGGGACCAAAAAGAAACCCCAGAACAGAAGCAGCTAGCAAAGCAGAAAAGCAAAACTGAAAGGAAGAGCACACCGAAAAGAAAAAAGGGTCAGGCAACACAGAAACAAATGACTGATTCTTGCCGGCACAGAAAGAACTACAGACTACCGAAAAACAAAGAAATGAAGAATGATTGCTGTTCTTCTCAGGACAAATGGACAAGAAACCAAACAGAATAGCAGAATGGACTCAGGAAACAAGAAAACATAAACTGAAAACAATTTCTATGCAAAAAATCAAGAGCGCCAACATCCTCTGCCTCCAAACCCTAGAAATCTTGAAACAGAGGAAACGCAGCAAATGGAATCTCGAGAAGAAAATTGCAATCAGAAAGTTTGCTCTCAGGCATTATCTGGCCAAGTGGGCCTGTGAAGCACTGTGCACGTGAGATGCGGGAATAAGAACCAACTTCTTGCAATCCAAGGAGAGATGCACCAAACAGGTCAAAATCTTGTGGCTTGAAGCAGTGTCAGCATCGTATTTGGGAATTGCAGAGAGAAGCAGTGTGACCCAAGCTAAAGCATCGAGAGCAGGAGCTAGCATAGGGATCATCATGCCTCAAGCGGGTGTAGGCTGCAAGGAAGAGGGCCATTTGAATTTTAAATAATCCAATTTAGAGAAGCTCGGCTTAATTTAAGAGCCCGAAGGAATTAGGGAAAACAGCTTGAAGACAGATAAATAAAAAAATTTCACAGAGATGTCCCCAATGTCTATGAAACGATGTTGCTCTAGGAATTTGATCAAGGGTTTATTAGCGAAAGAGACCCTCTTCTGAGCCTAGACGGGGAAGCAACATGATTCTTCTTGCGGGAAGAGGCTAACGTCCATTCATTCCTGTGCTCCCGAAGCCACAAACGATATTCTTTACAAAACTCAACACCACTTTCTCGCTAGGGATGAAAATGAGCTGCAAAATGCTTAGTGGTGAAGCTCTTCAAGGCACAAACTAACATACCCACTTGTTTAGAGAAAATTGAGAAGCAAAAACCATAATCGTACGCCCTGTTAGTCTAAAATCCCCCATCCTCTCTCCAAGACAACATTGGAGCACGTTTCCAACTGAATCCTCAGATAAACAGAAAGTAAAGCAGGAAAAGGTAGCTAGCAGCAGAAAATCATGCGAGGGAGGAGCGGGATGAACTGCAGTGCCAAACCTCGAGAAGATGATGTCTTCGAAACTTTTTCATGAGCAAAATCCAAGTTCGAGGAAAGGATCCCAACAGCCATCGGCTACTGCCCGGGAAGGAGGAATTGGATCATTGAGATTGTCCTCACACCTAGAGTTGGGGTAGTCCTCACGTGTGAGGAACTCAATGAAACCAGGCGCCACCCCCCTGTTGATTATGATAGCATAAGCTTACTAGAATTAGTAAATATTTTTGTAGCTAACAAGATTCCACGGGCAGCGCATCAACCGCAAACTGGCTTACCTTTCTGTTAAAACAAGGCTTCACAGTGGCTTATTGGCATGCCTTTTTATACTTGTGCAAGCATATTGGATTGATGCCAATTGACAACTAGAAAGCATACAACTACAATATCTCTACTCTAGAATTCTCTCTAAAATGTCTAGGATCTAGATATTTCTTACTTTCTTGTGAAGAGTTATCTAAATAACTAGCAATTACAAATGTATCTCCCCCGGATATTGCCAAAATTAATGGTGTTATTTAAGAGGGAGACAAGGACATACACAAAAGATTTTTAACCCCCCCCCCCCCCCCACCCACACACACACATCGTTGAATATAGCTCGGCCCCTTAAGTACATGGGCCTACTTTTCGTTTGCCACTCAAATGGGCTTGGAATGTCTCACGACCTGACCACTCTATAGATAGTCGACATCAGTGGGCGTTAAAGGCCCAGATATGCTAAGCCTACCAAATTACTAAAGGATAGGCTATTGCTGTCACCGAGGATAGAAATCCCAACCAGGCCCACGTTGGCGCTCGTGTCCACACAAAAAGCTTCGCCTCCAGCGATAACGCTTCCTCCCCGCGTGGACGAGCACCCACCACCTCACCTCGTGGACCGGTACACCCGATGCGTCTCTGTCCCTTTCTTTCATTGGTGCGTTTCACAGAGCTCACGGATGATCTGGTGAACTCTGTTCACATCCAGTTCGTTGGCGCTTGCACATGGCTGCAGTAGCAGAAAGAAGGGAACGAGAAATAGCACGCACAGGGGCAGAGAGAGAGAGAGAGAGAGAGAGAGAGAGAGGAAGAACCATCAAGTTCTAGGAGCAATCCGCGCTGGGAAGATCCTAAACCCGAAGTGAACCAAAGCAAATATGCAGTTGACATCTCGTGCTTCCTGTTAAGTTGAATATTTTGCATCCCCTTGTGTTCTTGTCTTCTTGGCTCTTGTTGGCCACCTGCTGGAGGGGAAAGAAAGAAGCTTATAGGATCTATCTCTAAGAAGTTGTCGATCTTTGTGTGGTGTCTAGTCCTCGTGTTTGGTGAAGTTCCTCTTGCGATTCTTCTTTGGTTTTAGTATTGTTGAAATGTATGTGATGTTTTGGATTCACTGATGTGAGTATGTGATGGACTGGGGTGTGATTTTGGGGGAGATAATGGTAGAGTAGGAACTTTAGTAGCGCCGCCATTGGGGCTGCCTACCAGGGCTGATGCCCCAGCTTGCCGCCGGCGAAATTCTCTGCCCCTCCTACGAAATTCTCATCCGTATTTTCTTGTGCAGGAAAGCATGCTTCTTTCTCCCTCTCCACCTCTGTGATGCATTGAACAAGAGCTGGGAGGGAATTCTGTTAATTTTGTAATGGCTGAGTGTTCCTTGGAAACACTGAGAGGGCAGTATCCAGGGAGATGGATCCAATCCAACAGCAGACTCTCCCCAAGGAATATCTCAATTAGGATGTCAAAGAGGTAGCTTTACTTCTGTTCTTTTTTTTTCTTGACAAGAATACTTCTGTGTTCTGTTGTTCTGGATCACCTTGAGTTGTTCGGTTGTGATGCACCTCTGCTCTTTCTTTATTTGCAGGAACTACATTCGCAAAATTCACCTTCCATGTCAGTCCAATTCAGCAAGAGAATGGAAAAGCGGCGCATTTACCCCTTTTTGTTTTCATGGAACGGGTTACAGGATGGAAACTGCAGTTAAATGTTATTTCTTGCAGTCGCTGATGGATTCTGAAAGTATGGTCTCACCAAATTTATTGTTGCTTTCCGATGAAGCTCTTCTAACTATTAGCATAGTTTTCGCGTATTTGGCTGGAGTTGTACCCTCTGGACAGGCATTTCCTCACACCAGAAATCATAGCACAGCAGCAAGCTCCTCTGATTCTGGTAGGTAAGAGTAGCTGCTTAAGTATCACTTCTAGATCTCAAAACGTTGGCTTAATTGGAAAAAACTTCTAATGCATTTTTCTTTTGCAATTGTTAGGGATGTGAAATGTTTACCTGACAGGACTACTGGGTTTGACCCTAGTGACACGTGGAGTGAAGTGCGAACTAAACTTTCCGATGCCTTACAAGCAAATGGTCAAGATGCCAGTTTGGATAGCAGAGATGATGAACTCAAGAGCGATAGGAAAAATTATCCTTTGAGTATGCTAGCAATTCATGGTGGTCCCAGGTTTCGGCTTCTTCTGGTTACGTTTCAGCTCCTTGAAATGGAGGCAAGAAGTGCACCATAAAACCTTTTCTTTATAATGTTCTGGGTATTATTATGCTGAAGATTGTCCATGCATACTTAACTTAGTTTAGATCTAGTACCTGAGTTTTTTTTTCCTGCTAAGAGGGTGACATTGTCCTTCTGTAGATTTTTGTTGGCTTCAAGTAGCATAGTACTCTTATGTTTTATCATTGTTTTTTTCATTATTCATTGGCTATTTGACTGGTTGTGCACTGTAACTTCTCGACTAAAGTGCAGTCAAAATCCAGATTTATTTTTCCTTCTAATTAGCAGTTGACCCAATTCTTTTAAGTTGTATAACATGTTAGAATTACATATGTTGAGTTGCTTTAAGGTGGTCAGGTCTCATGCAGGTAAGAAATGTGTCTGAAAGTTCTGAACTTGTAGACGGGGTCAGGTGGTTGCAAGTATCAACTATGTTGATAGACGGCTTGATTCAACCGGCATTTATGAAATGGATTGAAGAAGAACAAGCCTTGGAAAATGGCAAGATCAATGAAGTATGTCATCATTCTGAACTCTTCTGCATTTCTCCATATTGGCTATGCCCCCAAGTCTCTGATGTGTTTTTTCTATTCCAGAAGCTTATGACGATAATAAGTAGCAAAATAAAGGAGGATGACAGGATCTTGAAGCGGTTCAACAGATTAGGGAAATCTGAACTCTATTTGAATCTGCTCTATTTCCTAAGATTTGGTTCTGCAAGGTACTATTGACATGCCCTTGTTGATCCTTATGGGTCTCTTCTGTTCAATTTCTGTCGATTTGAACTCCATATCCTTCTTAGGAGGATCTGTAGATGTTTTTGGTTGAATGGTTGCTCTAAACTTATCTTCTTATTGTTGCCATTTGTTGAATGATATTCCTGAATCCAGGTCTGACAGTTATTTTGATGCTAAGTTTCTGGCTGAATATGGTGCAAGAATTTTGGAGGACCTGGTTATTTTCTTAGCTGATGTGATTGCTAGTATTTATCTAGAGCTTATGTCAGTTGATGGTGATATGTCTACCAAGGTTGTTGGATCCAGCATGGCTCTATGTTCTCTATCCACCAGAGAACTTCAAAAGCTGCGTAATGAGGTAATAGTTGTGGATAGTCCAAGTTGTTGCCTTTTTTTCATTTTCTGCGTAAAAAGATGGTAATTCTCCATACCTATTTGGAAATGCTTGTGCTTTGCTGTTCAAATGTGCTTTAGATGAGGCTATGAGGCTGTGAGCTGCGTGTTTACTGTGTTCTATCAATTTGTGAGCAGGGTTTCAAATCCAGCTGGCAGCTGGTAGCTTCCAAGAAATCACAAAAACATCTGGGTTTACATTTAATTTAAACATGAACTTCCGGTTCCTAGTGATAAATGGCTGGGAACACTTTTCAGTTCAATCTTGCATTTTGATTTGAGTCAGCAAACCTTCTGGTTTTTCCCCAGATCCAGAATTGGCTGGGAACAGGTACCATCGTAGGTCTTGGATATTTATACAGCTGGTTTTTGGAATCTTGTGTGTGAGTGCGCCTAAAGCAACACATTTATGCACAGTATGTTGGGAGCCAATGGTACCAGGCCAATTACGAGTGGGAATTTGATAAATCTGGTACTTCATAGTAAGGTTTTAAATCGAATTATGGATGGTTCATGCTTCATCTGGCCATGTTTCACATTATTCTATATTTTGAGAAGAAACATATGATATCATTATTGAGTGGGTTCTTTTGAACTGTGGTTTACGGTTTTTGAATTTTAGTTGTTTACGAAAGAGATTATGAAGAGAGAGATAGTCGCATATAATTTTGACCGGTACAACTCTAATCGGTATAATGTCTACTGCAATCGACTTGGAGACCTCGTCTTGAAAAGACGCACCGTTTAAAAGTAAGTTACTGTAGTAAAGTACAAAAGCCATAACCCATAAGCACTAAGCTATGCCGAACCCAGCCATTATACAGGAACACTTATTTCAGAATTTATTAGGGAAGACATGGAATTTTCAACTTTATAGCTTGCTGATTTACCCCTGTTTCACCTGATGTTGGTCAAAACCTTCTGCTTGCAGATGAGTTAAGTTAGAATGAGGCCTACAAATCTTTATATCCTACCCAGCTGGAAACCAGTTTTGACAGACTAACAACTTTCAAATCCATCCTCTCTTTTTTTTTCAGGAACACTTATTCTCATATAGTATTCTTATGTTATATCAACACTGTGAAGTTAACTATAACCAGCCTTCTCACCAGCATTGATTTACATTGGAAATTCAAGAATTAAATTGTAGCATGGGTGCATGAAATGCTGAGTTCCCAACATACTGTGTTGTGTCTCTATCTGGGGCAGAGCCCAATCGGCTCAGCTGGTGTCATAGGGCACTGGGTCCAAAAATAATAGTAGGTACAAGCCCATATGTACCATGTGTGCAACCCCTAGTCCAGAATGTGTGCACTCCGGACTAGCCCGCAACTGAGCCTCACGCCTTTGGCCCGTTGCGCGGCCCAATTGGCAGTCACTCAGACCGTGCAGCCCAAAAGTGTTAGGGTTTCAATCTGGGTTTGGGAAAACTGAATACATGATTAGTGTCAATGCATTTTGTTTAGTATTTTGATCGCTACTTCTTTATTATTGTACATTACCATCGGTTGCGTTGAATTATTGATGCTACAATGTTGCTTGAAAATTATATATATGTTGTTATATGTATAGTCATGCCTGGGTCATTTTTGTTCTAGTTCTGCCCCTGCTTCTATTATCATTTTTTTTAAACCTTGTAAGCCTTTCTGATTACCTAGCAAATATATTTAGGCGAACATCAAAGTACAAATCTCATGAATAATCTAATGCTTGGATTTGTTTAGTATTTTGATCGCTACTTCTTTATTATTGTACATTACCATCGGTTGCGTTGAATTATTGATGCTACAATGTTGCTTGAAAATTATATATATGTTGTTATATGTGTTATGAATATTGTGTGTATTGATATGAGACCCAATGGGCCATATATATAGGAGAGTACAAGAGATATAAGGAAACAAATAAGAGTCATATTCTATCTCTAATACCTTATCTCTAATATCCTTAACACCCCCCCACAAATGCAAGGCGTATGCAATAGCATTGCATTTGAAAAAGGGTTAATACTAAAACAAAAAATATCCAACTCCGAGTCGTGATAAAGTCGTCGTTGCGTGCAGTCGTCGAAGAAACTGTCAAATCAAGCCGAAGAGGAATAGATAGAAGCATGACGACACAGATCGAAGCCTGAGACGGCAGCGGCGCAGTGCACAAGAAGCGCAACGGAGGCGCAGTGCAAAAGAAACGCGGCGGCGCAATGCACAAGAAGCGCAACGGAGGCGCAGTGCAGAAGAAGCGCGGCGGCGCAATGCACAAGAAGCGCAACGGAGGCGCGGTGCAGAAGAAGCGCGGCGGCCTCATAGAGACTTCTACAATCTGCAGCAGCTCAAGGAAAAGAGCAACGGCTGCTGCCATGCAAAAGAGAATTCCTACACTTCTATGACTGACAATAAATTTGTGGACTCGCATGGCTTGGACGAACGAAAGATCAGAAACTACGGATTTTAGATGGACGCAACGAAAGACTCACGAAAAAGGACGAAAGACTGACTCCAAAGAACACGAGATACTAAAAAAAATCCACCAACACCTCTGTCCAAGACCAAGTAGTTGATGGAGCAGAGGAAGACGTAGAGAGCAGCAGTGCCCGAGACAAAGAAAGCCTTCCACCACCACAGTAACTGGCCCCACAGGAAATCTCCACTCTTCTTTATCTTTTCTCCCCTCTCGATCCCCCTCAGCTCCATTCACTCCCTCCCGATTCTCTCTCTCTGTCTCACTCCCCACCCGATTTCTTTCGCTCATCACGCCCGCGCGAGACACGGGTGGCGCGGAAGAGCGTGCGCGTCGGTGGAGCGGGCGCGGGGAGACGCGACGACGGCGCGGAGAGCCGAGGCGGCGTCGGCGCGGAGGAGCATGCGCGTCGGAGGAGCGGGCGCGGGGAGACGTGACGACGACGCGGAGAGCCGAGGCGGCGTCGGCGCGGAGGAGCGTGCGCGTCGGTGTGACGACCGGATCCGAGGCGCGACGGCCGGATCCAGGCTTGCCGACGGTGGAGTCGGCCGGATCCACGGGCGAGGAGGCTGGCCTGATGGAGGAGATGGCCGGATTCGGGGCGGGCGCAACGGGCGGCGGCGAAAGCGGCGAAGGCGGCCGACCGCACACGGCGACGGCGCAGAGGCCGGGAGGAGGAGGTGACGCAGCCCGGAGACGATGGAGCGGCAGCGGCTTCCGAAGGCGTCGGCGCGGCAGCGGCGGCCCGGAGGCGGCCGGATCTGGCGGGGATGGGCGGATCCGGCGCAGAGGAGGCGACCCGCTGGCGCGGGCGACGACGGCCGGATCTGGTGAGGAGCGGGCGGATCCGGGCGGGCGCTGGCGCGGGCGACGATGGCCAGACCGTCGAATCCGGCGTGGAGGCGGCCGGATCTGACGGATCCGGCGAGGAGCGGGCGGATCCGGCGGCGGCGGCGTCGGATCTGGCGGCGTTGACTTGGGCGAAGACAACCCGAGCGGCGGCGGCGGCGGCTCGAGCGGTGGAGATCCGGACGGATCGGCTCCAAGCGGCGGCGCCGATCTGACGACGACGAGGCGGCTCCAAGCGGGCGAACGAGGGGCGACCTCTCCAGGCGGAGGCTCGAGACAGCGGCCCGTGCGGCGGCGGCGGCCCGAGGCCGATGCGTCGGCGAGAAGCGGAAGGAGGTGGCCGGCCCCCCGGGAGTGGAGCACATTCCTCCCGGGGGCGGCGACGGCGGCGGCCGGCGGTGACCGGCGGCGGCCGGAGCGGAAGTAGATCGAGGTTAGGGTTTTAACCTAAGCTCTGATACCATGTTATGAATATTGTGTGTATTGATATGAGACCCAATGGGCCATATATATAGGAGAGTACAAGAGATATAAGGAAACAAATAAGAGTCCTATTCTATCTCTAATACCTTATCTCTAATATCCTTAACAATATGTATAGTCATGCCTAGTCATTTTTGTTCTAGTTCCGCCCCTGCTTCTATTGTCATTTTTTTAAACCTTATAAGCCTTTCTGATTACCTAGCAAATATATTTAGGTGAACATCAAGGTACAGATCTCATGAATAATCTAATGCTTGGATGAGTATTTGCCCTTTCAGTTCTCATGTTATGATGTTGTCCGATCTGTATTTGTTGATATTTTGAAGTTTTTACGAATATGTTTGTATTCCAATTTTCATGCACTTTCATATTTGGATAATTCCATGCTAATATCTATTATCTCTTTGAAGGTGGCAATTAATGGGTGGTTGCACCAGTATTTCGAGTCAGTAGTTTCAATGTACGAGGACAGGTTTGAGTTATATGTTCTATGCAGAAAAGTGTCTAAAAAGCCAGTAGATAATCAAGCTGAGAAGACTATTTGGTGGAGGCTTGCATTTGGGAAGCCTTCCACAGTTACTCTTATGGAGTATATTCACATAAGCCCATTTTCTCTTCCAGTGAGAAGGACAAAGGAATTAAGAGCTTTGACTGGATGGTATTCCCCAGCCCCTTCTCTGCTCTGTTTCACGAATTTCATATGCTTCTTGGATTAAGATATGGAGAATTTAAAAGGATAACATTGCCTTGTCTTTCTGTCACAGGAGGTATTACTTCAGCCTGTTCTTGGAGTTGTCAGATATTGCCATGCCTTTCTTAAGGGCTGTTGTCACTAAAGTTAGTGCCGCAGTGTCCTACTTCTGGGTGTCCATGATTGGAAGATCTCTGGGACTTATTTTCTCAGGGATAAGACAATCGCTCGGCTGGAGATAAACTAATGTTTCTTCAGTTTTGATTGACTCCTTTTTCCCCTCCACCCAACAACTACTGAACGATTTACTCTTCAATCTCTATTCAGTTTTGTCAACTGTTAGGAAACTTTTATGACCCCCAAGACGACTGTTTTTTTACCGCATCATGTAAGAAAGTTCATTAATTTGGCCAACGGTTGAGTGAATGATTTGGTATTCTGAGAATTACCGCAATTCACTTGCGTCTGCTGACAGCATTGTGAAGACAGTTGAGGACAAACGTACCAGAGTGCATCTTATGCTGTATTTAGCATTTTCATTTAGGATTCTTTGATATTTGCCATGCATCTAGACACAAAAAGGGGCGAGCTCCGAGCCTCAGGAGTTCAAAACGAGTTGAAGTGTCGTTGCCCGACAGTTCATGTCGTGATCAAATTAGATCAATGTTCCAGTAAAATCAACAAGTAACCCATAAGGGAGAGAGTGAGTGAGAATGAGACAGTAATTGTCCGATCCAAGAACTGGTGCAGAACCGCAGATAGCTAAACCAAAGGATAAAAAATTCTTCCATCAAAGAATCATAGTACATTGCTTTGCCGTTTTTGTTTCTTCTCATTCACAGGGCAGCCAGCAAAACGAAAGAATATTATGAATCGGAACCTACAATACACACCACTAAGTACATACAAAATTGTCCAAGAACAATCCGCATTTGGCAGCTAAGTGTCACAAGGTTTCTGCAGTGAAACGGGAGATGGTTAGATAGTTCATCACAAAATCATCTGTGAAAAGAAGCTGCAAAGGAAGACTTTAACAGCTCTAGATTTGTCATATTTGATAACATGCTCGCTAAGGATCACATATAACAACAGAAATGTCAGTTCTTAAGCACATGATGAAGATGAAATTGCAGTAACCCCTTTATATATGCAAGACAAACAAATAACAATAATAAAACCAACCAGTGCCAAATGAATGCACTAGCATCATAGTAAGTTATTAGTATGAGCCAGGTAATGCCATTCCCCATTCCAAGTAATAATGTAATTTGTGCACTACAGATTGTTACATGCTTTTTACTGGGAAAGAACACAATAATCATCGCTTCCATGCAAATAAGATAGAATAAAGCGAGCTCGTAACAATTGAGAAAAGCCCATATCAATCTTGAAAACAGTGATTGATAGCCAATGTCATGCGTGTTACAAGAATAGAAGGTATGCAAATGTAAAATATAGAGTGTATTGCAATAGCAGCCTATAGGGATATATATAGTATATGAGACATACAAGGACCCAAACCCTAGATAATAGGAAATGATCTAAATACCCTTAACACCCCCTCAAATATAAGGTGTATGCAATAGCATTACATTTGAAAATGGTTGACACTAAAATAGGGAAAATCCAAAGTCCGAGTCTTGAAATGTCGTCATAACGTGCAGCTCTTGAAAAATTGTGTCGAGTACCAACCATCCGGAATTGTGCAACAGCCCAAAAGCACAAAGTGCAGGGGCTGGGAAAGTAGAGGCAAGCGGAAGCAAAGTTGACCACCACAACACGATAAAGAGAACATAGAAGATGACATAAATAGAGAAAGCTGTCAAATATGAAGCTTGAATGTATTATGATGGTCCATGAGGCTCATATAGTATAAGAACACAAACCCTAGAATAATAGGAAAATACTTAAATACCTTTAACACCCCCCTCAAATGCAAGACTATGCAATAGCATTGCATTTAGAAAGGTTGTTACTAAAGTAGGAAAAATCCAAAGTCCGAGTCTTTGTCGTCATAGTGTATGGCTCTTTGAAAATTGTGATCTCCTCCCATCCGGAATCGTGTGGCAGCCTATAATGCACAAAGCGCTGGGCCGAGAAGGTAGAGGTAAGCGGGAGCAAAATCGACCGCGGTAACATGACGAATAGGATATGGAAGGTGACACAAGTAGAGAGCTGTCAAATCAAGCTAAAGAAGGAGATAGAAGCACAGCAACACAGATCGAAGCCCGAGACGGCGGCGGCGCAATGCACAAGAAGCGCAATAGAGGCGCGGTGCAGAAGAAGCGTGCCGGCCTTAGAAGCTCAGGGTGAAAGCTCACAGAGAAACGGCAGCATCAGAAAGACTTCTACGATCTGCAGCGGCTCAAAAAGAAGAGCGACGACTGTGGCTATGCGAAAGGAAGAAGATGACCACACTCATGCGAGAGGATAGACTGTGGCTAACAAAGTAACTAGTTGACTGACATATTTTGTGGACTCGCATGGCTTTGACGAACTAAAAAAGACAAATATCTAGCATCCTCAGCTCCAACATGTCAATGTGTGCTCTTGATTACCTCCACTTTCATGTTCCCTCAGCCAACACAAATACCTAATCCCCAATCCCCATCCCCATCCCCATCACCGCCACCTCGTCCCCTCATTTCTCTGCCCCCTCCACGCCCCCACCTGACTCCAGTGCCTTGCCTGCAAGAAACCCATGCGGAGGGAGGTGGTATGGAGTGGCCACGACAGCGAGGGGGGATGGCACGGCGGCCGAGAGGTGGCGGTTCGGATACGGCATGGTGGCCGGGAGATGGAGGAGGTGTGGCATGGCGTGGGCGACGTCGGGGGCGGTCGGATCCGGGGCGGCGGTGGCCGGATGTGAGGCGGGGACCGGCAGGCGGAGGTGGAGGGCAGCCGTAGGCTTTGGTGGCCCAAGCAGTAGCAGGAGGCACGATAGATCGAGCTCGGAGGCCTGGGGCGGTAGCGGCATCCAAAGGCAAAGGTGCGGGCACGGCGATAGCCGAAGGAGGCGGCGGGGTGGCTGGATTCGGGCACTAACAGAGCCAATCAACCTCATGCTCGCCGGATCTGGCACGGAGGCGGCCAGATTCGGGTAGGGCAAGGTCGGATCCAAGCTAGGGTGGTGCGGTGACGACGGAGAGGGCCGAATCCGGTGACAAAGAGCCCAGATCCAGGTGAGGCAATGGTCGGCGCAGCTGGGCGGAGCGGAGAGCCGAAGGCACAGGAGCCGGTAGCGCCCAGGAGGGCTGAGGTGGCGGCGGAGTCAACCGGAGCGGCGGGGGCCAAGGCAAGCTGCGGAGGGCCCAGAGATGGCAAATCCAGCGGCGAGGAGGCTGGCCGAGATAGTGGAGTCCGGATTCGACGCGGGCAACGATAGCCTAATGGAGGAGCCGCCGGATTCGACAGCGGTGGAGACGAGAGGGAGCCAGATCCGGTCGTATCTGGCTGGAGGAGGCGTTCGGATGCGAGCTGGAACTGGCACGGGCCGCCAGTGGTGCGGAGCCCGACGCGGGTCGAAGACGGCTAGATCTGGCGTAGTCTGGTGACATGGAGCACGAAGGAGGTTGAAGACAGCCGGATCTGGATGGAGGAAGATTGGAGGTGGGCGGATCCGAGGCAGCGGTGGCCACATCCAAGGTAATGACGGTTGGATCCAAGCAGGGGCAGAACCACACCCCGGGCAGGGTAGGCTTCAGCCTAGGGTGTGGAAAAATATCTAGTGTACAACCCGAGTAAATTCAATCCAGCCTGGGTAACATTTTCATGGTCCAACCCAGATAGCCTAGATCATTTCACCATTGAGCCTGAGGCGTAACCAAATCCTGGTTCCGCCACTGGATCCAAGGCAACGGCCGAGAGGAGGTCGATCTAGTTGGATCCGGTTTTGTGGCGGCCAGGAGGAAGCCCGACAGCGGCATGGCGTAGAGGCACGCTTGGGTGCAAGCCCGGGCAGGCACCGACACAGGGCGGGTGGAGGCCAGCAGCACAAGGCTCCGACGCGAGCGCAGGCTGGTGACACGGAGGAGGCTGGCAGCGAAGATCGCTCCTCCCAAGGGCAGCAGCAATGGAATGTGGATCGAGCTCTAGGACTCTGATACCATGTTACATGAATAGAAGGTATGCAAATGTCAAATGTAGAGTTGATCGTGCAAAAATAGCACACCCGCAAGTGCACGGGTTGCCACTGAAATAGCGGCGAGTGTCATGTTCTCCACAGGGACTAGACTGAGGCTACCGATCCTCGGCTAAAGCTAGGTCAATCGAAACGGGGGAGGAAAACTAAACTACCGAGCGAACTCTAACTCGCACAGACTAAACTACGAACGAACCAAGGACAACGGGACGAACGACCGTACGAATGGACGTCGTACGACCGAACGAACAAAACGACGACACAAACGACACGAAACACACACAAACTACAACGACTACAAGAACGATGACACGACTACCGACCGAACACGACCACCGATCGACGATCTAACTAACTATCGACCGCGAGACAAAAAGAGAGAGTCGAGAAGCATTGGGGGAGTCTAGAAGCAAAGAGGGAGAAACGGTCGACGGCTAACTAGACTACGACGGCACAACACTAAACACAGAACTACGAACGCATGCACGACTTTGCTAACGACCAACTGCGCATAGAAGAAAGGGGGAAGGTCGAGAAGCACAAGGGAGAAAGTAGAAGCACTAGGTGGGTCGAGACAGCAAGGGAAAGGGAGACGGTTGCCGGTTCGCTAATCCGCGCAAACAAACACAAGGAGACTAGCACCCGCACAAGAACAGGACACTAACTCTAAACACAGACAAAGACACTAACCCCTGACAGCATGTTAATGCTAATCAGACTAACACATATAACCACAAAACAAGGACTGGCAACAATAAGGCTAACACTATATTTAATGCCCACACATATCAGCGAACAAGACTACCATTGCTAAACAACTTTCAATAGCATTGACAGATTATATAACAACACAAAACATTGCACAGATCTCAAACCACAAACACAGATCAGTGAGCACATGCACAATGCACAAATTAATCCACATTCAATTACAGCATTTAGAGTTTAGAGAAAAATAAAGAGAAATGAGAAAAGTCAACCGAAGAAGAAGAGGTTGAAGCAGACGGGAAGCCGAGGAGGTGGTGATGTCGAGGCAGAGGTCGGCGTCGGTGAAGATGAGGAGCAGCAGAGGAGCGGCGCCGGCGTGGTAGAAGAGGAAGCGGAGAGGTTGTCGTCGGTGGAGAGGATGGAGATCGGTGCGGCCATGGGAGGAGGTGACGGCTCAGCAAGGGAGCAGCGTCGGTGCTGGCGTCGAAAAAGGTGTTGCTGAAGCTGGTGTGGTGGTGGCCGTAGAGGAGAGGGAAGAGGGAGTCGTGGCGCGGTGGCGCAGATCTGAGGGAGGCGGCGGAAGTAGGGCGGCGGTGTGGCTTGGTAGAACGAGAGAGGGAGGAGAGATAGCAAGGCGGCGGCGTTGAGGAGGATGGGGGCGGCGCACCGGAGAAGAGAAGGCGGCCGGTGGCAGAGGTGAAGGGGAGAAGGTAGCGCAGTGGAGCCGAGGGAGGAGAGGGGAAGTTGCCGGAGGGAGAGGGAAGGGCGGCCGTCGTCGGCGCAGTAGAAGAGGGAGGCGGCGCGGGTGAGGAGCAGGAGAAGCGGCGGCGGTGAAGAAGCAGGGAGGAGGCACGGTAGAGAGTTAGTGGGGGGCGCAGGATCTGGAGGGGCGGCGAGAAACGGTGGCCGGAGGCGGAGAAAGAAGGGGCGGCGCCGAGGTGGTGCGGCGTGGTGGAGATGGGAGGCGGAGCAGGCGGAGAAGGGAGGCACGATGGGGAGAGCAAGAGCTAAGACGGCGGCGGCGGCGCTGATGTGGAGAAGGTGGCGGCGCGGTGGAGAAGGGGAGCGCGGAGGTGGTGAGGTGTGGAGAAGGCAACAGGGCGGCCGCCGGCGAGGTAAGATGAGGACTGTGGCGCACGATGCAGAAGGAGAAGGGAAGTAGTGGCGCGGTGGCGAGCCGGCCTGGCCTCGCCGCCGGCCGGAGCTAGAGAAGGGGGGCAGGAAAGCACGCGGGGGCGAAGGGAGAAGAAGAAAAGCCAGGCTCAAAGATTCCAGGCGGCGGCGCTAGGGTTATGAGGGGATTGGGGTTTTCGGTAATTTGCGATTTAGCGCTTCCAGTTTTCGGAATTTGCAATCAAGTCCTTCCCCATTGTAATTTCTTCTGATTTAGGCCTCCGGAGCTCCGTTTTCTTCGCAGATAGACCCTACGTGTCCGAGACGACACGTACATCTGTATAGGGCAGTCCCAGAATGCCGAATTTGTCGTTTATGCGCCTAGATCGCGCTGGCCTGTGGAAAAAGCACAAAAAATGTAAAATCGTCCAATTTGAGCAATTAATTATGGAAATGCGTGTAAATGATGATAAATGGTCCCAAAATGCGAAGAATATAAGGGTAAAATGACGGCTAAATATATGCAAATATGACGCATGTCATACCGCCAAGCTTAAACTTTTACTTGTCCTCAAGTAAATGGCATGATATTATCGAACCCGGACAAAAAGTAATCATGAGGTAAAAGACTAATCAAATGCATGTAATAAGTCAAGCGACATACACAATGTATAATGAGATCATCTAACTTGAGTTTTGACTATCCAAGATGAGAATGAATATTTAAGCAAAGATGCCAAAGTGATAACTATAGCATTTGACCAAATCAAGTTGCACACACAAGTATCGACATACACTCAAGTGATCACATGAATCCAACCAAAATTGTAAGGTATTGGAACTAGGTATAACATCAAGAACGAGCATAGCAAAGAGTCATGCTAAGGCATTTGCTATTTGAGACAAAGAGACTAATACTCGCATGAAATTTATGAAAAAGCCCACACTTGAGCCATGATACCTAATTTTTGTTGATTTTTAGCAAATTTAAAACACAATGGGCACAAGTGCCGCTTATTCCAACCCTTGGGCTAGCTAGCCACTTATTCACACACTCGAACTTCACTTGGGCAATACTTTGCCACTTATTCGACACATTTTTGAAACCAATGTGACATAGTCACTTATTTCACACACTCACACATTACAAAACATTTTTTTCTTTTTCTTCTCTTTTTTCAGTTTTGATTAAGCATCTTTAACTAGTTTTCATTAATGCTAAGTAACACGTGTCTCGAGACATGGATACCTAGATAAATCAACCAAGTTATTGGCTCAAGATAGGACTACCCCTTTCACAAATTTTACATTCAAGCAAAGTATCAATATCTAAAATAACATATGCCAAAGCATGAAACTAAGATATGCTCATTCAAGAGGCTATGACTAGAACCAATTCAATCCGCAAATGGTTAAAACACATGCGTAACTCGCAATGAATCAAATGCTATAGGATCACAAGGCTTCTAAGCACATAATGGATAATAAACAAGACTCAAGCTCTAATATGATGCCAAGTGACTTAAGACATACAAGGAACTAGTGACGATATAGCTCAATTAAGAAAATTTCGACATGACCTTTCTTGATTAATCAAAGCAAGGGCTCACATGGCCAAGGTATACAATCAAGCATAACATGAGAGCAAATAGTAAAGGCCATATGTCATCACATAAGCATAATATGAAGCATAAGAGTGACCATATATCATCAACTACACGACAATAAGCTCAAATGCTCACAAATATAATACAAACATGCTAGAACATCATCCATACACATACAAGTCTTCCCCCAAGCTTAAATTGAGCAATGAATCAAGAATGCGCCTAAAGGGGTAAGAAACAGCTCACCGGGTATATATGATGTAGTGAAAGTAGACAAATCATCCCGTGGCTTCTCGCATATATAAGGATGAAGATCTAGCACGGGACCTGAAAAAAAAAGAAAAAAAGAGGAGAAACCAACAAAAACTAACAAAAGGAATGGAAATAAAAAGATAAAGAAATGCTCATTTGGATGTAGCGGGAGGAGGGCCAAGGACGGGACATGGAAAAGGCACATGTCCGCCCTCCTCATGAAGCAGCATGCCTCGAAATCCACCTGGATCCCAAGGGATATCGACTCGAACCATGTTCGCTCGTAGTCGATGGTAAACAAGCGTAACCCTGCAAATAGACTCAAAAACATGGCAAATATGTGTGATAGGGTCGACGCCCTCCAAGTCATCAATAGAATATCCAATCATGTAGGTATATCGATAAAGTACATCATGAGGTCTATCAGTGAGATAAGCACAACTAGTAATAGCATATGTCTCGTCAGGGCCAAAGAAATCAAACCTGAAGTGGTCGAGGAAGAGTTTCCAAACTACCTGAAGTGTAGGTGAAGTAGAATGTACGGTAGTAGAAACCTCCAGAGGGACGATGTCGACGAAGGAAGTAACTGGTGGTGGATCAATAGAAATATGCTCCTCCTCGACATCGGAAGCAGCCCCCTCATCAACATGCGAAACCTCAGAACTCAAAAGCATATCCATAATGAACTTGTCATTATCTGGCTCAATGATCTCTCTCTCAGAGTCAATAGGCGAAAGATCCGAATGAGGTGCCTCTAAGTGTGTCTGTGGTGTCTCCAACAATAGGCCATCGCTAGCAAGATCAGGTGTAAGACTAGTAGGCTGACACTCATCTCTATCCAGAACTATCTCCGTGGTGCTAATGGAAGGCTGTGAAACGGTAAAACTATCCACACAAGTAGACCTGGTGCTCATAATCGCCTCAATCTCATCCTGAATCGCCATCGCACGATCACCACCAGGAGGCACAGTCATCAGTTCCTTGCATAATGCATCAAGTCTGGCAGCCTGATCTACATGTGAAGGAGGTGGCTCATGAGACTGCTCTAAGGACTCAGACATAGGAACTGTAAACTGGCTCGGTGAAGGCATAGGTGAACTACAGGTAGGAGGTGTCGGATCTAATGAGAAGTCACTACTCATTCTTCTCTCGGAATCTCCTATAATCCTAGAAATCCTCTCCTCAAATCTGGTCAACTGATCGAGCTCAGGAGTAGGAGTCTGATGCTGAGGTATAGGATAGTGCTGGTGTGACCAATGAGAAATATCCTGATCTCCAAATTTAAAACCCTGCAATGGTGTACTAGAAGAAAAGGATGAAATATCAGGGCTGTTGTTTCCATATGACAGACTCGAGTGCTCAGGCCATCCAGGGTAATAAGTGTCAGGGAATGGCTCACTCGGCTGAGCAAAGCTCATCCCGTAACACTCTGGAGTGGACAAATAACCACACTGGCACTCAGCGGGTGAATGGCCCTGAAAACCACAAGTCTGGCATATAGGAACAACTGGAGAGTGGGCGCCTAATAAAGAACTGTAATGATCATGCCCGCTCTCTAACACAACTCCTCGCTCTAAAGCATAGCGCTCTAACTGACGAGACAATAGATTTACCTGTTCTTGAAGAGTATCATAAGTACTAGGGGTGCTCATATAACCACAAGAATTAGAATAGTAAGCCATAGCCTCAATAAGTACCAATATCAATCAACCTGCGAGAATGGATACGAAAAATTGCGCAAGAGAGAAATAACTAGGGAAAGGGTTAGGGGTTAGCGAGATATCACAAATATGAAAAATGACAAAATAAAAGACAGGTCAGCACAAACACAAAACAAGCAAAAGAAAACAAACGACCTAGTCTATAGCCTAACACTGTCGCTCTAAGCTAGTCCCCGGAAACGGCGCCAAAATACTTGATCGTGCAAAAATAGCACACCCGCAAGTGCACGGGTTGCCACTGAAATAGCGGTGAGTGTCGTGTTCTCCACAGGGACTAGACTGAGGCTACCGATCCTCGGCTAAAGCTAGGTCAATCAAAACGGGGGAGGAAAACTAAACTACCGAGCGAGCTCTAACTCGCACAGACTAAACTACGAACGAACCAAGGACAACGGGACGAACGACCGTACGAATGGACGTCGTACGACCGAACGAACAAAACGACGACACAAACGACACGAAACACACACAAACTACAACGACTACAAGAACGATGACACGACTACCGACCGAACACGACCACCGATCGACGATCTAACTAACTATCGACCGCAAGACAGAAAGAGAGAGTCGAGAAGCACTGGGGGAGTCTAGAAGCAAAGAGGGAGAAATGGTCGACGGCTAACTAGACTACGACGGCACAACACTAAACACAGAACTACGAACGCATGCACGACTTCGCTAACGACCAACCGCGCATAGAAGAAAGGGGGAAGGTCGAGAAGCACAAGGGAGAAAGTAGAAGCACTAGGTGGGTCGAGACAGCAAGGGAAATGGAGACGGTTGCCGGTTCGCTAATCCGCGCAAACAAACACAAGGAGACTAGCACCCGCACAAGAACATGACACTAACTCTAAACACAGACAAAGACACTAACCCCTGACAGCACGTTGATGCTAATCAGACTAACACATATAACCACAAAACAAGGACTGGCAACAATAAGGCTAACACTATATTTAATGCCCACACATATCAGCGAACAAGACTACCATTGCTAAACAACTTTCAACAGCATTGACAGATTATATAACAACACAAAACATTGCACAGATCTCAAACCACAAACACAGATCAGTGAGCACATGCACAATGCACAAATTAATCCACATTCAATTACAACATTTAGAGTTTAGAGAAAAATAAAGAGAAATGAGAAAAGTCAACCGAAGAAGAAGAGGTTGAAGCAGACGGGAAGTCGAGGAGGTGGTGATGTCGAGGCAGAGGTCGGCGTCGGTGAAGATGAGGAGCAGCAGAGGAGCGGCGCCGGCGTGGTAGAAGAGGAAGAAGCGGAGAGGTTGCCGTCGGTGGAGAGGATGGAGATCGGTGCGGCCGTGGGAGGAGGTGACGGCTCAGCAAGGGAGCAGCGTCGGCGCTGGCGTTGAAAAAGGTGTTGCTGAAGCCGGTGTGGTGGTGGCCGTAGAGGAGAGGGAAGAGGGAGCCGTGGCGCGGTGGCGCAGATCTGAGGGAGGCGACGGAAGTAGGGCGGCGGTGTGGCGTGGTAGAACGAGAAAGGGAGGAGAGATAGCAAGGCGGCGGCGTTGAGGAGGATGGGGGCGGCGCACCGGAGAAGAGAAGGCGGCCGGTGGCAGAGGTGAAGGGGAGAAGGTAGCGCAGTGGAGCCGAGGGAGGAGAGGGGAAGTTGCCGGAGGGAGAGGGAAGGGCGGCCGTCGTCGGCGCAGTAGAAGAGGGAGGCGGCGCGGGTGAGGAGCAGGAGAAGCGGCGGCGGTGAAGAAGCAGGGAGGAGGCACGGTAGAGAGGTAGTGGGGGGCGCAGGATCTGGAGGGGCGGCGGAGAAACGGTGGCCGGAGGCGGAGAAAGATGGGGCGGCGCCGAGGTGGTGCGGCGTGGTGGAGATGGGAGGCGGAGCAGGCGGAGAAGGGAGGCACGATGGGGAGAGGAAGAGCTAAGACGGCGGCGGCGGCGTCGCTGATGTGGAGAAGGTGGCGGCGCGGTGGAGAAGGGGAGCGTGGAGGTGGTGAGGTGTGGAGAAGGCAACAGGGCGGCCGCCGGCGAGGTAAGATGAGGACTGTGGCGCACGATGCAGAAGGAGAAGGGAAGTAGTGGCGCGGTGGCGAGCCGGCCTGGCCTCGCCGCCGGCCGGAGCTAGAGAAGGGGGCAGGAAAGCACGCGGGGGCGAAGGGAGAATAAGAAAAGCCAGGCTCAAAGATTCCAGGCGGCGGCGCTAGGGTTATGAGGGGATTGGGGTTTTCGGTTATTTGCGATTTAGCCCTTCCAGTTTTCAAAATTTGCAATCAAGTCCTTCCCCATCGTAATTTCTTCTGATTTAGGCCTCCGGAGCTCCGTTTTCTTCGCAGATAGATCCTACGTGTCCGAGACGACACGTACATCTGTATAGGGCAGTCCCAGAATGCCGAATTTGTCGTTTATGCGCCTAGATCGCGCCGGCCTGTGGAAAAAGCACAAAAAATGTAAAATAGTCCAATTTGAGCAATTAATTATGGAAATACGTGTAAATGATGATAAATGGTCCCAAAATGCGAAGAATATAAGGGTAAAATGACGGCTAAAGATATGCAAATATGACGCATATCAAGAGTGTATTGCAATAGCAGCCCATAGGGATACAAGGAATCAAACCCTAGACAATAGGAAATGACCTAAATGCTCTCGACAATGCAAACTTTCCAGGAACAATTTTGTATAAATTCTAAATTCTATCAGTGTCATTGAATTCAAGCAATCAAATCCTTTATAAACAATAAGTAATGGAAAGCCATAATCTGTCAGTAGCCACTTACCCTTTCTCGTTGTGCTCCCTGTGGCTGTTCTCGCTGTTGGCTGGTGGGACAAATCAGCCAATGACAACGGAGTCTGGCGGGGAAGAAACATCACTGCTCTCCCTGCTATGCGTAGCCTCCAATAGCTTATTCACAGTAATGATGGGTGTTCTTTGGCTGTTCGAGGGTATGGAGTAACTACGTGTCAACGCAGCAGGTGGTCGTGGTAGCGGCGAGGCTGTCTTCGATGTCGTTGGCGAGACACGGGCTGCCGCTGTAGGAGGTTGATGACGCTTTGATACCAGAGGACCAGAGTAGCCAACCAGACCAGAAGGCCGGAGGGGCTCCACATTGGCTGGAGGCCTAGGCAGCTCATGAAGCTCACTGATTTTTCGGGAAGCTGTTGGAAGTGGTGAGATCTTTGGGGAAATTTTCGGGGACACAGATGATGACTGCTGAGCATGGCCATGCAATTTTGCGGGCATCACATGAGGATAGCCCATGAATGACCTGTGATCAGTCTGAGAGAAGGGCTTGCTTGATCCTGCTTTGCTTGGAATTGGACCAGACCAATACTCCCTCTTCAACTTCTTACAATCAGAAGTGGAGTGGGAGTAGACTGATATCGCCTCGGTACCTGATGGCATTTTGATAGTACCACTATGCATGGTGCTCGCCTTATAATCTTTCATCAGTGGAGATGAATGCCACAAGTTCGTCGCACCATGAGGTTTACTTTCGAAAAATTGCGTTGAATGATGTGATCTGTGAGCACCTGCTGGTTTGGGATTGTTGGCATCGACTGGAGTTGGGAGTTTGTACAATTGCCTGGTTGAAGATGGTCTCATTTGCCGAAGCCTCTGTGTTTGATTGAGCAAATCGTCACAAAAAGTTGGAGCTGTATGTGCACTGAACTGAGGCTTCCCTTGTGGAGCTGCTAATTCTGCCTTGGTCTGTTTCACCTCTTCCTGAATATTAGCAGATACCAACATAAAGTAACTTCAGAATGTATCCACAGATACAGCATGTAGTTAACTTATCAATGTACGTGTTCTCGAAAAAACTTACCAAAGTACAAAACAACAAAAAGAAGGCAGAGAATGGTGAAGGGGCAAGGACAGATCAAATCCAGATCTAATTGTTGGGAGCACTTAAAAGAGTTTTGATTGAGAAAGTACTCTATGAAGCATGATTTGATGCCAAGACTACCGATTCGAGTACCAATGTGATAAGGACATCACTTTCTTGGATACACACAACACTCATCCACAAGATAATAAGCAAGGAGCTATAACGAGGGCACGTGTACGCCAATTGAATTATCAGGTGAGCTTGTTCCTAGGCTTGTATAATTCAACTTATGAGAATGAGTTGCTGCCAGATGCATGTGATGTAATTGTGCTTAGAAACATGGGCAAGGACCAAGAAAGTGCACATGGAGTCATGGACGTGCTTGGGATGAACATTGGAGGTCATCACATCACTTTGAGGCCAGGACTACCAAGAATGGAAGCTGGACATGTTCTACGATCCAATTCGGCCTCCGGATACAGCGCTGACTTCAAATGAGCATAGAAGATGCATACGGAGTCTAAATGAGGTGATTTTGGCTCGTTGGAAAGCTCTTGACGTCCACTTTCTAATGGTTCTAGTCCCATCTCAAAACTCCACCTGAGCTCGGCGTAAATTACAAAATAATTCTAAATCAGTTCCAAACCTGGGCCGTGGGCCTTGTATCAGTTTGAGCCCGACTGGAGAGTTGTAGTGGGATGTTCCCCACTCTCACGGACGTGCCCCCACATCCTTGGCACCATAAAAACTGCCAGCGACGCTGCTTTTAGGGTTTAGGCTTGTTTAGATTGATTTTCATTCTGAAAACATCAGTTGTGTACTTGTGTTGACGAGACCAACTACGGCGACTTCATGCCTCTTCGTTGTTCAATGAAACTTCGTATTTCATTCATAAATTCATATCGCGCTTATTTCTTTCTTGCTTGATTCGCGATTGCTTGCAGGAAAGATCATCCGTGTTGGACATAGTTGGTAACGACAAGGGTGTGGTGTAGCGATTGCAGGACAGACTTGGTCGTTTCGGTCAAGTAGCCTTGTCGTCAACGTCATATCAAACAATCGTAGTTATCGTTCTCATAGGAAGATCGGGCCAAATTCTCTCATCAGTTGGTATCAGAGTACAAGTTGCCCAGTGAGATTCCTATTTTAGATTTGTTTTTCGTACTTATAACTAGAAAATTACCCTACAAAAAATATTACGTTCATCAAAAAACACCGAAACCTAACCTTAGTTGTGCCTTTGCAATATCAGTGTCCGTTTTACCATGTTGAATTTTTGTCCATCGTTAAGTTCTAATTGTTGGTCTGAGTTTCGTGCTTTGATTTTAGTTTCGGGTATTGCATCTGAAGATAAAAAAATTGTGGGTTAGATCAAGGGTTTACCCCATCCTTGCTGCGGTTGCTCTTCGCTGCCGAGTTTGGAAAGGATTAGGTTTGTTTTTACCCCGCCAGATCGTTGGGAGCTAGATATCAACTCGGTTTTCACTTCTTGCTAGTTGGCCGAATCACCTGAGACAGAGTTGTGTTCGAGTTCTGATTTTGCTTAACTGAGTTCATGATAGTTTCGTGTAGCGTGCGCTAAAACAGTCATAACTTTTGCATACGAACTCGGATTGCAGCTTTCTTGGCTCATTGGAAAGCTAACAAAAAGTTACATTTGAAAATTCGTGATTGTATTCGTGAGGCTCCAAAAAAGTGAAAACCCCAAAAAAAATGTCTTTTAGGGTCTCAAAACGACATCTGAAGTTTTAGCATCCATTTTTGGCATTCGTTTACCATCTAGTTTGAGTTTTCTTTCATTCTAGATTGTGTAATCTTTGTTTCTAGATCATATTTTAGTGAGCTTAATATTTGTGTTGCTCTCAAAAAAAAGGGAAAAAAGAAAAAAAATGCAAGTGCAAAAAAAGCCGTAGAAGGTTAAAAAAAGAAGAAAAGAGGCAGGTGCAAAAAAGAAGAAGAAGAAAAGAGCCGCACAAGAAAAAAAACAAGAAAATTTTGCAGCATTGTTCATTTCTAGATTTTGAGCTCTCTTTATATAGCCCTTGTGTCGTCTAGCGTTTGCTTGCTTGAGCTAGGGTCGAGTACTAGTTTGTGCCAGCAGTTTAGGCGAGTACTTTGGACTATTATTCAGCTTGTGTAATTCTGAAATTGAATATTGCCATTCCTTTGCTACTTATATATTGGTTGTCCAAGCTCCACATACTACTAACCGAACAGATCTTGACGTATCGGCAATCGCTATACTCATCACTCTAGTCAAGTTACCATGAACCAGCCACCAGTTGTAACACCTGTTTTGCTTGGTAAGAATCTTGCAAGCATTTGATTTTGCTTGGTAAGAATCTTGCAAGCATTTGATAAGAGCTTGAGCGTGTGAGACTTCTGAAGCCTGCAACACCTAGTAGTTGATAGGGAGCTAACAATTTTTTTGTGAGTTTCTTGTGCTCTACTAATAATGGCAGGCTCACAAAATTCAAAACACAGTGGCAAGAATGATGACCAATCTTTTGAACTTGAGAGTGCCAAACCTCTCACTCCTCGCACATGGATGCTTGTGCAACACTTCAACCGCGAGGTCAACAAGAGAATAGAGGAGATCTACAATGTGTTGGATCGGCTCAATGACACCCTCAATACCATCAACAACAGAATTGAGAACCTTGAGCAACGTCCACCACCACCAGCTGCTCGACGTGCTTTGTTTCCCCTCACTGTTCGCGCAGGTGAGGATGATGATGTCGAAGAGAACAACAGTTATGCCGACACTGAAGTTACCTTTATAATAACCCAGTTATGGAGTAGTGTTTTATAGTAAACTCGAAAGTTACATTTATAATCACCTAGTTATGGAGTAGTGTTTTGCAACTTCTAAGTAAATTTTTACACATGTAGGAAATTGTGACAATCTAAGGTCTAAAGATTCTACATACACTATATATGAGACCAACTTATGGCATTTAAGAATATAACAATTCATGCAATGTGTTATAGTAGGTTAATCCAACACTATGTTCTCTAACGTATGTCCACATTATTGATTTGATATCTCCATATCCATGTTCTGTGAAACATGATTATCAATTATTACATGTGTTGATCTATAAATCATAATTATCCCATATAATGATTTAAGATCAGAGATAATTTAAAATAATATCAAAACATGAATAAAGTGTTCCACGAGCAAGTCACATATTTGTTGACCAATATAAAAGATATTTATTCAAAGAATAAAATTACATATTATTCAAAAGATCATAAACATAAATATGATATAATCATCTCCATGATTGCCTCTAGTGCATATTGTTAACAATCTTTCATTTGCACTAGAGTCAATCATGCAAGTATCTAATACCCATAATTCTTGTGTGTGCCTCATGCTTTGGCTGTAGTAGTGGCTTTCTCAACAATTAGAAATATTTAAATATGTGTGTACTTTGCATATCTTCATATCACCTCTATCAACAATCTTGTGAATGAGGTGAAAACACCGAAGTGTGTGCTTACATTTTTTATGTGATCTAGGCTCCTTGGCTTATGCAATGACTATACTATTATCATAATTGAGATCCATTGGACTAGAAGTACTAGAGGCCACACCAAGGTCAGAGATGAACTTCTTTATCTAAACAGCCTCCATTGCAGCTTCAGAAGTCGCAATATACTCCGCCCTCATTGTAGAATCAGCAATTCTCTTGTGCTTGAAACTTTTCCAGCTCACTACTCCATTAAGACAAAACATAAACTCAGATGCGATTAAAAATTATCTTTATCGGTTTGGAAGCTAGCACCAGTGTGACTATTTACGACTAGCTCTTCCTCACCTCTATAAACAAGGAACACATCTCTAGTCCTTCTCAAGTATTTCAGGATATTCTTTACAGGTATTCAGTGACCTTCACCTAGATCTAACTGATATCTGCTTGTAATACTTACATCATATGAAACACCTAGGCATGTACAAAGCATGGTACACATGATAGACCCAATAGCAAAAGTATAAGGAACCTTACTTATCCAGTCTCACTCATCAGGTGTTGAAGGACACTGAGTTTTGCTAAGACTAATACCATATGACATAGGCAAGAAACCCCTTTTGGAATTCTACATATTGAACCGCTTTAATACTTTATCAATGCACGTATCTTGACTTACATTTAATTAGCCTTTTAGTTATATCTCTATAGATCTTTATGCTCAATATATATGCTGCCTCTCCTAAGTCTTTCATAGAGAAACCATTTCTTAATGAAGACTTGACAAATACGAGCATAGGAATATTATTTCCGATCGATAATATGTTATCCACATATAGGACCAGAAAAATAAGTGCGCTTCCAGTAGCCTTTTTGTAAACACAAGAATTTTCTTCATTCTTGATAAATTCAATCCTTTGACTACCTCATCAAAATGAATGTTTCAACTCCGAGAAGTTTCCTTTAGTCTATAGATAAATATCTGAAGCTTGTATATCATTCTAGCATTTTGAGGATCGACAAAACCCTTAGGCTGTGTTATGTACACATCCTTACTTAGGTTTCTATTTAGGAAAGCTATTTTGACATTCATTTACCATATCTCATAATTGAAATATGCAGCAATAGCTAGAATGATCTGGATAGACTTAAGCATAGTGACAGACAAGAAAGTTTTACCATAATCAATACCTTGAATTTGTTTGAAACCCTTTACTACTAATCGTTCCTTATGGATATGAACATTTTCATCCATGTCTATCTTTTTCTTAAAACCCTACTTGCATTAAATGGTTTTTACACTATCGGGTGGATCGACCAAGTTTCGAACTTGATTGTCATACATGGATTGTATTTCGGATAACATGTCTCCAAGCCATTTCTCAAAGTCCAGGCCCATCATCGCTTTCTCATAAGTCTTAGGCTCATCATTGCCTAACAATAAAATATCGTGCTGATATCTTATCGACAATTGACATGGCCTTTCAAACCTACGTGGAGCCGATGTCTCTTCCATAGGTTGTACAACATCTTGTATATCCTATAGAGGTTCAATAAGAGTTGAAACATTTTCAGTTGGTTCCCAAATTTCTTTGAGTCGCACCGCACCATGCTCGCACTAACTCCTTTTGAGATAAACTCTTTCTCAAAACACACACCATTTTTGGTAATAAACACTTTGTTATCTTCCCTTTTATAAAAGTAATATATTTTAGTTTTCTTAGGATACCCCATGAAAAAGCATTTATTAGATTTAGGTGTGAGTTTGTCAGATGCCAAAAGTTTTACATATGCCTTACATCCCCATATTTTGAGAAAAGACAACTTAGTACACTTCCTAGTCCATATCTCGTATGGTGTCTTCTCTATGGTTTTTTGATAGAACCCTATTTAATGTGAACGCGACTGTTTTTTGGAGCATACCTCCAAAAAGATAATGGTAGATGAGATTGGCTCATCATGGACGAACCATGTCTAACAAGATCCGGTTCCGTCATTTAGACGCCGCATTCCATTGAGTCATTCTCAGTGGAGTTAGCTGTGGAATAATTACACATTATTTTAGATGATCACCAAACTCATAGCTCAAATATTCACCTCCACGATTTGATGTAGGGCTATAATTATCTTGCCAACTTGATTTTGTACTTCATTATGAAATCCCTTAAACTTTTCAAAGGATTCAGATTTATGCCTCATTAAGTAGATATAACCATATCTACTAAAGTTACTAATAAAAGTTACAAAGTACTAAAATCCATCTCTGGCCATTGAGCTCATTAGTCTATATATATATCCAAATATACTAGAGCCAGCAAGTCATTTGCCCTCTCACCTAGACCAGTGAAAGGTGACTTAGTTATTTTGCCAAGTAAACAAGGCTCGTATGTTTCAAATGATTCAAAATCAAATGAGTTTAGAAGACTATCTTTATGTAGCTTCTCCATACACTTCTCATTTATGTGACCCAAATGACAATACCAAGATATAAGTGGATTCAAATCATTAGGCCAAAGCCTCTTTGCATTAATGTTATAGATATGCACATCCTCAATATTTAAAACATATAACCAATTCAACAATGGAGCATGACCATAAAGCATATCATTTAAATAAATTGAACAACAGTTATTCTTTATTCCAAACTCATAACCTTCTACTCCTAAACATGAAGCAGAAACGATGTTTTTCCTTAAAACAGGAACATAATAATAATTATTTTATTTGAAACTAATTTTGGTGGTAGAGATAATGGTAAAGTGCGAATAGCTAACGTAGCAACTCTTGCTCCATTGCCCACGTGAAGATCAACCTTGTCTCTTGCTAACCCCCTACTCCTTATCAACCCCTATATCGAATTGCAAATATGAGCAATTGATTCGGTATTAAATACCCAAGAACCAATATTAGAAGTAGCAAGATTTATTTCTATAACATTTATACCTGAAGTAGAAATCTTATTTTCCATCTTCTTTTCTCGTTCTGCAAAGCACTCCTTATAATTCCTCTTCCAATGTCCAGTCCCTTGGCAATGGTAGAAAATAATGTCAGATGTAGGATAAATTTTTAGCTTCTGAAGCTTAGATTTGATACTCGAGATCTCATCTTGAGTTTTGCCTGTGCCCTTCTTTTGTCCATAGCCCTATACTTTTTTCTTTTTAAAGTTGGTAGTCTTCTGAACCATCATCACACAATTAGATCTTTTCTTAATGCTCTCCTCTGCTAATTTGAGCATCCCATTGTAACATCCTGATTTTTAGAGCCTTTTTGAAGCTTTTAAAATAAAATTTACCATTTGGATTTTTCTGAAATTAATTAAAGCTTAATTGGAATTTTTATTAATTAAAGAGATTTAATAGATTAAAATAAACTTTAACATTTGTCAAAAGTATTTTATTTGAGTTCCTTGAGCCTCAAGGAAAATTTTGGAATTTTCTTGGATTTTTCCAGGTTTATTTGCTATTGTCTATAGCTCTTTTGATTTTATCTGAATTTCTGAAAAAGGAAAATTCTTTTAAAAAACCCTAAGCCACTAGGCCGAAGCCTGGTCCAGCCGCCCTGGCCCACGCCGCGCTGTAGCCCGGCCTACCTCAGCCCAGCTTGTGCCCGCCTTGTCCCGCTCGATGGTCGATGCGTGTCGCCATCGGATGGCCACCATGCGTCACCAATCTGTGCTGTCCTTATGCCTGTGCTCAATCCTGGCTGTTGGTTCCCTCCGTGCCACTGATAGGTGGGGCCTACCTGTCAGGTAATCTTTGACTTGGACTCCTTCATGTCCGATGCGGACTGTGCTCCGCCATCACCCCGCCATCGCTGCCCAGGACTCTTCGATTGTGTCCTCCCTAGTCTCCTCGATATCCAGGTATAAAGCTGAGCCCGCCCCCTTGGTCTCCGTGTCCCCAAGCCACTCGCTTCGTCGTTCTCGCCGAGATCGCTCAGGTGCGCCGCCGCCAAAGTTCGTTGTCGCCCTCGTCGTCTTCGGCCAGTGTTTCCGTCGCCGTTGCGCCTGAGTAGCCATGCTTGCTAGACCTTCACCATTCGTCTTCATCGCCGGTTAGTGGTCGACTAGTCGTCGCTGCTTCCGTCGCCGTCTTCTCGACTAACCGCCGTTTCCTCACCACAAATCATCCACCGAACCCCGCCACCGTTGGACACTTCTCCACCGTGCGCCGTCCTCGATTTGCCTGCAGCCGCCTCGGTCACCGCGTGCGACGCCTCGTGCCTCGCGCCGGTCGACGTCAGCATTACAACCGCACTCACACCAATCAACTTTTCGCTTTTTCCGTAGACCCAATCCACCGCACGTCGAGTCTCTGTCATGCGGGTCCCGCTTATCAGATGCACTGTTTCATGAACTCGTAAACTGAACCCCGTCAGCCGAGCCAAGTCAACATGCCACGTCAACCCTAGTCTGACGTGTCGGCCACGTCATCATGCCATGTGTTTGCCACATTAGCCCTAGCCGCACGTCATCAGCCCAGTCGGTCTTTCACTGTTCCGTGAGCCAAGTCCACCGTAGAATAGCCTTATTCATGCACTGGATTCACAGCACAGTACCTTTTCTGATTTTCAGCCTTTTTCTCCAGATTAGATTTTTCGAGAGCTGTTCTCCTTCGTCCTAGCTCCGATTGACCCGATTCTTTTTCCTAAATTCATCTAAAATTGAGCTCTATCTTTTGGTTCTAGTTTCAAAGTTTTTAGAGTTTGTTTGAATTTTATTTGAATTTATTTTTGCATTTTGTTTTGTTTTCTCTCTCGGTAGATCACGCGTTCGAAGGAGCTGAAGCAGGATTCGAAGATCAAGAATTCCTAATTGAGCTGCCAAGGAAAGTCATGTCCTTTGATCATATCAAACCTAGTTTTCAAATCTATTATGTATTACTTTATTTTAAATTATCATGCATCGCTATTTTATTATAAACCCTTGTATTGGTAGTTATTGTCCAAATTGATTAATTCAGTATTGATAATTTGAATACTATGATTCCATTGTCACCATAGGATGGGTGATTATTTAGTGATGCAATATTAGTTCTCACATGGGTTGTACATTTAATTTGCTTAGCTATGCTTATTACTAATACGTTGGGTTATCATCACATGTGATCAGTTAATTATATTTGATTTAATGATATATTGGAACGTGGTGGTAACCACAGTGATAAAATTTGTGTGCCATGACATGAGTAGTGTCATTGGTGCAGTTTATAACAAATTGGTTTTCACCTGGGTGAATGATCGTGCAGTAAAGGGGGTGTTGTTTGCACATGGGATGTGGATGTTTTGCCTGGGTAATACTTAAGGACTTAACTTTGTGCGCCATTGATCTGAGCCTTACTGTACAACTATCTGTCTAGTATGGGATGGACCTGGCTGATTAATTTGTGATGTTTCAATTTTAGTTCCGCCATTGGGATGTCAGTGGGTGTCTTATACATTCCACGGGGCGCAAGAGGGGGCAATTACCGGTTAGGGGGAGAAACCTCAGCGAGGCGTAACTGGGTTGAGATTGAACATTGTAAAGGTCTTGTTGTGATATTCTTGGTCGGCATGCCAAAGGAAGCACGTTATACCAGAGACATTACAAGATGATCACATCGTGTGGGTAAAGTTGTACAACCTTTGCAGAGTGTAAAACTATTCGAATAGCCGTGTCCTCAGTTATGGACAACGCTCGGTGATTTCACATGAGGGGTAAAGTTTTCATAAAAACCTGGTTGGGTTAAGTTGGGAGGTGAATGGTTGATTCACTAGGGGTTCATTTCGTGACTCTTGGTTCATGGGTGATTCATTGGAGTGAATGGTCAGTTCACTTGGGGTTTGTCTCAATTCCTTTGGTTACTTATTTATTATCATTTCCAAAGTTCGCTATCTATTTATGATATTTACTCTAAAATTTTGGCTTTATGCAAATTAACCTTTCAGCCATCTGTTGGTAAGCCTTGCATACTATATTGTATTTTTGTTACAAATGCCTTGCTGAGTACTCTATGTACTCACGGCTTCATCCATATTTGCTCAGTTGAGGAAGAAGGACCAGATCAGCAAGAGGTACCAGAAAGAGGATACTTCGACAACTTCGCGGATTAGGACTTCGCTCCCCAGTTGATTGCCTATGGGCATGTCGAATGGCTACTATATTTATTTCTTGTTTTCCGCTGCTAGTTTCTTTATGCCTTGCAGGCTATTAATTGTAAGCTTGGCCATAAGGTCGCACTATGATAATTATTTATAATATTTGAGTCTTTTCTTAGTGAATCGTGATATGATCGATATTTCATCTTTGTTTATACTGTGTGCACTAGCGTGATCCTAAACTGGTGCGGAATACACAGAAGAGTTCGGATTTGTATATTCGGGTCTATACACCCATGCAATTCAGTCATTGAGTTCTTCGTGCCATTCATGTGAATGTTTAAAATGACTGGCTCAAAGCTCAAAGGGAGTGATTGAAAAATTACAGCAGTAGCCAACTCTTGGCTAAGGGAAAAACTAAGTTTTTTCAAACTCTCAATGTAACCAATCATCTTGATTACATGAGGGCTGACCGGACTTCCTTCAACTAACTTGCACACAAATAATGTCTTAGAGGTGTTGTATCTTTCAGCCCTTATCTGGTTCTCAAACATGCGCTTAAGACCCACAATCATATTGTATTTATCCGTGCTCTCATATTGCTTTTGAAGCTGAGAATTCATGGTGGCAAGCATGAGGTAGCTAACACTAAGTGAGTCATCACAATATTTCTCATATTCTTTTCAGCATGAGTAGCATTTTTAGTTGATTCATCTAGAATTGGAACCTCTAGAACGTATTTCTTCTTTTCTTGCTTGAGAACAATTTTCAAATTACGATATCAGTCAATGAGGTTTGTTCTACTTAGTTTTCTTTCTCAAGAATAGATCGCAAGTTAAAACTGGGTGTAGAGGAAGTAGATGGTGGCATGGTCTACAACATAAAAAGTATATACAAAAATTCAGCACTATGTTTATATAAAATCTTCCATTAAACAATTTAACAAATGATACTCTCACTATATGTTTGAAAAATATGTTCCCTCTAACTACATATAGTAAGTCAAAATCTATATTTCACCAAGTCCCAATGAACTTTGGCATCACTGCTAGAAACCTAGTGATGTAGGTAATTAACCCTTTGCTATATCATATGTAACTCTTATTTGTTGAGTAACATCTATATATCCTGACCTCAACACTAGTCCCTAGACCCAAAACTATTTTAATAGTTTAGTTAAGTTAAAACAATATTATGCATGTCGTGTTCAACACTTACTCTATCTTATTGAGACAATTAATGGCACTCTACTTTGATAGACCTACGAGTTAACGATCAAAATCTTGATAGGTGCAATAATTCAAAGGGCATCAAGTTTTACTTAATTTTTCTACTAGGATACTAATATATTATATTTAAAATAACCAAGATAATAATAATATGAATAATAGTATAACAAGAACATAAAAACATTCACAATAAAATCATATTAGACTGTGAGATAGTATGGCCCTTAGCGTGGTAGTCTCCATCACCACGCTTTTTGTCCATCGAGCCATCAATGCTTGAAGTCACCACATTCATCTACTTAGCTATTAATCCTAATAGCTAACAATGAATTACATAAAAAATATCAAGCACAACAAGTCGACACGTAGGCAGTTATACAATAATTTGTAGCCCATGGTTATAAATCAGCATGATGCGCAGACTATAAAAAACTTATATATGCATCACATACACAATAGACCATACTATTCATGCAACTCTGCAAAAATGAGTTAAGCATAGAACCCAATTCTATCGCACAACATGAATATATAATACTTATAACACGTGGTATGATTAACTAGCACGACGGTCATCGGATTAATCATATTAACCCAATTCTGAACCAATCTAATCGGCCCGATTTTCTATTGGTCAATCACATCGATCAGTGCAAGAGATTTCCAGAAAGAACAACAACCCGATTTGCTAGCTTTATGCGGTTGTGCATCGTGATCTACCTAGATGGCAGTGACCTGATCGGTAGGGGTAATGTGCAATGCTATTATGAACAAAGCATAGCTAATCATGCAGTGCTGTCAATTCATACCTCCAGGAACCCATCTACTATCATCAAAACCGATTGATCTTATCAACCAGTGCCTAAACCAATCCATTAACATGAACCGATCTAAGCCAACATATCAGACCAGCAATAGATCCAATCTACTGCCACCACATATCAACTATATGCGACCACTTCAGATCAAATACTATATAGAATGGCTCTAATACCACTATTGGGACACGGGTAGGCTACACTAGCACCGATTAAAAATTTTTACCTTGTAAATCAGAAAGCCATGCGAGTAAAAGATCATCGATCAGTACCACTAGACGTGCAGTGCAACAGAAGTAGAGTTGAAGTGGCCAATTCAACATAGCGCACGTCGGTGTAGTGAAAGTAGTTGATTATCCTCTAGCCAACTGTCTCCTCCTTACGATTATCCTGATCAGTATCACAGTCGTAGCAACACCTCTACTGAAGTCCATATGTGCAGGGATGAAACGTCGTGCGTTGGTGTGCTAGCACCAGTGCACGATAGGGGTTATGAGAGGTGGCGGCTAGGGTTTCTATGGGTGTGTCTCGGGATGCCTTCCTCACCCTCTGCGCCTTCTTTTATATAGTCTCCAATCGGATTCTTATTTGATACCATCAAATATCATATCCAACTCAAAAAGCATTTGACTGGCTCTTTATCTAATACAAGTAGAGATCGTATTCCACCCGGAGAGCCTCCAACCGGATTTAATACGAGTAGAGATCGTATTCTACTCAGAGTTTATCATCCAGATCTTTATTGTTTCAACCCGTCAAGTGTGTGATCCTGTAGATTCATGTATATTTAGCCATAGACAAAAAAAATCCTTTCCGGTCCATAAATTGGTAGCGGTTTCTAGTAGGATATAATGACTCCTAAATATACATAAAAAATTATATCTGACGAACCTACATAATGTTTATATATCAATCATTTTGCCTCACGATACCAGATCAAGCTTAAGGTGAGAAATGTGTAATACTATGATAGCTCGATCTTTCACTCGAACTTATAATGGATTATTTAATTGTGATTGTCTTTTTAGCCATATTTGGTACGGTGATGCACTTCATTAATCAAATAAATCGCTTGTGCTCGAAGAGAAGCGAACTCCAATAAAATAAGTCGCTCTCTGCAGCCTCGTGGCATCAGGGAGCTTGGGCTCACAGACGACCTCCCTCCTCGGCTTTCCGCACTTCACTGGTCAGGGCCAAGGCGGGGTCGACGAGGCCGCGAGGAAGAAGAACTTCAATTTCCACCCTTGTTACTCGGCAGTGAGCCGGCGAAGAGGTGGCGGCGCAGTACGTAGGGCGACGCTTGAAGAAATGCCACCCCAGCCCGCGGCCCTTCAGGCCCACAGGGACAAGAAATGCTGCAACACAGACAACATTGGCTTGACGCCGGCGTCCTTGTAGAGCGCGACGAATGCGGCCATCTCGGGCCACGAGTTGGGGCCGAGCTAGGTTGGCGCAAGGCCGTAATGCCTAAGGACCGTGCAGAAGAAAGGGAAGTGGTGCAACGGGAAGCGCGTGCCTCCTTCGAGCGTGTTGGTGTACACGCAGATGGAGCCCTCCGACGGCGGCGTGCAGGCCCACCGCCCAACGCCGGTGTAGGCTAGCGTGTACTCCGACGGGACGTCGTGCCTCTTGCAGAGGCTGCGTAGGTCCTCTACACTGAAGAGCTTGGAGATCTCCTCCAGGGTCGGCCACAAGTAGTCGGCGGCGGCGTGGTCATCGAAGTATGGCGCCGCCACCCTTCGTGAATTGGGGGAAAGGAGTGAGGAGTTGTAGACGTGCTGGTTAGGGTTGGATCACGTACCTTGGGCTGATGGGCCGAAAAATCTCAAAAAATACCGAAATATTTGACGAGTGAACCTTTTCTCGTGCGAGGCTGATAGGACCGGTCCGAAATTGTTTTTACTGGTAGTAAGTTGCAAGGGAAGGACAAAGGGGTGGTAAAGGCGGTGCAGGCTGTTCTTTACCTCTGGCTCTGTGTCTCACGGAAAGGAGGAATAAAGTGGTCATGACGCATGTGTACATCTAGCTAGAGGGAGAGAGAGAGAGAGGTTGCGCCTTGCGTGAGCATGTCTATGGAGAGGGAGGAGAGAGATTACGAGAGGAGTGAAGGTTAGAAAACAATGCATGTAGATGGAATGGAGGGGAGGGGGGAGGGGCGGGAACCTTTCCTCGGTTTGGCAAAAGGGGAATCTGTGCAGACGCCCGCGGCGGGGGGGGGGGGGGGGGGGTCGTTTGGGTGTGCATGCTCAGCGGCACCAGCAGCTTACCTAGGCGGCAGCAGGGACAGCATGCAACACCAAAACACACCACACGAGAGGGAGAGGTGGGGGTACGATAGGAGGTTGATGTTACCTTCCCTTCCTAGCACGAAGATCGTTTGCCTTGGGGAAGCATTCATATGTCCACCTATGCAGTGGCGGATCCAGCGGTGGGGCGGGGGGGAGGGTTCGAGCCCCTCTACCGTTACCGGACCTTTGGAGCCCCCATAAATTTTTAGCCATGGATGTATAATGTAGAAGGGGCTGAGGTCGAGCTGAAGGTACTTCAGCCCCTCCAAAAAATTTTCCGGCATCCGCCACTGCACCTATGTTACGTAACTAGTGAGTGCTAAGCAATAATCGTTATGTTATCTAGCTAGTTAGTGCTAAGCAATAATCGTCCGACATCTAAGATTGATCGGGCAACTTTGGTTATTTAAGATTGTAAAGAGATAGACCTTATCAATATCTGTTTTCTGGTCGGCTTAAAAACTGCCTTAGGTTGCCTCTAATCATTGAAGACGATACAAAATTAGAACTGATTAATTAGCAGAAGTCCACAAAAGTGCTATTTCTAGTACCGAAAACCTGGAAAATTGTAAACGCGTATACTACATGTTGCTACAAACTTACAATTAACTTAAACACATGGAAGACGCGTGAAGCCGTTACCCAAAGAACCACAACATTATTATAGAAACAAATCAAAATACTGAATACATACAACACATAATATAGCTAGCACTGATTAATTAGCGATGGTCCAAAAAGGGTGCTATTTGTAGTACCGAAAACCTGGAAAACCGTAAACATATGCTGTACACTGCTGCGTACTAAAATTAACTTAAGCACATAAAAGATGCACGAACCCATTACCCACAAGGAAACCCACCATTGCTATAGAAACAAACCAAAATTGCGATGGTCCAAAAAGGGTGCCATTTGTAGTACCGAAAACCTGGAAAACCGTAAACATATGTTGTACACCACTGCATACTAAAATTAACTTAAGCACATAAAAGATATACGAATCCATTACCCACAAGGAAACCCACCATTGCTATAGAAACAAACCAAAATACTGGATAGATACAAACGCATAGTATAGCTAGCAATAGCAGTATATAACAGTGGCTCCAAGCAGGCAACGAACCCAGGCTGCCTTGCCTTGCCTTGCCTACCACACCCTCGTCCCTGTCGCACACAACAAACCCCACACGCACACACAATACCACCACAGCAAAAGTAAACCAAATTCCTTTCCCTTGCATCCTCTCTTGCGCCACTGCTTCTTCTTGCCCCCTCCGCTCCGCTCCACCACCGCGAGGTCCAGGCAGGAAGAGGCCGGGGCGCACCACTCGCTCCTGCCTGCGCGGCATTGATGACTGCTCCCAACATCGAGATGATCGCCTCCTCGCTGCGCAACTGCTCCCTCAACGGCGGCGGGCGGCGCAGGGGCAGGCGCCACGCCGACGCGGGCGGGGCCGCCGAGGGCAGCGACGACAGCGAGGGCGTCACCGTCGAGCTCAACTCCGAGGTCGCCCTGCCCTACCACTGGGAGCAGTGCCTCGACATCCGGGTACGTGCCCATATATTCCGATCGATTCCTACCTTAATCCTGCACTGCACGAAAGAAAGAAACCATGGAGATCGATGGCCGTGCATTAGCGCGCGTGTTGTGTTACGTTCTTCCCAATCATTTGGATATAAATGGCAAACAGTTTCCGAGGTAGGCGGATGCCGGTGGGTTTGGGCTCGGGTTCGATTGGATCAATCATTTGATCATTAATGGCGAAAGTGGCGAGCAAACTGGAGAAATCCTCTTCATTTACTCGCCCCCCTTTTGGCGCCGTCCCTGCCTCCGCCCTCTTTTGTTCTCTTGTTCTTGGATTCTTGCCTAATCTGCGATTTTTTTCTTCTTCCTCCTCTTCGCAATTATTTTGGCCAGAGGTTTCAGACACAGGTAGTGGTGGTTACCTTGTTGATTCGTTGATTCTTCTTTTTCTTTTTCAGTTCAAGAGAAGAAATCTTTCTTTTTCTTTCCATTCCTTGGGGTCTGGGTTTAATCATCTTCAGAAAGACTCGAGCTTTTCCACTGAATGAAAGACTTACAAAAGAAAAAAAACTTTTCTCATTGATCTCAATGTGTTGGTTTAAAAATCTGCATTTGTGTTCTTCACTTTCATGTTGATCTAACACGCCCTTCAGATCTGTGTTGTCTTCTAAATTCTGACACATCCCTGTGGATCCATTCCTTTTTTTATCTGTCTATCTTAACTTTAGATTTCGTTATAGATTTCTTCTGGACCACAGTGCTCTGTTGGTCCTAGCATAATTAACAGCACACATGTTTCTCACCTCAGAGAAATCTTTAGTACTTAAGGATAAATAAATAAATGTCTTGCTGTCTTTTCCCTACTTTGAACGAACAAATGACCTAATGACAAGGTGTTATGTAACTCAAATCATATCAAAAGTATTTCTCTGCATCTTCTCTGCAACAGGGTGTCCCCCAAAAAACACTATTTTTTTCGTTTCAGTAGTCTAAAGCCCTAAGATATAAACAATGTGAAATATACCACTCAAAGTTTTTGCATTAGCACAAGTTTGATGAACGGTTGAAGCTCATTTGTTTTTGCTTCATCCCCCCAATAGATATGAAAATGTGGTGTTCTTTTCCAATCCTGTCCTGTAATTTACCCTGATTACTGGCATACCCTGCAAAGTCACAAGTCGCATATGTAGCAAACAAATAAACAAAGTAGCATCACATTTGATCCAGAATTTTCGTTCTGCTCAGCTTAGCCCCTGTACTTTGCATGTGTGAATCAGTTAAGTTCTCAACCTTGTTTCGTGGGCACTTACTAAGCAACTGCTTTTGCAACCTTGTTTCATGGGCACTTACTAAGCAACTGCTTTTGCCACATTAATTGTTCTTGCAGACTGGCCAAATGTACTTAGAGATTCTCTCAACATCTCAATGCAAATTAACTTGTTCATTTTTTCGTTCACCAAGAAACTTAACCATTTCTATGTGTAATGTGTACTATGTGTGTGTCCATGCGTGACCTGTTTGATGCAGACGGGGCAAGTGTACTACATCAACTGGGAGGACGGCACCCGGACGACCGTCGACCCGCGCACGTCGTCGGCCTTCTCCTCCTCGTCGACGTCGCGCTCCACCTCCTCCGCGTCCCGCCGCTCGCGCGCCCGCCGCTCCGCCTCCACCTCGTCGTCCGGCTACACCTCCGTCTCGTCCGTGAGCGCGGTGGTCGCGTGGCGCGCCAGCGCCAACGACGGCGGCGGGTACGGCTACGACGACGGCGACGGCGAGGAGAGCAGCAGCAGCAGTAGCAGCGCCAGCAGCAGCCGGAGCTCCGCCATCTCGTCGACGCTCTCGTCCTTCTCCCCAACCGACGAGTCCGCCTCCAGCGGCAACGGCGCCGGCAACGCCGGCCACGTGCTCGTCGCGGCCGGGTGCCGGGCTTGCTTCATGTACTTCATGGTGCCCAAGCGCGCCGACGTGTGCCCCAAGTGCGGCAGCTCCGGCCTCCTCCACCTCAGCCGCAACGGCTACGTTTGAGCCGAGCTGTGCTGCCTTCCTCGCCGCCGCCGCGGCGCCAACCCGGTTCCGTAATTCACTAATGGCTGGGGGACCTTTTCGCAATTGTGCAAGCTCTGTCATGGGGCTAGTGTCGTTAGGTGTAGAGAACTTCCAACAAAGAAAAAGTTTTTGGCGAAAAGGTCCCCAAATCTTGCCATTAATTCCTACATGGTATGCCAATGTATGGGAGGAGATCCATTTCTAGAATACCGCCCCCCTTTCACTATTTCTTGGTGTCTTTTTTTTTTTTTGCCTTCTCAAATTTGTGGGACTCAACAACAGAGACTAACCCCTTTTCTTCTTCCTTTCCCTTTTCAAGAGTGAACACTTGTACCTCTAATTCCCTTTCTTGAGCTAGCTAGCTGGAGTCAACTAGTTAGTGCAGTACTACTGCTTAATCTGCAGGGCAGCTAGATTTGATTAGCACTTTTTATTGCAATTGGCAGGGTGTGTGCCAACTGTTGGTGGATTATGGCTTGCTTTGGTATGTTTGTGTAGTGTGTGTGATCTATGATGTACTGCCGGCCTGTTTGCTTCTGCTTGTGTAATATTCTTTTGGTGTGTGGCTTGGAAGCAAGTGCATGCATATACAGACGAGATGCTCTCTCAATCCATCCTGGCCTGCTGGCCGCTGCTGCCGCTGCTGCTTGTTTGTTGTTTCTTCGTTCTTCCCCATTGTGCCCATCCGTATCTGATGCCTGTTCCTGTCATGCATGTTTCTACAACAAAAAATTCCTTGTGAAGAGGGAAGCTAGGGATAGAGAGAAAGATATGCTAGGATTCTTCAGATTTCAGAAGGAATTATTTCTCTTGCATTCTTCTTGTAGTGTTAATATGTGAGGCAGTCAGTGAGGGATCAGGTGTAGCTGGTTCACGTGCACCAGTTATGCTATTATTATTCTAGTCAGTGGGACTGGAATGTTTGTCTTGTATTATATGTACTGTCTTTCATCTTTGTGGTTATCCACACTTAATCCTTATTCTGGTCTCTGGTAGATAGATGCTGAGATACATGTACACATGCATTGCTTTGCTTTGGGGTGGAGCAGGGATTCAGCATCAGTTAGGCTAAAAGAAGGCAGCTGGCCACTCGCTAACCTAACTCTGCTTTTCTCAAATGCACCTTTACACTTGCTTTTAAGTAGCAGGTTCTAGGAGAAGCTAGCTAGCACACTGGTTTCCCCTTTTTTTTCTTGTTCCTTTCTGTTTAAGCATCTTCTCATTTTTTCCCCCTTCAAGTTTAGAAACAAGGAGCCAACTAGTAGCATGCAAGCAAACACAACGCTCATGAGACGAAGTTGTGGATTAGTGATGCTCACAGGAGGACTTGGAGCAAAGAGACAAGCCCGCAACACATAGCAATGCAGTGAAACTACAGACAACTCTGAAGCCATACAAGCTAGCAATGCAACAAATGCATCAAACAAAAGGGGTATACTTTTTAGAAACCTGCCACTCCCTATCAAGGTACAGCTAAAATCCTACAAGTAACCAAGTAGGCAGGAGGTTCATGAGCACTGTATCTAGCCCCTATGTCTTTTCGATATTATTGTGCTTTTATTTCCCGGGAGTTGCTTGAATGAAAAAATTTCACTGGATTTCTTGTCTTCTTCCTTCGAGGAATTTACGCTGGGGAACGCTGTTTCGGATTTCGATGTAATGTGGCCTCTCAATTCAAGCAACAAGAAAAGTCCAACACCACACTGCTGTTAAGTATCGACTAGAGGTTTAAGGGCCATGTTGATTGAAATTTAATCTCTATTATCAAAGAGCAGCTTGCTTGCTCCATGTAAAACTCATATTTTGTTTTTCTGGCTAACTGGACATGCATGGATCCTGTTGAGTATGTAAGAAAAAGTAAAAGGACAAATATAGGATTAGACTCCACAGATATATGTAACTCATATTAGACTTCACATGTAAAAATTTCTGTAACTGCCACTACGGATAAACACTAGGTATCCCCACTACTATATGCTAGTAACTAAAAAAGCGAGTTCAACTTAGGCAGGATATAAAACTCTAGAAGACCTAAATAAAAGAGAACATTTCTAAGAAAGACAATTCAAGGAGACCAATCTATCTAAGATCAGATCATCAACAAAACCCCTAGATGTTATGCAGTGGTGAAAATGGGAATTGAGAATCTGAAACCGTAGTCGATGAAAAGGAAGCTGGAGCACGGTACAGTCTCAAAGGTGATATATATCAGCAAAAGTCTATGTCAGAGAGATCCAAATCAACATCCAAGATATCCATGATTTCCTCATCACCTGAAAAGTCTATCTCAAGGAGACAAGAGCCATCGGTGCCTTAGTATTAGGGTTAATGATAAGAGATCTGGGAATCTAATACTGAGATACACAACATATATGAATAGCAGTATATGAATCACAAGAGGAATTAGCCTGAAAAATATGATAATGCACACGAACACTACCTAGACCTCTCTTGGACTCTCACTCTCTCTCTCTCTTAGGTCCATTAGTAAAAGACCTATGCCCCCTATCTAGTAGACACTCATGATCTAAACCTATTCTCATGGTATCCTATACCCACTACTACAGAAAGGCTCATCACAGACGGTTCGGAACCATCATCACAGACGATTTCTGAACCGTTTGAATTTATATGTCTATGATAATAGTTGGTTATCACAGACGGCTCTCAAACCATCTGTGATGATTACAACACAGACGGTTTTTCATAAAAACCGTATATGATATATCAAGTATCACAGACGGTTCTTTAATAGAGCCGTCTGTGACATATCAAGCATCACAGATAGTTTTTAGAAAAAAACTTTCTATGATATAACAAGTATCATAGACGGCTAATACCAAAAACCATATGTGATATGTCATATATCACAGACGGTTCTCAAACATAGCCGTGTGTGATATCTTAGATATCATAGACGACTAATACTAAAAACCGTCTATGATAGCTATTTAAATGCCTATATTATTTACTGTTTTTCAGCTAGTCTCAGAAAATGCTAGCTATGCCATCTGAAAACAAGCAAATAGATCACATATATAGCACACGATAATCATTACACAGATCTCTATTAAATGATGTACATTTGAATGAATTATTTGATTAAGCACAACTAAGTGATTACAATTGTATCAAATGTTTCAACATCTAATCATCGCTGGGGTCGAACTCTCCAGTCTTGTTTATGACCTCTGCTATCAAGAATTGGGAAAGTTTTCTTCAAATTTCGGTGAGTTTGTCAAGATTGATTGCACTTTTGTCGAATTTCACGTGTTGTCGCTAGAAGTAGTGTTAGGTCATTAGCATGCACACACACACACACACATATATATGTATGTATGTATGTATGTATGTATGTATGTATGTATATATGTATGTATATATATAAATTAATAATCACAAAATAATTATTGGCAAGTTGACAAACCTCTACTTCATTCATCTTACTGTCCATGATTTCCTCCATATGGCGGCAAATATAGAAGCCACATATGTTGCCATGCAGCTGCTGGTAGCACGGCAAAATAGAATTACATACATTGGTATTGTCAGTTCTAGAGGCATTATAACGAAGTGTGATATATGATTGTTCTGTTGTAGCGGGTACAAGAAATCGTGTCCTGTGTCGCAGTGTGGCACTGGATTCCTTGTATCTCCCTCCCTAGGCAACGTAAGTGCTGAACGACCTATGTGATTCTAAAAAGTTAGCCTCGGCTATTGCAAACAAAGGGAAGACTACAATAGAGTTATGTATGGAGGAAATGAGTTTACCTGTCAATTGTTTGTTGCAAATGGGTGAAGTAGTGGTTGCTCCTAAGTAGAGAATTATGGTATGTTATCTTGCTCCACTTTGGTACAATCACAATCAGAATCGAGTGACTCCTAGTCCTATTTCATATGTTCCTCACGCTCGGTCTTGGATCTCTTCCTACTCCTATACGCCTTAGAGTCATTTAGGAATTTGTGCCTCCAAGGTTTGTAAACCCTAAGCCTCACGTGTGACCCAGGTGCTCATTGTTTTCTAGGGCCATGGATAGTATATCTCTCTCCCTGTTTGCTTCAAAAGAGCCTTAGGAAGATTCGGTAGTCAATGTTTGCTGCAAGAGGCAATCATGTTATTTTAGACCCATGAAGTTATGGACCTATTAACAACTAGAAAGTTTAACATATCTTACTAGGCATTGTGACACTTCCTCATCCGTAGGGTTTTTGAAAGTGGTGACATCCAAAGACGTGGTTGATGACTGTTGTGGGGGTGGCCCAACCCCCCGTGACTGGGCCGTGCAACTAGTCCAACATGTAATAGGCCCAATAGTGTAGAGGAATATACCAGTGTAAATACACCAGTGTACCCTCATCCTTTGTAAGTACTAAGGGGTAGAATGGGGATTTCCCATTCTACCCCACTCATATATATAAACCCCCAGGAGAGGCAAAAGGGGGGACATCCTCTCATTCTTACCTAACTCTCCCACACAGATCTGGCTCCTCTTTTCCTCATCTACTAGTCCCCTTCTCTACTGTTTGGCATGTAGCCACAACAATGACCTTGCTCTTAACCAGTTTTGGGCGCACTCATTTGTGATCTCAACAAATAGTGGGAAGGCCTTCAATCGGATTGCGACCTCACCCTCCATCCTCCATTGCAAGATTTTATCTATGTAACCAATAGTGCCGAGTATGTGGGGGTGAGTGTTTTGTGCCTCAAGAGCCTTGTGCGCTATACTTTGCTATTGAAATTCTATTAATGTCTTCATCCGCACAAAGTCCTCTCATGTTTCGGGCAACAAGAAACGATACCTCATGAAGGGCATCTGTCCTTTGTTCATGTACTGTGTGACAAGCATGCTCTTGAAGATCTTTCACGCTTTTCCTATTGTGAGGAATGCCTGCGTTGCATGAGTCCCTAGACTTCTGCTGGGATCTCGAACGAGTTTGAAATATCCACCCACAGTTGACTTTTCTCTACATCTGTCAAAGACTTCCAGTTTGCTGTGGTGATAGAGATCCGTTGCCTTCTAAGTATCCCGCAGGTAGTCTGAAATGCTACCGCTACTTTCTTTGGTTGCAGAGGGACCCCATCCAGAGAGACCTCCATGATGGTCATTCGACCCTTTGGCCTTTTTGATATTCCTCTACCATGCTTAGCTACCCTGGTCTTTGAAGCATCAGACCCATTTGGCAATGTCGACGATGACGACTATGCGAACATCATCTCTCTTACAAGAAAAAACTAATTACAATGAGCTATGAGCATAAACATTGGCACATGGTTGATTTTACATACTTTAATGTTCTTAACGTAGTTGTTGAGAAATAAGAACATTCGATGATGTATTATTGCTACAAGGTCTCTTTGCAACACTCTATTATGAAGCTAACGATACACACTAGTGTCTTAAGTTCTATGAAGTTGTTCATGGCTGGAGTCTCTTGCTTCTCACCATGTTGCATGCTGGGCTTAGTTGATGTCTTAGGTGTAAAAGAATCTTTGGGCTGCCGCGGCAGCCCAAAGGTTCTTTTATGCCTAAGATAGCATTGAAGCCTAACACGAAGAATGATAAGGAGGAAGAGATAATAGCCAAGACTTACTCCATAGAAACTGACACACTAGCTTGTGTGATTTGCTTCATACCCTTTGAAGGTTTCTTTTGCATATATTGTTGCTACATGGTCTCTTTGGAACATACTAACATGCTATTCTAAATAGATCTTGTAGCAATAACACGACTCTCCCTTAAGGTTGTCTCCAAGAACTCCAACTCACTTAGAAACAATAGCTCCAATAATTTATTTCTAAATTCATTCCCTAGCTATTTCATCTCTCGGTCGAAGGCCAGAGAATCTTACCACAAAACCAGCAACCTACCCATAGAAGTTGCTTCATGCCTTTTGAAACTCACATGTATAGTGTTGTAATGTTCCTCTTGTCCAACTACTACTTTGACTCACAGTGTTTCATGCCTTTTTTTTACTTGAACCAGCATCTCACCCATAGAAGTAAGAAGAGAAGAGTCGGAGGAGGGGAGACAAGAACGTAGTGGAAGCTGAAGGAGAGCATAGACCACCAGGGACCCAGAAGGCCGACCGTGAGGACCACATGAAGGCGACATTTTCAGCAATGACAAGGGACCACCATCCATGTCTTCATCTGCATGAGGACCACACTGAAATCACCCCCAATAACCTTACCACTTTTAGTTCGACACAAGTAGGCCCACCTTCCCTTCCACATCCATTTTCCCCGTTCCTTTTTGGGTTCCATATAAAAAAGACACTAACATATATGGACGGAATGTAACACACATGAGGTAAAAAGTGTGATTTGTGATCCATTCCTTTCGGATGATAGGTGGCGGGGATGAGAGAACTCATGAACACACATTAACAAATATGGACAGATCTATCACACATGAGGTAAAGAAGTAAGATTTGGGATCCATACCATTGGGAGGAGAAGCGTTGTCGGGACGAGAGGCGACAGGAAGGAGAGGCGATGCCGGGAGGAGAGGCGACGGGGCCACCAAGCAAGGTGAGGAAGGAGAGGAATGAGACGTCGGGTTCTCTAGCGGCGATGGTGCAAGTGGGGGACGAGGACATGGAGGGGTGTGCGAGTGAGGAGTAAGAGTGCAAACCCTAGCAGGGGCCCAACTTATAGAAGAACTATCACAAATGGTTCTATTAAATAACCACTTTGTGATATTAATATCATAAATGGTTCCATAATGGAACCATCTATGATGTGGTAGCATATCATAGACGGTCTACCACATCACAGACGATTTCATTATGGAGTCATCTATGATGTTGTAGCTTATCACAGACGGTTCGATAATAGAACCATCTGTGATGTGGATGCATATCACATATGATTCTATTGTGGAACCATCTGTGATGTAATATCATAGACAATTATATTATAGAACCGTTTGTGATACATATATCACAAATGGTTTGTGCCACTAAACTGTCTGTGATAGTTCCTTTTGTATACAACATATCGGGTTTTTTAGCTAGCCTTAGGAAATGCTACACATGCCCTCTGAAAATAAGCAAGCAGATACAATCACAGATGTAATTATTTCTAAATTATGGAATCAATTACAATGGAATAATTCTCTAATTATATGATGAGTTTCTTAATTACATTAGAACGATTTCCAAATAGGTGTTCATCATGTGGGATCATTCCACTTGGCTATTTTCCTTTTAAATAAAGCCCTTCATAATGATTAACACACATGTAGCTTGCTTCATTACTTGGTTCTTCCTCAAGCCTGATGCCATCTCTGAATGGAGGTAACTCATCAAATTGATTATACTTTTTCTCGTCCACAACATTCTCAACTCTGACAATCCTTCTTTTTCTATGAAGAACTACATGACGTTTCTTATTTGCCGGGTCGGTTATATAAAAACTTAAACAACTTGCCTTACGAGTATGAATGGTTCATCTTTATATCCTACACATTCAAGGTCCACAGTAGTGACACTATACTTATCGACCTTTACACCCTGTGGGAGCTGGACCCAACAGCACCAAAAGAGAGGAATCTTAAAAATTGCATAATTGAGCTCCCAAATCTCCTCTATAAGCTCGTAGTAGGAGATTGGGTTAGTGGTACTGAACTGTTCACAAAATGCATCTATGTGGATACCTGAGTTTTGGATTGTGCTCTTTCCATTCTGATCTGTTGTATAAAATGTGTACCTATTAATATCGTATCCTTGCCATGTCATAATTGTAAACTTTGGCTATTTTGCCAACTATTGCAGCATTTCACTTGACGACCTCCTTGTGAATCGTACATTCAACCATGTGTTGAACAAACGGCTGTGCTGTCTCATGATCCAAACCTTCGATCGACCTAGATTCTCTTAGCGTAGCATGCCCTCGTGCTCTTCAATATACAGGGACACTTCAGTCATGTGTTGCAAGATGAGAGACCATGTGGTCTAAATCCCAAGTTGATGATGAGTAATTGACACGTGGGTTGGTTAGAGTGAGTTTGGTTTGAGTGATTCGTGCCACTTTGGCATTTGGCGAGGTCGGGTTGTGATTAGACAGATTTGACGCGTGGTCGTCTTCCCGGTTGGTCATTTGGGCCATTTCTCGCTTGAGTAGGATTTGTTGGTACTAATCATGTTTATATGCTTTGTGCCGTGCTATGCGATGTGGTTTTTGTCTGTGGTGGCTGCAGGACGTCGAGTGGAGTCGTGGCGAGACACGGAGGACTGGACTAGGCGCAGGTGGCGCTGAGGTCAGATCAGTCGGGATGTGTCGAAGACGACGTGGACTCGAGGTGGTTGCGAGGCGTGCGAGACAAGGAACGCGGAAGCTTCCCGGAAGGTGCAGCAGGGGCGTTTCGGTAAAAGCGCAAGGCTGCAAAAGGAAGCGGGTTAGCGGGCAAAACATGGAAGGGTAAAATGGGCAAAGCAAAGTGTAAACCCATCAAGGAATGCTATAAATAGGAGTGTGTTTCCTGGTTGTTGGAAAGACTTGGAGAGGGGTTTTAGGGCTTTTTTTGCTTTGTGCTTTAGTGGTGGAGAGAGTAGGTATATGAGATAGGGTTGTGTTCTTGATTTCTCTCAAGCATGTATGGGGATGTAGGGTTAGATTGAGAGAGAGGGATGAGCTGAGATGTAAACACTTCTTTTAATCATGTATGTCCCCGTATCGTTGTTAAAAAACTTCTTTGTTGAGGTGGCTTAATTTCTTGTTTACTCTCATTTGCTTATGCCTTGTTTGTCTTTTGAGAGCTTTCCGTTGGTACTTATTTCTTGGCAGCATAGCTCCTCTTGGGAGCAAATTAACTCTCAGTTCCTGTCCAAGAAATGCCTCTCGGCAGCAGCCTCAATAGCACATACTTGACCTGTTTTCCTTTTGGGTGCTATTCGGCTGGCAGTAGTAAAATAAAATAGAAAAAACTATTTGCTCTTTCAGTTCTTTAGTCTCTCGGCAAGAGGAAAAGTTCATCTTGAGTTGTTGTGTATGGCCATGCATTCACGTACGTATCATTTCAAGAATTCGGCCATGCAGTGTGTTAACTCTTTATGGTTTTTGCCATGAGTCTCTCTGCTGAGTACTTCACCCCATTAAAAGCATTCATGATTTCTTCCCTTGCCGAGTGGTACTAGTTTTTTCTATTTTCTGCCTGTCATCAAAGTAGTTCGGCTGCAACATGTCTTGGCTGAAATGATCAGTTTCTTTGCCCTCTTTTGGGTTCGGCCAACAAGTAATATGCATGCAGTCCATTCTCATTTTTTGCAGCTTCTTTTGGCAGCTTTGGTCACTCGGCAGCAGGTTCTTTTGGCAGCAAAAGATGGCTGCATTTGGCTGCGAGTATGTCCACTTCTTTTGGTCTTGCTTTCTCTCTTTTAGTCTTCTTTAGCAGCAGCAATCCTTTAGTTTCTTTTGCAGCTCTAGTCTTTATTCTGTGAGCAGCATTTTGGTCCGGTTCTCTGCCATGGCAGCACTTCCTCCTTGCCATGGTGGCGTTTCTCTGCCGTGGTAGCTCTCTCTGATATTTTCCTGCCGTGTCTTCCGCTCTAGCCCTTCGATCTTTGTAAGCTTAAGTTTATCTTCTTCGTAGCTTTCTAATAGCTACCGGAGAGTTGAGCTTTTGAGTACTTGTAGGGGACAATTTTTAAGTGATCGACATTCACCCCCCCTCTGTCGGCCATTTCGGTCCAACAATTGGTATCAGAGCCGGTTAGCTCTAATCCATAGATCTTAACCGGTCTCAAGAGCCATGGCGACGGACAAGTACTCAACCAAGCCGCCCGTTTTCGATGGCATCGATTACCCCTTCTGGAAGAGCCGAATGGAGACATACATCCAGGCTCAGGGGTACGCCATCTGGCGGAAGGTGAAGGTGCGATATGTTGTTCCTGCCGATGAGAACATCAACGTGGCAAACATGCCCGATGTTGAGGCAAATGCGAAGGCAAGGAACATCATTATCCAGGACTTGAGCAGAAGCGAATTCGATCGCATCTCTCATCTGTCGTCCGCCTACGATATCTGGGTGAGCCTCGACGCATACCATGAGGGCACCACCCAGATTAAGACGGTTCGACAGGACCAGTTCAAGCGCGAAATAACAAATTTGAGATGCTTGCTGGTGAGTCCCTGGGCGAGTGCTTTTCGTGATTTCACAAAATCTTGAGCAACCTCCGAGCGGTCGGTCTCACATACCCCGACTCGGACAACGCTCGTCAGATGCTCGCGGCACTCGATCTGCGTGTGTGGGAGATGAAAGTGACCACCATCAAAGACACGACAGACCTCTCGACCTTGACTCTTGACGCGCTGTACTCGCGCCTCAAGACTCACGAGATTGACGTTGTCTCTCGTAGGTCGAAGTCACAGTCGATGGCTTTGGTCACCGATCCCAGTTCAGCTTCTGGTCTCTCTTCTGAGTCTTCCTGCGGATTCTCCCTTGCTGCTCTCTGTGACATAACTGATGATCAGTTAGAGCAGCTTGCGGATGAGCAGCTTGCCCTCCTTGCTCGAAGATTCTCCCATGCTTACAAAGGGAGGAGGGACAGAAAGAGAGGAGGACCCGTGATTTGCTTCGAGTGTGGTGGCCCCAACCACATCCGAGCAAACTGCCCCAAGCTTGGGAAAGGCAAAGGTGACTACAGCGGTTCGGGCAAGAACGACTACACCGACAAGAACCGCAACACAAAGCCCTCAGCACCTACTCAAGGCAAGAAGAAGTTCCGCGACTTCGGGAAGGCCAAGAAGCTCTTCCACCGCGTCCTCACCGCCTTCGACGACCTCGACCTCAGCGAGGTGGAGGGATGGAGTGACGACGACGGGACGGGTGACCAAGACCCCAAGAGCGGCGACGACTTCTCCGGCATGTGCTTCATGGCGCTCGAGGGCGAACTCAGCGACAGCGAGCTGTACTCCGACTCGGACGAGGTATGCCCCACCTACGACCAGCTCAATCATACTTTTCTTAAGGTAGGTGGTTTTCATGCTAGAGCTAGGGCTAGGTGTACTGAGTTAGAGAAGGAAGTAGATAGATTGTCACTAGAGATTATTGCTCTTACATCTGCTCCCGGAGAGTTGAGCTTTTGAGTACTTGTAGGGGACAATTTTTAAGTGATCGACATTCACCCCCCTCTGTCGGCCATTTCGGTCCAACACAAGACTATGAAATGGGCTTGAGTGTACATATCCAGATCAAAAGTTACGGCTTTCCTTCTGATGGTCCCGACACCCTCTAGCCTCTCCTCGTGATGAGATAGAGGCACACATATCAGTTCGACTTGAGCCATGTAATCGACGTAGAACTCAATGACCTATTTGGCTGCATAACCTTTGATGATGCTGCCCTCCGGCCGAGATCGATTCCATACATAAGGCTTAAAAATTCCCATGTACCTCTCGAATGGGTAAATATGACGTAGAAACACAGGGCCGCATATCTTTATCTCTTTCACAAGTGGACAATGAGATGGACTATGATATTAAAAAATGACGGAGGGAAATACATCTCAAGATGATATAGAGTCATCACCACCTCGACTTATAGAGCATCTAGTCCATCGGGATCATTGACCTTCTGAGCAATTTTTTAAAGAAATAACACAGCCTCATGATTGTCATTCGAACCTTGTTCGACAAAATACTTCTAATTGCAACAGGAAGTAATTGTGTCATTAGTACATGACAGTCGTGAGACTTTATACCAATTAATTTCAAATCTTCTATGGAAATAAGTTTCTTAAAGCTGGTGGAGTGACTGGTTGGAACTTTCACACCATGCAAACATTGGCGCAGTTCAGTTCACTTGGACTTTGACAGAGTATAACAACCTGAGGGAAGGTACATCCGGCCTTTATCCATCTCTCTTGGTGCTAACTCGGTCTTGATGTTCATAGTGACCAAGTCACGCCATGCATACCATCCTTTGTTTTGTCACGAATATTCAGTAAAAGACTAATCAAGATATCATATACATTCTTCTCTACATACATGACATCGATGCAATTGCGAACTTTTAAGTGCTCCCAATAAGGCAAGTCTCAAATATTGACCTCTTCTTCCATATGTTCTTCTGACGGGTCCTCAACATACGTCTCTTTCCAAGCACAACATCGATATCCTTGACTATATTGTAGACATATTTCCCGCTAAAAGGCCTTGGAGCTAAGTCATTCTCTTTTTTGTCAAATTATTTCTTCTTCTTGCGGTATGGGTGATACATTGGAAGGAACCTACGGTGACGCATTTACACAGTTTTGCGTGAGTTGTTCAACCACACACTCTCGGTATAATTTAAGCAGTGTGGACATGCTTTAGCTCTTTTTGTACTCAACCCTGATAGGTTACCAAGGGCAGAAAATCATTGATCGTGTAGAACAACATGGTTCGTAGAGTGAGGTTCTCTCATTTGTCCACATCCCATACCTGTACCTCTTCATTCTACAGTATTGCAAGATCTTCTACCAATGGTGATAGGTACACATCAATATCATTCGTAGGTTGGTTTAGCCTTTGGATAAGTAGTGACTTCAAAATGTACTACTGCTTCATACACAGCCAAAGAGGAAGGTTGTACATGCCAGTTGCCTCCTTCAATGCAGCACAATGAAGACAGATCCGTCGAGATCAGTCTGGCTAGGTATTAATTAATAACACAGCGTATTCTAGACATGTCCAACCATGAATCATCTATAATACTTATTTATCATAGACAGTTCTCATTAAGAATTATCTGTGATAATGGTAGATTTCATAGACGGATATTATTACGAACCATCTGTGACAATTACTTATCACATATGGTTTGTGTTAATAACTATATGTGATAATACATCACAGATGGTTCTAAAGTAGAACCATCTGTGATAAATACACTACAGATTATTCTAAATGCATTCTCATATACATAAATGCAAATTCACATATATATGACACATTCTTATATACATAAATGCAAATTTAGTAATGCTTCAGGAGTAAATATGTATTACTTGTCTTTTACTGGTTAGTAATGCCGTCGATCATGTCGTTATAGCGAGGCCATATATATATATATATAGGACGCTGAAATGGGGCACCATGGTGCCTGGGCACCAAGCCTCTCTGCCTTTAGATTGCTTTTAGATGCGTGCTAGTACAATAGTATGGAAAGGAAGTCATTAACATGGATGGAAAGTATTAATCATGGATGGAAAATCTCACTCATGGAGCCTGGGCACCATGTTGCCCCTGTTATTTATACTATATATATATATATAGTACACGTGTATTGGACGGTTCTTGATGTGGGTGCCTAGGCACCCAGGTGCCTTATGTAATTTTCCTATATATATATACATACATACATACATACATACATATATATATATATATATATATATATATATATATATATATATATATATATATATATATATATATATATATATATATATATATATAGCATAAATAACAGGGGCACCATGGTGTACAGGCTCCATGATTAAGACTTTTCATCAATGATTGAGACTTTCCATTCATAATTAAGACTTTCCATCCTGATATTATATATCATTGCATTTGCACGCATCTAAAAGCAATCTAAAGGCAGGGAGGCTTGGTGCCCGGGCACCCTAGTGTCCCATTTCAGCATCCTATATATATATATATATATATATATATATATATATATATATATATATATATATATATATATATATATATATATATATATATATATATATATATATATATATATATATATATATATATATATATATATATATATAGAAGACACTAAATACAAATTCAACTTCTTGTATTTACATATGGCCAAACAGTATGGTCAGTCGCTTCTTACAAAAGATAAAAAAAGTAGAAACCTAACCACTTCGAAGTTTTTCTAGTGACGGAGAGAGCATGGTATCTTCGCCTTCAAAACTTTGTAGGCGATGTGGTCGACATTGAACGATTTGAGATCATCAGCGAACGAAGCTCGAAATACGTCCACCCACTGACACGCTCATTCGAGTGTCTGCCGAACACCCTCTGACTGAACAATCAAGTCGAATTAAGACCATAGACTCTCTTCCCTTTCTTGAGGGGTCTTGGTAAGGTTGACTCAGTCGTCCGCCACTTTGAATAAGCACTCCAAGCGACGGCAAGCCTCCTAGAGACATGCAACATTGTTGTGGAGGACCACATCGATGGCGAGATTAGCTCGCCGGACGCGGTAGACCAATCTGAAGATGCGGTGGTGGAGGATGTCAAGACGGCGGAAGGTGGCCTTCAACTACTTTAGCAAATCCTCAGACATACAAGGGAGAACATTGTTGATACAATGTCCTTCCGTAGCATCTGCCAGCGCACGACCGGTGAGGTGCTCGTACGGTATGGCAAGGTTGGCCATCAATGCCGCCAACAAGGAAAAGTAGAGGGTCATTTATTTGTTCTTGAGAGGCAAGAAAGATAAACGGGTGGCTAGTGAGGTGCTTGTGCAGGATTAGTGATGTGGGGATTATCTTCGGTGGTAGACAATTATTTTTATACAATAAGAAAAAAATTCATCCCATGAGATGAAAGGACGCATCGGAGAACCGAAACGATCGAAGAGACATGTGCATCGGGGAGATGAAGCACCATTCATGCGTATAAATACATATCACAGACAGTTCTAGCCATAAACCATCTATGATACACAACTATCATAGACGGTTCATATTAATAACCATCTATGAACTATCAGATATGGTTCTAATTAAAAACCATCTATGATGTCTGTAATTATCACAGATGGTTCATATTAATAATCGTTTATGAACTATCACATATGGTTCTAATTAAAAACCGTCTGTGATATCTGCAATTATCACAGATGGTTCATATTAATAATTGTCTGTGAACTATCACATACGGTTCTAATTATAAACTATCTATGATGTCTGCAATTATTACAGACAGTTCACATTAATAACCGTCTGTGAACTATCACAAATGGTTATTAACAAGAATCATCTGTGATAGTTCCGTATCACAGACGGTACACAGTGACGCTTGTAAAACAGTCTGTAATAATTATACCATAGACGGTTCTCCATGAATTGTCTGTGATGAGGTGTCCAGTATAGCTTGTTTTGTAGTAGTGATATAAGAAACATCTTTAATCCTACCAAGCTGCTTCTCAAATTTGACTCTAAAAGCCTCATGTATCTTATCTAAATTACTTCTAATCTCAGCACAAAATACACAAGCAATAGAATCAATATATTTCTTAGATGCACTCATGGATATATAAGAGCTTTTCATTTTTATATTTATCTTCAAGTGTCTTATTAAGAGGTTCAATTTTATTAGTGAGTTTGGGGTAGTTTTCACATAAATTAGCTTAAGAATGCGAAGCATTTCAGTTATTTCTTTCAATTTTTGCTTCCTAAACTCACAATGTAAACATGAATATTTAGGACTAAATTAAAGCAAGGTTTTAGTGCCACTCTCCAGTTTTAGTTCAAGTAAGGCACAATTGGAGCAAGATGAAGTGATAGCATTTAAATCATTAGCGCTTATGCCAACATGATCATTGTTAGACTTTAGTGTCACTATTCATCCTTAATATCTATGAGTTGGCTAACAACAAATGAATGTGTCATACAAAGCTTATCCAACTCAGAGTGTAAAGTAAGGCAAGAATCACAGTTTTGATCATCAGGAATTAAAGATCTAAGCCTTGCAAGTTCTTTATGAAAGCTTTCAATTGTACAATCCTGATTCTCAATTTTCTTGCACTTCTTCTAAATTTCTCTACAATAGTAAATGATCACATGCTTCATATCCTCAGTAGAAGGGCATACCTCATCCAAATCATTGTAGATGGAACCGTTATAGGATGCTTCCTTGGTGTTGTCCTCAATGGTGTCCTTGAGTGCCATAAAGCACATGCTGGTGAAGTCTAGGAGCTTCTTTTTGCCTCACTGGTCATCCTTGTTGTCATCAGTCTCCAAGTCTACATCGCTTATGTTGGCGGTCTCATGAGCAGTAAGGACCTGATAGATGAACTTGCGATAGTTGGTGTCAGACCCGGATTTTTCAATCCAGGATCTACTGTGTTTACTGCACTATTCCCTGGATCAGTAGATAGTGCACACAGATACATTGCTGAATCATTTCATACATCGCATGAACATTGATAATATTACAGAATTTAAAATACACCGCATCGGGTGAGAGTTTTACAATAAGGGCCGCTTAGGCCAAATGTCTTCATTACAATAAATCAGCAGAAACGGAAGCAAAAGTGAAACCACAACCACAGGCAAGTGACTGATGGGTAATGTGTGCAACATATATTATCAAGACTTTGATAATATATATGTGCACACAGCCATAGGTCTACTTGTCTATGACCAAAACACGAAATTTACGCCCTAAATTCCTTCGGTGTTCCTTCCTTCTATAGCAGGGGCATCCTCATGAGCATAATGGTCTTGAATCCCTGTTTCTATTTGGGTAGGCGAGTGTGAGCACAAACCACCGTGCTCAGCGAGCCAACACACAGAATGCAATATTAACCATGCACAACTTATCAAAGGAAGGCTTGGGCTTATTTTATTTTGCGTAGAGTGCTTTTGAATACAATTACTTAAAAATCCCTAAGACTTAGCAATTTTAAACTCATGACTTAGATTTGTGAAATAAGTCTGTCTTATAATCGACACAGATTCCATCCACCGTTACATGGCATCTGCACCATATAGCATCTTTCAGCGTTATAGCCGCTTAACTTACCACTGGGACGACACCCAGGACAATTCAAACCAGGACCATCTGCAGCCCTACATTTTTCCATTGCCACCCGCAAAGTTTTTGAAATAGAACTATATCTAGTTAAGTTCCCATGTCCGCCCATGACCGTGGGCATGGCTATTCGAATAGTGTAGGACCGAAATGGCGACAGAGGGGGTGAATGTCGATCTCTAAAAATTGCCCCCAAAGAGTATCTTCTCCTTCAATAGTTATGGAAGCTATGAAGGTAGAAAATAAGCCCTCACTGGAAATCACAGAGACAAGGAAAAACTAAACCCAGAAGGAAGCAATCAAGAAAAACAAATTCAGCGCAAGTCTGGCTGCAAGCGGTAGTACCGCTGGGTCGAGCGGTAGTACCGCTCGAGAAAAACAGCAAACAGGATTTTCAGGCTGGAACTTTGAGACTTCGGATTTTTGGCTAAAAAGAATGTTTGCTCTCAATCTTTTTGATCCAAGGCCTTACTACAACATACTAAATAGTAAGGGGACCTTGGGAAACAAGAAAATCAAACCAAGAAGCACGAATTTCAGATTATGGGTAAAAATCTGAATTTTTGCACAACCCGAGCCAAAAATCAAATTGCTTCCAAACCTTTGATCCTATGGCTAAGAGACTTTGCAGATATGTTAGCAATAGCCATAGGACTCTCCATGCCAAATCTCAGCCCATCTTGCAAAGGGAAACAAGAAATGCTCAAAAACCCTAGAGGGGCTAAAGAAGAACAGAGCAACCCAAAATGCCAAATCTGAGATTAAAAGAGGTTTGCTCTTGGGAAACTTGATCAAATGATCTTGAGGCACTGTCCCATCAAAGAGCAACCCATTTTGGGCCTTCCCAGCAATCAAGAACTCAAAACACCGAAAATCTCAGAAATCACTCAAAGAAGATAACGAAGAACAGAAGCTACGAACAGAGAAAAACCAAACTTCAGATTCTCATTCCTTGAACCAAGAAGAAATACAAGGAGTCACGATACGCATGTACATTAGAACGAGGAATGATTACATAGTGTTTCACTCCATCCTCTCCCTCTCCAATCCCTCTCAAGAAGCCTCAACCATACATGATTGGAAGGAAGAACACAACACTCAGACAACCATCGTAGGGGACAAGCAGGGAGCACACCTCTGCCTCCTCCACCCACTCTCAACAACTAAAGCCTAAAGCCAAAACAACCACTAAAGCCTATTTTGACTAAAGGAAACCCTAAAAACCCATGAAGTGCTCAAGTGGGCATGCAGCCCTCTCCACCTATTTATAGCCCATGGCTAACGGGTCTCCGCCCCGTTACGCCCGCTATTTCCAACGGAGCCCGCTCCCGCTTGTGCAGTCTTGCGAATTTCTCGATTCGCCCCTCTGCACCTTCCGGGAAGCTTCCGCGCTCCTTGTCTCGTACGCCTCGCAACCACCTCGAGTCCACGTCGTCTTCGACACATCTTGACTGTTCTGACCTCAGCGCCACCTGCGCCTAGTCCAGTCCACCGTGTCTCGCCACGACTCCACCCGATGTCCTGCAGCCACACAGACAAGAAACACATCAAATAGCACCGCTTGATACATGAAAGCATAAACACCATCATACTTACCATAGCAAAGTTCAAACCTATCGAATCAGCAGAATATGCAACTTAATCCCATACGACCAAGTTTGACCAAAGTCCGACCGAGCCCGTCGCACCACGCAATGACTCGACTCCGAACCACCCAAACCAAACTCGACTTTCCTAAACAACTGTCAATTACTCATCACTCACATGTGGTCACCTCCACATGGTCCATCAAATAGTTTTGACTCTGCAGAGTTTGCACACTTTACCCACAAGAGACAGTTCACTCGTTGCCCCACACGATTCCTTAGCCATGTGGTTGAGCAAACCATCATAGTAACCGTTCAAAGTACCTCGCCCTCCCATCATCTCACCCTATGGGATGCTCCCATTTGCGGTGGGTCCCATTCATTGTGCGGAATGTTCCTCTCCTATGTGCCTAGCAGCTGGCTACCCATACTGCTAGTGCATCGCAGAAGAACTTTACCCTCAAGCCCGCCACCCAGACAGCCACTTGCAGGTGTCCCATTCAAGCCCGCCACCCAGACAGCCACTTGCACTACTGCCATGATGATGACTTTCAGGGTCCGGTAATTTTACTGAGCCAAGTTGTACTTTACAGACTTGTGGTTGTACTTATTTTACACAGGAGGTCATGATAAGATTCGGTCCTTAGGGTTATCTGGATGGTGCTACCACTTTGTGCTTCCACTGCACCACTCATACACCTTTGAACCATCCATCCAGATATCAAAGCAAGTTGAGGTTTTTGGGAGCATAAAATATTCATTCCAACATACTCCAGTCATTCCCACCATGACTGCCCAAGATTATTTCATAATTGCAAGTGATGATTTTGGGGCATTTTAGGTACCTCGACTAACTAGCAATACTAAGCAACGCAATATAATAAGGACTTATTTGTGAAAACTACATTATTACAATATTACTATGGTGACAAGGTTCATATGTCCAACATTTTAACGGAGTATTACTAACAAGCATAATATTAGGTGTATAACTATCATCTTTAAAAATGAAGGTAAATTACCACATAAAATAGCGTGCCTGAGTTCCTCGGGCGAGGGGTGGCCAGAGGGAACCAAGTGACACCCAAAATGGGTTCCCCGCGAGTCGGTGCAGCTAGTGGAGGCATCGGCGGGGTCCGAGACGCATGGTGGTGGGCCGGCGGCGTGCGGCGGCGGCGGTTCGGGGAAGAGCTTCGATGCCGATGAGCTGGGATCCACGGGGTGCTCGGGCAAGACCGGAGATGTGTTCGCCGTGCTTCGGTGGTGGTGTGGGAGGGTGGAATCGACTTTTGGTGGAGGGATTTCGCGGGGAGGATGTCGCCGGAGGTGGGGACGAAGGATGGGGCCGGCGGCGATTTAGAAGTTCTTGGCTCAATTGGGTGTGATGCGAGGGAGAGCTGGGTGTGGGAAATCTCGTGGGAGCTCCGGGGGCTTTTATAGCCAATCGGGCGGAGCTAGCGACGAGCGGGCGTGCGGCACGCCGGGCAGTCGGGTGGCGTCGCCAGCGGCGACAGTGGGCGGCGGGCGTGTGGGAGCGGACTTCGAAGCTGTCTCCCACGTCGCTGCTCGGCTTGACCTCCACGCCGTGTCGCCCGGCTTTTGACCGAAGGCGAGCGGTGGAGGAGCACCGGACGTGCGGGGAGGAGATGGAGAAGGCTGCCAGGTCGAGCCCGCTGGCCAGGGAGATGGGCGCGGGGAAGTGCGGGGCCCGCGTGGCAGCGGTGCGGCGAGGGAGCGGCTGGCGTGTGCGGGAGTTGGGCCGCGGAGCGCGCACGCGCGGGGGAAGGAAGGCTGGGCCGCGATGGGCCATTTCGGCCGAAGTGGGGCTGGGTCGGATCTGTGGCCGGCCTGGTTCCATCATTTTCTTTTTTTTCTTTTGCTTTTGGGCTTATGCTTTTGTATGTACTTATATATATGTATATATATCCATTCATAATGAAAATTTTAACTTGTTTGATCCTTTGCTATTTATACTATTATTTTTAGAAATGAGATTTTGTATTTAAGTACAATTCTCTTCTTTCTTTTATGGATCATCTTTTTAGATTCTTATTTTAGGTTTTAACTTTCTAATATTTAAACAGGTTTGATTCTTTTTATCTTTTGGAACCTTCAACCAAATTTTTCAAAGAAATGCCATAAACTCCAAATTCAAATAAATTATATTGCAAAAATAATTCAAAAGCTTTAAATTTTTAAATTCAAATTTTCAGGATGTTACAGTTGGGCTTCTTCTTCATGCCATCGTGAGCTCAAGTAGACTTGTGGTGCTCCTTCTCCACCTTATCCTTCAGCTTGGGGCTATTTGCCCGAATGTGGTTTGGCTCGCCACACTCAAAATAGAAGAAGGGACCTCCTCTATTCCTATTTTTCATATTGCGATAGGGTTTTGTGAATTTGGTGGATAGGAGGGCTAAATCTTCAATGGGTAATTTATCAAGTTGCTCATCACTCAACTTGTGCAAAACAGACAAGGAAAATCCAAAAGAGCCAAAATCCAATAGACGAGAAGACTCATTTTTCACGGGGTCAATTACAAGATCTATCGACTTTATCTTTGGGAGATGAGAGATAAAATCAATCTCATGTATCTTCAATCTCAAGTAGAGTTTATCTATCGTAAGCTTACTCATGACAGTGTTGTGATTGATGGATGTAATCTTCATCCCCCAAACTTTCACATCTAAGGCACCAAGCACTTGGCGTGCATTCTCTGTAGGGTCAGGTATGACAAGCTAGAGGGGGGTGAATGACTTCTCAAAATCTTCCCCTGGTATTAGCAACTCAATACAATAGAAAACACAAACTCTCAAGCTATCCCAAAGCCAACAACCAAAGATCATCTGAGACAGCAGTGTCTCACCAGTCTGATCGCCGACCAAAGGGCTATTGGACTGCTTGACTGGTTGAACTGCAAGCATCACTGATTGAATCGGTCAGGGCAGTCTGACCACTTGGGTCATGGCAATCTGATTGCTCACCGATCAGAGGCTGAAAAAGGCACATCACACGAACAAGAAAAGGGCTAACTCTTAAACCACTAAACCAAATAGGATGAAACTTGGTATAAATCTTTCATAGGATGTCAGAAACCTATTCCAATTATGGATTGTGAAGATCAATGCCAAAGTTCTAACCTTTATCCAAAATAAGTAAAGTTGCACCAAAATCGAACAAAAGAGAGAAACCCCGATCTGCTCTTGCTCGTGAGTCTTTGATGATCTGGATGACCTTGGATGGATTTTCACATGTCATAGCAAGTTAGATCACAACACGAACTCAAGCCAAAATGCCCTCAAGATTAAAACCCCAAATCATGCCTCTCTTGAGAAAAACTGAGCAATCACAAGACCTTTCCATAGAAAGTGGCTAGATAGATAGGATCTTATCTCTAAGAGATATCTTCATCTCTTACAATTCCTTGGCACCAAGAGAGATCAAGAGGAAATGAAATCCAACCAAGAAGACTAAGCAAATCAAAAGCACAAGAAGGAATCCATGGCACACCGCATGACGAATTTTGGATATTCAATTCACTTGTAGAGGAATAATTTACAGTCACTCCCTCATGAAGGATAGATATCTAAGCCTAGAGCACACAGATAAAGTTTTCAACAGAAGGAAACCCTAACTCTTTCTCTTCTTTCTTGAGAGCTCTCATCTCTCAACACATACATGGATTTAAGTAGTGGAGGCTCCTCACCTACCACCAAACCCTAGCAACTAACACACACTTAGTGGATACAACCACTAATATATGGAAAACCCAGTAACCCGCACATAAACGGGTTTACACTTACACACACTTGCTTGCTTTTTAAAACATGACTTCCACATGGCTCCAATAGCCCAATAAGACACTTCATCCTCCAAGACATGACCTAAACCACTTAGACGACCACCATGGTTTCGTACACTGCCTTTCCACCTGGTATCGAATAATTTCCTCAATTGCTACCCACTAGCTTTCATAGTGCTCCTCCTTGAAGCAACCACCACTGAAAGTCAATGATACCCAACAACTTGATGCCAAGATCATACGTCTGCTTTGAGGACCATCATCACTTGAAATGCTCAAGTCTAATGGCACACCACATGTATGCACTTGCCTCATCACGATCCTTATCTTCTTCCTCTACTTCTCCACTTGAGATGGTGCTCTACTTGGACTCCATGGCCTCTAAGCACCTCCCCTAGCCTTGATCTTGCTATTCATGGCAACAATCATCAAAGACCTTGCACATCAAAGAACAAGCAACCATTCTAAGCATAAGTGGCATGCACTTAACTCTCATCAACAAAACTGATGCAAACATACACCACTTGACACCCACATCAAAATTCTCACAAACATGGACTCCCGCCATGACTAACACCTTGCATAGACTCACGCCTTGACTAACTCCTTGCATGGACTCCCACTACGATTAACACAACCGAAACCAACCCAACTTAGCACTGGTTGGTCTGACCACCAACCAACGGTCAGCCAAACTACTACAAACTGGCTTACTTCTCTCAGTAACAGGGGATAGGTCTGACCACGGCACCCATGCAAATTAGACTGCCCAACTTCCTCTAGTTGGACCGCCTCCCATGGCCGGTCGTACCGCTTGTTGGTCAAACTACCTCTGCACAGTGGTTAGACTGACTCTATAGACTGGTCAGACCACTGTCTACCAAACAAGAAAGCCAGAGATCAAAAGACACAAAATTAAACTCAAACTTTGACAATGAAGAACAATCAATGTCAAATACTAATCACACATGTGGGGTGACCTTCACATGGTCTCACATTCTCAGACTCAGAGTAAGTCAAGCCAACCGTAGGCAAGTTGATGAGAATCTTGGTGAACCTAGAAAACAAATCATCCAAATATTCACCATTCCTTTGCTCAACTTGAAGTACTCTATCTTGAATTGATTGTCTCACTTCCTATCACTATAGAGCCCTTATGGTAGTCAGCAAGGGTCCTCTAGATCTCGTGAGCAGGAATCAAGTGAGATACTCGATCAAACTCAGATCTACCAAACCCCTGAATCAAGTAGTTGCATGCCTTGCTGTTTGCCTCAACATCCATAATATTTATCAATGTGGTCTAGCCACTGGCAAGCATGACATAACCTCTCTTAACTTTCTCCCAAATTGGTTGCCCTTAGGCTTAAATGTAGGCTACCATCCGGGCTTTTCAATAGGGATAGTCAACTTCCTCAAAGATTGGTATCTTAGTGGAGTACCATCCGATACCATTGCTCTTAGACCGATTAAGATCTATCAAGAAGAGCTAATCAAGCTCTGATACCACTTTTTAGACCCAATATGGCAATCAGAGGGAGAGTGAATGATGCCTTCAAATTCAACCTCCCCAATGCTATTCCAAAACTTTTACTCCACTAGCTATTGCAAGCTAGGAAGATCAGAATTGCCCATCAACAAAGAACTCATAAAAATATAGAAGACAACAAAGTTTAATTCCCCTGGACTAGTCAGGCATTTATGGAGGGAGCGGTTGGACCAGCCTAGGAGCTAGCAGGCTGACCGCTGAAATAAATCGGTCTCTAGCTTGGAGACGATCAAACACATATCTAAATAATTTGACATTTTTCACACACCTTGCTAAGGATCTCAAGAACCTAATCTATCTAAGGATTACAAAGATCTTAGCTAAAGTTCTAACCATTCCTTAAGACAAGTAAGGTTACACCAAAATCGTGCAAAACTCAAGAACTTAAGATATGACCTTCTCGTGGGTTAAATATGGCCAAGATGGCTCTAGATGAGTTTTCACATATTACAGCAAACAAGAGCATCCAAAGGTTTGTGACCAAAACCCTAGGACAAGGTTTCACTAGAAGGGCTCCAAATCGAACCAAATCAGGCAATCTTCAAGATCTTGCTATAGCTGGTCCCTAAATGGATGGAATATGCCTCATGAGGTATCTCCATTACTTACACATCCTTGGAACCCGGCAAAATCGAGAGGGAAGGACAGAGGGAAAAACACCAACCAAAATAAGTGCAAAATCAATAAGAGCGAGAACACCCTATGTAGGATGAACAATGTTGATCTATTGTAACTTGTAGATAAAGATTTTACAGCTACTCCATCATGGATGATAGTGCTCTCATAAAAGCACTCACCCAAAGCTTCCATCACAACAAAACTTTAATGAATGGATGGTTGGTTGGTCTCCTTCGCCAAACACACTGAGCAAGCTTCCCATCCACTTAGCCTCCTCGGTGTCTCCTTGACCTAAACCACTCTCCCAACACCCTCTAAGGGCTGTGGTTTTGGTCCCATCGTCATTTCTAGTATTTTGGCTTCCCCGTCAAAATACCCTCGCTTTGATTGTGAACCTTATCTCGTCCTGGAGCCTAGTCCATGGTCATCTCCTCTTTTGCAAGCAATCCTATGATTGCAATGTGTAGGTTTACCAATGGCTCACACATTTGCTTGTCTCTTCATGTCGGTGCCCCCGACCATGCCTCACTTGCACCAATCGCATCATTCGATGAACCATTGCTTGAACCTTGCCTTCAACATCTCTAGGCTTACCTGTACCTTGCTTGAGCCTAATCATCTTGCTTGGCTTTCTTGATCATATGTCGGGACCCGGAGCAACAACTCCAGAACCCTCTGTGTTAATCGCACTATCCCAGGAAAAGCTAGTGCATACAGTATCACAAAGACAATTATCATGCGTAATGACAATCTTTAATTAGCTAATATGAGCCTGATGGCCAAAGTTTTACAATAACAGCAAAAGAAGACAGCGGAAGATAAACAATGTAGCAGCCCATCTAGCCTTCCCACAAGGCGAATGACTGTAAGACGTGGCCTAGTCGCAATCCTCACCGAAGTCGTCGAAAGCTTCCTCTGGAAAGAGTTAGATATAGCAACATGAGTACAAAAAGTACTCCACAAATTACACCAGGAGGTTTAACAGAATAGATGCATGCATAGGGAATATCAAAGGAAGGTATAATATGGTTAATTTGCATAAAAGGCGACATTGAAGTAAATATCATAAGTAAGTGCAAAAGCTGAATTTGATACGATAAATAGAAACAAGATTTTAACAAAATAATATCGTTAGTGTAGGCTCCAACCAAACACTAACCTATCCACGGGCATCCCACCCAGACCATCTTTTCCAAAAGCTCACGTATGGATTCCATCCATCCACACGCTTTCACTGCGCAACTCTGATGAATTCCATCCATTCACCAGATTTCAATCTCTCACGGATTCCATCCATCCGCAAGGTTTTCATCACTCGTGGATTCCATCCATCCACAAGGTTTTCGCAAACCATTTTGAAAACCAAAGTCTAATCCATGAAAAACTTCACTCAGCTTGCCCATGACCGTGGGCACGGCTATCCAGGATAGGTTATACACTCTGCAGAGGTTGTACAGCTTTACCCACAAGACATGATCATTCCGGTTTGCCACGCGAGTTACACACTTCCTTAGGTGTGCGGCGAGGAGATCATGACAAAGTCTTTACAATGATCCGTTGTCAACATAATCACGCCGCCACTAAGGTTTCACCACAACATGAATCCACATGCTGGAGCCCCCTCTTGTGCCATGTGAGGCTTCTCACGGCCTACGCCGCGCTCACATTCAGCCTATAGCGAGATCATGTTGGAACTTCACAAATTATTTGGCCAGGTCTGTCCCATACCAGACTTGTGGTAGTACGAAAGGGCTTTGCAATAGTAGCTCACAGACCGGTCCTTAACTTGACTTAGGCCTAACCACTAACCCCTTGTGCACGACAATCAACCACTGCGGCTCCAACCAACAGGGCATGCCTGCACCCACCAATCTAACCAATTGCCTAAGTCTAAACCAGGTTTTGTATTTTATTTTCAAAGTATTTCATAACACTCCTTGACTCACCAAAGTCAAGAGTACAGTTTTAAAGTTCATCATTTTATGTGAAAGATCATCCCAAACCATAAGTATTATAAGCATGGCTAAGCATTTCTACAAAATTTCTAGTTAGTGCTATTGTACTATCTAGGTTTTATCTAGGGTTGACAAGGTATAATGGTAAGCAATATCAAATTTGGCTGTACAAAGGATTTAGGCATAACTACACTTTTAAACTAAATTTAAACTAGACTTGAATAGAAATTACGCATGCATAATAATTTAAAAACAACATAAATAGTTTAAAATAATGGGGTCAACATGATCAAATGTGTAACTTGCCTTGCTCGAAGACCTGGTGCGAATCGTCGGTGTCGTTCTCTCCGAATTCGTCGAAATCTACGCGCGAAGAACCAACCAAATAAATTCAAATAAAAACCGAAATAAAATCCAAAAATTATAAAATATATACTGGCAGATATAATATGATTTTAGATGAATTTAGGAGAAAGAATCAATAGATTCGGAGTTTGGACGACGGAGAACGAGCAATTGGAAGTTTGGATGGATTGGAAATTCCAGAAAATGCAAAACCGAGAAAAAATTCTCTGGAATATTATTTTTGGCTGATTTTTGGGTATATTGGAGTGTATGACACGTGGGGCCCGGTTGTCACTGGGTAACAAAAATTTTGGCAAGCCCAAACCGAAAATTGCCTTGCCTTGGAATTGAACTCACAACCTCATGCATGCATGCACTAACTTGACTCCACTAGCCAAGTGAGCATGTGTTCTTTTGTGACAAATAGGCATCACCAAGGTAATAGAAGGCAAAGGAGAGAGCTATTCTTGGATGAAACCAACCGAAGCAACATGAAGGTGCGGCCATGGAGGATGGAGGGCGCTAGGGAGGGAAGAGAGGGGCGGCGCGGGAAGGGGAAACCGAGGGGGTGCGGCTCTTACCGGCGGCGGCTCGGGAGATGGCCGGAGAAGGTGACGGCGGTGAGAAAACCGGCGGCGCGCGGAGGAGAGAGAGGGCTTCGCGGCGGCGCTTGGTGCGGCGGCTCCGGTGGGGAGATGGCTCGGCCGAGGGGCGGAGGGTGGTCACCGGCGCACGGGGAAGACGGAGATGGCGTCGGAGAGATTCGCAAGTACCCGGGGCGGCGGCAATTTCTCGCCGGAGCTCGCTCGGGCGGCGACGACGAAGAAGCTCGGGGCGGCGGCGAACGGCGGCCGGGACGGCGACTCCGACTGTCAGGGGCGGCGGAAGAAAGGTGGAGGAGGTGCGGTGGGGAGAGGGGAGACCGAAGGGAAGGAAACCGCGCATGGGAGAAGAATTTGTAGGTGGAGAAAGAAGAGGAAGTGGCCGGCGGTTTTGAGAGAGTTAAAGGATGGGAAACGGCTGGTATTAGAGAGGGGTGATTAGGGGCTTCCGTTTCCACGCTTTAATCGGGAGTTAAGTGGAAGAAACGGGCTTCAATTAAAAGCTCCATTCGGCTCTAATGGTGGAGGAGAGAGAGGGTGGGAGGAGGAAGAAGGAGAGGTTGAAGAAACATATGACATGTGGGGTCCATATGTCATAGAGAGGAAGAGGAAGTGAAGGGGTACGGGCCGTCGGATTTGCGACACGTGGCAAGTGGATGTTTCATGGCTCTTAGATAATTATGAAGGGTAAGTGATCTTGTGTGGCTAGGATTAAAACGTGGAGAGAGAGTGATTCAATATGAGAGCGACACATGGCGGGCTTGGATGAATTTGATTTTTATTTTCGGAATAAATTTTCAGAAAATACTAGAAACTTCATAAACACTTGGAAAAATAATATTTAATGTCTAAAAATTCCAGAAAAATTATAGAATATTCCTGGAAGCATTTTAGACTTAGGAAAAATATTTTTAATTTCAGATTTTCATTTAATAATTTTATAAAATACTTTTTAACCTTTAAAATTGATTTTTAAATTTCAGAAAATCCAAATAAAAGCCAAATGCTTTTAAATACTTAATTTGAAATGATATTTTTACATAAATTCAAAATATCCTTTTATTTAATAATAGTTTTATGTTTTTAGTTAAATTACTTTTTATAAAAGCCTTTTTAAAAGCTAAAAACAGACAAATAAAATCTCCAAAATTTAGGCAACCAAAGAACACTTATTTTTATTTTTAAATTAAATTAATTTTTTTACTAAAATTTTTAAAATAAACAGCTGGGCTGTTACATCATACCTCAGCTCATCTTCGAGCTTAGTCTTGGTTCATGCCGTCAACTATGGTTTCTTCCCAATTTCCTACACATCCAAGACTAAGAAATTATTTTCATGTATAAGTTATTCACAACTTGACCCATATTAGTTCAAGCATGCTTCATGCACCATGAATGCAGTGACATAGGACTCTAAAACTCAATCCGTGATCATGTCCCACAAAATCCCCAAACCCTCTCGGACATTTTCAGTCAAGGTCGGTCTGACCGCCATTGGGCGGCTAGTCAAACCATTGGTCCTAGTCTAACCACCTATGGCTGGTCTGACCACTGGGGTTAACCAACAGAAAACACTCTCTTTGTTAAGCTCTGTCTAGTTTCTACCCAAAACTCCATTTGAGGTGATACCTGGTGCAAAATGATCCTCAAACACATATATGTAGGTGTTACGTGTCCATTTTCTAAAAAGGCATATGACCGATCTGACCGCTCCATAGTCATCGGTTACACCGCCGTTGCCAGTCTGGTCAGACCACCACTGCTAGGCAGGCCAACCGGTTGACACTTGGTAGCAACCTTGAAAACTTGTAAACTTTCACAAATTTAAATTTCAACTCGGCACAATTGCCAATTGTTTAGTACATATAAACCATAGATATTTTCAATATGGTTCTATGGAACCATATGGGGTAGCATTGTTGTTAAAAGCCAATAGCAATTTTTGTATTTTTTGCTAACTGTTGGCAGTAATTGATCGAATATCAGAGGAAATAGTGCAGGAGGTTTAGAAACTGAGATAATTTTTCACAAATATATAGGGATTGTGTATGTAAGGGAGAATCTAGTGTAAACCCACATTTGAGAGCTAATATGCATATGCTCACTCTCGACATGAGCCTTTGCATGTGGTTTGGGTGCACCAAAATGTAGGATAATTTTCTCCTGGATGCCACATGTATGGCGGAATTAAGCATTTGTCCTCTCTTACGTTTTCTAAAAAAATATCTCCTTTGCCCTTCCGTTTGTTTCTTTCTTCCAGGGATAACACGGAGAACATGGAGTAGCACATGGCACATATCCTACAAGATGACACAGATAAGTGAGAAACACCTAGAGCAGGAAGGGTATGTTGGAAGGTGGCAAGATGTACAAGATAGGAGGGGAGGAGTGAGAGGTTGGAATGGATGTGCATGCATGCATAGGGCTAAAAGATTTGATTTGGGACACGCAAATAAGGAAAGAGAAGGGTGATCTTGTTGCTTCTCTTGCTCTCCTTGCTTGCAGCTAGTAGCCAGGTAAACAAGCAAGGGAAGGACACAGGGGTGGTGGTGGTGAATAGGGATGGCAATCGGGTGTGACGGGTACGGGTAGTACTCGCCCATACCCATACCCGCAACTCCGATTTACGCCCACAGGTATACCCGCGAAGGATGATGGACGAAAAACCTCACCCATAGCCGTCGCCCGCCGGCCACTATGCATGCTTATTTAGTGCTTTAATTAGTACTAATTATATTTAATTAGTACTAATCATAATTAAGTAGCGCTAATCATGAGCTTAATTAAATGCTAATCATGTGTATGATTACTGTGCTTAATTACATATCAAACCCCCAATTGTTACATTTTATTTTATTGTCCTGAGGCTTTTAAGTATTAAACCCACCGTTGCCTTGCAATAACAGTATCTGGAGCAGTTCTATACTAATAATAATAATAATAATATATTTCAATTATGTGGGCCTAGCTTGTTATACTCGATTATATTTATGTGGGCCTAGCTTGTTATACTCGATTATATTTCAATTAATTCTACCATTGAGATTTAATTATCAGTGACATACTAATGACAAGGATTATATTTTAATAGGGCCTTCGATTAACATACAGCTTCTAAAAGAAATATTGGTCGGCCCTTTATAACTTCCATTTCTATCTAATTTATTTTCCTAGAAAAGATTATTAATTAAAGTGGATTCTTCAATTTAAATACTTTTAGCATATTAATTAATTCATGCACCCTAATTAATCATTAATTATCTGAGTTATCTTAATTAGAATCTATTTGAGTGGGGCCTAACTACCTTACTACATATATGTGTGTGTGTGTGTGTGTATGATCATATTTTGGTATAACCTTTAATGAAATTTGAAATTTTAGATTATGTACTTGATGATGTTTTAATTAATTACCTTACATAGACATTAATTAATAAGGATCCAATGATCATTTGGCACTTGCATACATTCATATAGGGACCATTATATTATGTTAGCATTATTCACCCTATTTTTACTTTCTATGGCCTTATATTTCATCATAGCTCCAGTTGAATATAAACATCTAAATTTCAAAATGAGACTTATAATAATTATTAACATCTAATTCTTTCCTAAGGTAATTGCTAGTAAATTTTGTATTGCTAATTGAACATTAGTGACATATTATTCAAATTAATCTTCTTAATTGACTATCCACTATTTGAAAAAGGGTCCTTCCTAGCTTCTTGAAATATTTAAATAAAGTATATTTTCCAACTCAATCTATCACTGATCCCTTGGTTGCGACCAATTTATCACTTCGCAAAAAGGAGCCACATGTCATATGTTTGCATCATAGGGAGAGCACACAGTAAGCAAAGGAAATTATCAGGCAAAGCAATGGAGGCACATCAGGGTAGAACAGGGGAGTAGTGGTGCCATGGTGGGTGAACACGCGAGTGGCGGGCAGTGACTAGATCGGTGGGGAGGCGATGGCATGAGCCGAGGTAAGGTAGGGATGGCTTAGAGTGGTTTGGGGTGGTCGGGCTGAGCACAGCGGGAGTGGCCAAAGAAAAAGGAGAAGAAAATGAGGCGAGCATGAGCTAAAGAGGGGCACATAAAACTTACCAGTGGTGGAAGCCCAGGGCAGCAAGGGTAGATCCATGGTGCCAACGACTTGGGGGAAAAAGAGATGCTTCGACGAAGGTTGGGAAAGGTAAAAGGCAGTAGAGGGATGCTTCTGAAGGAAGGAATTGAGCTGAGATGCTTTGGAGAGGAAATGGAAGAGGTGAAGGCAACATTGGCCAGCAGTTAGGGAGAAGAGAGTTCCATCAATCTTCAGTGAATGAAACCCAAAATTAATTGAGAGTATTAACAATTGAGAGTGCGAAATGTGACATGACGTGAGAACTTTGGGATGAAACTCGTTGGAATGGTCAGAATGTATAGGGTAAGCGGCGGCCAGCATGCGGGCATGAGCTGAGTTCAGCCTGAGGAAGAAGACAAGAGGAAGGGGAGGTATAGGGGGAGATGATGGAGGCCAGGGGCTATTTATAGCCATGGAGGGATGGGACTTGGGTGACCAGGGTACAACGCATGGAATGGGACTTGGCATTGCTCCGACGTGGTCTTTGGTTGTGGCTTGAGCAACGAGGTGGCCATGGTAGGGCATGGCAATGGAAGAGCATGGTGATGGAGAAGTGATGTTGTGGCGAAGTCAAGGATTGCGGCACTCGGCTTGCGGTCAAGAATTTCAATCGAGTTTGTTGGATGCGGGTGTTGTGCAGGCTATCGGGTGCACACGGTGTGGGGTGAGGCCAAGCCGAGGTATGCATGGTGCAGACTGGCTTGGGCATAGGTGGGCATAGCACGCGCGTGGTGCAGGCTCGGCATGCAGCATGCGCATAGCCGGTGCATTGTCGCAGCCGGCTTGGCCAAGCAACAGAGCAAGAAAGAGGAAGAGGAAAGCCAAGCGGGGCTGGGAAAAGTGGGCCAAGCTAGGGAAAGAAGGAAATAGGCCAGGGCCGATTGCGATTTTTGTTTTGAAATTGAATTTCCATTTTCTTTAAGTTTTCAATTCGTATTTGGAATTCAAATTTGAATTAAATTACCAATATTTTTTACCTTAGAGTGTGCCATTTTCATTCTTAAATTTTATTTCCTTTTTAAATTTTTAGGTCAAAATCCCCTTCTTTAATTTTTTACCTTCATTCAAGTTTTCTTTCAACGAATTTAATTTGAATTTAAAATATTGGATTTTTCAATTCACATTTTGTTGTTTAAATTTTTTTGTTCTTTTATTATTATTTGTATTAGGGAATTAGTCTCTACATTATTTCGCATAGCACAAAATATAATAAAAAACCCAAATAAACTTCTAGAAGAAATTTGAATGCCAACAAAATGCAACAAAAAATTTTCAATTCTTCACATTTTCGAACAAAAGAAATTTAGGATGTTACAATATCCACAACATATGTCCTCTATTTCAGCCTAGCTCATTTACATAATACTTTAGTAGCCTATTATACATTAACACATACATCAATTCATGGAGTTTGGGAAGGAATCTTAGCCTTCATGAATGTTTGGATCAAATAAACTATTTATATTTTTGTATTCATTTTGTGTGTACAGTTTGAAGGATTTTCATGTTCCGAGAAATATTCATAAACATATTCAATTCGTATTCACTTTGTATTTGTATTCGACATTATTCATATTTGTATTTTTATCTGAGGTATTTGTATTTGTATCTGCATCTAGAGAAAAATATGGAATCAAACATGGCAAAACCATTATACATCTGTATTCGATCTGTTTTCACCCCTACATATGAGAGAGAGTTGTTTCCCCCTTGGAGGGTGTGGGGGGAGAAAAACCTTCATAAGAATGATATGTATCAAATGTCCATTTTAAAGAATACTACTAAGGTGTCCATGCTTTACAACGGATAGTATGTAAATGATACCATAAATTCTAAACTCGTGATAGTGTGTGTGTGTGGGTTAGGTTCATTAGTTGTGCGTGGGTTAGAATGTTTCGGTTTTTTGGGGGGTTTTTAGCTGTTTTTTTAGGGTGGCATGGTTCTTTAGGTGGGTGGAAGGATGTTGGAGGCGGTGAGACGACGGATAAAATCTCCTTTTATATTAGTAGAGATAGAGATAAATAGGTCTACTTAAGAAGACAAAAGATTGCTGGAAGTCTGGAACCAACGGTAGGAATTGGAGTGAACATAATATTGTTTTTATGTCAAGTACATGTTTTTTTTGCTTCGAGAAAAAATTAGTTTAGTGCCATTGCAAAGAAGTATAAATTGGAAAATAATATCCACAGTGAGACATGAGTTCCTAAAGTCATCAGATGATTGTTTTCAACTCGGTGATCTTTATGATATATGGTACTGAGCAATATTGGCATAAAAACTAGTCCTTTATGATTTCGCATCTTGTTTATATTCCTTCATAATACACATGTATCAACTTAGCACACACATCCACTGTTTGCAACATGGGAATTGCGTAGGAAATGAAACATCCAACGATAGTCAATGTTTATTTTTTGAATGATATTCTTATGAAATACCTTTATTAAAAAGATCTTAAGTTACAAAAAAACTGTGGTTGTTCAATACATAAGGAGTTTTTGCTTATTAAATTACTCCTAACATCTTGTGACTTCATTTATTGATGAACTTGGCTCATACTCTCTTAACTTCCACTGGAGCTAGTAAAGTTATTAGGCCAGTCTCAGTGGAGGTTTTATGGAGTTTCATGGGCATTAAATATGATGACATGGCACTGTATTGATGAAGAGAGAGATGATAAAAGTTTCATGGGAGTAGAGAGAGTTTTATGGGGATGAAACTCTTCTGCACTGTTTCCAAAATATGGATGTATTGGAAACTGGGACATGAAACCTCCACTGAGACTGGCCTTAGCTCCATTTATATGACTTTTGTTTCTCTAATGTTAAGTCCAATAGCTTCCAGAGACTGGACTTAACTATATGTTCTAATATTTATAACTGTTTGAGACTCCTTAGAGCAAGTACAATAATGCTGACTAGGTCGCCTCTAGCGAAATCCACGTCAACACAATCCTATGTGGAAGAGAGAGACAAGAGGAGAGAGAGGCAAGCTGCCCCTTATATAAGAGGTGACCTCTAGCACATCATACGAGGAGAGAGAGACAAACTACCCCTCATGCAAGAGGTGACCCCTGATATATTTATGCAAGTATTAAATGTTTGAGTGCTTTAATAGAGGTAACCTCTACTTAACTTATTGTATTAGCTACCTCCATATGAGCCACGTGTACTCTTTTTGCTTATTTGGCTAGTCCTAGAGGTGGCAGCCACCTCTTCTATTAAACTTGCTCTTAGAATTTCGTCACCTTCTACTGCATGTTTTTCACGTCCTTGTTATTGGTTTTCTACTTTATTTTTCGTGCCCTTAGGATATAGAAAGTCTTTCCCCAAAAGAGTGCTATATTAATTTAGTTCGTGTGATTCCTCACAAAAGAATTCACATATGGTGAATTAGGAAATCACATCTGTGGAGTTGTAAAATTCTAATAAATTTGTAAATGCGCGCATAGATTTTGTTGAGTTTTTTGCCTTCAATTTTATTACGCACATCTGGATTGTCGAATGAAATGCATGACAGAGCTCATAATTCTATTGCATTACACATTTAAAAAACAGCGGGCATCGTAAAAAAATGTTTCCCAAGCACTAGTAACACCTGCTCGAATATTAGTGAGATTGTGTTAATCATGCATGTTTGGAGAAATCTAATAAAAAGATCATGTCTTGGCGTGTTTCCTAGCTGGATCCAGGAAATTTCCCATGATCATGAACACGTGTAATCTCATGGCCCAGCGATCATGGAGTGGTTCAAGATTCCAATACACGCCAGCTGCTTGGCAGGTAGGCTAGCTTAGGGCATGTCCAATGGTGACTTATGAGCTAGCTCTAAACATATTATTTCATATTTTAATAGAAGAGAGAGAAAAGCTAGCTCTTGATCAAGAGCTAGTCTCATACACACATTCCAAGATTATATGAGGATGTCATGTGGGACTATTCATGTTATGAGCTATATGCTAAAAGTTAATATCATTGGAGAAGTTATCTTAGAGCTAGTAACTAGCTCATACCATTGTACATGCCCTCTGCCAACTATGCACGCAATATGTGGTTCCTCAGTTTTAGTTAGAGCTGCTTTCTTGACAAGTGTTCTTCTATTTATTGTATTTAAACTGTGTACGTATTCGATAATATTAATTGCATAAGAGGAGATAAGCTAAACTTGTAGAAAGTATAATGATGGGTCGTTTACTTTTTTGTGAGGATTATGTAACAGATCTTATTGCTAGGTATATAAGGGTAATATGTCCGACGATATATCCGAGTAGGTTTCCTGGAATTGTTTCAAAATAGTGGTTTTAGAACTAGTTATTGTGTGAATATTATTTCAAAATTCTCTAAACTGATAGAAATTGTAAGTCAGTTACAAAACTTTTCAATATTTAGTATTTCCAAATATATCAACCAGTTTAATTAGTTTTAGCATGGGAAATTTTTGGAAAAACTTTGTCTAAAATGAGCTTGTTCAATTCATATTATGTCACATCCCAAATTCTAGCGCATGCAAAAATGAGAAAAAATTTAAACTTTTTGAATGTATTTTGTATCCTTGGCTTTTACAGAAGTTTCTTTGAACAATTTGATTTTCAAAAATCATAAGTGCATGAATACAAATCAAATTGAAACCAAATCAAATAAGAATAATTAAATTCAACAAGAAGTTTTCTCAAATTTTTTTAGAAAAATCAAGAGAGGATAAAACTCTAAGAAGCATACACAATCATTAATAACTCTACGATAGGAGCATTCATAAAGTTTTTCTAAAACTTTCGAGTACATCTGATGAATGCCCGAAACTCTGAGCTCATCTCACCTTTTCCCCTCTCGCTACCGTGTGGGGCCCGATCGCAGAGATCATCGTCCACCTCACGCGCATGCGCCAGCTCTACCATGGTCATGGCCGAGCTGTCCCTGGTTTTAGACGCCGTGCTCATGGTTTCTCCTCTGCTGCTGCCAACTCCGCTTACCTGTCGCGTCAAACGTGACACATCTCTCCCTCTTGTCCCTGTCCGCACCTCGCATTCCCCGGCGAGTTTTCAACAGCGCCTGCAAGAACTCGCGCCCAGCCCTCAGCCTTCCTGTGCTTATAAAACTCCTCCGACCGTACCATTTTCTCCTCAACTCGCCCCTCTCGATCTCTTGTGCATGGGCCTTGAGCACTCCACTCTCTGGAACATCAAGAGACCGAAGTCGTACGCGACGCTGGCGAGCATGCCACTGTGTGCTAGCTTCTCTGGTGAGCTTCTCTCCCCCTCCATCTCAATGCACTTGCCTCTTCAAGCACCCTACTCATTTGATTGACCTTTCGTGTAGTGGATCACTCGAACTAGGCCTAATTCTTCATCTCTGACAGGACACCGCCGTAAGGCCTTTCTCTCTTTGCTGAGCTGTACCTAGACTCCTTCCACTCATACATCCGTATGCATGCAAGCAAGCTCATGCGCACCCTTTTGTAGCTTCACCGCTGCTGGAAAAATCATTGTCGCCGTGGATCCCTACGTCACCGATGATGTCTCCGACGCTAGCTTCTTCCACTTCTCCTCATGAACCATCATCGTCTTCGGTGAGTACCCCTTCCCCCGTAGAGTAATTGGAGTCGACATGAGCACTAAAGTAATTGAAGTCAAAAAGAGAACTGAAGTAATCAAAGTTGAAAGAAAACTAAAAATAATCAAAGTCAAAAAGAGAACTAAAGTAGACGAACTCGTAAAGGGAACCGTAGTAGTCGAACACGAGAATAGAACCATAGCAGTTAAGGTCAAAACCTTCGACCGCTGTCGTGTCAAGATCTTTGACCGCTACTATGTTGAACTCCTCGACCACTGCCGTGTTGAGGTCTTCGACCACTGATGTTGTCAAAATCTTCGACTACTGTCCTCACTGACGTTGTCGAACCTTTCAACAGCTGGCGCTATCGAAATATTCAACCGTGGCCGTAGTTGAAATTTCGATTGCAGTCATAGTCGAAATCGTTGACCACAGCCATAGTTGGAATATTCGATCGCAGCCGTAGTCAAAATCTTTGACCACTGCCATAGTCAAAACCATCGACCGCTGCAATAGTTGTAATCTTCAACCTTTAACGGTAGTCGTAATTTGCAGGGTAGTCGTAGATGGTAGATAGTAGTCGAAACCTATAGTAGACCGATCGTAAATAGAGTAGATTGGTCATAAGTAGAAGTAGATCAGTCGTAAATAGAGTAGTCTGGTCATAAATAGAGTAGATCGGTCATAAGTAGAAGTAGATCGGTCATAAATAGAGTAGATCAGACGTAAGTAGAGTAGATCAGTCATAAGTATAGTAGATTGGTCATAAGTACAGTAGATCGGTCCTGAGATACTTTGGATCAGTCATAAGTCACAAGACATAGTCGGTAGTCATAAACTTCAGAGCGTGGTCGGTAATCATGAGCTGCACTAACCGTTTGGCTCTCAAAGGACCTTCGTGGTTGAAGACCGGTAGTACTAGCTCTATGTGAGCGGTACGACTGAAGTTGTGGTAGGTTGAAGACCTGTGTAGTCGAAGCACCGTGGTCGGTGAATGGTATTCAAGGCGTCCGAGCACCGTAGCGGCCAAAGAATGTTGGTAGTCGTAAAGAGTTATGCACTCACCGAGAAGGAATAATTCAAACCAAGCCAAAACTCGAACACATATAACTTTTGCAGTTGAACTCCAAATTTAATAATCTTTGTTTCCAAATTCTTCTAAAATTATGATCTTCTTGATTGAACAAAAATATTGTAATCTTGTCTCTATTTCTTTGGCTCTTATTTGCTATTATTTGGATTTTATTGGATAGATGACTCCGCGCCAAACAACGCTGACAACACATTGGAAACATTCTCTGACCAACAAGAACAAGGCAAGCAACCCCTTTAACTATGTTGATCCTAGTATTTCAATTATTATATATTGTTTGCAAAACCTATTATGCATGTGTGTATGTTCCATTTAAAACTGCTATACTATGGGCAATGGTAGTTACGACCGCTCGTATGCAATGAACCTCCTTGAAAATTTGATACCCTCACCATTGTAACCTCTAGTACATAGTTTAGACAATATATACTGTCAAATTGAAAATATTACATTGATATATGGTCTAGATACTTCGTCAAGCACTAGTTTCTGCTAAGTTTGAATTCACAAACAAGTTTACACATGAACATGATGGTTTCAAAATGTTGGTCCAGAGGAGGAACCTCTGGTAGTTTGGTATAAAATAAAATGAAAAACATAGTTTTTGGACGCGAGCGAGTTATATGGTAAACTGTTGGATGTGAGGCGGAACCTCACATATAGAAGGGGAGATTCTCGGGTCAATTAAGGACCAAACGCTATTACCGTATATCTAAGTCACACATACAACCACACATGCTATATGGGCTCTGATATTTAGCTAATTAAGTTATCTAGGTCAAACCTTGCATTGTGGTATGCACAGAAGTAGTAAGAGCATTCTGCAGAATGATCTGGCTCGTAGGGGCTCTCTTCACCAAGGTGTTGGGACCAAAGCTTGCTAATACAATGGTGAATGCCTCACCAAAGGGATGTAATCCGCTGAGGTGAAGGTCTATCATGCAGCTCACTTGGCACATCCAATGAGGGCTTGTCCGTTCATTAGGCTGGTGCAAGTTAGCTATAGGATAATTAACTTTCGTCATGCACCAAAGGAAGCGTGCAATTGTTGATATTATAATTTATTATCTCATGTAGGTAAAGCTATACAACATCTGCAGAGTGTTAAAAACTATTTAAATAGTTGTGCTCGTGATTATGAGCAAGCTCGGATGTAGCTACAAAGGGTATAGTTTTCCTTTTCAAAACGGTTTCGCTGAACATATAGGGTGGCATATACGTGTCTTCCGTGTGACATGCCTATGGGTGGGATTTGTGCGATGATCACAGCCAAGAAGGACTGCAAATGGATGTGTTCACAGCTGAGGAATACTGTGAATTGTTTTGATATACTGTTATCAAAGTTATATAAATGTTATTTCATTACATATCAAATGCTCTTTACAATTCCGTATACAAATTATTACTCATCGATATTGCAAAATAAAAATTGCTTTATGCTGAAAATAACTTAGTATAGAGCCTCATCCTTGATAGCCTTGCATATGTAAAATTTTGCGATACATTACAAGTCTTGTTGAGTGCACAATGTACTCAACCTTACTTAAATTGTTGTTGTTCAGAGAATGAAGATTTCGTGCCTGACGATGCGTATTCTGCCTCTGGTACTGGGGCATTTGACGAGGGGTCTTGCTAGGGTTTGACTCCAGTCGGTTGCCTGCGGGTTATGATGGTAAATCACTAGATACTTTTGTTATTAGACTTTTGCTGCAGTTTGTTCAAGACTCTGATGTTTATTTTGGCCGGTCGGCATTATGTGTAGATACTCTTTTATACCTCGCTTATATATCATCCTTTTTGTTGTAAGCTATTTATGTGCGATGTGTATGGATGTGGTCTCAATGATGTGATGTGTGTACTAGCATCTGATCATGGGACTAGTACAGAACACATACGGCGACTAAGGGTGCTATCGCGCCCAGGGTTCCCGTATATGTATACATACGTATGTATGTACACATACATACATACATACATACATACATACATACATATGATAATTCAAACTCGTAATCTTGACAATCCAATAATCAACGCGGGAGTTTTCCTAGCTTGTTGGTAGAAATAGACCGTGGGGGAGCTAAGCTAGCGCTGCTAGCTAGCTAGATCAAATGGGTAAAAAAGTTCACGCGATCAAGCCGCTCAAATGACGGGTTCCTATTACATTCACAACTATAAAAAATTTGTACATTCCTATGTGATACATTCCCCAGGTCCATACTGTCTACCCAATTGTGGACCCCTAGGAGAGTAGTATTTCAGACAGTACAACTGCTTTTTATGATGGCCATATGCTTTTGTTTGCTAATACAATTTTGTATTTGGCAAGAAAATATGGTAGCTAAAATATGAGTGATGAAAGAACAACACAAGAGTTCGAAATCAGAGGAATTTTAAAAGAGAATCTCAGCCAGGGCCCACACAAGGACAACCGTCCAAGCTCTGGTCTGACATGCACACGTCTTTGGCCGCCCTTGGGGTCAGAGAGAGAATTGAGTGATCGATGGAGTCCGGTGGCCTTCCAACTTTGCCTTGGAGAAGCTGATCAGGGAGAGAAATCAGAAAGTACTTACAAGTAGTGTTAATTAAGTGGATGCAAATATATATCCATCACCTCCAAATCAGCACGATCTCATATATTAACACGGAGGATGCATATGTAGCATTTGCGTTTTATTCTTCAGAATGCCAGAGATATCACGAATCAATCGTTCTCCAGCTGGATCAGCATTATTAGTTTCAGGTTGATCCCCTCGAGTACAGTATATGTTTCGCAGAGCTGGCCCGATAGATATCGCCGATCCTGTAGTGCTTTTCGGGTGGATCACGTCGTCGTCCGCCCAGCTGGGCGACAGTGGAACGCATTGGATCGTCCAAGCTTTTCCCAACTATCAATGGAGGGGAATGTACGTACGAACCAAAAGAATACGTTGCGTGAAAGATCACGTCGCCATCGTCCAGGTGGGCGTGCAGACCTGTGATCGAGCTAGCTAAGCTTCAAGGAGAGAGAGAAGAAGATCTAGAGAGAGATTGCAAGTTGAGATTAGCAGCAAACAGCATGTAGATGTACGTACGAGTACGGGAACGTACGTACATGGATCGATCGGTACCAGCTAGCTGGATGCACATGCATGCATACGTCCATGGAGGCACAGAGACGATAGATCTTTCCATATATTTTGATGTAACTTTTTTACTTTGAACAGTTTTGGCGCTGTGCTGAGATGTGTTACTTGCTAGTCGGTCTCTATGATCGATATTGCTGCAGCGCAGCGCATGCCCCATCTCCATCATGCTGCCCTCGCTTGTGAGACACAGTGCCCGCCTGTCTCCCCGTGACACATATTCGTCGCCGTTGAGCTGCGTGCCAACAAGCAACCACATGTGCACACCGGGCTCCTATGCATTACATTTATTATTACATGCATTATTGACTCGATGGCAATTGTACATTTCCTCTTTCTTCTTTGAGCCATCGATATCCATATTTGTAGTAACTTTATTTGTCAGCAATATGCTTACGCATGTGTATATATATACTATTCTACACGTAGGTGCAAAATGCACGTTAGAAAATTACTATCGTACGTGAATAAAGTTACTACTAAACATATATAGAGTTACTGTCAATTATAACACTACATAATTAACAGTAACTCTACTTGTATTTAATAGTAACTTTACTCACTACAATATAGCTAAATGGCAATATTCTCCAAATTCATGGGATGCTTAGGAACTCACAAAAACGATACAAGTAGAGCTAGTGTATGCATGTTATGTACGTTAAACAAATTCTCTCACACACACAAACACACACAGGCTCTAACAAACTGCATGTTACGGACATGCAGGACGTACGACAGCTTGATGGATGGGACGTACGCTTGTTTGTTCATGAGATGCATGTTCACGTAAGCTGGAAGCAATTGGCCGGCCGGGTCATTTGCCCCAACAATAGCTAGCTAACAGAGGGGTAGAGATTTCTAGGCCCACAAACTGCAAAGGATAGGTTGCTATTGCTGAGCCAGATCACTCAGGCTACAGCGACGAACAGTAGTGAAAGTGTCCTGCTGCCTCTCTATGCATGAACGGATGCATGCATGCATTGATCAACAGACATACAGGCATAAATGCGTAGCTTGGGTACGGTGTAGAGCTATACAGTCTGTATACATGAGTTACATATTAGCCCTGTTCTTTTCAGCTTCTAAAAGCTGTTTAAAGCTTTTCTACAGTAACTAGCTTTTAAATGGAGTATTTTTTCAAGATAGAGTCTACTATATAGTTAATTGTAGTACATACTTTATTGACTTCATTAATTTATATCGGTAAAAACCGTATGTGGGTTTCTGTTACTCTGTAATCTCTCGTACAAACAGCCCAAAAGTCACAAGCCGCAACCAAAAACCACAAGCCGCAGCCAAAAAGAACAGGTCCATTATTTAGCCTGGGGCGGATCCAGGGCGCTCGAGCAACAGCTTCTACTAGGATCGACCGGAGTCGAAACATATATAGGTGTGTTTTTTGGGCTGATGTCTTATGGCTTAAATATTGAAATTATGTCTGTTTACGAGAGGTAGTACGCACAAAAAAATAGTCACATGCAATTTTGGTTGGTACAGTTGAACTTAGTATATTTTTTACTACAATTTTTCCATTGATCTTGTCTTGAAAAATACACAATTTAAAAGCTAGTTACTGTAAATAGTACGAGCATAAGTCATTTAAAAGAACCTAGCCATAGTGTAGTTACGCTTGTGTGCTATTGTCCATTGCTCAGGAGGCCCCCTTCTGTGAACTCCTACGCATGCCCACCACTGTAAATAACCAAATGAATAGCTAGCCCTACAATTGCAGGGATAAATGGTTCGTACTTTGTAGTTTAGAGCTACTACGTACGTACATCCACATGGAACATGCATGCATGGTTAATTTGGTCGATAAGCAAGCAAGCATGCAGCTGTATGTTCTAAAGCAGAAGCAAGAATAGCCATGCATCGTGTACTAGCAAGCAAGCCGATAACAATGGATCACATGCATATCTGCATGGATGCATGGCGATTGATCTGCGAAGGTAGCTAGCTAGCAAGATGCATGATATGCCACACATGGGGGGATATATGGGGCATCATGGCCTTATGATTCAAGCGAGCCCTAAAAGGGAGGAGGCCCGGCCGGCCGGCTTCACTGTTTGCCTATCTTCTCTCACTGTCCAGTTTTTGTCTCTCATAAGTCCTGTTGGAGTCACTCCTGCATGGACCAGACCAGCACGCAGCTGGCAGCTACCTAGCTGCTCACTATGCGCACACATGCTCGGTCTCTCTCTCTCTCTCTCTCTCTCTCTCTCTCTCTCTCTCTCTCTCTCTCGAGCGAAAGAGAGGCTACAATCCTTCTCCTTTGACCCGAGATTTGTAGCCTTGGACTCTGCAACCTCTCCTCCCATTTGTCTGTCTATGGCAATAGGCGCGTAGTACATGTGTCTTGTCTGGAATTATTTGTGGACAAAACGGCCACCCACACCCACCCAACGTGAGCTGGGCCTAAATTGCTTCGTTTCCATGGTTAATAACCTAAGTACCTAACCCAGAATATAAATTAAAGAAGGAAGATGGGTGCATCGTCAGTTCGTCACTCAAGAGTCCCTTTTCTATTTCATTTTGGGGAATAATTGTACGGCCCCACCAAAGGAACCACAGGTCTAGATCAAATTGCGGGGTGTATTTTGAAATGATATGCATATGAACTTATGAAGGGATATGTGTACTCAAAAGTCTCCCTTTGAGAGCTCGTTTGAAATGCAGTAATTTCACATAAAATAGTTTAATTCGTGCATTCTGAACAGGACATAAATCATTGAGCTATGAACCTGCTAAGGATCTGTTTGGAATGACGTAATTTCGTGATAATTTGTTAGGAAAGTAACAATCCTTCAAAGTCCAACTGAAACCCTCCGATGCAAACAGGGTCTAAAATTCTGAGGAGAGCTAGGATCGTCTTTTTTTAACTCCATTTAAACATAGAAACTCACCCTAGAACCTTAATTCTGAGTCCATAGCATAGCACTGGAATCCCTAGGGGGACAAATAGTTTGAACTCACAACAATATGATAAAGCTAGCTAAATTATAAGATGATGGGAGGCCATCAAACTGAAGGAAATTGACTATTCTCTGACCTGGACTCAAAATCCATCTTCGTACATACTACTCAGAAAGGTTGCTTGCTAGGAGTTTTCATTTAGACTACTCTTTATCTCTACTAATCTACTAATTTTTATAAAAGAGAAGTTTGTCCATTGACCATCTCCCTCTTTCTTCTCCCTGCCGTAGCACACTCCCACATATTCTCTTGACATACACCGACATATGGGCCTTTGTCATCAGCCGGCTCCCTCCACGAACTATTCATGGCCTCACACCCTAACCGCTCCTCTCTTATTCCCCATACGGCCACACCCCTTAGGCCCCAACCTCTAGCCACTTTCGCTATTCTCGTGTCATGATTAGCATCGCTCCCTCTCCTCACTCTGATCAACCTCTTCTAATCCTCTCTCTCTTCCATGCGCTACACCAACCACTACTATAAAAAGGCTAATACTAGACGCCTCATCATAGACGGTTTACCGAAACCATCAGTATTAAATACAATCACAGACAGTTTAGATTTAGAGACCATCTGTGTTACTGTCAGCACTAAAAAACGTCTGTGAAGAGATAATAGGATGAAATTTCAGTCTCGTCCCGCAACATCACCAATCAGTGGCATGTTCCCCAGGATCCCGATCTCACCCATCCATTCTCTCTGCATCGAATGGCAGGCACCAGTCTTTCCCACCTCTTGCACCTTATTAATCCCTCGAGATTCAGGCCTCGCCATTCTCCTCTTTTTCCTTTCTCACCTCGCACGACGTCGAGGGCCTTGACATACAGGCCAATGATAGGAGGTGGCTCATTGTGTGATGAGGACATCAACCTTAAGGATGCAACCACTACTTCGACCCACTGCACTTCATCCTCTACTTCAACTACATCTTTTTCGATAGGACTTTCGGCTACTGCACTACAATATTCTCCAATTAGACTGAGCTGCTTCTACTCATATGAGTTGAGCTACGTCTATATGCCATGGTGCTACGTCTTCATGCCATGGTGCTGCGTCTACATGCCATGGTGTTGCGTCACCAATTGTTGGTCCATGGGCTTTTGTAATGAATGGGCTGATTTGACCCATATGGTTGGCCACCTAGTGTTTTGGTAGTGTTCACATAGCACTATTCATGTGTGTACAGTACCTGCGGCTACTCCTCCCTTCTCCTATACATAGTGGCTGCCACCCCTCTAGTTTCTGCAGGTTTTGTTGATTGAAGTTTAGCTTTGCTACTTTATACTTTGTCCTCTTGTTTGGCGAGATCAACAGCGACATTGTTCTTTGGAACCCCACTCATCAATACAATTTCAATTCCTATTTACAATTTTAGATTACTTATTTATCTTGTTCTTGCATGCTTCTTCGATGTATGCAGAAATTGATCTTTGGGATCAGGTCATCTAGGTATTTGTGCACAGTTGATAATGACTTGTCGAGCAGTTCAGTGATTGTGTGGTTTCAAGCCTTGAGAGTTCGTAGTCAGGATCGTGAGAGTTGAGCGACTACTACCGAATTTACCTTCTCATTGAAAGATCGGGCTAGAACAGGACCTTCGTGGTTCATCACTATGCCCCTGAGCCAGCCGTCCTCACCATCAAGATTGGCAATCTACTCATGGTACGTACAAGCCCATCCATCCTTTCTTCCCTTCGCTCTAAAGGTTATCAAGAAGACGAGGTGATGACTATAGCCTATGAATGTGATTACAAGCCATGATGAATGGGAGGGTGCCATCCTACATGGACCGTGTTAGGATGCCAAGCAAGTGCAAGTGTTACTTGATTCTATTTAGGTCCGTGCCCAAGAGAGGCGGCGTGCTATGCACTTTTGATGATCCTCTGTTGTACGGTCCCTATAGCCTCGACGAGTACATGAATTTCTGATTCACAGTGTTTTTACTGTGGTCGATCTGTGGTGGTCATTCTGCTGTGCTAGATTTTTGGTGGTCGTTCTGTCACAGTCGATTTGCAGTGGTTGTTCTGAAGTGATCATTCTGCCATAGTCGATTTGTCGTGCTCATTCTATGGTAATCATTCCACCGTGGTCGTTATGCGATGATTGTTCTGCCATGGTCATTCTACCATGGTTAAGTTGCCATGGTCGATTGGTCGCGGTAAAGTTCTGATTCGTGGAGCAAGGGTGCAAATGTGATGATCCAATGAAAGCATTTTGTGGAGTAGAGAAAAAGATGAGGAAATACAAAGATCAGAAATCATCAATATAAATATCATAGATGGTTCTTATTAAAAATTATCTGTGATAATTGTAGACATCATAGACAGTTTTTAATCTGAATTGTTTGTGATGACCAACATATCACAGGCGGTTTCTACTGCAAACCATCTATGATAGTTAACTATCATAGACAGTTATGAGTTAATAATTGTCTGTGATAGTAAGTATCACAGATGGTTTGAAAACCGTCGATGATGACCTTATGTCATTATTGACCCATAAACTCAGACGGCTCACCAAACTATTTGTGATGACATTGTTGAACCGTCTGTGATGATCTTTTCTATAGTTGTGAATGTCTTGCCAGTTTTACAAGCCAGATGCATGATGAGTGACAACGCTAGTAACTAATGTGCACAAAAAGTAGAAAGGTCGTTGCCAAGGCAGTGGCTAGGCTTGGCGACCGAGGAGAAGGCGGCAGTAGGGAGGAGGAAGATAGTGGTGCTGGGATTGAGCATGGCCATATCTAGCACTACCGGGGTTGTGATTGGCTGGATCTAGCAACCTGATGGTCAAGGATCACTAGATCTGTCGAACTCTGCTTTCTCCGTTAGGTCTAGCAGCAGTGGCGTAGGGATGGCTAGGTCCAGTGGCAAAGACCTCTCTCTCTCTCATTCTTCTCCGCTGGCACTGCCACCTTCCACTTCTCCTTTTCTATCAGCATGGTCAGCCAGCTCCAGCTATGGTTCCATGTTCTTGATCTGCCACCATCCCCACTGTCTCTTTGTGAGGATGGCATGTTCTGACGACAATGTGGGTAAGGATGATTGAATCCGATGGCGATGACCTCAGGGACATCAGATTCAGATGCGGTGACCTTAGGGTCTGCCAAATCTGCTGCACCAAGTGGAGAACACCGGTGTTGAGGATGACGACCACGAGATCAAGCAATCATAGTGTTGGGGACACCAGCGAGGAGCACGATGACCACAATGGTGTGCCAGAGATGGAGGTAGAAGTGTACCAAAGGTAAAGGTGGAGGTGGAAGCAGAGGTAGAGGTGTACTAGTTGGGTCCAAAGATGACAACCTCGCAGACAGTGCATCCGGTGGTGGTGACCTCGAGGATGGTGGATAGGGTAGCGACATGCCCGGTGATGTATAGGGTGGACCCACCGGCCGGGAGGAAGCGTAGGGAGTGGAGGCGACGCAGTGGCGGTGTGCAGGCAAGTGGAGGAGGTGAGTGGAGACAAGGAGGCGATCTCTCGACAGCAGTGGCGCATGGGCGAGGGAGGTGAGGGGAGATTAGGGAGGGGAGGAGGTGGCTTCGTGTGGGATTAGAGGGGCCAGATGCGTTTTTATGTACATCTAGGGCAACTTCCTCCCTCAACTGATTCTAGCAACTAGATCTCAATCCAACGGTCATGAAAAAATAGTGGCATGGCCATCCCCTTTTGTCCCTTAGCCGAGCCCCCCAGAGCCTCCACTACTCCTTCCTCCCGTGCACCACCATGCTGCTATTGCACTAGGATGGTGAAGAAGAGAGAGACGAAGCAGTACTCGGTGGCGAAGAACAGGAGCACACCGGTGTGGACAACGAGGTGTTGGTGTACACCACTGAGGATGACGATATAATGGAAGTGTACACCATTGAAGTCAATGACCAGGACGTGGAGTAGATCAGCATGGACGATGAACTGGGAGGCGGAGTACATCGGCTCGGATAAGGAAGAACAGCGAAGCCAGCAGGGTTAGAGAGGGCATATCTAGAGCAGTGATATCTACAATGGCGGATTCAGCTGCACCAACCTCACTCTTGATGATAAGGTGCCTCCCCTTTTTAATGTTCATTTTATAATTTGGATCATGTTTGATGATATGTATCATCTTCTTTTTGAATCCCATTACACGTACGTGCATCTTACTAGTTAATTACGTAAAAGGCACATTTCGTTGTCAAGTGGGCGAAAGCAGACATGTGGTGAGCAGTGGCGGATGCAGGAATTTTGGAATGGGTGTTCGAAGTTATAAAAATATTTTCCAGTACAAAACATAAAAATCTACAGTAATAATAGTTAACATACCATTGAGGTGGACGCTATCTTCTGTGTCTTTCTAGCTCTCTCCTAGAAAGATCTCATATTTGTAGACTTCTTCATTTTTTAAAACTCAAAGATCTACAAAATCATAAAATACAAGTGTTACAAGATTCATTAAAATTATCAGTTCGACAGCGGGCAATGTGTGATCATTGATGAATAATATGAAGCACATACAGACATGATCACATACAAGCATAAAAAGCATTGCTCATTTTCATTTTTCAACACATAACAACAATCTGTATATGCATGAAAAAAATCAATGAGCACCACATGATACAAGGCATACATGCATGAAAAAATTGCCTACAGCTCAATATTTATTATCTTTCCGCAACTACATTGCTAGTGTTAGCTAATCATAAAGCAATCAATATAAGAGGAGCTGTGAACTAAACACGATCATTAGCAGGTACATTACTACTCTCGTTCTCCTCCAATTCCCACAAAAGATTGTTGATTCCGAAGTCGCAACCACAACGACAATCTCAGACATACTCTGATACTCACATACAAGCATAAAAGCATTGCTCATTTTCATTTTTCAACATCATGCTCGTCTTTACACATACATTACAGATTTACAGCATCAACATTTAACAGCTACAGCAGTACAACACAGTCGCGCAGAGCCACAGAAGACATATCACAGTCTCACAGAAGTACTCACCGAGGCAGCTGCTGGTTGCTGGACGGCGGTGCCGGCGTCAGCGTGCCACAGAGGCAGAGCGGAGGCGACGAGGTGTGGCCGCGCGCGAGTCGACGGGCTGCTGGCGGAGGCGTGGAGCGGATGGCCGAACCACCGAAGGCGTGCCCAGAGAGCCCAGATCTAGCCGGAGCCCGGAGGGCCAGAGGACGGAGGCGGCGGGGCGCGGTCGCCGGCGGAGTGGAGGGCGGAGGCGGTGACTGGCGAGGCGGAGGGCGGAGGCGGAGGCAGAGTGCGGAGGCGGCGAGGCGGTCGCCGGTGGAGCGGAGGCGGCGACTGGCGAGGCGGAGGGCGGCGGCCGCGAGGCGGAGGCGGCGACTGACAAAACGGAGGGTGGCGGCGGCGAGGCGGAGGGTGGAGGCGGCGAAGCGGAGCGGAGGCGGCGACTGGCGAGGCGGAGGGTGGAGGCGGCGAGGCGGAGGGCGGCGGCGGTGAGGCAGAGCGGAGGTGGAGGGCGGAGGTGGCGAGGCGGTCGCCGGCGGAGCGGAGGGCGGAGGCGCCGAGGCGGACCGGAGGTGGCGACGCTAGGGTTAGGATCCAGGCGAACGCAAATGCCAGTGGGGATCGGCCGATCGCGGGGAGGGGGTCAAGGCAGGCCGCGCGGACAAAAATGGGCTAGGCCGGCTTCGCGCGCGGTTGCCATGGGCTGCTGCATTTTTCTCAGTCTCAGGCCGAATTGTGGCTATAAACAGTGGATTTTAGCCCAACTATATATATATATATATATATATGTATTATACCTCATATATACTAGGTGTTTTGTCAAAAAATTTGGGTGTTCAACTGAACACCCATGACCCACTGTAGATCCGCCCCTGTCCCAGGCTGACATTTCAGGAGAAGACCCCGACCACTGAACAAGTACTTGAGAAGAAGTCACTAACCCTTGTTGATAAAGTGTTGGTCCAGAATTTGGAGAGGAACCGGTGGAGATACTTCCACTCAAGGCCAATCTGGAGAAGCCGATTGAAACAAACCGAAAATTTGCAAAAATCAAATTGGATTTGAGTTTGCCTTTGAACTGAGTTTCTCTAGCCTCCCCAATCTAATCCACACCAATCTCAAAGCATCCCAGCCCCTTAATCCTTGTCATCATGGCGTGATCACGGTGGGAAACAGGATTTTTCGCGCGGCGCTGTTCATCGGCCGAAAAATCACCGCCGCCTCTAATTTTTGCCGCTGCCGTCCCTCCACGCGCCTTCGCGCGCCCGCTTGCCCTTGCCAGCTTCCGTCCGCTTGCCAGCTGGCGTACCCCCTCCTTAATTGCGCCTGCCCTGGTGTCAGACGCCGCCAAGCACCCCGCCGCTCCCATGCCATGTTTCGCCTCCGCCTCCAGCCGCCTCTACCGTTTTCTCGCCCCTTCCTCTCACAGCCACAGCCGCCCCGTACACTGCCGACCTCTGAGCCCTGGAATGCCGTGGAGTGACGCCCAAGCCATCCGAGGCTTCCCGAGCTCCAGCTCACCGCCACCGGGATATTTCCCCGCCGCCTCTCGGTGCCAACCACTTTTCACGCTTATTTAAGCCCGGCCGAGCTCTCCATTGAGACCCACCAGCGCCCCTGAAGCTCACCAGCCACCCCTGAGCGTCCCCCTTCCCTCCCAACTCCGGTAATCCCAAAAATCCCGAAATCCATGCCCTAATGCAATGTCCCACCTCCGGCCACCCATTCTCCAATTCCCTTCTCCAGTAGCATCCCCAAGCCCCCTAGAACCTCCCCAGAGTCTTGCCCTAGCCTCCTGAACCCCCATCTTCCCCGGCACCGTGAGCCGCCCCACTGCCAAAACCCGCCGCCGTGGCCAGGCCAACCCGGACTTCCCAAGCTTCGGCCGACCCCTCCCCAGGCTCACCGGAACCCTAGTGGTGCTCAAAGACCAACCCAATCACTCGGAGAAGCTTCCAATCACCCCCAATTTTAGATTCCGCCGTGGCAAGGATGACCTCGCCGGCGGCGATTGCCGAGCCCATTGACCCCGCCACCACCCAAAATGGACTCCCCACATCCCAACGAACCCGCCCGTGCCCTCGGTTTGCGTCGCAAAACTCCGGAGCCCCGCGGCCACTCGTCGGCCATCTCCCCTGTTCCCTGCGCACGGGGGAACGCGGTGGAGAAGAAGAACAGTGCCCCTGGGCACTGTTCATCCGACTGGCCACCCGACTCGGCTGAGCCAACCCGCTTCGCCCGCACCCCGGCGCGCCCGATTGACCCGCCTGACGCGGTCGCACCAAGCCAGCCCGGCCCCGCACCCAACGCGCCCGACCCGAACCCGCGCGACTTGGTTGCGCCGAGCCGCTTCGCCGAAACCGACCGAGCCCGGTGCATAGTGCCAAGCCCGAGGAATAGTGAATGACCCAAAGTCAAAAAATGCATATTTATACTCCCCAGATCCGTTCCGAGCCCGCCAACCCAAATCCAAGGCCCATTTTCCCATATAGCCCTCCTACAAGCCCAAAAGCCCAATTTAATGGAGTTTCTCGGATTTTCTTTATTCCTTTATTTTCTTTATTCCTCGCTCAATCCTTCGAGCATGGGATTAATTTATTTTGCTTGTTTTGCGTTAGTTTCTGAAGTCGAGATTTCGCAAGAGGAGGAGGGAAAAGCTCAAGTCCAGACCCGGCCCACCGAAGAATACGAATTAATTGAAATAGTAGACCTGCAAGGCAAGTCGCACATATTTTTGATCATGTTGAACCTACATGTCCGCTATTTATTTATTTACCAGTATCTTCATTATGTTATTTGCGAACTGTTATTTTATGTACATCAAATGATTAGAATGACATGATATTAGCTATGTCCTACCACCCGAAAAGCCCAGTTTAACTTGATGGCCATATTCACCTTGAAAAACCTAGTCACATAAAATATAAGATTAAACTTATCATGGTAGTTAGGGACATCACATCTTTCTACTGTTAAGGTTTATAATGTTGGTCTAGAGTTTTGGTAAAGTTGGATCTAGGGTAAGCGAGGATCGCAGAGATGGACCCGAAGACCTTATCCTAGGGTGGAGGCTGGTTGTGGATTGGTGGCAGTACAGGGTGTACTGAATTTGGGTTTGTGTGTGGTTGATGCCTCAATTAAAATGTAAGGACTAGACCCTTATGCTGAGTAAAGGACATAGTAATCGCCCAACCACAAGCGTTGACTTGGTCAAACGTGGCTTAGTCAAACCTGGCTTAGTAGCTGCTCAACTTCAATTGAACCTCTGCAACTGGAAAGGGGGAGACAGATGGTGAGTTCGTATGGGAGGTGGTTAACCATACAACTGTAGGACTGCGATGAGTCGGACGAGATCCGTGGGGTCATCCGAGCTCGTCGAGATTAAACACCTACTGGGCGGAGTCTATACAAAGAATTGAGCAGTGAACATCCTTGTTGTCTTAACTCTGTCGCGGGAGTTAAGGGATCTTGTGGGTAAAGCAGGGCAGCTTTGCAAAGTCATAACAAATGGTATTCGAATACGTCGTGCTTCCGGTTAACGAAGCTGTGTTTAATGGGTGAATCCAGTAATGAGGCATAAGTAGATTTGGTAATGATTTGGAATTGTTGAATATGGATAATCAAGTTTGAAATCCCCATTTACTTAATGAAGTACTTTTTGGTTTTCAAATGGTTCCAACTAAAACTGCATCCACATAAAATAATAGACCTTATTCCCCTTTTTTCTTGATATACCATGCATGAAATTATTATTAAGCTCTGTGTGACTTGTTGAGTACAAGTGGTAGTACTCGTGCTTGCTAAAAACATAAACAGAAACAACTAATTTTGAGGATGCGAGAGAAGCCGAAGAGATGATTCTGTACGAGGTTGATGAAGCGTGGAATTAGGGTCGTTCTCCGCTCAAGCGTGCCTGTGGCAGTTTTTGTTGTAATGTAACTAAGGGCAGTTGACCCTACTGTGATACTTGGCTTTTGCCTTTATATTGTAATAAAGTTCGCTTTTGCTCTTAAGTTTGTGCTGGCAATATTATACACTCATCGGATGTACTCGTAGTTGAACAGTCCTGGCACTACTACAGAAAGCCTAATAGTAGACGTCAAATCACAGACGGTTTTGTGAAACCGTCTGTGATTTACACTATTACAGACGGTTTTAATTTGGAGGCCGTCTGTGGTATTTGTGGCGGGAAAAAAGAGTATCACAGATGGTTCTTACCGCTGAACCGTCCGTGATACTAGAATATCACAAACGGTTTTATAATAAAAACCGTCTGTGATATTCCAGATTATCACAGACGGTTTTTATTATAAAACCATCTGTGATACTAGAATATCACAGACGGTTTTATAATAAAAACCGTCTGTGATACATTTTCCACCTTGCAATCCCTCAAAATTTCATATTTTCCCGCTTAAGTCCGAGTATGGTCCAGTTTTGAGACACCTTCAGTAAAACGGGCATAACTTTTGCATACGGTGTCCGTTTTCGACGTTCTTGTACTCATTGGAAAGCTAACGACGAGCCCGATCCAAAAAAATGACCTGCTTGTGCCAGTCGCCCTCCAAGACCCCGCAAATTGGCCATCTTTGGACCTAAACCTGCGTCGCAAGTTTTTGGTTTCTGTTTTTTACCTTTTTCTTGGTTTTATTTTCGGAATTTCGATTTTTTTTCTTCAACTGCAAAGTTGTAGATCTCGTTGAAACCTTTCAAATGAGTATATATAAACTATATAAACCTTTGCTATTTTATCTTTTCAGACTAGTTTTTTATATTGTATCGGTATATAAAATTTGTGCTCCAATTCACAGACGGTTCTATATATAGAACCGTCTGTGATATTCATTCATCACAGATGGTTCTATATATAGAACCGTCTATGGTAATCTAACCGCTGGGCCCGTCGATCCTCAGCCCCACGAATCGTAGCTCCGCCTTTCCGTTCCCGCGCCAAAAATTTCGAATTCCCGCCTCTCCCTCCCTCTCCCTCCCCTATAAATATAACCAAAATCCAGCCTCTTTGGTGGTCTCCTCTTCCTTGCTGTCCTCCTCCTTGTTGTCCTCTTCCTTGTTGTTCTCCTCCTCCTTGCTATCCTCCTCCTTGCAGACGACGCAGAAGCATCTAGCTCGTGCCAACCGGGCAGACGCTCAATCAACGCCGACGATGGTGATCGTCAAAGACATTTAGCTCATGCGTTGCATCAGGGGCGAGAAGGCATAGAGGATCTTTGCTTGTTGTGTAACCTGCTCGTTGTTCTTGTTGTGTAACCTGCTTGTTGTTCTTGTTGTATAACTTGCTCGTTGTTCTTGTTGTGTAACCTGCTCGTTGTTTTGAGATATTGTAATGGTATACTCTAATCTTAATAAAAATTGATGTTTTATGTTTGTGAAATGAATTGAGATGTGAATTGGATGTATACATGTACATGTTAATCTGCTTGTTTCAGAGGGCATGGCTAGCATTTCCTGAGGCTAGCCAATAAACAGAAATAGGTTTAGGAATAGAAGGGAATATCACAGACGGTTTTTAACTAAAAACCATCTGTGATATTTGCATCACAGACGGTTTGAAAACCGTCTGTGATGACCTCGTATTATCACTGATCCATAAATTCAGACGGTTCACAAAACCGTCTGTGATGACATTTTTGAACCGTCTGTGATGACCTTTTCTGTAGTAGTGTGGGCAGCTGCGAGGGTTTCATAATACTCCCGAAAACGGGGGTGTTACACCGATTCCCCAGTTTCAGAGCTTTGTTCAGTTGTGAAACATGGAGCATGGGATGTATGAGGTAATCTAGAGGAAGTTGTAACTTATATGCCACTTTGCCAACTTGCTATATTATAAGGAACAGTCTAAAATACCTAAATGACATAGTTGCCACTAATGATTACACATAAGGCTGCACCTTAATGTAAACCCAGTCTCCGACGGCGAAGGTTCTTTCTGATCTTTTCATGTCTACCTGCGCCTTCATCTGTTCGATAGCCCGGTTTAAGGGCCTGTTTGGCAGAGCTTCACCAGCTTCAGATTCACAAAAAACAGATCCAGATTCAATTTTACCAGCCAAACACTTCTAGCTCCAGCAGCTCCACCATGGATCTACTCCACGAAAACAGTGGATCTACCCCCAGATTCATGGATTTGGTGGAGCACCTCAAGGGGTGCTTCACCAACTCAAATTTGGTGGAGTTAGGGAAAATTACCCACCATGCCACTGATTACACACCAAAAACGATTCGTTCTATTTCTTCTTCTTCTCCGCACGCGACCGTCTCCCGCGCCCGCCCGCCATGGCCGCTCCAGCCCCGGCCGCGAGCTCCGGCCTCCACGTCGGCTGCCCCGAATCCCACTGCAGCGCTGCCCTCGCCCTCTGCGCCGACCCACTCCCGTCGCTCGCGCCCCGCACGTCGCTCCTCCGCACGTCGAGCCCCGCGCCGCCTGCCCTGCACGCCGCCCGGTCGGCTCATGGCCCTTAAAAGCGAGCGAACTCTCCCGGCCGCCCCGCCTCATCTCTCTCATCCTCCCACCGCGACCAATCGTCCCCAATCGCCCTGAGCTCGCCGCACGACCAATTTCCCCAAATCCGGCCGCCGCCGCCATTCCCACCGCCGCCTCCTCCCCGATCAATCTCCCGCCGATTCCTCGCCGGGGGAGCGCCTTCCCGGTGCCTTCAACCCGTCCCAACCGTCAATCGATGCCCTCGCCGTCGGAGCTCTCTCCCCACCGCGAGCTCCACCCGCGCCGCCGCTGGTCCACGCCACCAGCCCACCGTGGACTCTCCCCGGCCCGACCACCCGCACGGTGAGCCTTCCCTTAACCTCATGTAGCTCGTTCTCACCTCCGGTTCTTCTCTCCCCACGCCGGCACCGCCGTCCCCTTTCCACCCCCGCGCCCGCGAGCTTCGGCGAGGCAGCGAGGCTGGCCGCGCCCGCCCGCCATGGCCGGCCGCGCCCGCGAGCTCTTGCGAGGCAGCGAGGCTGCCCGCGCCCGCCCCAGCCGCCATGGCCGGCCACGGGAGCCGCCGCACCGCCAGCCCCGCGCGTCCCTGCGTGTGCTCCGTGCTCTGCTCAGATGAAGAGCTGAGTGTGGGCCCAGGTGTCAGTGAGATAGAGGAGAGCAAACTCAGAGCTGGAGCTGTACCAAACACTTGGATGAAACCCAGATCCACGGTGGAGCTGCTCCACAGTGGATTTGGGTGGATCTGGTGAATCTGGGTGGATCTGGAGCTGGTGGAGCTCTACCAAACAGGCCCTAAGTGCTGATGCAAGAAGGTACTCATCAGTTTCCTCTCCTTCAGCCACACATCCAATTCTGGGATTGTACACACCGAAGAGTTTGATACCCCAAAATGCCTTGGGCTGTGGCCATACAATACCTCAAAAGGGGATTTTCCCAATGTTGAGTGAAAGGAAGTATTGTACCAAAACTCTGCCAATGATAACCACTCCTGCCATTTGGTCGGACAAGCATGGACAAAACAGCGTAAATATGTCTCGAGGCATTGGTTGGCATGTTTCGTCTGTCCATCCGTTTGGGGATGGTACGCTGAACTCATCTTAAGTTGAGTGCCCACCAATCTAAATAGTTCTCTCCACAACGAGCTCGTGAATATACAATCCCAATTAGACATAACAGATTGTGGCAATCCATGCAGTTTGTAAATGTGATGCACATAAGCTTGAGCAATCCGAAACGCAGTGAATGGATGCACTAGAGCTATGAAGTGAGCATACTGTGAAAACCTATCGACCACCACCATAATACTGTTGTATCATGCAGATCGCGGTAAACCCTTGATAAAGTCTAGGGACACCACTTGCCATGCGTGCTCATGATAAGAACATGTACCCTACGGATACAACCATATTTGCTATGTTTGTTATTCGAATTACAAGAGTTCCTACGCATCACTTAAATTATCAGATGAGCTCATTTCAAGGAGATTTTACTTTGCATCATAAAGAATTTATGATATTACATAATGAGGGTTTGTTGCGTTTGTTATCATGTACCGAGATTTATAATCAAGATCATGCAATACGTGAGGCTACACATATGTTAAAACCGAGGACGGTTTTTGGTCAAGAAGGGGAGGATGATGTGACCACGCCACAAACACACACGACCATAGTGCCTAATATCAAGATTGAACTAAAGGTGAATTCGTTTCTTCAGCTTTAACAAGTTTTAAATGAGAATATGATGCTACCTAATGATGAAAATATATATTTTGACAGCACCACGTCATTTTTACACAAATTCAAGTAAGAGTTCAAGTTGGACACGTTTTGGAATCCAATTCGGCCTCCAAATCAATTCGGATTCAGTCTGACAGGCCCAACTTCAAATATGCATAACTTTCACATACGAAATCCGTTTGAGGTGCATGAGCACTTGTTGGAAAGCTTTTCTTGTCCTGTTTCCAATGGATCTATTATTACCTCTAAATTCCTTCTGTGTGCACCGCAATTATCAAAAGAGTCCGTGTTGGACACGTACTAGAATCGGATTTGGACTGCTGCAATGGTGCAAGTCTAAACGGACGTAACTTTCTCATACGAACTCCGTTTTGGACGTTCTTGGACTTCATGGAAATATTATCAAGTCTACTTTCTAAAATATTTAACCCCATCTTCGAATTCTATCCGAGCCGGCCGAAATTGTCAAAAGAGTACACGTTGGTTTCTGAGTTCGAGTCAAAAGGGTGCTGCGCCACCTCCACTTGGGCCCATGGGTCTTGTAACCCTAGGGGCATGCTCCTTGGCCGCCACCCCTGGTCGTTCTCTCTATATAAGAGCCGCCGTCTCCTCAGCTAGGATTTGGATTTCGTTGAGTTTAGGTTTAGCCATTATACAAACTTCTGTTCTTCAATTGTGTTGGACGACCACCTGTCAAGACAGCCTTCGGAATCCCACGTTTTGAATTCAATAGAAATATTTGCAATTTCAGATTGCTTGTTATCTTGTTCTTGTGTGTTCTTCGGTTGTATGCAGGAATAGACCTTCGTGGTCAGGTCAACCGCGTTCTTGGCACGGTTGATAACAACTTGGAGTGTGGTTCAGTGATTGCTAAGGCACAAGTGATGTCGTACGGTTGTAGTCGGATCGCAAGGGTCATCTCCACCAAAATCGAAGTTATCATCTTATCAGAAGATCGGGACCCCATCGCCTCATCAGCTCAGGTACAGGAAGATGCTGAAGAAGCCTAGGATACTTGATGTGTTCCGCCTTCGCTCGTTTGCAAATGGTACAAGCTGACACCCAAGCCTTCACGTCTTTTTTCAAACCGGGCCAACAAAAGAGTTTGCGAATACAACTGTATGTGGCATGAAATCCAGAATGTCCCCCAATCAGACTGTAGTGCATGGCTTCAATGATTTTGCGCTGCACTGGTGGATTAATGCCCACCCAAATGCGGCCCTGGTATCTAATGATCTCAACATGCAACTGAAACTTTGAAGGTGCCACCCCATTTGTAGTAAGCTCTACCAGTAGCTATCCAGTTTTGGGATCAACCTTGTAACCCTGTACCACTTCATCGAGCCATGATGGAACAAGTGTAGATGTGGCTAACAATTACCCAACTGAGGGTAGAGACTACCTAAACAGAGCATCAACTGCGCAATTCTCTGTGCCTTCTTATAGATCTAATGGTATTGCAGGCCTAGCAACTTGGTCATCACTTTTTGTTGCCAAGGTGTTCATAGTTTTTGGTCTACTAAATGCACTAAGCTATGTTGGTTGGTCCAAATTATGAACTCTGCATGCTGGAGGTAAGGCCACTAATGCTCGACTGCAATGAGAATTTCTATACTTTCTTTTTCCTATGTGGAGAGACCTTGGTTGCGTGGCCCAAGGGACTTGCTCTGATACGCTATGGGATGCCCCTCTTGCATGAGCACAGTGCCAATGCCCTTCTCCGAAGCATCAGTTTCCACCTCAAACACCTTCTAAAAGTTTGGTAAGGCCAACACTAAAAGGCTGCATCCTTCTCTGATGTACACATGAATAGCACATTCTTTTTGAGCAGATTAGTTAAGAGGGTGGTGGAGATGGCAAAAGTTACACACGAACTTGCGGTAATATTCAACCAAGCCTAGAAATCCATGAACCTCCTTGATATTAGATAGGGTAGCCCAATTTCTAACTATTGCAATATTTGTTTCATCAGTGGCCACACCATGCTCACTAATCACATGATCGAGATATGTTAACTGTCATTGGGAAAAAGTACATTTTTACCTTTTAATCTTACGTTGAAGCTACGAGAGAATTTGGAGGATGCACCTAAGCTTTACCACATGCTCTTCCAAAGTAGTGTTGTAAATAGTCCTTTCCATAGCAACAGTGCCAAAATAGTGTTCATGAGTCCTTGGAATGTGGTAGGGACTCTAGTAAGTCCATAAGACATGACCTTAAACTCAAAATGACTATGATGTATTTTAAAAGACATCTTGAACTCATCCTTTGGCTTCGTCCAAATCTGATTGCACCCGATCTTAAGTCCAAACCGGTGAACCAATGCGCTCCGGACAGCTCATTGATGATTGGTAGAGGGTACTAGTTCTTGACCGTTAATGCGTTAAGATGGCGGTAGTCCACACAAAAAATGCCAAGTCCCATCTTTGTTGTACACCAATAGAACTGGTGAGGCAAACAGGCTTGAGATGGATTGGATAATGCCTTGAGTCAACTTATCGGTTTCTTGCTTCTCAATTTCATCCTTCTGGGCCAGACTATAGTGATATGGTTGCAAGTTAACTGGCTTCACACTAGGCAATAGCGGAATAGTGTGATCAAAGACTCGGCATGGAGGTAGCCCTTTCGGCTCTTCAAACAGGTGAGCAAACAACTCTTGAGAGACCATGTGGAGGTGACCCCATGTTTGTGATGAGTAATTGACACTTGTTTTAGAAAGTTTGAGATTGATTTGTGCCTTTTCTGCAAAGTCGTAGCCCCTTTTTTGCAAAGTCGTAGCCCTTAAGAGTGGTCGGAAGCTAGCAGTGGAGTGTACGACCTCATTGTCAGCAGTCGGAAGCCAAAAACTGATTTTACGACCACGTTGTCACTGGTCGCAGCTGGCAGTGGCGTTTTTCAAGTGATTAGAGGTCAGCAGAAGGATTTACGACCTCAGAGTCGGTAGTCAAAGTCGGGTCTTCGAACACACTGCGAAGTCGGCAGACTTCGACTTCGAACACACTGCGAAGTCGGTAGACTTTGACTTCGAACACGCTGCGAAGTCAGCAGACTTTGACTACACTGTCTTACGACCATGTAGGGAAGCCGAGTTCACTGGTTACAACCATGCTATGTCATTTACGACCACGTTGACGGTGGTCGAAAGCAGTTACGACCACGTTGGCCATGGTCGAACGCTGCTACGACCATGTTGGCTGTGGTCGAACACTGCTACGACCATGTTGACCGTGGTCGAAAGGTGTTACGACCACGTTGTGAGTTGGCTGGAAGGCTTACGACCACGTTATCACGAGAAGCGGTCAGAAGTCGAAGCTTCGACCACTGCGTCAGAAGTTGGCAGGCTTCGACCACGACCACATTGGAAGTCGGCAGACTTTGACCACGTTGTGAAGCACTCGTAGCGCAGTCGGATGCGATCAGAAGTGCTCGGGTGAAGTCGTAATTCGGTCGGATGTGGTCGGAAGGGCTCCGATCATGTTGGAACTCACTGGGAAGGTCGGTTCTTCTGTCTGAGTGGTTGTAACGACGTCGGAGCCGATCATATCGACGTGTAGAGCGGTCGTAAGACTTCTGCAAATCTTGATCTATGGTTTCGACCAGTCGTAGGGTGTATACGACTTTCAGGGATTGTGTTTCGAGTACATTCTCTTGATGAATATTGATGGTATCTTTGTTTCGAGCGGTGCTATGTGATGTTTTCTTGTCTATGATGGATGCAGGACTTTGAGCCTAAGTCGTGGCGGGGCATGGGATGGTCGGGGCTAGACACAGGCGGTGCTGAGGTTGAGAGCGGTCGGGAGATGCCGAAGATGATGAGGCTTGAGAGGTGGTTGTAAGACTTGGACAGCAAGAGAGGAGGAAGCTTCCGGGAAGGTGCAGGAGGGGCATTTTGGAGAAATGCGCAAAGCCTGCAAAGGAAAGCGGTTCTCTGCAAAGCATAGGAGTTGTTGGCGTTAACGGGCAAAGCAGTGGAGCTGTTGGAGTTAACGGGTAAAGCACTGGAGTTCGTTTCCGCTAGTGGGTAAAGCACGCTATAATACCCGATGTTAGTTGGGGATTAACGGGTTCCCTCCTGGTAGCTTGAGGCTATAAATAGGAATGTAGAGCTCAAGTGCTCGGTGAGGTTGCTCCCGAGTCGCTCTGGTTTTCTCTGTTTATTCTTGTGTGAGTTGTCTCTGGGTAGAGCATGCTGCTGTGTATCTCCGAATGGAGTGGCTGTAGAAATCTCTATGATCAATCATTCATCTATGTTCCTCTATTTGTGTTCTTCTGTCTGTATGATGATTGACTGTTTTGTTTGCTCTGCTTTATCTTGTTTTGAGTTGTGTTCTCAATCGAGTAGCCTCAGTTTTGTTTTGCTCTGAACTGGGAATCAACTTATAGGCCATCTTGGCCAGTCTATTCCCGATAGCAAAGTATTCTATCTCAGTTCTGGTCTTACGGTCGTGCGCTGCTTGGTTTCCTCTGTTTCTGGTTCGACCGTGCCATTCTTTTCATTCTCGGGAGAGAGGTTTTGATCTCTGTGTTTTTGCTCTGCCAGAGGATGTGCTCTTGTAGTATTTGAAGTCTCATGACCAAAAGATCCATGAATCAAAAGTTATTCAGAAATCGGATTTTGCGGTCGTGCGTTTCCATCATCCTCTATTTCAGTTTCGACTAAGTTGTTTTCTTCGTTCACAGCGGAGAGGCTTTGACCACTCTGTGATTTCTCGACTTGATATCATTCCGCTACTGTGGTTGAAGTCACCTGGTTGATTGACCCGAGAATCACAAGATATTTGGTTTTTAGTCTCGGCGGTCGTGCACTTCTCCTCTATTTTCGCTTCAACAATGTTGTATTTACTGTGCTGTCTATTTTTGGTCATTGCTTCTTCTTGTCTGGTTGTCAGGGGCGGATGTAGCGGTGGGGCGGGGGGGCTCGAGCCCCCCCTACTGCTACCGGACCCTTGGAGCCCCCCTAGAGCCCCCCCTAAATTTTTAGCCATAGATGTATGGTGTAGGAGGGGCTGAGATCGACTGAAGGTAGAAGATGACCACAAAATAATCACATTAACAAAGCCCATAGAATGTAGAAGAGCTTCCAGCCAAGCCAAAGCCCAAGGCCCACAACAACAAACAAACTCAAACCCTGAAACCCTAATATCTGGCCAGTGGCCACCCCAAAATCCCAAATCCCCAATCGCATCTCTGCAGGCTGCAGCAGCGGCGGCTCGCGAGAACGCAGCGGCGGGCGGACGCCGGACGCGCCGACGCGGCCACACGACTCGCGAGCACGCGGTGGCGGGCGGCTGCGCGCGGGCCCTGCGGGCGGCCAGGCGCGGCGCGGCGGCGCGCTGCAGGCGGGCGGTGGCCAGCCGGCCAGGCGCGGCCGCAGGCGCCGGGCGGGGGCGGGCACCGGGCGGGGGCGAGCGCCGGGCGGGAGCGGCCGGGCGCCGGGTGGGGGCGAGCGCCGGGCGGGAGCGGCCGAGCTGGGGCCTGGCTGGAAGGAGGAGCCAGTAGGCGGCACTGGCGAAGCGCTGGCTCGCTGAGGGAGGAGGCGACTAGGCGAGGATTTAGGTTGGGGCGAATCGTTGGGGCCTGGCCGCCTGGGGGATTTAGGTTCGAGCGTCGAGCGTGGCCTCTGGCCCTCTGCAATTCACAGTCCACAACCCACAGGTGATTACTGGTTAGGTATTTAAGTGAACTTAAATTCTTATTTGTCTGTGATTGTCTGATTGAATGATTGAATTGAATATGTGATTGGCATGTCAGATTTCAGAATGTCGAAAAGAAATTTGCGCAATTACTTTTCAAGTTCTAGTGGTTCAACTCCACATACTAATGAGAGCACAAGTCAACCAAAGAAACCTAGAGCAGAGTTTAGTCAATTGGACATAATTGGGGACCCTGGAAACCGTAAAAAAATTGATGATTATCAACCTGAAATTAGAGACCAAGTAAAGAGAGCATATGCTTTGAGTGGTCCAACCCAACCTCGTGATTTTCTATTTCCTCGTAAATGGATGAGTGGTGAATGGAGATCATTTCAAAAGACTTGGTTTGATGAATTTGATTGGCTAGAGTATACTGAGTCCAAGGATGCAGCTTATTGCTTATATTGCTATCTCTTCTTTAATTCGGCAAAGCCTGAAAAATTTGGGAGTTCTGTCTTTGCACATCAAGGTTATGTGAGTTGGAAGAAAGCTAAGGATACTTTTAATAACCACAGTGTTTGCAAGACTCATGTAGAGGCTAGGCTAAAGTGTGATGATTTTATGAACCAAAAGACAAATGTGGGTAGAAAATTAGTTGAAGTAAGCAAGGAGGAAGAAAAACGATATGAGATTCGTTTGACATCTTCTTTAGATGTTGCAAGATTTCTCATATCGCAAGGGGATGCTTTTCGTGGACATGATGAAACTTCTACTTCCCTCAACAAGGGTACATACAGAGAGATGGTTGACTGGTACAAAGATAAGGTTGAGATAGTGAAGGAGGCATATGAAAAAGGTTCTAAAAATTACCAGATGTTATCTCATCATATACAGAAGGACCTTACAAAAGCTTGTGCAGAGGAAGTCACAGCTGTCATTATGGATGAGATTCGAGGTAGAAAATTCTCAGTGCTTATTGATGAGTCTCGAGATGTATCAATAAAGGAGCAAATGGCAGTGATTCTAAGGTTAGTACTCGACAGTTTCAATTTCTTGCCTAGATTTTTACCTGTATTTCTACAATTATACTAACACATAAAGAAATGTGGTGTGCAGGTTTGTGAATGATGAAGGGAAAGTGGTGGAGAGATTTCTTGGACTTCAGCATGTTGAGAGGTGTACAGCTGTTGCATTGAAAGAAGCTTTGGTCGGTATGCTTTCAAGTCACAATTTGTCAATCTCTATGCTTCGTGGGCAAGGTTATGATGGAGCTTCTAATATGAGAGGTGAATTTAATGGGGTGCAGAAATTGATTCGTGATGAAAATCCTTATGCTTTCTATGTGCATTGTTTTGCCCATCAATTGCAACTGGTGGTTGTTACCGTTTCAACTTCTAGTGCAGACATTGCAGATTTCTTTAACTATGTTCCTTTAATAGTCAGCAATGTGGGTGCATCTTGTATGAGAAAGGATGCCTTGCTTGCAAAGCATCATGATGTGTTGCTAGAAAAGATTGAGAATGGTGAGATTATGTCTGGAAGAGGTTTAAACCAGGAAAGTAGCCTAGCTAGGCCTGGAGATACTAGATGGGGTTCACATCTTAAAACTTTGCTTCGGATTTTGGTGATGTGGGAGGCTATCATAGATGTCCTTGAGATAGTGAAGAAAGATTCAATTAAACCAACATGTAATGGTGGAGCTTTAGGTTTAATTTCAAAAATGGAGAGCTTTGATTTTGTGTTCATCATGCATTTGATGATAGAATTGTTGAGCATGACAGATATTTTGTCACGTGCTTTGCAAAGGAAGGATCAAGACATAGTTGAAGCAATGCATTTGATCACGGATGTGAAAGATAGCTTGCAGGATATGAGGGAGAATGGATGGGAGCCATTACTCAAAAAAGTGAAAACATTCTGTGATAAGAATGAGATTGAAGTGCCAGATATGGATAAGGAAATAAATGTTAGAGGGACATCTAGACGTAGAAAGCAAAAGGTAACAAACATGCATTACTACCATGTTGAGATTTTTCTTGTCGCCATTGATGCCATTTTGACTGAGCTGAATCATCGGTTTAGTGAAATTAGTTCAGAGTTATTAGTATGTATGGCTTCTTTTAACCCAAGGAACTCCTTCTCTAATTTTGATGTGGATAAACTTGTGAGACTTGCTGAAATTTATGCTGAGGATTTTGATATTGGTGACCTTACTGTTTTGCCAACTCAACTTAGAGCCTTTGTCAACCGTGCTAGAAGAACTCAAGAATTCTTGGATGTACTGAACTTGGAAAAGTTGCTGAAATTATGGTCAAGACTAACATGGACACATCTTATCGATTGATTTATCGTCTCATTGAGCTAACATTGATACTTCCAGTGGCAACGGCTTCAGTTGAGAGGATATTTTCAGCCATGTCCATTATAAAGACAGATTTGCGTAGTAAAATGGGCGATGAATGGCTCAATGACTTGATGATATGCTATAATGAGAAGGAGATATTTAGAAACATTGATAATGAAAAGATCAAAAAACGGTTTCAAGAGATGAAAAAACGCCGTATGTTATTGCCTAAAAATTTAGTGGTACGCTCTATTCTCTTCTAAATTCATAATTTGGAGGTCCATATTTGTTTAACTAATCAATTATGTCTATTTGTGTAGATTGCTTCTCCGGATGAATAATGGGTGTCACCGTCACGCGTCGTCTATTAGTTTCGTAATTTGGCCTTTCGGTATGGATAAACTGCATCTTTTATTTTTCATGATGTATTTTGTGATTGTCATCGTTCATCGATATTTTGATATAAGACTACTTCAAACTATTATATTTGTCTTTTGTGGGGGGTCATAGTGGAGTTTTGTCGCTGTAGCGCTTTTGTTCAGCCCCCCCCCCCCCAAAAAATTTTCCTGGATCCGCCACTGCTGGTTGTCTTCAACCGTTTGGCTCGATTGACCATGAGTTGGCGCTCGACCACCCTGGTTCAGACAGACCTCTGCTCAGTTGGTTCGACCACGGCAAAACATCTTGAGCACTCTGGACTGCTCCTGGCCGTGAGCCAACTTCTCTGTTTTCTGTTCTTTACTTCGGTCTTCAAGTAAGCATTCATCCTCTTGCTTCATAGCTTCTATAGCTATCGGAGAAGAAGATTGTGTGAATACTTGGGGAGGTTTGAAGGCACCATTCAATCCCCCCTCTATTGCCAGTTCGGTCCTACACCTCTACAAGTTGGTTCTTTGTAACAGGCACCTCCTCGGCTGTCTTGGTACTATCAAGGCTGCCATCAGTTCCATCTGATCTCCAGTTGTGGCCCTCATTGACGATAACATGGGTTGTCCAAGCAGCAAGTACACACACTACGAGTGCCGGGGCTTGATTCCTTGAAGGGAAACTGTCTTACCCCGATACTGAAAGGATAAGTGTTTCTTGAGCCAATAGACATTAACAGAACTATGCCGCTCTAACCAATCCATACCCAAGACAATGTCATAACCACCAATCGGTAGCACCTTGAAGGTGTTATGTAATGTCCACCCTTGCACGCTCCATTTGTAGTCCAGGAACTCGTTGTGGTATGTAAGCACACTACCATCCGCAATTTTGACATTCACAAGTTGCAGTGCCCTTTGTCGCCCCTCCAATGTGTGCGCAAATGACTCACTGACAAAGAAATTGGAACTCCCTGAATCAACCAACATGATAACCTCGAATAGTACCGGGCAACCTCACAGTATGCACAGACTGGGTACCACACGCCACCTCCTTCGAGATGGACATAAGTTCTTCTTTGCCGTGAGAGCTGACAATATCCACCGCTGGTTGATGATTCTCCAGATCTTGGAACAAACCCCACATCTCCTCCATGACATGCAGTTGAACCATTGGCATGCATTTGTGATCCCGCACCTACCTCTCCCCACAGTAATGACAGAGGCCATGGACACACCGATAGGCATGCAATGTCACCATTTTGTTGTCAGGCATAACTGCCTGTGCTGCCTCCATGCCTCTCCTGTCTTCAGTCCTCCCATTGGGCACCGGACCCAATTGGGCGGTGGTGACAGAGGCCACACACCTTGTGCCCCTGAGTGGAAGGCTGACATAGATTCAGGCTTGCAGAGGTCCCGCCGGGTTGTGTCCACAACTTCTTCCTGCAAACATGCCAAAGCAATCGCAGTATCCAAATCTTGGGGGTGATGTAAAACAACTATTGTGCAAATGTCATGGCAAAGACCATCCACAAATTGTGCGACAAAGAAAATGGAATTCCAAGAATTATGATATGCCATGAGGTTGTGCATCCATTGATCTGGTGAGCCGCCTCTTGGCCATTCCTTTTTCCCGAGCCCTATAAATACCTCTCCGAGCATCTCTTGCCCATGCTACTCTTCTTCCACCCCTCAATTCTTGCTTTCATGCACCCAAAACTTTCCTCATTGAGTTCCTCCTCCACTGGCCATTAGTGAGCTCCAGCGAGTATTTCTAGTGAGCTTGGGACTCCTTGTGCTTTGCCGCCACCACCTCTACCTTCACCAAGCTCGCACGACCGTCTGTCGGCCCTTCGCCGATCCAGTCCGCCACCAGAACCTCTTCACCATTGATGATCGAGATGTCTCACTATTTTTTCTTTGTCGTCAATCAACTTCTGACCTACTCGCAGTCCGCGTTGAGGTACTCAACTCCTCTCTCTGTATCTTCTGACTGTTGCAGTCTTCTCCGACCACAGCCGTTCATGACCACTGTCGTTCATGGCCGTCCTGACTACTCTAGGTGTCCCGACCACACTACCACTCTGAACCACTCTAACGCTTTCGACCGCAGCTGCTTTCAACCGCAGTTGCTTCTGACCCTTACTGCTTCTGTCCTCTAAGCTTCGACCACACTGCCACTCCGACCACAATGCCGTTTTTGACCACCATAAGCCTTCCGACCTCTCTTTATCCTCTGACCACATTTGCTTTCGACAACACATAGATTTTTTACCACCCGACACACTGCCGCTTTCGACCACCAACCACTTTGAAGCTTCGATCACACAAAAACACTATAGCATCTAGCCATCCAACCACAGTCGCCTTTGACCACTCTAGTCGATCTAACCATGGCCGCCTGTTCGACCACTCCAACTAATTTGACCATGGCAGTCTATTCGACCACCTCCGCATTCAACCATCTCCGTTTTCGACCACCCCCGTGTTTGACCACTACCCTGTTCGACCATGGCAGCGATCTGACCATGGTAGAGATTCCGACCACAAATATCTTTTGACTACATATGGCCTTCGACCACTTGTGGACCACTATAACTTCTCCGACCACTAAAGCTTTTCCGATCATTATAACTTTCCTGACTACTGTAGTTTTCGACTATGGTACTTTTCAGCCATAGTGAAATTCCCGATTTTCCTTTTCTTTATATTAAAACTTTTGGAAGCCCATATCTCTTCATCCTAACTCCAATTGGACCCATTCAAATATCTAAATTCATAAAAGATTCTAATCTATCCATTTCTACCATCCTTTTGAATATCTAGAGTTTATTTCATGATTCCAAATTTTAAATTCCAAATTCAAATTCTCAGTTCAAATTCCAAAGTCTCAACTCCATTCGAAATTTTTAGTTCATTCCCAAAATTCAAATTCTCTACAAAATCTCCAAAAAAAAGTATTTTCTAGGACCAACTAATATTTTTTTCTTGGTATTTCTATCTTTTTCTAAAAATAAAAAGAAAAAGAGAACTTCCCACCAGATCACTCATCTTAACCCTTGTATAGCATTAGCTTGTTTAACTTAGCATTCTTCAAGCCTCTTCTACTATATTTTCCTCACTATTTTTCTTTCCTCCCTTCTTTCTTTTCACTTTCCTCGTATCCTCCTGTTCATCTTCCAGAAGTGGTCGAACTCCATATCCTGCTTGTCTCTCTCTCTCTCTCTCTTCTTTGCTTATTTAGCGAAACAAAGGAGCATGACATGCATGCAAAAACCATTTCTCTCCCATTAAAAAATTAAGGGCAGTAAAAAATGTCTTCAACCACTACTAGAAATCAATTCTTTAGCCATTGCTTCTTCTGTTTTCATTCACACTAAAGAACAATGAAGCCTCCAACTCAAACCATTACCATAACTACCATTTGGCTGATCACCATCCTTCTCTCCTCTAAGGCTATAGATAGGAGCCAATCCATACATTCTACTCCTCATGCCATCCCTGGAGACTCCACTGCCTTGTGTGTAGTTAAAACAAAGCCACTATCCACCTGCGCCACCTAGCCGCTACTCCATGCACTGCCGCCACAATCACCGACAACCGTTTACCGCGCCGCCACCACCCATGTGTTCCTTAGATTCCCAGCAACCCATTTTGCCGGTTGACTTCACCTCTCGCATCTCCCATCAATGGCACCATCACAAAAATAGTGGAGAGCAGTGTCTGTTCGATGTTAGGAACATGGATTCCTTGTTTTTTCGTTTTTGTGTTTTTCTCATCCAGTAAACTTTAAATGATTTGTTCTCTGTCGTCCGAACTCCAAATCAAGTAATTTAAGTTTCTAAATTTATATAAAATCATAATCTATCCCCCAGTATATATTTTATAATTTTTGTATTTTATTTAGATTTTATTTGAATTTATTTTTCTTTGGTCACTTTTCACGCGTAGATTACGACATCCCAGAAGAGTGCAATTTCGACAGTAATTTTCACCAATTTACGGAGCAAGGTAAGTTATACCTTTGATCATGTTGCTTCTAGTAATTTAAATTATTTATGTTATTTTTAAACTATTATGCATGCGTACTTTTATTCAAACCTTGTTTAAATTCGATTTAAATTCTAGTTATCCCAATTCCTTTGTATATGGCCAAATTTGATATTGAATACAAATATGCCTTGTCACCATAGAGTAAAACCTAGTTAGTACAATAGTATTAACTGGACATTTTGTAGCAAATCTTACCCATGCTTTGAATAATCCCAGGTTGGGATACTTTTTTACACAAAGTGTTAAGCTTTCGAAATATAGTCTTGACTTCGGTGGGTCAAAAAGGTATGTAAAATGCTTCAAAACAAAATATAGAATTGTGTTATATAGAATTGTGTTTAGACTTAGGCTAATGGTTAGGTGGTGGGTGCTGGCATGCATTGCTGTTCGATGACACAATGTTGATTGTCATGCACAAGGGATATGTGGTTTGAGCCTAAGTTAAGGACCCGTCTGTGAGGCACAGCTACAAAGCCCAAATGTACTACCACAAGGCTGATATGAGACAGTCCTGACTAACTAATTTGTGGGTACCATCCTAAGTCTCGCTGTAGATTGAAAGTGAGTGTAGTGTAGGCCATGTAAAATCTTACTCAGCTCAAAAAGAGGTCTTGGTATAGTGGATTCCTTACTAGGGTGAAACCTTAGTGTTGGCTTGGCCAAGTTGATGGCTTTGCATTGTAAAATCCTTGTTATGATTTTCTCAATTGCATATTTACAGAAGCGTGTAATGGCTAACATTATGAGATAATCATATCATGTGAGTAAAACTGTACAAGCTCTGCAGAGTGTAAAAACTATCCTGAATAAGCATGCCCATGGTTGTAGGCAAGATGCGTAAAGTTTTTCATGGATTAGACTTCGTTTTTCAAAAATGGTTTATAAAATGTTTATAAAATGTTTATGGATGGATGGAATCTATATGAGATCTTTTTTAGAAAGATGATTTAGGTGAGATGCCTGTGGTTAGGTTGGTGTTTGGTTGGAACCTGTACTAATGATATTATTTTGTTAAAATATTATTTCTATCTATTGTATCAAATTTAGCTTTTGAATCTACTTAAAGTATTTACTTCAATTTCGTTTTACGCTCAATTAACCTTACTATGCCTTTCTTTGTCAATCCTTATACATGCATTAACTTTGTTAAACCTCCTGGTGTAACTTGTGGAGTACTTTATGGGCTCATGTTGCTTAAATTATCTTTTTTCAAAGGATGCCTTCATTGACTTCAGTGAGGATCAAGACGTATAGGTCGCGTCTTACTGTCGTTTGCCTATGGGCAGACTTGTTGGGCTTCTTTCACTTTGGTTTATTTTTCGCTGCTATTATTTAATTGTGGTCTATGGGTTGTTGATGTAAACTTTGGCCATCAGGCTCATATTCAGTTAAATAAAGATTGTCATTATATATGATATTTGTCTATTATCCACTCTGTGCACCAACTGATCCTGAACTAGTGCGATTTACATAAAGGGTTCTAGAGTTGTTGCTCCAGGGTCTGACATCTTCATTGTACATTTTTGTATGTACACATTTAGGAGGAGTTCACTCTATGTTTTGAGGATTCATTAGTATTGATCCATGTTCATCTTTCCACATATTAAAGATTTTTACTTGAAACATATCCCTTAAGTATATATATATATAGCTTGTGTAGTTCATATATACTTATAATTAGGTTTTCATCTAGTTCCTCCATTATATGTTAATGGTTGAATGATCAATGGCAACCGGATGTGTAAGTTTTGCTTTGAAAACTTACTTTAGGGTATAAATTTGTTGTGTTCATGTTGTATACTCGCAATTTAATCTTTATCTCTATATGGGGTTGAGATTGCCATGAATTATCAAAAAGAGAAGATTGTAAAATCTAGTCCCTCCATTATGAGTTAATGGTGAAGTTTGGTAATTGATGACAATTGACCTGTGGACTAACATTTTCTATGAGTTGGATGAATAGATTAGGTTCCACAAATAAGAATGACTTGGAATGTCTTCATGTGTTGAAGATCATCAAGTCAAGATGAGAAGAAGAAGATAGCTTCATAAGTTGAAGGTCATCAAGAAGACGATGCATCAAGGTCGTGCCCCGGACTTGGGTGGCGTATGGTCGGTCCGCTCCTCCGAGGCGATGCCTACAAGTGAGCGGCGAAGTCCCTCGACGCAGCCATAGCCACCCCGTCAAGGTCTAAGCTCTGACACAGGCGATGAATAAATACAGGGTCATGGGTTGGGTCGCCCCTCCAAGGCAATGCTTACAAGGAGGACGATAAAGTCCCCAACACAGCCCGTGTCAGAGGTGGTGGGCAACCAAGTCGACGAACAAAGGTGGGTGCTCCCTCCTCGACCACCATGGCCTACTTACTCCACTCTAGGCAGCGATATCAAGGTGCATGGCGCCCAATGCGAGGCAAGAGGCGACATGCATGATTTGTCTGGCAAATGGTGCGGACGGTGGCCACTAAGGAGGTGGTATTTTTATTATAATTGGCATTTTCCTGATTGCATAGACTGTTTGAGGTGGTATATCCTTAATAGAATTTTGCCAATTTCCCTTCCGCAGCGAGCTTCGCCGTGCATGGTGGACATCAAGGAAAGTCAGGACAAGACGAGATATACAGTAGTAGGATTTGGAACATTGTGAATGGGGGTGGGCATCGTGATAGGGAGACGCTGAAAGGTAGGTCGATCAGTGAGCAAAGGGAGATCGCTCGAGCCGACTGCGGCAACAGTAGTAGAACCAAGAATGGGGTCAACAAAAGGCCACGTACGTACGTGCGTAAGTGCCTTGCCTAGCATCGGCACGGCACCGTTCAGGCTTCCCGATGACCCGATCCGTCTGCAACCGTGACAAAGCAGTGCCGGTGGCCGGCGGCCACCAAGGCACCAACTACTCTAGTGTACTAGAACGGACGTGCAAGCAGTGCCACGCACGTATGCATCCTGGCTAGGGATTTCGAGATTGGTTTTAAAATTTTACGGTCCGAAATTTTCGATTTTTTTTTGAAAATTTCGGCTAATTTCGGTCGAAATTTTCAAATCAAAATTTAAATTTTTTAAGTTTAAATGAAAAAAATACAATTTTAAGGATTCGAATCCAAGACCTACTACTCCAACTCCAAAGCCAGAGACCTTATCACTAAGCTGCTACTCTAAGGCCAGAGACCTTGTCACCGGTCTATACCCACGTATGTGATTTGAAATGGTTACGAATTTTCTTTATGTTTGACAAAAATCAAGTAGAAACGGAATTTTTTGTATGGATACCAAATTTTATCGGGGGCCGATATTTCCGATTTTGGGTCGATTTGGAAAACCTGTGCATGGCGCGTATGCTCGGATCGCGACGAGCGATTCGCCGTCCCATGCATGAATGAGGGGGGGGGGGGGGGGGGGCGTCGCCTTCTTCTGATCTTTTTGTCCCTTTTTTCTGGTGCTTCGCTTTCCTTTTTTCTTTCGACTTCTCCTTTTTGCAGGCCAACTTGACTTCAACTCTCTTCTAGTCTTGTCTCTGTACTGTGTAGCCGTCACCTGATACTTCTTTCTTTATTAGCTTCCAAGACGGACCCAAGTGGCAAGAAAGATCTACGACCCAAGGGGGCCGGGGCCGGAAGCGAGGATGCGGCCTTTTTCCGTGCCAATGCTGTGTCTCGATCGTAAACCTCCATATTGTCTGTCCATGGCTGCAAAATCCCAACAATACAACATGCAATCACAAACAGATTAATCGCACCAAGCTAACCCCACACTTTTTTTCACGACAAACCGCAGTTACGATCTACCATTCCAGCAAACAAAGGCTAGTAACAAGTACCGCTGGACAGTCATTACGGTCGCCACCGGTTGCTTTTCCCTGCTGTAAAAACCGACCAGATATCATCATCATCATACAATGCACAATACATTTCCCCGCGACATCGAGCAAACAGCGCGTTGCCATCCTCGCAGCAATTCCTTATTACACGGCTCTCTCGCATTGCTACAGAGCAGTCACCCTTGGACATTGGTTAGGCGCTTAGGATGTGGGTAGACCGTAGACACACGGTGAACCAACCCTCTAAACAACAAGAAGCACATAAGAGAAGAAAATAAAAATATCTCCTACTTGAGTGTTACAGGCGATCCAGGTTATGCGCTATACACATTGCTTTGAGCTACCATGGAAACAGCCAACTGTTTCCAGTGTTACTATTCTCTTAGTATCGGCGGCCACCACCAGTAGACAAGAGTACTTTGGTGGCCTTCTTGCCCTTCTTTCCAACACCATTTGGTTTATGCGTCTCCACGCTGTTGTCCGCAGCTCTAGTGGAAGATAGGATGCTGGCAAAGGAGGCGGATGTTGCTGCCGGCCCTGCGCCAACAAACAACACAGTTATTCCAGGGTTTCATTACACAATATAGATTGATATCTGTCCAAAAATCGAAACAGATATGGACATATGGTGTGGCATACCTTGGTCCCTTGTGCTTTCATTTTTACCAGTCGCGTCCCCAGTTTCAACTCTTAGAGGAGGTGAGTCTTGCGCAGATGCAAAACCAAGGCGTGTAACATCAGAGAAAAGCTTTCTTTCATTGGCTGGTGGACTTATGGATGGTCCAGCATTGTTTCCCAGAGCTTTCAATATAGAAGAAACATATTAATCAGTGTCAAAGCAAAGTAAGGCATCCATAAAGAATTAGACATGCAGAGCACTAAAAGTGGGACTGCAAACAAGAAAAATGTAAAATCAGAATATCAATTAGTAATAGTAACAAACTTGTGTCACAATTAAAAGTTACCGATGGTGTAATTATGAAGACACCACAGGGCATCTCCGCAAATGAGTACAAATTTACCTTCAAAGTCATCCAGAGAGAACATAACATCACTGTGACTGTGAGAGAAGCTTGCATGCTCAAACCGCATAGCAGATGCCTGCACAGCAGCAGCTACTTCAGCCTTCACTCTCTCACTTTCTTCCTAGAAAACACCAGAGGAAGTGTGTAAAAGACAAGACAAATTTTATATATAGAGGAGCCAACAGGACAGCGAGCCGTGCAACCGAATGGCGCTTATACAGCAAGCATTGCGTGTATGTTCCAAAGCCTACTCTTGAACATTTTGGTTGCATCTGCAATCAATTGTCCAGAAATGGCTAGTTACCAGCAAAACAAACTAGGTCAGTAACTCAGTATTTTGCAACAAGGCAGTAAGTATTGTTTTAAGGCTGTTTTTAGCGAGTTGAAAATTAGGTTTGAATTCTCCATGTTAATTTGATGTTATCACACTTACTATACTGTGGCTCCTATGTTGCTTGAAAGAGAGACTGTCAAAACCAGGTGAGATAGGGCATGGTCAAAATCATAAGCAATGGAAGCCAAGAGCCCAAGATCCATGAAAACCTAACATTGTTAGGTGACTCCTTACAAGTTCACTAAATCAACAGGGAATAACCTAGTGCTGGCAAATCTGAGAACAGCAGTGTCCACTTGCTACATAGGAGCTTTTTTTTGGGGGGGGGGGGGGGGGGGGATCGTCATAAGATAACAGCTGATACACAAGATAGTGATGAAAATGTTCAACAAAATAATATGCCAGTACATACAGACCTTCTTGGCAGTTCGCATTCTCTGTTTCTCACGCTTCTTGATTTCATCCATGAATGGAGCCAATGAGATAGGAGGTAGCACATTACTCAGGTCAATTTCACAGAACTGCATAGTTTATTAACTGTGAGAACAGGGTCATAAGCAAAACTAGATATGCGCACCTGTGATTACCTGGAACGTTGTTGTTAATGAGAAGTGGCTTAAGAAACGATAGCGTTTTCTTGTAGCTTCAGACTGTGTTACAGTTTCCAGCTCCAAGATTTTTCCAGTTATTCTGCATGCAAGTAAGCTGCATCAGTAACACTACCATAACACGAGCAACAATCTGTTATGAACCTTAGTTCATAACGGGTAAACACCACCAAGAAGATGGCCGGATGGAGTCGGCGTAGGGAGGGAGGAGAGACTTTAGACTAGGAAGACTTTATTATTACTCTGCTTTATGACAATAGCATGCGGTAGCCCCTTTATATAGATGGCTCCCCCTAACAGATCGAATCTAACTCCAATCATATCTCTAACCCTATCTCTAATACAAGGAAACCAATCTCTAACTCAAATAGAACCCAATCTCTAATTCCTAATAATGACCCAACTGGACCAAGGCCCATGACTATAACATTACACCTCTCCCGGACAAGCAGCTTGTCCTCGAGCTGCTAACGACAGTCAATGGAAGACCTTTGATGCCGATGTAGAAGACGAACGGTGGCGGAGTGCTGCAGCGGATGGAGACGGATGGCCAGATCCACGCGGAACAAAGTTAGACGAAGTGTAGCGCCGTCGGAAATAGAATGCCTGCAAAAGTTTTTTTTTTTTAACCGGTCGGTTTTAAAAACCGACCGCAACTCCCACGGTCGAACGCCTCGGTCGAAGCGGATAGGGCGGCGGCGTTTGCGGAACGGCGGAGGAAGCCCGGCCTGCGGCGGCGACGGCTCGGCCTCGACGGACCGCGCGGCGGCGGCGGCGGCTGGAGACGGCTCGGCCGACGGCGGCAATACGGGCGGAGATGGCCCCGCGGCTGGCGTCGGCGCAGGCGGAGGCGACCCGGGCTGCGGCGGCGACGGCTCGGCCTCGATGGACCGCACGGCGGCGGCGGTCGGGGAAGAGTTCGGCGTCGGGAGGACTCCGAACAGGACGACCCCAAAGCGAGGCGGTGACGCCCGATCCAACGCAGGCGGAGCCAGATCGCGTGCAGTCGGCGTCGCTGGTGAGGGCGGCCTGCGCGAGGAGACCGGGGCGGCGGTTGATGCCGGGCGACGGCGAGTGTGGCGCTGGGCGGAGCCGGCAGAGGAGGTGCTGCGGCGACAACGCGCAGTGCTTGCCTGGCGATGGACGCATGATGCAGATTGTGAGGACGATCTGGTGTTGGCTGTGGCGTTGGTTCTGGTTGTTGTTGGGAATCTGATGTTGGATGCTCCTGTGTCTTGCTCTTTGTTTCTTGTTGCTCCTTCATTCGATTCTCCATCCTCTCAAGGATGGCATGCGCGTGGAGAAGGCTGTCCGTTATCTCCTTGTTGATGCTGGCTAACGACATGGCTAACGACTCGGCAGTAGGGCGAATCGCAGAAATCATGGTAGCGAAGTCATGGGAAGGGATCGACTGCTCTGATACCAATCTGTTATGAACCTTAGTTCATAACGGGTAAACACCACCAAGAAGATGGCCGGATGGAGTCGGCGTAGGGAGGGAGGAGAGACTTTAGACTAGGAAGACTTTATTATTACTCTGCTTTATGACAATAGCATGCGGTAGCCCCTTTATATAGATGGCTCCCCCTAACAGATCGAATCTAACTCCAATCATATCTCTAACCCTATCTCTAATACAAGGAAACCAATCTCTAACTCAAATAGAACCCAATCTCTAATTCCTAATAATGACCCAACTGGACCAAGGCCCATGACTATAACACAATCAGAACCCATCAGTAGCAGTCAAGTAAAACCAAGCATCAAGCATGACACACCAGATGGAAGAAACTTGCAGGAAGACTCTATGTTGATGGACGCCAATATTCATAGCCAACTACACCTAATAATAAAATACTGGCGCAAGAACACCAATACTGCAGACTGGGGGGGGGGGGGAATGGATTTGGAAATTGAATGGTTGCCATTACAGCCAAGACAACTAATACCATATAGCCAGTTTATATTTGATTTATGGAGCATTTGTACAAAACATCATCTTTTAATTTGACCAAATACCACACACCACTGCTGCACTGCCCCAAACATCAATACCACCGATTAACTATCACTGCCTCACTGGTGAAGAGAAACCAAAAAGTAAAATATACCTCATACATCACATGTTCACATTAACTGTCTTCTTGGTCATCACATGTTCGCATTAACTGTCTTCTTGATCATTTAGGTAAATTATAGTGCCAGACTTTTATGCACAATATGCTGATATTGGTGTGATGGTGTCTGCGCCAAGGGTGGCATGAAGCATAAGTTAACATCGAGTGGTCATTATTTGATTCTCTGAGATATATTAAAATACTTATGCTAAATTAAATTACACTGTGTGAGACTATGTACTATCCAACTTGTTAGATCTAGTGCCACTGCAATGTTTTCTGCAAAAAAGTTGCCGGCCAATACAAGTAGCATAAGTTGCCAGCCCAACTTCACCAAAAAAGAAAATAAAAAAACTGATAAGTCATTGATTCCCTACAAAAAAAAAGTCCACTTCGCCAATCTCTATACCCCCCCCCCCCCAAAACAAAAAAATTTTGATCAACTCAAAGAAAAATCCTATCATTAGCCCCCGAAAGTAAACAAGATGACTTAACTTGATTCCTTCGATAACATCAAAGTTCATTTTTTTTCATAGGCTTTTTCTAAAATTATATCCAATTACTCAAGTCCTACTCCCTGTCTCCAAACAGATGTCATCTTAGACCATCACAGGGAACAAGGTATAATTGAGAATTACCATGGTAGCAAGGTATAATTGAGATTTATCACGGTAGCCATATTTAATGCTCCCATATTTTGTATTCCAAAACCTTTTTCCTTCCAACATTCCTCAAGGATGCGTCTTTTTCTCTGAACGGTAATCTTCAGCTACTGCCCACCAAACCTTTGCTCGGCAAGGATGTGTTTGGTACCATGCCTAAAATCTTGTTTTGCATAGCAAGACTGCTCCCAAAGCAAGAAAAAGCTTGCCAAGCCAGCAGAGCCAATATGGCTCAACTGCACAGGCAAGGTTCATGGACGACACAAGGACCGCACAGGACGTGAGAAAAAGCATTCACTGGCCGCCCACGTGACTTGATAAACACATCCCGTCTCCTTTACTCTCATCTCCTCTAATTAATCCTTATTAAGTGCCAATCTTTATGCAGACACACAGCCTTGTCTCATCTCTTCTAAATTCCTCCATAATATGGCTGGTTAAATACTAAGCACCTATCTGAGATTTCTTTTCTTTGTGTTCTTATGTTCTGCCCATCAACCTACATCGCTTTACTTGCAATGCAGAAAGAATTTCATGCCGTAAAACAAGTCCCTCTACGTTTAAACTCAATTAAATATTTATACACACTCTAGCCTAGGTATTAATGGTTTGAGCAAAAGGAAGTAATCTCACCCACATAGCAAAGTGGTTCATGTATCTTCTTGAGGCAAGAGATCCAAACAAGCAACCAATAAAACTTGCTTTCAAAAGTAAAGAAACAAAACAACTAGCCTTGCTCAGGATGTCCTTGCCTAGCTAGGCTAGTTTGCCTGTGCTAGCGATGCAAGGATGTGCTAAGAAACCAAACATGCCCTAAGTAATGCAGGATGCAATAATCAATCCAATTGCTTAGTTTTCCAATCTAACAAACCACCCAAAAAAATTGTCAACACCAATATTAATTTCTCATCGTGAGCACAAAAATGTACAAATGCTCAGGGTATCGATTAGATAAGTCCCACATCTGAAGCCTCAAATTTATTATAGGTTTTGAATATGAGGCATCAATAATCATTGCATTATGTGGATCCTCTAAACATTAGCAGAATAGCTCTCCTTGATGTACTTCCCAATATTCCAACGAAAAAGGAGCTAAACATGGGCAACAACTTGTTACCTAACTTCCAGGCTCTAGCAGCCCGACACTAGTAACACTGGTTAGCAGATCAAACAAAACAAACTTTTCTCTGTTTAGTGCAAAATACAATAACTTAAAGTCCTTAATCAGGATGCAATCTACCCAATACTACTATAGTTGGACAAGAACAATAACATCATGTCAATTTGATAGCCTAGAACTCAAATGTTAGGGAATAGGCAAATACTATATTACTATATTACCTTGGTGGGAGCATATCAGGCCTTCCATAATGGTTTAGAAGGCATTTCATGTTTAGCGGATGAAGAATTAGGTGCTGGCCATCAGACACCTGCAACAAAATTTAAACATCAAAATCTGAAAATGTGAAACCATGTGCACTGGGAAAATAATCACTGCTCAAGAGTCTCTGACATGTCTCGAACCTGGTAAAATGTGTACGAATCCTGTTCATTTGAATCTATGGGGCCAGCACATCTCTCTTCCATTTTGGATGACATTCTTTTATTTGATTCGGGTGAAATAGAGATCTCTGAAACACCAGTGATCATATCTCCATCTGAAACAGGGGGGAGTCTGTGCCCACTGTTCTGGCATGAAGTCTGTGTATTATCAGAGTTCCTCGATTTGAAACTAGACACAGGTGAGAAGCTATCTTTTAGAGGGGGGCTGCTGCTATAATTTCTGAACTCTGTCCAATATTTCATCCTTTCTTCCAGCTGCTCCAAAGCAGCAGAAACATATGGAAGTTTCTCCAGGTCATCAACAAGACCTATGTCAGCCCTATGCAACCAATTACTGAGATCTGATTTTGCCTCTCTAACAGAAAGCTCCACATCAGATGTAAAAACAAACTTGGAGAAAACATTACAAGGACCTTCATCTACAGAAGTACATTCACTGGAGAGGTTTTTAACAAAAGGAGCGAGCGAATTTTTTGACCGGCTCAGAAGTGTGAAGGTCGCATTGTCACCAACACGGAAATGCTGAACTTGAGAAATATAGATGGTATACAACTCCTTTGTTGATATCATCATGAAACACAGTGGACACTTCTTCCAGCACTCACCTCTGTAATCCTCTTTTCCCATAAGTAAATAGCGTAAAATGCATGGAAAGCAATATATGTGACCACATGATGTAATCTGTGGGCACAATGGGCTTTCCAAGCAAATAGGACATTGCACCTCAGAGGGGCTACAGTACCTTACACAGATAACATCTTCCCACTGGAGCATCTTATCCGGATCCATTGATTCAATCTGAGAATTTCCGGTATCCAACACAACAAACATAAAATTTGCTTGGAGGAACAAGTCCTTGTTGTAAGGTTTGATCTTCCTCTGCCTTCTTGGAGGATATGTTCTAGGGCCTCGAGGCTGAGGCCGAGAAATTGGATCATAGTGGAAATTCAGTAGATAATTGGCATTCACGGCCTGATTCTTTCTAGCAGCCATCTGAGTCTCATGACCACTGAAACTTGTAGACAAATGGTCAATCTGCAGGGATCCCACCAACTCAGGTCTCTGAGCATCTGTCTGAATTGAGCCAACATTATCTACTGGGAAACCCCCACTCCCCTGTTCAGAAGACTGGCATTCAGAAATGTTGCCAACCTCTTGGGTATATGGATCATTCTCTTCCCCAGAGATTCTAAATCCAACTACCTGGGAGTTATTTCATTTTCATCGATAAGTCATTGTTTGTAGACAAGCTGAAGAGACAATGAAATCTGAACTACGTTCCGCAAACACTTTACCTTTTGGGAAGCATCAACAGATTCTCCGACAGCTGGAACCACTGAGTCTGCAAAATATGAGTTGCATTGTAAAAATTAATCTGGAAATGGAAAGTTTGAAAATTTGTGAAGGCATTAACCATGAAGAGAAGGCAACAATAGGCCACACAGACAACTTATGTGACAGGAACAGATACTAATCAATGAACATGATGATACAAGACATTATCAACAGTCGATTTGACAAACTGAAACAATAAACGAGAAAGTAATATGATTTCTTAGGGAACAAAACAGCGAACTTGATTCGAAATGTAACATGCTAAGCCACATGGAACAGTACCTTCATGACCTCATCTTTATTGTCATGAAATAGACATTTCCACTATTTATACAACATAGCATAATGTCCATATAAAACCAACTTGGCAATATGCTAGTGCTAAAGTTTCTAAAGTGTATTCTTATGCCTAGCACTAACGAAGGGTGGAAACAAATCAAATATGAATCAGATATTGGTCAAACCATATGCATGTCCATATTTTTACATCCAATTCAAATGTTGATCTTATAAACTTGAATATATGAATTTCAGTCAAATTTCTGCTGATCTGCTCAACTTACACGGATTTGGACACCCACATAACTTGCATACTAGCTAGATAGCACTGACCTTATATTTTTCAATGCAATACACTGGATCAATGTAATGCGTTCAACTAAGCTCATAGAACACAACTAGACACTAAATTGGAAACAGTGTCTAATCATGCCGCCACAAAAATACATAAGTTGTTCTGTCAGGTCCAAAGTTGAACGCGGATATATACTGAGAAACAACATTTCAAATGGAAAAACTAAACCATAATTGCATGCATATATTTTTGGTGGACCATTATTTCGAATTGGAAAATCTAAACCATCTCCGCATCCTATCAGATTCAGTAAGAAAATGGTTCGAATAATCCACATCCATTTTGCCCCCATAAGCCTACCATTTCCGTAAGCCGCCGTTGCAGATAAAGATGAATAGATGATGAAGACTGATAAAAAAATTGATCCTTCCAACTTGTAATATTGAATAAAAATATGATATTAATCTCATATACAAACTAACCATTGAAACAACATAACTTTTACCGTAGTTGCTTCCTTGAATAATATAAATTGGGGGCCTCAAACAATTTTTTGCCTAGAAGAAGCTTTGGGGAAACAAGTTTCTACGTGAAGCATATGTTCATAACATAAGCATTTTATATATTAAAAAAAACACTTTCATAGCTTACAGCTGGTTGTATAAACGCTCATAGACCGAACCAAAAATGCTTTATGCAAAAAATGGGCTGATCCACAGCAAAGTTATGTATTCGAATTCCGTAGGAGCTAAATAGTAACCCTCTGCTACGCTCAATAACCTCCATATTTGACCAATCCGGAGCTCAAAAACATCGAAGCATGCGAGAATTGGCTCCATGTTAACAAACCCAACAAACCAAAAGCTCAGCTTAGCATAAATCCCAAAGTCTATAACCCAACCACGCGAGCTAACCCTAGAAACCAGAGACCAATTCTCAATCTGTCAAGCAGCAAACTTTTTCGCCGAAGCTTGCGCCGCTTGGACCCAGTCGTGCAAAAATAACACCAAACCGCAAAGCCGCAACCAATCACATCAACACCACAGCAGCTCGTCGCCCCAACTAACCAACTCAATCTCCCAATCCAGTTACCCAGATCTAACCCCGTCCCGTGACAATCTCCTATCTTCCAATCGATGCACAAGTGGAAGGTGAACGAGCGAAAAAGTCGGAGGGGGCAACTCACCGGAGCTCGTGCCGCTCCCTCCGCCGGTGGAGGACGGCGAGACGGAGGTCGGAGGGGACGAGAGGCAGGCGTGGCGGCCGCGGCGCGGGGCGGTGCCATGGCGTGGGCTGGGGCTAGGGTTTGGCGGGCGCGGCGCGAGTGGGTGGGATCCTCTGGTGGATTCGGGAGGGGAGATGGACATGAACACGCGCGGAAGCTCGTTGGGGCGGTTCGTCTGGTCGGCGGCGAGGGGGAGGGAGGTGACGCGAGGGTGGGCCATTTATACGGTCGGGGCGTCGTAAGCTCACCGGTGGGTGAGGAGGAGGCGAGGATTGGTAGACTAGGCCGCGCGCACGTGCACCGGACACGTGGAGGGAGGTAGGTTGAGAAGAGGGTTGGTGAGGCCTACCTGTAAGTTGAACGGTTTTGGAGGATACGGTGGATTGAGTCCATGAGGTTGGAGGAAGCCGTGAGGCCGGGAGCAGAAGAATATGCGGTTGAGTGCGTATGCCTCGGGGAATCGGTGTTGATAGGTTCACGTTGCGATGACATGTGGGCCCAGGTCCTATTTGAGGGCGAGATTTTCGCATTTATGGCCCCTCAAATTTGTGTTTAGCAGAAATAGTTTTGTCGATGTTTTAATATTGATTTTATGTATTATTTTTTGGATTCGAGTATTCTCTCAATAGATTTAGAGTATGTACATAAAGAGTAAAGACACGGAAATCTTTGTACAGGTTCAGGCCTTATCTTGAGAGAATAATAACCCTGCGTTCTATGTAATTGCTAATCACCAGGAAAAAAATACAACAGAGAATCATGCGAATGGCTAGCCCCTCCCCTTATCTATTTGACGTTAACCTTTATATAGCCAGTGAAGCGACGGCCATGTTCCGCGCCAGAAGACGCCTCAACGCTTCGGATGATAACTGCTTGACGGAAATTACTATTAGAGAGACATAAAAGGCCGTTCACCGTATAGCGGTTGTTGTCAGAGAGAGATCATGTGCGATTAGTAGATAAACGCACGTTCTAACCACCTTGTCAGATGAACCGATAATGTAGTTCATCGTCATAGACACAGTTGGTTGGAGATAGACTTATCATAGGAATTCCCACGACCAAAAAGTTGTCATAGTAAGACTTAAGACTGCATGGTCTTAGAAGGTCTTACGACTAAAGAAGTAGTCGCAGTTGGACTTACAACTATTTGGTCGTAGGAGGACTTACGACCAAGGGAGTCATCAAGGGGGTAGTTGCAGTAAAACTTACGACTACATGGTCGTAGAAGGACTTACAACCAAGAGATAGTCGCAATAAGTCTTACAATTATATGGTCGTAGAAGAGCTTACGACTATATGTCATAGAAGAGTCTACGACTATCCTGCCATATTTACCTCTTATCGATAAGGGGTATATTCAAGGAATATAATGACATAATAATTTGAGGATTATTCTATCATTGTCATCTTGCCCCCCAACTTTAAGTGAAGATAACTTATTTGACTAAGTATGGTCGTAGATAAAAAGTGGTCAAAAGCAAAGCCTTTCTCGACCCTTATCAACTAGAAATTGGTTTGGTCAATTTGGTAATTTCGCTTGAGTTGTGAACACAAATAGACATCAGACAGAGGAAATGCAATCGATTTCCCTTGACCTATCTGTTGAATCGATTTTCAAAGTGAACGTTCGGTTCCCAAGAGAAGTAACCAACGCATTGGTTCTAAAGATTTACCGGTGGTAACTTTTAGTTTTTCACTTCCCCATTTACTCCAATTTGTTCAAGCTCTCCGCTTCCAATCAATCTCCATAATCTTCCTCAATCTCGCACAAATCCCTTCTAATCACCCAAAAGAATAACGAAATCTTCATCAACCTGGGCTTATCAGAGATGGATTATACCAAGATGAAGGCATTAGACACTGGCAATCCGGACAAATCGGAGAGATTCCGGTATTCCAGGCATACTGTGAGTGTGGCCTCCGTTTCCCTGCTCATCCCTTCTTGACAGCCATTCTTGAGTATTTCGGGGTTGAATTTGTGAACTTGGTTCCCAATTCAATCACAATGCTTAGTGTCTTTGTATACTTATGCAAGGCGTATCCCAGCGAATCTTGAGCTCTTCCGATTCTACTATGAGATGAGCTGACAAACGGGGATTGCTAGGAGTTGTGGATTTAAGCTCCATGATGGCAAGACAGAGCTTTACATCACCATGTTTACTCGATCTTCATGGCCGGGATGGAAGAAGAGGTGGTTCTACTGGGAACTACCAGTGAAGACAGCCTCTCCTTCGTCGGGAAGGCCACCGAGAAAAATAGTCTTTAGAACTCAGCCCCCAAAGGCGTCATAAGAATAGCTCTCTACATCTCTGCTATTAAGAAGCTGAGGGACAAGGGGCTCATGAGCTGGCATATGGTGAAGGACTTCATCACGCGCTATATTAGTCTCTTGAAGCGTCGAGCACATCCTATATGGATGTACTCGGGAGTCTCGGATGCAACCTGGGACTACGAGAATGGTAAGTGATACTAGCACTCGTATTTGTAACCAGGTTACATTTTCTGAGTATTTTTCATTGACTACTATGACTATTTGTTCAGACCTTGATTTGGAGGAAATCAATTCTTGAATTAAGGCCATTTGCGAGAAGGCTCCATCTCTTGAGGTGGAGGCTCCTCGTATTCTGGATGTTTCTGCCCAAGAGAGGGAAGAACATTTAAAGGTAATCGAAAGATTGACTTCATTTTTAAGACTTCTTAGTTGTAGAGCATGACCAAGTGGTATCTTCCGCTTTTGCAGAGCGTAGATATAAATCTCCGTCAAGATGGCCAAGGGGTCGAGTTGATGGGGATCGGTCAAGAAGTGGAAGGAATGAAGGCTCCTCCAGCCAAAAAGAATCGACTGGTTAAGTCAGTCGATAAGAAAAAGGGGAGCACAGGTGCTGCTATCCCTCTTAAAATTCTTCCTTCGGCTGCCTCGAGCACTCCTATTCAGCAATTTATTGTGGGTGTAGGCTCAGCAAGTGAGCTAGGGGCGGCTATATTGAAACAATCGATTCCTAAGATCAAAATACCCTTCTATTATAACATCAAAACTGACTTGGTTGGCCCTTTCGAAGGCTTTATCAGGTGTCTTAAAAAGGTAAACTGAAAGAGTTTTGTGTCTTTTGTAAAGGAAACTGCCACATCGGTAGAACCTGTGATCGAGAAGGAGGTCGTCCTGATGATCGAATCTAGTCCCGACCATCAGGAGGGACAAGAAAGAGAAAGAACAACAACTCTTGTTGTAGATCTTTGACCAAACATGGTCGAAGGGGCTCAAGACTCTTGATCGGAGGTGGTCGAGAAGGTCCTCATTCTCCCACAACCAGACGTGGTTGTAGGAAAGAAAACGAAGAAAACACTCTCTAGGAGGGTTTCTTCCAAATTCGCGCTAAAAATAATGACTCAAAGGTATAAAAATGCAAGAACATATATTGTATTTTACCTTTGTCTTTTCAACTGCTCATTCATTTTTTTGCGATTGTAGTTCAGCCTCTCCATCGCTTAAGGATGCTTCTACTGAGAAACCTCCTGCGTCTCTGCCCGCCATCGTAAGTACGGTGAGAATTGACAACTCGAATATTCATACTTTGCCTCTTCTTATTTCTCACTACTTTTCCTTATCCAGATAGCATTAGAAGACATAGCAACCATGGCTGAGTACCACAGACAGTTAATGCTCCTATGATAAGAAAATGTCGAACTCTCTAAGAAAGCAGTGGCATCGTAAGTCTTTTAACTTATGTAGTTGAATTCTGTCTGGACCACACAACCAGAATTTCAGGTCTACCTTTAACCTTTACAAGTCTTGGCTAGATGCAGAGGCCTGGCTGCTGCGCTCGAGAATGAGAAGTTTGATGCACAGAGGCTGAAAGAAGAAAATGCTAATTTATCGATAAGCCTCATAAAAGCCAATTCTGCTGCCAAAGCCTTGGAAGAAAAAAATAAACCGTAAGCCCTGAAACTTAAGTTTATTTTATCTATGCATCTTTCTAGCCTTTCTTTTATCTTTCTCTTTTTAACAGAAAGAAACATTAAATCAAGTAAGCTGTTCACCAAGGTCAAAGAGAAAACTAAAGTGATCGGAGAACTTACTCGTATTAGCAAAGAAAAAGACGAGAGGTTAAAGCTGCTTGATACTCAGCTATCAGGTAAGAAAAATTTTACCTTTGTCAGACCCCGGAGCAACAACTGCTGGATCCTCTGTGTAAATCACACTAGTCCAGGATCAGCTAGTACACACAGTGATAACAGGGACACATATCAAGCACAATGACAAACTTTATTTAATTTAATATGGGACTGATGGCCAAAGTTTACATCAATGGCACATAAGCCAAAATTAAATATAAGCAGCGGAAGGAAAAAATTGAAGTAGAAGAAGCCCACTGAGCCTGCCCACAGGCAAACGATAGTAAGATGCGGCCTACTCATCAAGATATTCATTGTAGTCGAAATATTCTTCCTCTGTGTGGAGATAGCAAGGTAAGTACAAACTTATACTCCGCAAGTCACACGGAGAAATGCATCATAATGATAAAGGCAACAAAGGAAGGCATATAGGGTTATTTGAGCATAAAACAGCATTTAAAGAAATACAGTAAATAGATGAAAATTGCTGAATTTAATACAATAAGTAAAAACAGTAATTGTAAACAAAATTAATACCGTTAGTGCAAGCTCCGATCAAACACTAAACTAACCACGGGTATCCCACCCGGACCATCTTTTCCAAAAGATCTCGTATGGATTCCATCTATCCACACGCTTCCAATCACTCATGGATTCCATCTATCCACAAGTTTTCAATCTCTCATGGATTCCATCTATCCATAAAGTTTTTATAAACCATTTTGACCATAAAACAAAGTCTAATCCATAAAAATCTTTTACTTAGCTTGCCCATGACCGTGGGCACGGCTATCCAGGATAGATTATACACTCTGCAGAGGTTTTACAGCTTTACCCACAAGACATGATCATCCCATATTGCCACCGGATTAACACACGTCCTTAGGTGTGCGGCGAGGAGATCATGACAAGGCCTTTACAATGCAAAGCCTTCAACCTGGGCAAGCCAACACTAAGGTTTCACCCTAGTAAGGAATCCACCAAACCGGGACCCCCTCTTGAGCCGAGTGAGACTTCTCATGACCTACGCCACGCTCACATTCAACCTACTATGAGACTTAGGTTGGGATCCACAAATTAATCAGCCAGGACTGTCCCATACCAATCTTGTGGTAGTACGATAGGGCTTTGCAATAGTAGCTCACAGACCGGTCCTTAATTGACTTAGGCTCAACCACATACCCATGTACCCGACAATCAACACTGTGTCTCTGAACAATAGTGCATGCCTGCACCCACCACCTAACCATTAGCCTAAGTCTAAACCAGATTTTATATTTTATTTCAAAATATTCCATAATCCTTCTTAACTCACCGAAGTCAAGAATACATATCAAAAGCTTATCATTTTATGTGAAAAGGTTATCCCAAAACAAAGATTATGTCTAAGCAGGTGTAAGCATTTGATGTAAAACTTCCTAGCCAATACTAGTGTACTAACTAGAGTTTGATTCTAGGGTGACAAGGTATAATGTTGCACAAGATCAAAGGTGTCAATAACCATTGGGGATTAACTAAGTTTAAAACTGGAATTGAAATACTTGAATAAACATATACATGTAACATAATTTAAATCAACATAATTTTATTTGCAAACTAGGATCAACACAATCAAGGTGTGTGACTTGCCTTGCTCTGCAGTCTGGTGTGAGTCGTCGTTGAATTCTTCCGAATCGTCACAGTCTACACGCGAAGAACAAAAGCAAATAAATTCAAATAAAATCCAAAAATTATAAAATATATATTGACGGATAGATTATGTTTTAGATGAATTTAGGAGAAGAATCAATGGATTCGGAGTTCGTATGAGGGAGAACGAATATCTGGAAGTTTTGGATATCACATGAAATGATAATAAAATCTGAGAATTGCTTTTTGAATAGTACAGTGTCGGTTGGCTATCATGTGGCCAGCGAACGGGCAAAATGGAACCCCGGTGACGAGGGAAAGGTAGTGACGTGGGTACGTCGGCAATCACCAGCGGTGAGAGAAAAACGGCAGTGATGGTGTAGTAGCGACAATGATAGGTTGGAGAGAGATAGTACCGGGTATGGAATGTGAAGATGTAAGGTGAGCACGGGGTAGAACACGGTATAGTGAAGCTAGGAAAATTATTGGCTAAGCTGAAATTCATCGGAGACGATACAATCGACGTTTGAACGACGACGGTAGAGACAAAAGAAAAACTTGATATCTTGGTGCTCGGTGAAGCGAATCTAAAACCACTTGAAAGGTAGCGATCTGGGATGGTTTGGCACGTTTTGACATGAAAGGATTGGAGAAAGCATCAACAGATAGATGGGAACACGAGATGGCTTAGGCAGCTATGGTTAGGTGTCGGTGGCAAAAATTTGTGGTTGGTTTTTGGAGGGAAGCACAGCATAGAACACATTGAGACAATTCTAACAGAGGTAATGGCATAGGCTAAAACTCAACAGAGGCGAAGAATCGACATTAAGAAGTCAAAACAAATGTTTCCGCGAAAAGCTTAATTTCTAACAATTGGCTCTACGAAAAATTAAGTAAAAATGGTAGATAAATTTCTTAGAGGCTAGGACATGATATGACATGAACAAAAAACAAATAGCTCACTGAAAAGGTGGTGTATGCGCGAAGACAAGGTTTTAGTGTCGTGGCTCGACAAGATCGACGAGGACTCAGGGATCTTGATGTGATGGCGATGGAAGCATGACGTAGAATGCGTTGAGACAAACTCAATGGTGCAAATGGCTCAGCCAAAGGACATCGGATGGTGGCGGAACGCAGTGGAGAAGACTTTCAGCGACTGGTGGGTTGACGTCGACATTCCGGGCAAACGGAGAGGAGTTAGCGGGTGAGGTTTGTGGCAAAACGAAGAGGAGAACATGGGGAATGTAATGCTCACCTCGATTGTGGTGGAACATGTATGGTTGGCCAACGGCGACGAGAGACACGACGACGTGATTTGGCCACGGTGCTCCGGCGATGCTCCGGCGAAGGCGAGGGAAGCACCATGTAGAACAATGAAGGCGAAGCCGATGATGTGGTCAAAGGTGGTGGAACTCCACTGTAGGCAGCGCAAACGGCCGAGGAACGTCGTTCAGTTGACGGGAAAAAAGTGCCGATTATGGCGAGGAGGAAGGGAGAGAGGACTTGAGATTTTTGGAAGTGAATGGGGATGAGAGGGGCACCCGGTGCTCGCTTTTATAGGGGCGGAGGTGGACCAAATGAGGAGATCAATTTAGCATGTCTTTCGATGGCATGGCATATTCCGGCGAAATATGCGCACAAAATTGGGGGCTAAGGCCAGGAATGGAAGGGTCTTCATGAGAGGGATTGAATACCTTTGATTGCGCAAGAAATCATTGAGAAAATCTTGGGTTTTGAAAAGCTTCACACGACATTCATGGCGGCTGCGCTCGGGAACAGTTCGTGAAGAAGATGAAGAAAGACAGGAGAGAGAAAATAGAAAGAAAAAATATTTTTTTCTAAAAATAAAATAAATTCAACAAATTCAAGAAAATTTTACAAAAATCCTTGGAACCTGAAAAGAACAAATAAAATATTTTTGGATTTAATTTAAGTTTATTTGAACCATTTAAAATATTTTTACTTTCTAAGCTATAATTTAATCTAAATAAATTTCAAACAAACTCTAAAAATTTGAAAATAGGATAGAAATGGATAGATTAGAATTTTTGAAGAATTTAAAATTTTAAAAGGGGCTTAATCGGAGCTAGGATGAAGAAGAACAGGCTTCTGGAAGTTTGACAGGAGAGAAAAAGAATAAATCAGATTTTCTGGAATTATTTTTGTACTTTAAAAGAAAGATTATGACGTCAACAAGGAATTGAATTATTTTTCTTCGGGAAAAGGGATTTATGACGTCCAGGCAACGTCAGTACGAAAATTGATTTTTTCACCGATTTATTTTTGTATAGGAAAAGGATTATATTTGGCTCACAGGTGGCTTTTGCGGACTGGGTCCATAGTAAACTGGGTTCAAGTACCAGGGATGGAATCAAATTGGGCGGCACAGATTGAATCCAGGCCGTCGGATGGACATGGAGTGGGTTAAGTGAAGATGGAGGGCCGACATTTAATCGGGTGCGGAAGAATGGATCTGGACGTGACATTTGTCAGCGCGAGAAAAGAGAGGGTTTAAAATTAGATTTAGATTTTCACAAACTTTCCAAAAACCTTATAAAATAGGAAATAAAGTATAAAAATTCCAAAAAAATCATAAAAAATTCTGGAGATGTTTTAGACTTAGGAAAAATATTTCCAACGTAAAGTTGGTCTTTTAATTTTTACAAAAATACTTTTTAGCTTAGAAATTGATTTTCAAAATCCAAAAAACAAAGAAAATCCAAATAAATATCAAATGCTTCTAAATAATTAATTTGAAATAGGAGTTTTATAGAAAATCAAAATATCATTTTATTTAATAATATTTTTATGTTTTTACCTAAATTACTTTTCAAATCCAGCGTTTTTAAAAAGTAGAAAAATCAGGGCAAATTAAAAATAAAATTTAGGCAACAAAAACATTTATTTTTATTTTAAATTATTTTTACTATTATTATTTTTTTTATAAAAACCTAGGCTATTACAACCTTCGACCAAGTTTTGAAACTGGTCTTGTAGGACTCATAACTACATGTTCATAGAAAGATTTACGAGCAAGGAGTAGTCGCAGTAAGACTTTTGACTACACAGTCATAGAAAAGTTTATGACCAAAGGGTAGTCGCAATTAGACTTTTGATTACGTCGTCATAGAAAGACTTATGACCATATGGTCGTAGAAGAGTTTATGACTATATCGAGTATTGCCTTGACCAACTTTAACTCTTTTGCAGAGTCCATGGTCGAAAAGAAGTGTCTTTCTGAAGAAATGACTTATAGTGAGGAAGAAATGAAGTCGATGAAGGCAAACCTTCAGGACTGCGGTGTTTTTCTGAACAATCTACTCAGTGAGTTTGGCACAGAAAAGATGATTCCCATTGAGGAGACTACAACCACTCACACGAGTACGATTGCGATTGCACTACAAGCCAAGACTTGGAAAAGCACTTTGCTACTCTGAAGGTTGATCAGATATAGTCGATCAGGGATGTAGTCAGGGGCGTTGTGAGCTATGCGTTGGCAAAACTCAAGGTATGCAATCGGAACCTGAACTTACATCCCATTGAGCACGACTTCACCTGCTATTTGGAGGAGGCATCTTGCCTGATCGAAGAAGTAGAGCCATTTGGACAAAAAGTATCTGAAGAAATGAAACTTGGCTCTTCCTCTCCTCCAGAGTAGAGTTGTTTCACTACTAGTTTTCAGGTCTAGGACAACGGAGCGAAATCGTTGCAATAGGGCCAAAATAGATGCAATATGTAACTATTGCAACACTTCACTTCCGTTGGCAAGCGTGGCAAGTACTTGCGTGCTTAAAAGGTTGTGCAACGGATTGTGGTTTCGTTAAAATACCTATGGTTATTGCCATGCAATGTGTTGTGGCAATTGTTTGTTGTTGCAACGAATGATGTAGTGGCGATATAGGCTATTGCCACGGCTGACTCCGTGGCAATAGCTGCTTTTGCCACAAAGTTTGGTCGTGGCAATAGTATCATTTGCCACGAAGATATTGTGTGGTAATAGGTTCTATTGCCACGCCAATGGTTCGTGGCAATAGACCCTATTGCCACGGAGAGCATTTCGTTGCAACAGGATATATTGCTACGGGAGGCGTTTCGTTGCAGCAGGTTTAATTGCCACGGGAGGCGGTTCGTTGCAATATGTTTTATTGCCACAGAAGGCGTTTCATTGCCATAACGTTATTGCGACGAAATATGTTTTGTGGCAAATAGATCCTATAGCAACGAACATTGTTCATGGCATATAGTGGAATCGCAACATAGTAGCGGCGTTGCAACAGCCTATCACAACGAAATACCAATTTTGCATACAGGTTTATCGCAACGGTAAAATTTGCGGTAGCATATTGAGCATATGATATTTTATTATAATTTGTTGTTGCAAATTAATAATCAAATTAGGAACACGGTTGGATCAAAAACACATATATTAATTCAACACATAATAATTTAAAAGTGCCACCACTCATGCAGGAATTACATATCAATCTCCATACTTAAACTACAAAGTTTGTAACTAATAACAAAAGTACTATCACTTCCATTCCATTGTTCCTTACTTCTTTGCCATGTTGAATTTCCTGACTTGACGACGCCACGACTCTGTTTGCTCTAATCAAATTGTTTCATCCTGATAGAACATGAACAATAAAGAGGGACCTTAATGTGAGTATTGTCCAGCAGCACATACTTAAGTACATCATAGTGCAAGTTAGAGATACGAGTTACAGCTGAAAATAGCAATCCTAAGTTCTCTAGTTCAGTTGCGTAGCAAAGTATTTAGCAAGTGATTCCAGCAGAATTATTTAATTTCATTTCATTTACCGATATATAGTAGCCCTACTTCACCTGGCATAATTTTTTAGTAGTTTAGAACAGTATACTATATTTGACATAAGAACAATGACAGATAAAGATTAATCACATTTTCATTCATACCTGCTGGTCCCTCCTTTTCTTCGAACGAGTTGTAGCAGTATTCTTCAATTGTTGTGGAGGAATAAAGTTCGATGAACCATTATTAACAGCGACATTTTGGAAGAGGCTTCGGTTAAGATTAGAAGCTCGAGTGATGCGAATAGGTGGCCTAGCATCTTTTTGTGTGGTCAGGATGCTTGCTGGGTCATTCTGCAAATGTAAAATGTAGAATAAAAATATTAGCATCCTGATGTGTACTACTATTAAAATATGTTCAGCAGGCATGCATCAATTGAAGTTCAGGGAAGGTACACATCAGGAGGTCATCAATAGAATGTACAAAGTCCAAATCCCTTATGGCAGCAAACTATTTGCAAAATTTGTTACCTGTTGTAATGTTTCTTCCACATGTTCAGGTGTCTTTTCTGTGGTGTTCAATGTACTATCTGGGTTAGCCTTGTCCAATGTTGTCATGTTTTCGTCTTCCTCACTTGGATTAGCCTCGCTTTCCCTTATGTTCAATATACTTCCCTGGTTAGCCTGCATATGGACCATGAGGAAAAACATTAGGGCCTGTTAGGCTGGGTGGCTGCTGCAAGCCATCAACAACAAACAGGCAGCAGCTGCTGCTGCATATGTACAGATGTATTACCTGTAATGTTGCTTCCCTCTGTTGTGCTAGCAATGAAAGGAACTCTTGCCTAAGTTGTTCTCTTGCGTTCCTTTCCTTCTCCAGTTCCTCTTGCATCTCTCGCCTAGTTTCTTCCCTTTCAGCAACTCCATTTGCAATTTTGCCTGGATACAATTCCTTCTGTGCCTCACTTAATAATTTAAAGAATTTCTTTGCTTGTTCATTTGGCTCTTCAATATTAGAACCGATGATGTCGCCACGAATAGCGCCACTGATTATTGAAGAAACCAGATCATTGACAGAAGCCCCATCACCTGTTGCACCTTCATTGCAATCTCCTTCATCTTTGTTGTCATCGTCAGCCAAAACTTCACCATTACCTTGCTCTTGGATGAAACTTTCATCAAACCCTCTAACTAGCAAATGTCTTTCAACCTCATATTGTAATCTATAGGACATGCAACGACACCTTGAACAAGGACAGGGTGCAGTTAAACCTTTAGATGTGCCTCCAAAAGTAGTTTCAATGAATTTCTTGAATCCTTTTTGCCACTCAGATGTTGACTTATCCATCCGCATCCAACTGCTCACATCATGTGACATGCTTCCAATGATTATCAATCAAAGTACAGCAAATTAAAATCAATATGGCCAAATTAACACTACCTGCAAGACCACAACATACACAATTTAAAAAGCTTATTAATGAAATAGAAAAAGCTTATCAACCACATAGCATAACAAAACACACTAATTCTATAAAGGGGCAAGAATAATCGGCCGGCCTAATATAGAGTATAGCACAGTACTATGATACTTGATTTATGTAATTATTTACTACTAATTAGTGTAGGATCGTCGATGGCAATCAGAGGGGGTAAATGATTGCAATACGCACGGACAATTTTTTTGAACCTGCAAAAAAAAAACAAAGAGAAAAACAGCAAAAGAAGACAGAAAAATAATAGTTTTACCTTTTCTTTGTACTGTCGCAAATATTAATCTACCTTTGGTTTTCTTGTCCAGACACTATATGTTGAGTTGGTTGCTTCAAAAATCAAGACGCAATGCTTGTTGATTTAGCTCTCTCAAACTGCACAGATCATGCAGCGTGCACGAGAAACACTTATCGAGTCACCCACGTCATGCACGAGCTCGATGAAACGAGGACGACGAGTCTTTGCAGCACGTGATGCAACCGTGATGAGCGAAGAATCGAGATCGAAACCAATCGCTGCACGAGCACAAAAACACAGAGCAAAACGCCGCCGAGGTTGGCTTCAGGAGAACCGATCAGCACACGCTGCCGCAAAAATATTTTCTCCACGCATGGCGTGAAGATCCAGCATGCAATCAACAGATTAATTATCCATCAGATCTCGAGGGTTGTGCACAACACCTTGTTTGATTTTTTTTTTGTCTCTCGCTATTTGTTTTCTATTCGCTCAAAACGGCCGACGCTGTTTTGGCCTCGGGAAATTGATTCGGTCTAGACTAAAGAAACCGACTCGGTCTCGCTTAATCACAAAACGACTCGGTCTCACTTAATTACAAAATGTGAGACTTAATTAACAAAACGTTTGGGCATGCAGACCTTCCTTTTTTGCCCTTTCCACGTATTCTCTCTCCATTGCTTCCACGTACATGCAAAACTAGAAGTGTGGCAAACCATTTGTACACAAATTTGGTGTTTAGAATAGTAACTTTTCTCTCAAAACTTGTAATCCCGTCACGTGGCCTCACATTGCATGTATGTGTTGGCTTGGTTGTCACGTGTAGATTTATATATGATTTTCTTCTCTTTTTTTTCTTGATATTTATTTCTTTGCTTTCCAATCAAAACTTTTAATACTGCCTGCTGCCTTTCTCTGCACTGCTCTTTTTGTTAATTGTCTTCCGTATAAACCTGAGAACAATTAAAATACTAGCATTAGGTAGTAGCCAGTTCTCATGTAAATTAAAGCCAATTTTAATTAAGAGTGAGTTCACCTGTTGATTAATCTTTTTAGCTCGCGCTTATGTAATCGGTCCAATCGGGATGTCTAGATACGGATACGAGTATCGGATACGCGCATACGCCATTCTCGAAAAAACAATGACACGACGATACGGTAGATAAACATATTTTAATATTATATTTAGTAACTAAATAGCAAACCAACTACAAGTTTAGCGAGTTCAATAAATGGATATTTAGGGGTTCAACTTAAGTTACAGAATGCGTATGCAAAAGATAAGAAACAAAATTATAAGAGATTATACATTAGTACAAGCTAGTTCATATGAATGATTTAATAAGATTAAAGAAACAGAAATTACCTTGTTACCTAGCTGTTGCAGGCAGCCGTGTAGGCATAGGCAAATACGACCAGCAGGCAGTGGCTACCGCTCGCGCCTGCTGCAGCGAATGATGCACGTCCAGCCCTGGTCCCTGGATATGCGTGAGGGAGAGCTCGTGGCAGCACGTCTATGTTTGCGCCTCTGCGGGGTCTTGGGCGGCGTCAATTGCGCCATCGAGGCAGGGGCAGGTGTTAGGGCGACGGCGGCAGGTGCTGAGGTGGCGTGAACTCTTCGATCGAAGCAGGGTCAGGTGTTAGGGCGACGGCGGTAGGTGCTGGGGCGGCGTGAGCTGATCGACCGAAGCAGGGGCTCTAGGTATGGATGTACGGTGTTGGGCGGCCACGTACAGGGCTAGCCCACAATGATCTATCGCCACGAAAAATTGTCATATTTTGCAACAACTTTATTCTGTGGCATAAAAACTTGTTTCATGCACAGCATAGAGTATCCTTTTGCAACGCAATCCAAAACTATAACTACGCAACAAGACCGTGGCAAAATTGTCAGCCATTTGCAACGAAATTCTATATCGTGGCAATACCACATAACTAATGCAACGCAAATCAATATTATTGCAACACAGGAATATCATGGCGATAAAGTTATACTTCTTGCAACCGTTTTCTGAATAATGGCCAAAGATCACCTTATTGCAACGAATTAAGGTGACTATCGCAACACCATATTTAAGTAGCAATATGTGTGCATATTGCCATGATTTTAGACATAGGTTGCAATAACAGGTATCTATAGCAACTAATTTTGTGTCGTTGCAATGCATTTCGTGGCCAAAGACCCGAAATCTAGTAGTGTTTATAAAAAGAAGTAATTTTGTAAACATTTACCTTTGGATGATGAATGAACTTCTTTCTTTCCCTGCATCTTGTCTTGTTGAGCAATTAGTACTCATAAAACAAAAAATAGAAAATAAAAGAGAAAGAAAATTATGACTAAGAAATGAAGTTATTCTGATAACTCTATCCTAGCCCCCGACTATTTACTTTGTTCATGCGAAGAAACAAAGCAAATAGTACAGAGTGAAGTATGCAGACAGAATATTAATGTATCTGACGCTAGTACTAGTAGCAAAAGTGTGGAATGAGTTGACGCTAGAGAGCTCCTTCTAGTGGACAGGACCACATGCGAAGAGGAGTGACTCCGATATTCCAAGAGTTCTAGAGAATCTGACCGTCTTCCATAGCAAGTCATATAGAGCCAGGGCGTGTGACTTTGACCACAATGTAAGAACCTTCCCACTTGGGGGAAGCTTGTTCTGATTAGACTGGGATTGGATTTTCCTCAATACCAAGTCACCTACAGCAAGGCTACGAGGCTAGACCTCATGATCATAGCACTTACGCTCGGCCTACTGATAGACCACTGAACGGATTAAGGCTTGATTCCTCTTTTCTTCAAGCAAGTTGATATCATCCGCACAAAAGCTGTTCTTGGTTAGAGTCACTGAAGTTCTCGACATTTGCCGATTGGATCTTTAGTTCTAGAGGAAGCATGGCTTCAGTCCCAAAAACTAAGAAAAAAGGAGTTTCACCTGTCGCTTGACTCAGAGTCGTGCAAATCACCCATAATACCGAAGGTAATTCCTGAACCCAAGCCCCCCGAGCGTTTTACTAGCTGGTCAAAGACTCGAGTTTTAATTCCTTGCATTATTTGGCCATTGTCACGCTCAACTGCCCCGTTACTCTGTGGATGGATGACTGAAGCAAAACATAATTTGGTGCCTAATTTGTCGCAAAATTCTTGGAATTTTGTACTAAAAAATTGCTTATTGTTGTCTGCAATTATCCATCTTGGGACTCTAAATTGAGTAATTACACTTTTCATCAAGAACCTTTTGCGGCTTTCGTTGTTATCCCAACTACTGGTTCGGCTTCAATGCACTTCATAAATGTACCAATAGCTACGAAGAGGAACTTGAAGCCCCTGGTGCTCATGGGAATGGCCCTCGGATATCAAGACCCAGGCTGCAAAAGACCAAGACAAAGGAATCGTCTCAAGAGCCTGAGCTAGTTGGTGCATTTGCTGGCTATGAAACTGGCATTGTACATATTTGCTAACCAGATCTCTGGCGCCGCTTAGGGCTGTTGACCAATAGAAACCTTGTCAAAAAACCTTACCGACCAACGTTCTGTAGGAAGCATGTGCTTCACAGATGCCCCCGTGTATGTCATTAAGGAGTTTTAATCGTTCTTTCTGCGATATACATCACATGATAATTCCCTAAGTATCCCCCTTTATAGAGTATTCCATCGGCTAAGGCATACATCCTGGCCTTGCGAACAAGACGATCTGCTACGGAATCGTCATCGGGTATTGAACCGTTCTGAATGTAGTCGTAGATGGGAGCCATCCACGTCTCTTTGTACTCTAGAGAGATTGTCTCGTTAGGGGGTTGTTCCTGGTGCTTCGACCAAAGACAGCTTCTGGAGTTACTCCAGGAAGATCTCTGACGGTACTTGTGATCGAGAAGAAGCTATTCAAGCCAACTGGTCTACGAGGAAGTTATCCATCCAAGGGATATACTGTAACACAAAACCAAAAAAATACTTTTCAAGATTCTGTACTTCTGACAAGTACTGAGACATGATCGTACTCGAGCATTGATACTCTTTTCTGACCTGATTCACGACTAGTTGAGTCTCCTCTCACGAGTAGTCGTCGAATCCCGAGTGCTTTAGCGGCTCGTATGGTAGCCAACAAACCTTCATACTTAGCGACATTGTTAGTCGCTGAAAAGAGCAATTGAATGATATACTTTAATGTCTCTCCCACAAGAGATTATAGGACCATCCCAGCCCCTGAGTCACTTAATGTAAGTGACCCATCGAAGTACATCGTCCACAAGTCGTGAGAATCATACTGTTGGGGATCCTAAATAGGTTCAGGATTTGTCTATTCGGTGATCAAATCTGCCAAGATCTGGGATTTAATGGCCGTTCAGGACACAAAATGAAGGTTGAAACCCAAAGTTCGACCGACCATTTTGCCATCCACCCCGCAGTTTCCTTATTTTGGAGGATCTCTCCTAAAGGAAACTTACGCGGCACAATTATCTTGTGCGCATGAAAATAATGTCTCAACTTCCTCGAAGCCATGAGGAGTGCATAGAGAAGTTTTTGGACCTAAGGGTAGCACTCCTTAGGACTGTGTAAAAATTCACTTACATAGTATACTGGTCTTTGAACACCCTCGCGCTTTGCAACCAGTACAACACTTACTGCCTGTGGCGTGGCGGATAGATACACTAAGAGTGTCTTGCCTGTTTTCAGAGAAACTAGGATAGGAGCACTCGTAAGGTATCTCTTGACATCTTCAAAAGCATCATTGGCCCCTTTCGACGACTCGAAACTCTCATGTTTCCTCAAAAGTTTAAAGAAAGGGCCTTTTTCTCCTAGTCGTACGATGAAACAACTTAAAACCGTCATGCACCCAATGAGTTTATGGACCTCTTTCTTCGTGGTTGAAGGGCGCATCTATTCAATGGCCTAGATCTTCTTAGGATTTGCTTTGATACTTCTTGCTGAAACAAGGAATCCGAGCAGTTTTCTTGAGGAAACTCCGAACATGCACTTTTCAGGATTGAGTTTCAAGCAATGCTTTCTCAGATTATCGAAGGTCTTTTGTAGGTCTGAAATATGATTAAGCCATTTGATACTTTTTACAACTACATCATCGACATAGGCTTCCAAGTTTCGACCCATTTGATGTATGAAGGTTAATTGCATCAAACGTTAAAAAGTTGGATCAGCATTTTTTCAAACCGAATGGCATTTTGACATAGCAAAATACTCCAAATGGGGTGATAAACGTAGTTTTATCTTCATCTTATAAAGACATACTAATATGGTGATAATCAGAGTATCCGTCTAGAAAGCTTAACATTTCACAACCAGCAATAGAATCTACCAATTGATCAATATGAGCAATTGGAAAGTCATCTTTACGACAAGCTTTATTTAAATCGGTACAGTCTATACATATGCGCCAGTTACTGTTAGACTTTTTTACCATTACAGCATTAGCCAACCACTCTAAGTAATCAACTTCTCTTATGAAGTCTGCTTTTAGTAGCTTATCTAATTCCGACTTGATAAATTCTCATCGATTTGGTGCAAATCTCTATAATTTTTATTTTACAGGCTTCTTATCAGGCCATAGAGCTATCCTATGCTTGATCACTTCCCTAGGGACCCTGGGCATATCGGATGGCTGCCACACAAACACATCCGCATTTGCCCAGAGGAAAGTGACGAGGGCATCTTCCTATGCAAGGTCAGAAGTAATCCCGATGCGAACTATTTTCGAATGTTCCTCTGGGTTCAGAGGGACTTCTTTGACTTCTTCATTCGGTTTTGGTGCAGCTTTAGGCTTCGAGTGCTTGCTCGAAGGCTGCACCTTGGTGACTTCTTGAGTTTGTAACTGTCTGACCATCTCGATGGATTTGTGATCGCACATCCATGCCATCTTCTAATCACAATGGACTGTGATGACTGCCTTGGGACCTGGCAAACTTGAGACATTGATATGCATAATGAACAACTATTAGAAATCGTGCTAGAGTTGGTCGTTCGAGTATGGCATTATATGTCGAGTCAAAGTCGACCACATCAAAGGAGAGTTTTTCTATCATGAGGTTGCTTAGAGAACCAAACATAACAGGCAGAGAAACTTGGCCAATGGGTTTGGTTGAAGAACCCAGTACGATTCCATGAAATGAATACCGCATAAGCTTTATTCTGGTACAAGGAATTTGCATCTTGTCCAGGGCACTAACAAATAAAATATTTAAAGAGCTACCACCATCAAGCAACACGCGATTCATTTGACAGTTGTTGATGGTGGGCTCAACCACGATTGGGAACCGACCAGGTCGAGTTGAGGGGATTGGACAATCACCCTTCTTGAAAGAGATGGTGACTTCCGACTACTTAGGTAAATTATTGATAAGGAAAGGGTCGATAGAGTTTGGCTCACGCTCGACAACCTTATACTATCGCTTGCACTTGTATGCGGATGAACCTCCATATATATGCTCGATAGTGTGCTTCGGATCCTAGAATGGCAAGTCCTTATCCCCATCCGAGTGCTTTTGACCGATTGACTGTCCCAACTCCTCAATTGTTGGTAGCAGGCCCTTACCAGAATAGTAATCCTCGGGTTTCCGCTGAAAAACTCGACAGTTATGAAGATTGTTGTAACATCTCAAAATTTTAATTGTTATTTATTGGTTTTTGTGGAATTTATTTAGATTTATGTGGATTTTATTTCAAAGCCTAGAGTAATAAAATTTACTTTAAGCATTTTATTAAAGCCAAAAGGAGTTTATTTTGCTTTTCTTGAGCTCTCCTTGATTTATGGTATTTTTTGAGAATTTTCTGGATTTAAAAACCAATTTCGAAAGTCAAAAATGTATTTCTGTAAAAATTTAAAGGCCAAATTTAAATTGGAAATATTTTTCCTAAGTCTAAAATAGCTCTAGGAATTTCTATGAATTTTTCTAGAATTTTAAGATTTTATTTACTATTTTCTAAATATTTTTGAAGCTTCCTAGTATTTCTAAAAATTTAAAATAGGCCAAAATCATCTCAGGCTGACACGCGGCATGCCCATATCAAATCCATCCCACCACCTAATCTAATCTTGGCCGTCCGCCTCCACTTACCCTTTCGTTTCGCATCAACGGATGAGATCCTCTTCCATTGCCACGTGCCCTCCATCCGTCCATCCGCCTCTTCCTCTCCCCTTCTCTCTCGTTGACACGTGGGCCCCACCTGTCAGAGGTTTCTTCCACCTCCCCTTCTCTCTTGTCGACACGCGGGCCCCACCCGTCAGAGGTTTCTTCCCCCTCCTCTTCTTCTTCCTCCAACCGAGTGCCATGACCGCCCGCCGAGCTTCGTTTTCCAGCCGGTCTCTCCTCTCAAAACGCCGCCTTGACTTCCCCCTTGCCGCCGCACCTCACGCCCCGGAAATTAATGGCCTTTCCCTTTGCGTTCGCACCGCCCAAGCCGGCTTCCTTCCGTGAAGTCTGGCAAGCCGTGCAGCCCCTCTCCCCTATAACCCCCCTCCCCCGAGCACTCCCTTTCCTCGCACCTCCTCCCTCCGCTCTCACTCCCCTCTCTTCAAGCTCCCCTCGCCGCGTCGTACACCTCTCTCTCTCCGAGCCCCGGCGAACTCCAGTGAGAAATTGTCGTTGGCCCGGAGCGCCCCTCGCTTCGCCGCCACCACCTCCGCCTTCCCCGTGCCCCGGCGATCACCGTCCGCCCCTCGGCTGAGCCTCAACCTCACCAGAGCGCCACCGCACCGAGAGCCGCATGCCACCGCCTCTGCCACCTTGTCGCTGGCCGCCATCAAGCCATGCCAAGCCCCGCACCAGGTAGCACTGGAATCCCCGTTGGTCCCTCTTGGTCTTGCGCCACCCATCGGCCGCCGCTGAGCGCCGGAGCTCCAGTGAGCCCTCGGGCTCGTGCACCGTCGCACCGGCCCAGGCCAAATCAGTGCTCCTGCTTGTGTGGCAGCCACGAGGCAGCCACATGGCGCCACGTCAGTGCTTGGCCGCCATGCCAGTCAGAGTGCCACCTCAACCTCCACCACGGTCCGTATCTGAGAATCACCATCTGAGAGTTGAATTAATGACAGGTACATATAAGCAATAGTTGTTGCTAGAAAATATAATAGCTATCAAAAAAGTTTATAACAATCAATAGCAATTAGAGATATGGAAAAGTTTATAACAATCAATAAAAATTAGAGATATTGCTATGACTATGCCACCTGTCAATCTATATCGCGGGTAAACGGGCGGGGCGGGTACGGGTGGAGCTTACCTATACCCGTGCCCGTCTACCCAACGGGTAGAGTGTTTTCCCCCATTTCCATACCCGTGAGTAAAGAAAGTATCTCATACCCGGCTCCATTAGGGTATTTACCCACATGTATACGGATAAACGGGTACAACTGCCATCCCTAGTCTCTGCCCAAAATTTAAAACCCAACTGACGCCAGTGTTGCATCATAAGAGATCTTTTTCTTCAGAAGAATAATTCAGATAAAATGTTAATTCCCTGTTGACATCATAAATCAAATTTTCAGTATAAAAATAATTCCAGAAAATTAGCCTTTTTCCTTTTTCTCTCTTTTAAAACGTTTGGAAGCCCGAATTTCTCATTTTTACTCTGATTGGACCCGTTCAAATTTATAAATTCTTCTAAAATCCTAAACTTCCCATTTCTAGACTCTTTTTGAATTTTTGAATTTTATTTTAATTTTTTTTGAATTTATTTACTTTGGTTCTTCGCGTATAGATTACGACGATTTCGGAGAGCACGACTTCAACGACTCGCACCAGGACTTTGAGCAAGGAAAGTTACACCTTTGATCATGTTGTTCCCAGTAGTTTAATTTATTTATGTTGTTTTAAATTATGATGTATGCGTACTTTTATTCAAACCTAGTTTAAATCTGATTTAAGTTCTAGTTATACCTATGTCCTTTGTATATGGCCAAATTTGCTATTGAATACTCATGCCTTGTCACCCCTATATGAAAACCTAGTTAGTACATTAGTATTAACTAGAAATTTTATAGAATTGCTTAGCCATGCTTAGAATGAAGTGGGTGGGATCAATTGTTTCACATAAAATGATAGTTTCCAAATGTATTCTTGACTTTGATGAGTCAAAAAGGACAATGAAATATTTCTAAATAAAATTATAAAAATCGGTTTAGACTTAGGCATTGTTATGGTGGTGGGTGCTTGCTAGCATGCATTGTTGTTTGGTAACATAGTGTCGATTGCCAGGCACAAGGGGATGTGGTTAGGCCTAAGTCAAATTAAGAACCGATCTATGAGCTACTATTACAAAGTCACACCGTACTACCACAAGTCTGGTATAGAACACACCTGACCGAATAATTTGTGAAGTTCCAACTTGATTTCGCTATAGGCTGAATGTGAGTGTGGCGTAGGCCGCAAGAAGTCTCACATGGCACAAGAGAGGGCTCCAACATGTGGATTCATGTTGTGGTGAAACCTTAGTGGCGGAGTGATCAAGTTAACAATAGAACATTGTAAAGGCCTTATCATGAACTCTCAGCCGCACACCTAAGGCAGTGTGCTAATCGCGTGGTAATACGAGAGGACATGTCTTGTGTGTAAAGTTGTACACCTCTGTAGAGTAACAAACTATCCTGGATAGCGTGTCCACAATCAAGGGCATGCTGAGTATGGTTTTTCACAGATTAGACTTTGGTTTAATAAAATCTGGTTTATGGAGAAAAAAATTGGATACCTTTTTGGAAAAGATGGTCCGGGTAGGATACCCATGGATAGGTTAGTATTTGGTTGAAGCCTACACTAACGGTATTATTTTGTTAAAATCTTGTTTCTATTTATTGTATCAAATACAGCTGTTGAATCTACTTACAATATTTACTTCAATTTCACTTTATACTCAACTAACCTTACTATGCCTTCCTTTGTCAAGCTTTATGCATGCACTAACTCTGTTAAACTCCTGGTGTAACTTGTGGAGTACTTTATGTGCTCACGTTGCTCAATTTATCATCTTTCCAGAGGAAGCCTTCGACAACTACGGTGAGGATTGCCACGAATAGGCCACGTCTTACAGTCATTCGCCTGTAGGAAGGCTGGATGGGCTGCTACTTTACTTTATTCATCTTCCGTTGTATACTTTATGTTTGGCTTCAAGCCGTTATTGTAAACATTAGCCATAAGGCTCATACCTTTGTTTTATAATAAAGTGTGGTTATTATGTGTGATATGCATCCCTGTTAAACCTGTGTGCACAAGCTTTTCTTGGGATAGTACGATTTACATAGAGGGTTCTGGAGTTGTTGCTCCGGGATCCGACAATCGTGCCCCTATTTCTTATGAAGAGGGCACCATCTAGCCTTGTTTTCCTTCCTCGTGGGTGTCTTGCCTTTGCCCCGGTTGGAGTAGTTTGGAGTTACATGGCTCCTTATCGCCCATAGATAAGACCTCCTTCAACTCTGCAATGCAACGCTTGTGGCTATTGGCCTTGTCTCCGAGTTTCTTGGCTTTCTCCTTCCTCTTGACACCATCACCTTGCTCCTTGGAATGGCGGCCAGCCTAGTCGATGGTCTTGGTCCATTCGACCGCTTCGGCAGCAGGAGCATACCGATCGGCCATCTCGAAGAGCTCGGTGATGGTGGTTAGAGGATTCAGGGCGATGTCCTCTATGAATCTCCGATTGCACATCCCTATCTAAATGCCCTAATAACAAAAGCATCAGAGATCTCCATAATTGAGTTTTGAACCTAGCTAAAATGCTGGATGAATTGTCGCAAGGTCTCATCGCTGCCTTGGCGCATTCGATGCAGGTCGTCCTCCTTTCCAAGGCGATTGTATGTACCCTGGAAGTTGGCCATCAGAAGGTCATGGAGGTGCTGCCACGAGTAGATTGACTCGAAGGGCTAGTTGAGTAACCAGGATTGAGCAAATTCTTTGAGCACCGTTGGAAGGTAGTTGGCCATGACGTGCTCACCTCCTCCTGCTGCCTAAACCACAGTCATGTAAATCTGAAGAAACTCGATGGGATTCTGAGACCCATCGAATTTCTCCATGCTCACCGATTGAAACCGCGGTAGCCAGTGCACTACTCAGAGCTCAGGCACGAATGCTCAGCATCCGGCAACAATTTCCTAACATCTCCTTTGTGGAAATGGGTAGTTAGCATCGCCAGCTAATGCACTCGGTGATGCACGACGGTGGGCGGACCGGACCAATAATAGATCTTATCCACTAGAGGATCATACTCATAGTCCACCTACTGTTGTAGGTTCCTTGCTTGAAGTCGTGATTGAGCATCGACTTGCTAATCCAAAGCAATTTGGGGCATTCTCCTCTGATTGGTATTACAATTGGGAGTGCGACGTGCCCCGTCACCATACAAACTCCTACAAGGCAAGTTTCGAGAACGACTAGATGTGGTCGTACATTGCCGACTCTCAGAGCGATGTCGGTAAGGTTGCTCAAGTCGGGCCATCACATCGTGGAGCCTTCGTGCAATGTCTTTAGCGAAGCAGTCATAACCCGGCGTCGAGCAAGCTCTTGAGTCAGGTTCTCGAGCAAGTCATTGACCTGATAAAGTTCTCGTGCCTCTTCGAAATGGTACTGGACCCGCCCAGGCAAAGTGCTCTAGGCAGCAAGTCGACCCCTTTGCCGAGCAGTCTCAGAATCCTCGACCCTTGATGCAAACTGGGCTGCTTCAAAGGAGAGTGAATATTTCTAGGATTTCTTCCACTATCATCAGAGTACTGATCAGGCTCATCACTGGAGGTGCCATCACCATACCCATGAGAGGAGGGAGAGTGTGATTATCAGGGAGCATCCTTAGGCCTTCCTCTGAGAGGGTGATGAAAATCTAAGTGCAGGGAAAAACCTCCTATCTACAATCTCCACTTCTGAGGGATGCCCCCTCGTTCGAAGAATCATCGAGCGAGACTATCTCATGGCCTGGAGTAAATCCTGCTAGGTAGGGGAAGTCTGGGTTATAACCATCCCCAGCCTGGTCTGTTCCCTGCGAGAATGTGGACGAACACGAAGTGTGCCCACCAATTGTCTACGCCAGGTCGACCGAAGAGTCACCACTAGCAGTTGGTGATGTGCTCCCTGATCGGCAAAGTCTAGGACTCTCTGAACTACACGGGGCAATGCCATGGGACTTAGACGCTTGGGAACGGACCCATCATTGCATTGCGAGTCCTCATTATGGTAGGGTTGACCCTTGCCACTTGGGGAGATGAGTCCTCCATTGGGCGTACTGCTGTGGGGAACTTTGATCCCTCATTAACCTTTCTAGCGGCATCATCTCTGTCGGACCTCGGGTTAGCAAACCCAGATCCTCTGTGATTCCACCGCACTATTCCCTGGATCAGTAGATAGTGCTCACAGATACATTACTGTATATCAAAAACCTACCATGCGAAAGCTTAAATAATACAGTAATACTTACTCATGGGCCGGTTAGGCCGAAAACGATAAAGTGCAGCAGCGGAAACTTCACACGAGTGGGACCCGCAGGACTTGCCTACAGGCAGCCAACTGGGGGTTCGCGACCTAGTCCATGGCCTCATCGTCTTCCAGCTCTGTCGACCCTTTTTAGGCATCGCAGGGCTTGACTTTATTTCCTTTCTGACTGAATGATGGCAGTTAAGCCGGAATGAGTACGATGATACTCAGCAAGCCACCACACAGGATGCAATAATAATAGATGCAAGGTTGTCAAAGGAGGCTTGAGGTTCTTTTATTTGCTTAGTGCGACATTTGCAATACTCATAATTAAAATTCCTATGACTTGGCATTTTATAAACATGCTTTAAAGAGTTCGAAATTGTGCAATAAATATAGCGGTGTCGGTTCCATCCACCAATTACATGGTTCCAACCACCTATGCTAGCTTTTGATCCTTATGCCACTTCCATATTATCAACCACGCTGGAGTACGTCCCTCCAGGAAAAAGTCCAAAATCAGAGTACCTCCCTCTGATAGGTTTTTGTCCCACCCACAAAGGTTTTTGAAATAGAACTAACTCGAGGAAGATTTCCGTGTCTGCCCTTGACCGTGGGCACGGCTATTCGAATAGTTGTATACTCTGCAGAGTCTGTACATCTTTACCCACAAGAGGTAATCGTCCCGATGGTTCTACATGATTCCTTAGTCATGCAGATCGAGAGACTACCACGAGGCCTTTACAATACCTCGCTCTCTAGCATCTCACTCCTATGGGGTTGCTTCCATAGGTTGTGCGGGATGTCCGCCACAGGTTAGCGCACTCGGACTCCGCTCTCCACCATACGCTAGCCTCAGCGACGTCACCTATATCCGATGTCCCATTCCACGGGGGCTTTTATTACCCGCCTACACCGTTCTCCGTGAAATGGCTAGAGAGTTTAGTAAATTATTCAGCCAAGCCTACAATTTGCCAGCTTGTGGTTGTACTGTTGTACACGGAGGGGTCATCACAGGATTAAGTCCTTAATTTGTCCGGGCGGTTCATTCCACAGACCACAATCCTTGTGCTACATCCACACCCACCACTCTTACCATCCGCCCAGACTGGTATAGCATGTTTTAAGGGTTTTGAGAAACATAAAATAAGTTATCACAAATAATCAACCACGTACATCCCGTGACTGTCCCAAAACCAGTTTTCATACTTAAAGATTGATGATCAGGGCCACTAGTGCCCTGGACTTGTCAAGACTAGCACGGCATTAATATGACTTATAGCTAGTAAAGTGATTATTAACATCTAGGGTGACAATGGTCAGGTAATTCAAGTATCAAGGAATGGCATAATAAATCTAATACAACATCAAGTGGGCATGTAGCTACCTTAAGCTTTGACATATATTTGCATAATAAATTAAGCATGCAAGTTGATAGTTTAAAAGAACGTAATTTTTGCATAAAGTGTAGGATCAATATGATCAAAGTGATGACTTGCCTTGCTTGGGGTACCATGGCCTTGATTGATCTAAATCAAAGCCTGCTCAGTCAACGATCTTAACTTCCTATCCGTCGCTTTTACCCGAGTCTTGATCTTGTTCGAATCCGTCGCCTCATCGAGTCTTCAGATTCTAATACGCGACAAAGTAAAGAAAGACCAAATAAATCCAAACACTTTAAATGCCCAAGTTAATTTAAATTATACATTTATTACGATTTGAGAATAGAAGGATGATTCAAGTTAGTGTGCTGAAAGCACAGCGGTAGATGAATTGGGCGAAGGAATGAGGTGGCAGAATAGCTTTACCGTGAGAGAAAATTTAGAATAAGGAGGGACCAAAATGAAGAAGTATCTACAGGAATATACCCCCTTTTGAAAAGGTAGAGGTCAAAACATAGCTGATCGGGGCAATGCGAGGTTCGACCATTTATTGGATAACATTCTCATTATTAATTTTATATTTATCAAGGAAATCCCATGAGTCAGGCAAGACTTACGGACAGATAAAAGGGGTTAGCGAAGATAGTAAAGAGGAATAGAACTTTGTATTTTTAGGATGCGGGGGCTTTACAGAAGATGAGTAATTTTAATCATTTAATGAAATTTGATATTTCATGAGGCGATATTTACCTGAGATTGCGGTAGCCAGCTTAACAAACCATTATGTTAACGACTTAATTGAATGATGGGGTTGGCCATTTCAGTCCAATCATTATTATGAGCAAAGTTAATTATTCTGCTTCATTAACAAAATTATTAGAAATGGCCAACGGTTGTGTTTTACTAAAAAGAGATGCTATGACTTTTTAGGGATATTCTTAATTAAGCTATTTATTTTATTATTAATTATTCTTGATCATTAAACTTAAATCCCGAGATAATGATGGGGAATTTGGATGCGAGACAAAGATTAAGGATTGCTCTTTTTTTTCAAGACTTCCTTAATCATATTTTATTTGTCATCTTAAATCTCAGTATTTCAGATAATGTTAAGGTCTTTACTACAAATGTTTTAAGCACTCTTGGAAAGATGGCTTCCATGATTTTAGAGATGAGTAAACCACACTTGATATCTTATGGGGCTTGCCAATGTTTATTTTAAGCAATAATAAGAGAGATGACATGATCTTAAAGATGATCAAGTTATGGTCAATATTTTATGTGGCAAAATCTTGCTAAGTTGGTTTGTTTAGTTTGCATAAAAAGATTCAGATCAACGGATGAAAGATAGTATCCAGATTACTCGAGATAGGTTTAAAGTTATTATTTGGGTTTCTAGAGTAAAGTTTGAAAGCATTGAAATTATCTTTATAAGGCTTCAAACATGCTACTTTAATTATTTAGGATCAACTTTTATTACCTTAAATTCATAAAAGATGATCTTCCACTTAGCTTCATATATTTGATTTCTAACATCAATATCCCGTGGATTCATGTCGATTACTTGTCATATGAAAATAGACCATGCGCAACTTGTTTTAATTTTTACTTGAGGACATATATGTTATTTTGTTACTCTTTATTGTCATGAAATTTATTAAAGGTAAGTTTTTGATTGCAAGCCCTTAATTGAATTTCGCAACTAATTCCTTATTTTCATCATATTTTATTATCTTGCCCAATTGAGAAAATTTTAGATAACAGTTTCGAGATTTTAGAAAAATGAGACGATGCCATGATAGCTAGGCCATTTTCTAGTCGGGCCCACCAGTCATACACCGACAGACAGATAGAGCGAAGGGAGTCAATTCAGCAGAGAACATAGCAGAGTTGGGGTAGAACAGAGAAACAGGGGAGCGGGGCTGGCAGCGGGGCCATGCGGCGTCGCCGGCGAGGAGCGGCCGGAGAAGCGACGGCGATCGGGCAAATGGGATGCCCCGGTGACGTGGAAGCTCGGGCAGGCGGCTGCTTCAGCTGGGGGGGCGCCAAGGCGGGCTGGCGGTGGCGTTAGGCTGCCGGGGATGAGGGGGAAAGGGGCGCCGGCGGCCGGATGGGAGAGGGAGGGGGAAAAGGCGCATGTGAGCAAGAGAAGGGGGACTAGAGCTCACCTGAGCAGTTGAACGGGTCGGAGGGAGGCCGAGGCGAGCCGGCGACGTGCTTGGGCGGCGGCGCTGAGGGGCTCCCGTGGCCAGCTCACAGCGGGGAAGGAGAGCACAAGCCGGCGGTCGGAGGAGCTCCAGCGCACCGAGAAGAAGCCCCCAACGCAAGGAATCGGCCCGGGGCTGACCAAGGAGGAGGCGGTGGTGAAAGCGGCGGCGGTCGGCCGGAAATGGGGGAGAAGCGCGATGGGGAAGAAAAGCAAGGGGTTCGGCCAGCTTCTTATAGGCGGGGAGGGGAGCAGTCATTCCACTGGTGCGCACGTTCGGGGGAGTACCGCCGGCATGGCGAGGCGTCCGGCGGCCTGGGTAGCGGCATGGCGTAGGGGAGTGGCGCGGGGCTAGGGCTACTGGCGCAGACATGACGGGGGGGGGGGGCAACCGGGGGCGGCACGAACCGGGGCGGGGCGAGCTGCGCAGGCTGGGCCGGCGGGAGGAGCAGCGGCGCGGGGGCGGGCCGGCGACGCCATGAACAGCGGGAGGAGGACGAGGAAGAAACGGGGGAGGAAGCGAAGAACGGGGCACGGTCGGCGTCGGCTGGGCCGAAGGCCAGTGAAGAGGAGGGGCGGGGGAGAGGGAAAAAAAATGCGCAGCTGGGCCGGAAGGAAGAACAGGCCAGGCCCAAAAGAGATTTATGAAATTTTAAGAATTTCTGAATTTTGGGATTTCAGATCTTGGATTTGCAATTAGAATTTCCATTTGAATGCTTGGTTCAAATCTTGGATTCGACAATTTAATTCTTTTAAGATTGGTCGAATTTTGAGAGATATTTTCTTAATTCTCCGGATTTAAATTTTCAGATATGAAAATTGGATGGAAGGATTTTAGATTGATTTTCAATTTCTATTCTTGGTCTTTGAATAACCAGATTTAAATTTTAAAATTTGAATTTAAGACTTCCAAGTAAGTTTGGACTTTCTCCGCTTGATTTTTATTAATCGGGCATTTTGGCAAGACATCAAATCGAGACATTTGAACTTTGCCAAAAAAATTTTTTGAGAAGCATCGAAGAAACGATTAAAAGATTTTTAAGATTTTTGAAATTACACTAGCTCCCTAATTGGGATGTTACAGATCCTACCCCCCTTAACATGAATCTCGTCCCCGAGATTCGGGTGGAGTAGAAAGAAGGAGGTGGGAACAAGCTGGCTAGCATAGGTTCTAGAGTATCGCTTGGTACTGCGCCCTTTCCTTGGAGCCATTCGAAGAGAGGACATCCAAACCAAAGCGGATCAACACTTGGAGAAAACACCACGCAGGAGACCTTGTTCTTTTGGATAGCTTGCAGCTAGCTTCACTTCAGTGCTTGACATTTCAGGGGTTTGCTGTTTCTTCAGTGTTGATTGCTAACTTCTCTTTATGCTGGGGTGGTAGTAGGGCCTAACATCAAGGTGCTCCAACACTTCTTATTTATTCAGGCTACCCCCCCCTTAACATGAAGAGTGACCGGTACTAATTGCTCTTGTCAGCTCCATTCATGACGAGACTGATGGCGACTTGAAAGCTCAGTCTCTGTATCTCAGCAGCCTTGGTCAGCAACAGGCTCATGGAGCAATCCTTGGGGCAATGGTCTTGTCCTTCACAGAGAAAACAGGTAACCCTGCTCATGGAGGATTCTCCAGGTTGATGATCTTCTTCGTAGTTGGGGCAGTTTGCAGTACATTGACTTTTCTCATATCCCTTTTCTCCACAACGCCTACATGCTATTAGGTTCTTGAGATAGCCTTCTGGTAGAGGATGTTTCTTGCAGTAAGGATAGTACGGAGCTGGGCAATTATAGCTGTAGTGCCCTGTTTGTCCACAAGCAAAACATGTAACCTGTCGCAGTGGAGGGTATGATTGGGCGTCATGTCCTGTCTTGCCACATTCAGCACATGCAGTAACTGGCAGAGCTCCCAGACCTGGTAGTAGGGATTTGTTGGGTCTTGTTGGTCCCTGGATAATGCATTTGGAGCTACTACACTTTCCTCTGCCAAGACTGAGGTTGGTGGCGTCGCCATCCTTTTCTTGCTTGTTCGATTTTCGTAGAGGGCAGTCTCTCACATAATGTCCTGGGTCACTGCATTTGAAGCAGTTGAACCCATGGCCTGGCTTCCTCTGAGGGCCTTGGTTGGTGGTGATAGCTCCCCAGGCTGATCTTTCTAGCTTCCTTTGGGGATATTGGATCACGCAACATCCTGTGTTACTGCAAAGGGGATAAGCACCCTTACCATTCCGTTTCTCAGGGCAACTACGAATGTCTTGTCCTTTTCCTCCGCAATAAAAGCAAGTGGTGTTCTTTTGGGGTCCACCTGATGTAGTGGTACGGTTGCCTGTCATGTGACGACTCTTTCTTGGTGGTCTTGGCGGAATGGATCTGAGTATTGGCTTATGACGGTGGTGAGTAGAAACTGTTGGTTCTAGTTTCTTGCTTCTAGCCTTCTTTTTGGCCATTGACAATGTCTTGACGATGACTGTATCAGCGAGTCTACTGTGGAATAGAGGCTTGAGTCTGGATCCTTTTTGCAGGCTAAGGCCTCTTAGTTGTTGTCCTTTTTAAAGATATTGCCTCTTTCCACCTCAAAACTTGAAGTGTCTTGTCTTGGCTATCGGCTACCTCTTGCCTGCAGACCTGTCGAGGTTTTTAGCAATAAGGTGAGGGGGAATTAGCACGGGGTACGGAAAAGATTACAGGGAGGAGATATTCTAACCCATTCTATGGAGTGCACACCCAGAAGCTGGGGCAGTACACAAGCCACACAGAAAAACCAAGCTTTTGAAAACACGCTTTTCCTGTGACTACGAAATAAACGCCCGAGGGCAAGAAGGTAGTGCACAGGGCCAATAAAAATCTTTTTGATCAAGCAACGTCTATGCACGAAGGCACCCACAAGAGAGCACAAGGTTCTGAACACTAGGTTTGCCGAAACGAGGCCACCAAATCTTCACGAGCACCCTGATATCTTCGAGCTTAAATTTTTTGAAGGGGGGGGTGAAGGGAAACAAAAAGCAAATTTCCTTTTCGTAGATAGAGGTAGAGGAAGGAAAGTGTCGTGAAGGGCTTTGGCAGCGAAACTCATGCTTCTAATTATTATTTTGAAAACAGAGCTTTTTAGAAAACAACTTTCAGAAATACTGAGGTTTAAAACATTTGTTTTTTTTTTTTTTTGCAAAGGTATCTTAGCATCCTCCAATATCACAAATCCAATGGACTAATTCTATTCCCATAATATTTCTATTTGTAGGCCATTAATCCAAGGCCTTGTTAATCTTGCATATACTTGATTGAATCTAAAAGTAACTCCCTTTAGTAATTAGTCTCAGCACGACTATTGTCTAATACTCCAATTAGTGAGTGTTATCCTTCATCCAATCAACAGATCATATAATTTCCAAGGTATCATCTATAGTTTCTTCCACCAAATCAGGGTTACCTATTCCTCAAATGGATCTCACTTTCCTACCTGAATCATAAATCCAGTCTTGGGTTCATCATTCCACAATCCCATTCAACTATTTACCTACACATCACTCCAAAAATCTTTACCTTTAAATCCAATCGTGTTTGTTTGCATCATGGTTTCAATATTTCAATCCACCAGTAGCATTTGTATGATAATATAACCTTTTCCACCATTGATGTATACTCATAATCTGTTTATCAAGTGATCAGTCTTACTATCCGCAAATTTTCTCCCCAGCGACTTCATGGTCATAAACGTCCACCGAGAGTAAGGTTATTACTCAAATCTATAAATCAAGGATTATTATTACTTCTCCTAATTTCCTTAGAATTTTCAATAATCCATCCAATAGTCAAGCTATATTCCATGATCCCACTAGTGTTCTTCGGGAGCCATGCTATTTATTAAAGCTGCAGACCAACAAATGTTGTTAGACTCCCCATTTTTCTAAGATTCCATCGATCCACTTATTTGAGCCAATCCAATCTTTGTGAGTTGGTCTACTCATTTGATTAATTCAATCATGAATATCGCTCTATTTATTTAACCAATCCGATTATTTAGCCAATCCAGTCCTTTTTACATGAGTTGACTTATTTAACCATTCTAATCATTGAAATTGGTCCACCCATTCTAACCAATCCAATCATCTAACCTGATCTGTCCATTCAGTCAATCCGATCATTAGTTTGGTTCGCCCATTTTAACCCTTCCAACATGTTAACTGATCGATCCATTGAATCAGTTCAATCATCCAAGTGGGTTCACCCGTGTAGCTGAGTCAAACACCCAAATTGATTCGCTTATTTTTCATCTTGAAGTTCACAATATTGATCTTCTCTTATGATTGACATGAATCCACCAAGATTTACACATATATCTGCGAAACCAAGGCGAATCCTGGGAATAAATTGGCAGGGGTTTAAATTTTTGGGAAACTTTTCCTTGGAAGCTTAAGTTTGTTGAAATGAGCTTGGAAATAAGCTTTGCAAATAATTTTGACAATTTAAACTTCCAAGGATAAACAACTTTTGTTACTAAAACTCAATATAGGTTTTATGATTTTGGCCCAAGGTAAATTTTCAGAAGAGAACTCAGGCACGCGTTAGTTTGAATTCGGGATAAGAGAGCCTTGGAGTTTAAAATGGCCAGGGCAGCAAATAGATGAGAGGGATTCATCTAAGAGGGATAAGAGTAGTAATACTACTTATATTTTGCAGTTAGATTTTGAAGAAATAATTCCAGTCATAAAGCTAACGACCATGCTAACTAAGGTTACGACCTACAGTCGATATGCTCTGATACCAGCTCTGTCGGACCTCGGGTTAGCAAACCCAGATCCTCTGTGATTCCACCGCACTATTCCCTGGATCAGTAGATAGTGCTCACAGATACATTACTGTATATCAAAAACCTACCATGCGAAAGCTTAAATAATACAGTAATACTTACTCATGGGCCGGTTAGGCCGAAAACGATAAAGTGCAGCAGCGGAAACTTCACACGAGTGGGACCCGCAGGACTTGCCTACAGGCAGCCAACTGGGGGTTCGCGACCTAGTCCATGGCCTCATCGTCTTCCAGCTCTGTCGACCCTTTTTAGGCATCGCAGGGCTTGACTTTATTTCCTTTCTGACTGAATGATGGCAGTTAAGCCGGAATGAGTACGATGATACTCAGCAAGCCACCACACAGGATGCAATAATAATAGATGCAAGGTTGTCAAAGGAGGCTTGAGGTTCTTTTATTTGCTTAGTGCGACATTTGCAATACTCATAATTAAAATTCCTATGACTTGGCATTTTATAAACATGCTTTAAAGAGTTCGAAATTGTGCAATAAATATAGCGGTGTCGGTTCCATCCACCAATTACATGGTTCCAACCACCTATGCTAGCTTTTGATCCTTATGCCACTTCCATATTATCAACCACGCTGGAGTACGTCCCTCCAGGAAAAAGTCCAAAATCAGAGTACCTCCCTCTGATAGGTTTTTGTCCCACCCACAAAGGTTTTTGAAATAGAACTAACTCGAGGAAGATTTCCGTGTCTGCCCTTGACCGTGGGCACGGCTATTCGAATAGTTGTATACTCTGCAGAGTCTGTACATCTTTACCCACAAGAGGTAATCGTCCCGATGGTTCTACATGATTCCTTAGTCATGCAGATCGAGAGACTACCACGAGGCCTTTACAATACCTCGCTCTCTAGCATCTCACTCCTATGGGGTTGCTTCCATAGGTTGTGCGGGATGTCCGCCACAGGTTAGCGCACTCGGACTCCGCTCTCCACCATACGCTAGCCTCAGCGACGTCACCTATATCCGATGTCCCATTCCACGGGGGCTTTTATTACCCGCCTACACCGTTCTCCGTGAAATGGCTAGAGAGTTTAGTAAATTATTCAGCCAAGCCTACAATTTGCCAGCTTGTGGTTGTACTGTTGTACACGGAGGGGTCATCACAGGATTAAGTCCTTAATTTGTCCGGGCGGTTCATTCCACAGACCACAATCCTTGTGCTACATCCACACCCACCACTCTTACCATCCGCCCAGACTGGTATAGCATGTTTTAAGGGTTTTGAGAAACATAAAATAAGTTATCACAAATAATCAACCACGTACATCCCGTGACTGTCCCAAAACCAGTTTTCATACTTAAAGATTGATGATCAGGGCCACTAGTGCCCTGGACTTGTCAAGACTAGCACGGCATTAATATGACTTATAGCTAGTAAAGTGATTATTAACATCTAGGGTGACAATGGTCAGGTAATTCAAGTATCAAGGAATGGCATAATAAATCTAATACAACATCAAGTGGGCATGTAGCTACCTTAAGCTTTGACATATATTTGCATAATAAATTAAGCATGCAAGTTGATAGTTTAAAAGAACGTAATTTTTGCATAAAGTGTAGGATCAATATGATCAAAGTGATGACTTGCCTTGCTTGGGGTACCATGGCCTTGATTGATCTAAATCAAAGCCTGCTCAGTCAACGATCTTAACTTCCTATCCGTCGCTTTTACCCGAGTCTTGATCTTGTTCGAATCCGTCGCCTCATCGAGTCTTCAGATTCTAATACGCGACAAAGTAAAGAAAGACCAAATAAATCCAAACACTTTAAATGCCCAAGTTAATTTAAATTATACATTTATTACGATTTGAGAATAGAAGGATGATTCAAGTTAGTGTGCTGAAAGCACAGCGGTAGATGAATTGGGCGAAGGAATGAGGTGGCAGAATAGCTTTACCGTGAGAGAAAATTTAGAATAAGGAGGGACCAAAATGAAGAAGTATCTACAGGAATATACCCCCTTTTGAAAAGGTAGAGGTCAAAACATAGCTGATCGGGGCAATGCGAGGTTCGACCATTTATTGGATAACATTCTCATTATTAATTTTATATTTATCAAGGAAATCCCATGAGTCAGGCAAGACTTACGGACAGATAAAAGGGGTTAGCGAAGATAGTAAAGAGGAATAGAACTTTGTATTTTTAGGATGCGGGGGCTTTACAGAAGATGAGTAATTTTAATCATTTAATGAAATTTGATATTTCATGAGGCGATATTTACCTGAGATTGCGGTAGCCAGCTTAACAAACCATTATGTTAACGACTTAATTGAATGATGGGGTTGGCCATTTCAGTCCAATCATTATTATGAGCAAAGTTAATTATTCTGCTTCATTAACAAAATTATTAGAAATGGCCAACGGTTGTGTTTTACTAAAAAGAGATGCTATGACTTTTTAGGGATATTCTTAATTAAGCTATTTATTTTATTATTAATTATTCTTGATCATTAAACTTAAATCCCGAGATAATGATGGGGAATTTGGATGCGAGACAAAGATTAAGGATTGCTCTTTTTTTTTTTCAAGATTTCCTTAATCATATTTTATTTGTCATCTTAAATCTCAGTATTTCAGATAATGTTAAGGTCTTTACTACAAATGTTTTAAGCACTCTTGGAAAGATGGCTTCCATGATTTTAGAGATGAGTAAACCACACTTGATATCTTATGGGGCTTGCCAATGTTTATTTTAAGCAATAATAAGAGAGATGACATGATCTTAAAGATGATCAAGTTATGGTCAATATTTTATGTGGCAAAATCTTGCTAAGTTGGTTTGTTTAGTTTGCATAAAAAGATTCAGATCAACGGATGAAAGATAGTATCCAGATTACTCGAGATAGGTTTAAAGTTATTATTTGGGTTTCTAGAGTAAAGTTTGAAAGCATTGAAATTATCTTTATAAGGCTTCAAACATGCTACTTTAATTATTTAGGATCAACTTTTATTACCTTAAATTCATAAAAGATGATCTTCCACTTAGCTTCATATATTTGATTTCTAACATCAATATCCCGTGGATTCATGTCGATTACTTGTCATATGAAAATAGACCATGCGCAACTTGTTTTAATTTTTACTTGAGGACATATATGTTATTTTGTTACTCTTTATTGTCATGAAATTTATTAAAGGTAAGTTTTTGATTGCAAGCCCTTAATTGAATTTCGCAACTAATTCCTTATTTTCATCATATTTTATTATCTTGCCCAATTGAGAAAATTTTAGATAACAGTTTCGAGATTTTAGAAAAATGAGACGATGCCATGATAGCTAGGCCATTTTCTAGTCGGGCCCACCAGTCATACACCGACAGACAGATAGAGCGAAGGGAGTCAATTCAGCAGAGAACATAGCAGAGTTGGGGTAGAACAGAGAAACAGGGGAGCGGGGCTGGCAGCGGGGCCATGCGGCGTCGCCGGCGAGGAGCGGCCGGAGAAGCGACGGCGATCGGGCAAATGGGATGCCCCGGTGACGTGGAAGCTCGGGCAGGCGGCTGCTTCAGCTGGGGGGGCGCCAAGGCGGGCTGGCGGTGGCGTTAGGCTGCCGGGGATGAGGGGGAAAGGGGCGCCGGCGGCCGGATGGGAGAGGGAGGGGGAAAAGGCGCATGTGAGCAAGAGAAGGGGGACTAGAGCTCACCTGAGCAGTTGAACGGGTCGGAGGGAGGCCGAGGCGAGCCGGCGACGTGCTTGGGCGGCGGCGCTGAGGGGCTCCCGTGGCCAGCTCACAGCGGGGAAGGAGAGCACAAGCCGGCGGTCGGAGGAGCTCCAGCGCACCGAGAAGAAGCCCCCAACGCAAGGAATCGGCCCGGGGCTGACCAAGGAGGAGGCGGTGGTGAAAGCGGCGGCGGTCGGCCGGAAATGGGGGAGAAGCGCGATGGGGAAGAAAAGCAAGGGGTTCGGCCAGCTTCTTATAGGCGGGGAGGGGAGCAGTCATTCCACTGGTGCGCACGTTCGGGGGAGTACCGCCGGCATGGCGAGGCGTCCGGCGGCCTGGGTAGCGGCATGGCGTAGGGGAGTGGCGCGGGGCGAGGGCTACTGGCGCAGACATGACGGGGGGGGGCAACCGGGGGCGGCACGAACCGGGGCGGGGCGAGCTGCGCAGGCTGGGCCGGCGGGAGGAGCAGCGGCGCGGGGGCGGGCCGGCGACGCCATGAACAGCGGGAGGAGGACGAGGAAGAAACGGGGGAGGAAGCGAAGAACGGGGCACGGTCGGCGTCGGCTGGGCCGAAGGCCAGTGAAGAGGAGGGGCGGGGGAGAGGAAAAAAAATGCGCAGCTGGGCCGGAAGGAAGAACAGGCCAGGCCCAAAAGAGATTTATGAAATTTTAAGAATTTCTGAATTTTGGGATTTCAGATCTTGGATTTGCAATTAGAATTTCCATTTGAATGCTTGGTTCAAATCTTGGATTCGACAATTTAATTCTTTTAAGATTGGTCGAATTTTGAGAGATATTTTCTTAATTCTCCGGATTTAAATTTTCAGATATGAAAATTGGATGGAAGGATTTTAGATTGATTTTCAATTTCTATTCTTGGTCTTTGAATAACCAGATTTAAATTTTAAAATTTGAATTTAAGACTTCCAAGTAAGTTTGGACTTTCTCCGCTTGATTTTTATTAATCGGGCATTTTGGCAAGACATCAAATCGAGACATTTGAACTTTGCCAAAAAAATTTTTTGAGAAGCATCGAAGAAACGATTAAAAGATTTTTAAGATTTTTGAAATTACACTAGCTCCCTAATTGGGATGTTACAATCTCCGGGATCACCGAATGAATCTCCAGGGAGACATTCACTGTCAGAAGAAAGCATGGTCTGCTCGTAGTCGTAGTAGGCCTCCATGTCGATACACGCGTAGTCGGCCAAGTCGAACCAGTTCTCCTCATTCCATTCATCTGCCATGAGGACACCAGCAAGAAAGAAGGGAGGATCTGACGACAAGGCAATTACCAGAGTCTTCAACGATGGTCTCAGAAAAATCCCCACGGATAACGCCAACTGTCGATGTTTTAATATCGATTTTACATATGATTTGTTTGAATTCGGGGATTCTCTTGATAGACCTAGAGTATGCACATGCAGAGTAAAGACACAGGAATTTTTATCCAGGTTCGGGCCTTCTCTTGAGAGAATAATAACCCTATGTCATGTGTAATTACTAATAACCAAAAAAAGAATTACAACAGAGAATCATGCGAATGGCTAGCCCCTCCCCCTTCTCTCTTTGACGTTAACCTTTATATAGCCAGTAAAGCGACGGTCGTTGTCCTGTGCCAAAAGGCGTCTCAACGCTTCGGATGATAACCGCCTGACGAAAGTTACTGTTAGAGAGATGTAAAAGGTCGTTCACCGTGTAGCGGTTGTTGCCAGAGAGAGATCGTGTACGGCTAGTAGATAAATGCATGTTCTAACCACCTTGTCAGATAAACTAACAATATGGTCATAGAAGAGCTTACGACTATATGGTCGTAGAAGAGCCTATGACTATCCTGCCATATTTACCTCTTATCGATAAGGGGTATATTCAAGGAATATAATGACATAATAATTTGAGGATTATTCTATCCTTGTCAAGCCTCCTTCTGACCATATTTGCATTTCTATCCCCTATATAGTAGACCTGCCCCTGGTGCCAACGCAGTAGGGACCAGCCCTTGGCCTCAGGCATGGCAAGAGGTCCTCCCTCGTTCGTCCGTTTGATTCCCCCACACGATTCATCCTTGTGCACGTCATTTTCTCACATGCTCGGTTATTTAAACGCACGACAGACCGGATCGTCATGAACGCTCTCTCCTTGTCTCCTTCTCACACTCTCACGCATTCCTTCTTCTCTCCCGTGAATTGTAGAAGCAACGACAAAAGTGACTCAAGCGCCGCCCACTTAGTGCTTCGAGCTTGGGTTGGATCTCTGCCATCGTCGATTCCAGCCAAGAGAGGCAAGGTGGTTGCGAGCTATCAGTTACCTTGCTAATTCCGATCTAGCCATCCTTCTAGGTGAATTTGGTTGTTCTTCATGCGATTTTTATTGGAGTGCTTCTCACTGTCGTTCATGCATTTGAGTGTGTGTTCGTGTGGTGTAGGGCTAAATGAGGTGGTACATTAACGGCTGGAATTCAGGGGTGTACAACAGCTGGGAATACTACCACGAAGATGTCCATTCATCCTCGAATGCAAGCTACCGGTGATTCGACACCAAAGAAGAAGCCTTAGAGGCATTCAGGGCATATGGATCATCGCACGATGAATCAGTTCGGAATGGCAGTGCAACTATGTGATGCTAGTAGTGCAACTGTGTGATGCCAGTGCTGTGGAAGTCATGTCATAGATGTGTTGTACTCAACAAAAAACATAATGATTGTTGTGCAGTTCGTGGTGATTTTAGCACTTTTGTATATGCATGTGTTGCCATGAGATGCCTTTGTTTGTGGTGATTATAGCACTATTTGTGATGTCACTGTTGGAAGAAATGAAATAGAATAGCAATATGTGTTGCACTTTGTACCAAGTCATGTGGTTGAATATACAATTTTAGTTTGGTTAGCTTATTTATAGCAAATCATGTATTGGAACGAATGATCTAGAACATGATATTTGTAGCAAGCTTATTTATTGAGTGCTTTGTTGCATAGCACTCAAATGTTGGTAGAGAAAAATACGTACCAAAAAGTGGATCACAAAGCAACACCCAATACATAAAAATACGTACCACAACATCTATGAATAGGGAGTACAAAAGGGGACAACAATGCTAGCAACTATAAAGACTACCATATGTGTTGGCCAGCGCATGTGCTACAGTTCAGCGATGAGCAGAAATGAGAATGGCTATGATTGAAACTGGGTGACCTAGAGCAAGAGCGAGAATGACTGAGGCTATGTCCTTGGTTGGAACCCGCGATGTCGATGGTGGGCGGTGGACTAGGGCATCCCACGCTCTTACGCACTGTACTCCTTAGGTGGGGTCCCGGGGATCGAGTCGGTGGCAGGTTGTTGGGGATGACAACGAGCACAGGCAAAGAGGGAGTGTAGGTGGCTGCTGCCCTGACAAGCTCAAGTTCTGCCTCATCTATGATCCTCTCGCGCTGCACAATTGAAAGAGCCGTCTTGCACCGTGTGAGCTAAGCATGAAGGGTGTCGGAGTGCTCGTAGCTGCAAGTGAGGAGCATCTGAAGCTAGCCAATCTCTAGAAGTTGATGTAGGTGGTTACCATCGCTTGGGTGAGCTGAACCTAGTGTGTGAGCCAGGGGTCATCCTCTGAAATGTCAAGACGCTCCGAGTAGCGCTCTCCTGCCTAGGTGGACAGAAAGTAGTAGAAAGGTGACTACAGTAGGGTGTCCTCGTGTATCTGGCACAAGCGGCCTACCACGATACGTGCCACATCTTGGACAACGTCTAAGCAGCGGGTGCGAGGATGCTCGATCTGGTAGGTATGGGAGATGAATTCTGTTTGCTATGCATATAGGAATACCTCCATCGACCAAGAATCGTGACCCATAATTTGGGTCTTCCAGCCCTTGAAAATGGGTGAGTGACGATAACCCAGATACTACATCAGCTAGTGGAGGCTGACGAACTCTCCCTCATCCTCGCCATGAGTAAAGTGATCCCACAAGCCCACAGAAGATGATCTGGTTATCTACCATTTTGAACAACAAAGGGTTAGAGCAGGGTAAAACATAAAGAGTGAAAAGGTAAGTAAGCGTTACATGCATATTCGTATGTTCTTACTATTTTTCTTTCGGGGTTCCTGTGACTCGAGCATTAGGTTTGAATTGAAGATGGAGAAAGCAAGAAACTCCACGTTAGGTTATTTGTTTTGTTGCCCTAGTGGCATTGTTTTTGCAATTTCAGATCCGATGGGTAGTTTCATGCAAAGTGTTCAAATCTTCCACCCATAGCGAAGTTGCAGGGCACGAAACCTGAGATATATTAGAGTCGTCAAACAGACACATATTACACGTGGTTGCATGGCATCCTGGACCTCGGTAGTACTAGGTGCGGAGCAATAGTAGCATCTGGACCATGTACAAATACATGCCTTCAAGGCAAAGGAAAAACATGACGGGTAGGGTGGGGGCTAGTACAGAATGGACCGATCTACTGCGTGGACTGGGGCCATTTTCCCTTTCTTACGAGGTCAGCATTGTAGTCCTTGCCAGTCGTCCTAGCCTTGGCCGCCCTTTCACGCTGTCTATCGGGCTCCTCCTTGCGTGACTCATGCTCCCTACACCTGCACGCCTCTAGATGAGCTTGCATCTCCTGCCGAATACGCTCGCTGTGCTCTTCATTGCGTCGCCACTCCTCTCTCCTCTCGAGGTGCTTCTTAGCATCCCACCCCTTATAGGCCAGACGCCATTGGTCTTGCGGGTGAATGTCTTGGTCAATCCATTTGCAGAACGCACAAACTGGATCCAGAGATTACGGGTAGATTGGATAAGATGTTAGTGTCTACTTTCAAAGAGAAATGGGAAGGGAACGTGCTATAACCAATCCTTACTAGCTGGCAGTAGCGCCCCGTGTCCCAACACCGGTGGGGGGGGTACTCCTAGGCGTAGTTAGGGCGATCCCAGTAACGCATGTCCAGTAGTTAGCTGCAACAACATGTGGCAACCCGAGAGCGCGGGCTCAGTTCTCGTGCAACGATATGAAGCGTCGCACGGGCTGTGGTATGTGGTGCATAGTACAGCTGAACCCCAACTATACTACGGCACATCCTCATTGTTGGAGTCCACGATAGACTCCGCAAGGTGAATGTAACTAAGGTACACCATGTCCTCCTGCGTGCTAGGGAACATGACCCACCTAAACATAAATAGCAAATATGTAATTAGGTGGTGTCGAACCACCTCATCTATTGCGTCATCTGGGCAATGCATGAATCGTCACTGCCAGATGCGTGGAACGCCCTTACACCTCTCGGGGATAGGCCACCTAAAGCGATAACCAAGATGCACATTCCAGTCCAGCGATCTCAGGGAGGCACAACTGCAAGGCCTCGCAACGGCAGGTCGGTGATGAAGCTAATGTCCTGCAGTGTCATGGTCATCTGCCCCCCATCAAAAGTGGAATGTGTGGGTCTTCGGCCACCAATGATCAACCAGGGCGGAAAGAAGAGAGGCGTTAATCAGGAGGCTCCTTAAAAAATTTATAATTTTTTTGTGATAATTTGTTATATTTAAAAATTCCTATAAGTAGTACACCTACATAAATTCACTAATTATGAATTAATTAACACTAATTATGCATGCAATAGTTGCCACAACATGGTGGCTCTACAGCAACATACTAGCGTACGTACATTTCTAACAAATAGTATACTTGAATGAATTTTCCAGTAAAACTCAGAGTGGACAAAATTATGAAAAAAATTATAGAATCAAGTACATTCTATTGGGAGACCTTATTTACTATATTTAAAAATTCCTACAAGTAGTATTCCTAAATAAATTTACTAATTATGAATTAATTAGCACTAATTATGTATGTAACAGTTGCCACCGCATGTTGGCTCTACAGCAACAGTAGCCATTTTTGCAGTAACATACTAGAATACATACATTTCTAACAAATAGTATACTTGAATGAATTTTTTAGTAAAATTCAAAATGGATAAAATTATGAAAAAATTACACAATCAAGTACACTTTGTCGGGAGACTCTTAAAATAATTCATAAATTTTGAGCTCGTTTGCTATATTTAAAATTTTCTATAAGCAGTACACCTAAAGGAATTCACTAATTACGAATTAATTAACACTAATTATGCATGCAACAGTTGCCACCGCACGATGGCTCTGTAGCAACAATGGCTATTTCTACAGTAACATACTAGCGTACATACATGTCTAACAAACAGTTTACTTGAATGAATTTTCTAGTAAAATTTAGAATATATAAAATTATGAAAACAAATTACACAATCAAGTACACTTTGTCAGGAGGCTCTTCAAAAAATCTCATATTTTTAAGCTTGTTTACTATATTTAAAAATTGCTACAAGTAGTACACCTAAATAAATTTGCTAATTACGAAGTATTAACACTAATTGTGCATGTAACAGTTGCCACAACACAGTGGTTCTGTAGCAACAGTGGCCATTTCTACAGTAACATACTAGTGTACGTACATTTCTAATAAATATGTGCAGTTCCAGCGGCATGTAAAATATGCACGAAAATATTATATTACAATAGTACAAACAAGGTAACATGCATGTGCGCAACTAATATACGAACCGAACAATTATGCGTATGAAATAATATATGTGCATTATTAAGTACTTAATGATAAAAATTACATTACAAAAGTATTAAATACCACGGACAAACGAACGATCGATCAAAATGAGGGAATGCTTCTGATTCTTATGCACGCGAATGAGGAAATGCTTCTGATTTTTACGCACGCTTCGGCTTCTGAAATCATCGGCCGTGCGCTTCCGCTTAGATAGGTAATAAATGCAACCAGCGAGTGACTTGATGAGACGCGACGACGACGTGATGTAAAGAAGACAAGAGAGTTCGGCGTGCGTGCGTGCATGGGGGCTCCTGCTGCGCCCGGTGCCAAGGGCAGGTCTACTGTACAAGGGCTAGAACTGCAAATATAGCTAAAAAAGGGCTAGTTCTACAAAACAAAATTTTTATGAGGCCATAAATGCGAAAATCTCTTTGAGGGCCAGTGGAGGCACTACACATGGGCCAGGCCTTTGGTTATCGGGGAATTTAGCCCATATTCGGAGATTATTGAAGCAAGTTGCTCTTTCAGTCTTAGTTTGGATCTTTTGTCCGAAAAATTCATAAGACATACTCAGATGAACGGATGGACATCTTTCCACTTGAGAAAATAGATGGCTCATACTCTAGGGCTTGTTTAGTTTGAGGCGTTCCACTTGAGAAAATAGATGGCTCATACTCTAGGGCTTGTTTAGTTTGAGACGTTTGACCTTGTTCCACGTTGAGTTGTCCATCATGGGTCATCTAATTATGTTATCTTCTGTCGGCATTGTGGCCACACGAAATGCCACAGTGATGGATCAACTAATTCTATTCCTCAAGTCAAACAGGTCACTTTGGTTTATGAGTTATGATTGGATAATTATAGGGTTAATCCATTCATCATACAAAAAAAAGACATCTATCATGTTGTAGTCAAGCCTATCAGCCCTTTGCAGTTGCAGTATAATGTTTTCCCCACAAGTTTCACGGTGGAATCTACATGTCACCTTCTACTTCATGTTCATAACTCATAAGAACATCTCCAGTGCTGCAGCTTGGCAGGTAGGGTTTTTTCCCCACGCGGGAGACAGGTGGTAAGCAATGATGCTTAGTTAAGCATTAATAATTGTCTGGGTGGCTGTGAATTTTGTTGGAGGATGTAACCACCTACAAGAGTGCTTGCGTTGGAGGGTTGAGTTTTTAAGTTGGTGCATGAATGCTTGATGATGTGTTGTGCTCTCACTTCCACGCACCTACTTAAACATCTCCCGGCCTAAGAATCTCTTGGGGGAAAAAAGGTTTTCGAGCGCTCAGTCTTCATATATATTCTTGACAGGAGGAGCTTAACAAGAAGAGAAACCAATTCCAAAGCTCCACAACAGATGCACATTCCATTTGTCATATAATTACTTCAAGAATCAATTACACACGCACATGCACACCTGAATGCTACGAAATCAGATCACTTGGATGCTATAAGCCTATAACTCCCTATATATAAAACAAGGCACAACAAATTCAGGTTTCTGACTGAATTTCAGAACGTCCCAAAAAAGAATCGAATGCCAATGATCCTCCTCCTACACCAATCTCTACATTCACATGAAAATTGACACTTTCTTCTGTCGCTGTGATTATTTCCTGTCCAAGCATGCACCTAGTTGACTGACTAGCTACCAACTAGAGCTTATCAGCGATCCTGCCAAGGGCGTCAGCGAGCCTGCCGAGCACGACGACGAGGCTGTCAGCCTGGTCTTTCCTCTGCTCCCGGTCGAGCTGGCAGTTCACGTTCTGCACCTCCAGCTGCTCCGCCACCATCCGGCTGTTCCGGTCGAGGATCTCGACCAGCTTGCTCTGCAGATCTGCTGAGCCTTCTCCAGAGTGGTCATCTCCGCCGTCGGTTCGCCGCCTCTTCTGTTCGCCCTGTTGCTGCGCTAGTGAACCTCTCTCGGTGGCTTGCTGCTCCGGTTGCTTGTCTTTCGATGTGCCTGGTTCAGAGAGATGTGGTTGTTGGTTAGGTGTTGTCGTTCTTCTCCTTTTAACATTAGCAGTTCATTTACAGAAATATGGTGAGCATGTATGATTTTCATCTATAGGATTTAAGAAGTTTCCAAATAAGTCACTCACCTTATTATTACAAAAGAAAAGGCTACTTCTATTGAAATCAATCTAGTTTTTCAATCATGTTCATCTTGATGCTAATGGCCAAGTCATATTTGCTCGTGAAAAGTAAAGTAAATGAAAAGAAAATTGAATAAGTTCAAATTGATCCATAATTCGTTATTTGCTAATAATGGGTAATGGCATGAAGAAAGGAAGAAAATATTGGTAAGTCCATGATGAAATAAATATTTGCAGACATCCTCTAGACCTCTACTACATGCATAACATTCCGTATTTGCACATAAATAATTTGCGACTCCAACCATCTCAGTCTGTCCAAAGAATGCTCTTTAATCACTCTTTTTTCTAGCTTCATGATGGAATTTTCTTTCCCATATTCAGGCAATGCTAGAGGGTACTCTATCAGCTGCTTGCTACTTATAGCAATCTTTTCTCTGCGTGAGCTAAAATGGGGAGAATCCAGACTAGGCGTCAAAGCAAGTAGCGCAGCAAGAGTATAAAGCATTGAAGCAAATACAGTAACTACTAACTATTACTGCCTGGGAAATTTCTAGATCAGAACAGACAGCCATTAGATGCTACAATGTTATGGATCTTGGTTCGGGATCTCAGATTGTAGGTATGGGTAGCCAGGGAAGCAACCGTGCCTTCTCAGCGAGGCGCTCCTCGCCTCGCCGTGGGTTGGGATGCTGTCCAGAATCTAGGGTTTGGGGGAATAAGAGATCTTTATTGCTTGCTTGCCTCTTCCGCCTATCGCAGGAAGATATATATGTGTTACAGCCCTGAATCCGACTCCTACTCCTTTTCTTATCCTGAAACCGAATCCTAATCCACTTCTTAACTCAACCGACAAGCTTCCTAATACAATTGAAAGACTGGACTCCTAGATGGATACGACAACTTGGGTCAGGTGGACTGCTTGGACCTCCTGCGGTAGTGTCTCCCCCAATGGACGTCCATAACATTTCCCCCCTCCTGAGGAAACAGCTCGTCCTCGAGCTGGAAGGTTGGGTAGCGACTTCTGAATTCCTGAACCGGTACCCATGAAGCTTCAGCGGCCGGTAGGCCCTCCCATTGCACAAGGATCTCCCAGGTGTCTTTGCGAAGGCGCGAACGGACGATTTGTGATGGTATGGGCAGAACCCGACCATGGAGCATGGCTGGTAGAGCTGGGGGGGCTGAAGGCGGTGAGTCCCTGAATTTCTTGAGGAAGGCCACATGGAACACATTGTGAATCCGTGCTGATGGTGGGAGCTGAAGTTTATAAGCCACCTGACCCACTCGGCCGATAACTTGATAAGGTCCGAAGTATTTGGGTGACAGCTTAGAAAACTTAGCGGTAATACCGACCGCTTGGCGATGGTGCAGTTTTAGCAGGACCCATTGGCCTACTGGAAATTCAACTTCCCGATGATTTTTGTCATAGAAGTTCTTCATGCGCTGCTGTGCCTGAAGTAAGCGATCCCGGATGTCCAGCAGAAACTCATCGCGGTCACGTAGCATTGCTTCGACCGAGGAGAGGGAAGTTGATCCTTCTTTGTATGGGATAAGTGCTGGGGGAGCCCGCCCGTAGACGACCTGAAATGGGGTGCAGCGAAGAGCTGAATGGTATGAGGTGTTGTAACAGAATTCCGCCCAAGGAAGCCAGCGCACCCAATGTCGAGGGCGGTCGCCGCTGAGACATCGCAGATACATTTCGATTGTCCGGTTGACCACTTCACTTTGACCATCAGCTTGGGGATGAAATGCGGATGTCATATCAAGAGACACGCCGGCCAACTGGAAGAGTTCTTTCCAAAAGGTGCTGGTAAAGATGGTGTCCCGATCACTGACAATAGATTCGGGGAATCCATGTAGACGCACAATAGATTCAAAGAATGCTTGGGCCACGGATTGAGCTGTGTACGGGTGTGCAAGGGGAACAAAATGCGCATACTTAGAGAATCTGTCCACTACTGTCAGTATCACTGACTTCCCGTGTACGCGAGGGAATCCGTCGATGAAGTCCATGGAAATATGCGACCAAATCTGGTGTGGAATTGGTAGTGGTTGTAATAAGCCAGCGGGATGGAGATGATCCACCTTATTGTGTTGGCAGGTGCTGCAACAAGTCACATGATCGCGAACCCGCTGTTTAAGTTGGGGGATAGAGAAGTCTTTGCGAATGCGGTGTATCGTTTTTTGAATCCCCTCATGGCCGATGGTATGATATGCGGAGATGATCTGGGCGATGTAAGTGGATGAAGATGGAACAAATATCCGTCCATTGTATAGGAAGAATCCATCCACCCAGGACCAGTGTGCAGGAAGTGTTTGGTCAGTCCGCTGAGTTTGTAGTTGCTGAATATCCGGCAGGGAGCTGATCTCTTCTTTAAGCTGAGTAAGCAGTTGAAAGTTTGGCATCGAGATAGCTGACAGGGACATGTGTTCATCTCGCCGAGATAAGGCATCTGCCACTGTATTTGTTTTGCCAGGTTTGAATTCGATGTGGAAATCGAATCCGAACAGTTTGCTGACCCAATGGTGTTGAGGGATAGTGTTCAAACGCTGGTCTAGAAGATATTTCAGACTGTAATGATCAGTTCGAACAATGAAGGACTTCCCCCAGAGGTAATGGCGCCAATGCCGAACGGCTTTGACCAAGCCGATGAGTTCTCGCTCGTATGCTGCTAGTTTGGCGTGGTGGGGTGGGACTGCTCGGCTGAAGAAAGCAATCGGTTTGCCGCCTTGATGAAGGACCGCACCAATACCGCTCCCAGAGGCATCGCATTCGACTATGAAGGGTAATGTGAAATCTGGAAGCGCCAGGAAGGATGGTGTACAAAGGGCTGCCTTCAACGCCGAAAAAGCAGTGTCTGCCTCCTGAGACCAACTGAAGCCATCTTTGGTGAGTAACTGAGTTAGGGGTGCAGCAATAGACCCAAAATGATGTATGAACTTGCGGTAGTAACCGGCGAGGCCTAGGAATCCCCTCAGTTGACGTGGTGACGAAGGAACTGGCCATCGTTGGATATCCTGTACTTTGGATGGATCCATTGAGACACCCTCCGTGGAGACAATGTGCCCCAAATAGGATACTGTCATTGTCCCAAAGGAACACTTAGATTGCTTCAGGAAAAGTTGATGTTGTCGAAGGAGGGTTAAGACTGTGCGAATATGGCACAAATGCTCTGACCATGACTTGCTGAAAATGAGGATATCGTCAAAGAAAACCAGCACAAATCTGCGAAGATACGGCTGGAGAATCGCATTCATCACAGCCTGAAATGTTGCCGGCGCATTGGAGAGGCCGAAGGGTAAGACTAAGTACTCAAAGTGGCCGTGATGCGTTCTGAAGGCCGTCATATGGATATCCTCTGGATGCATTCTGATTTGGTGGTAGCCTGATCGTAGATCCAATTTGGTGAAGTATTTGGCATTCTTCAATTCATCAAGTAACTCATCAACCACCGGAATCGGGAATTTGTCCTTGACGGTGATGGTATTCAGAGCCCGGTAGTCCACACAAAGGCGCCATGAAGTGTCCTTCTTTTTGACCAAAACCACTGGTGAGCTGAAGGGAGACGTGCTGGGTCTGATGATCCCTTGTGACAGCATCTCAGCACACTGTTTTTCAATTTCATCCTTATGGTGGTGGGGGTACCGATATGGCCTTACTGCTACTGGTTGTGATCCTGGCATGAGATGAATATGATGGTCAAACAGACGTTGAGGTGGTAGACCGGATGGCTGCTGAAAAATGTCATGAAAGTCCGACAATAGGTCGGCTAGTAATGCTTGAGATGGATCAGTAAGCGCAAACAAGCGAGAAGATGACCGGTGTGGAATGCCAAGAAGTTTCACTTGATGTCCCTGATGCCAGAAGGACATTGACAGAGTTGAAAAGTTCCAAAGGATTGGTCCTAGTGTGCGCAGCCAATGAACTCCCAAAATGAGGTCGAAACCTTGAAGAGCTAAAGCATAGCAGCTGATAACGAACTCTTCGTGATCAATGGAGACCGGTAAAGACGGGCAAAACCCTGGGCACGGTAGCCTGTCTCCATTGGCGACTGCAACATTAATGCCCGTGCGGTCCTGCAAGTGAAGAGCTAGGAGATGCGCGGCGTCCATGCTGATGAAGTTATGGGTAGATCCTGAATCGACCAATGCACAGAATTGTTGGTTATTGACGGTGATCATCAACTGCATAGTAGTCCCGGAAGAAATTCCCGTCAAAGCGTGGAGGGAAATCTGAGGGTTGGGCTCTTCCAGACCCTCGTCGGGAACATCATCTTCATCCAATATCTCAATCCAATACAAGCGCTTGCATCGGTGGCCCCTTGTAAACTGCTCATCACAGTTAAAGCAGAGACCTTTTTGTCGGCGATCCGCCATCTCCGAGGGAGTGAGGCGCCGAAAAGCTCGCTGTGACGGCTGCGGTGCAGGTCCTGTGGTAGGCGCAGGAAGGAGCGGCATCTCAGGTGGTTTAGGTAGCAGTGGTGCTGTGCGTTGTGCTGACGGATACTTTGGTGTCGACTGCAGAGGATTGGAATGTTGCTGACGAAGAAGCAAGCCAGAATTGTAAAGCAACTTGTAATGCCTCTCCGCTGCTTTGGCCAGACTGACTGCTGTATCCAATGAAGACGGGTTTTGCAATTCCACATCGGACTTGATGAGTTCTCCCAATCCCGCCAAAAACAATCCAACTTCATGTTCTGGAGAAAGATTGTCTGCTCGACAGAGAATCCTATAGAATTCTTGTGCATAATCCTCCACAGAACTTGTTTGTCGAAGGAGAGCAAGTTCTGAAATCGGGTTTGACCGAAAAGGAGGGCCAAAACGCAGTTTGCAAGAACTTTGAAACCTGGGCCAAGTCGGAATCCCCTCTGTGCGCTCCAACTTGTAGTACCACTGCTGAGCAATACCCGTCATATGGTACGTTGCTAGCCAGACTTTTTCCTCTTCTAAGGTTCGGTGCCCACGAAAGAACTGATCACAGCGGGCAAGCCATTCCAATGGGTCGGAATTGCCATCAAAAAGAGGAAAATCGACTTTATAGAACCGACCTGGTGGAGGGGCTGCGGATTGACCACCAGAAGGATGTTGTGCCGGAAGAATTGCAGACTTGGTGCCCTCATTCGAAGATGACATGCGATCCTCGAGAGCTAGGACGGTGGCTTCCAGATTAGTATGGGCGGTTGATTGATCTTCTTGCTTCTTCAATAACTTGCCCAGCATCTCCTTCAAATCTCGCAATTCTGAAGTGATAGTCTCCGAAGCCATGGAATCTGATACCAAACTGTTATGGATCTTGGTTCGGGATCTCAGATTGTAGGTATGGGTAGCCAGGGAAGCAACCGTGCCTTCTCAGCGAGGCGCTCCTCGCCTCGCCGTGGGTTGGGATGCTGTCCAGAATCTAGGGTTTGGGGGAATAAGAGATCTTTATTGCTTGCTTGCCTCTTCCGCCTATCGCAGGAAGATATATATGTGTTACAGCCCTGAATCCGACTCCTACTCCTTTTCTTATCCTGAAACCGAATCCTAATCCACTTCTTAACTCAACCGACAAGCTTCCTAATACAATTGAAAGACTGGACTCCTAGATGGATACGACAACTTGGGTCAGGTGGACTGCTTGGACCTCCTGCGGTAGTGTCTCCCCCAATGGACGTCCATAACATACAACCATTTCTGGCAAGCTTCAAGTCCTCCTTAAAGAATTCCCAAGTGCTAACCCAACTCAAGGAACTTTATTACGCGCACTAGTTTTGCATCTGCGCCATCTCAAACTGAATCAATTTTTTGAACATCACAAACTTGAAAATCTAGACATCACGCAGAAGGGAACCGATAACCGTGTTCGATCCAGAACTGCCAACACAGACAAGATTTGATGGGTATGATAACCACCGAATCAATTCACTTGTGGTGGGTTGCGCTTTGCGCATAAGCTGCCATTCTAGCACAGGATCAGTTACTCCAGTTTTGGTTTCAACGGCTCCACGGCGATATAGCTAAATCAGTTCACGTATATGATTTTTGTAACAATGATTGGACAGTGATAAAATTCTCTTACCCTGAGGCCTGAGCCATTGCTAGATATGATGGTTAAGCTACCATTAGTAACCTAGAGATGGGCATTATTATGCTAGTAGCGTCCGACTTTTTACTGCACCCTTGCTGATAAATTGGACATTGCAATGTGAAATTAGGGCATCTGTAGTGTATGAAAATAGAGGGTCTTAAGTCACCTTAAGGTCAACCTTATACATTACAGGGGTGATCTTAAACAGGCTATAATCAAAAAAGGCTTAAGGCTGGTCCTCAAGTTAAAGATCTGGCCACAAGTATTAAAATACAATTTTTCTTTATCTGTCAAGTAGGACCGTCTTAAGACCCCTTGAGTTATATACACTATGGAGTCAGCCTTAAGGTTTAGATGGGATCTACCTTAAGGCTCGTTGGGTTATATACACTACAGATGCCCTTAGATAATGAAAAAGATGCATCATTGCAGCTACTGCCTTCCAATAGCTCATAATGATAATTGCTACAGCACAACATTCAGCACTAATGCAGCTTTTGATTTTTCGTGCTGTGTACACACCATGCTGAAGCCAATGGAACAGTAAAAGTTTTCTGCCGTAATGCTAATGAATCCGAAAACAGGCCAATAGAAAAATAAAGTGAACAGAAAGGAAATTACTGGCAAACACTTGAATATAAATGAAGTGAAATTCAGTTACCTTGCTCTGTGCTCTGTTGCCTCGACACCTCGGACTTCTCTGAAATGGAAACCACAAGAAAGCAACATATATCAATGAACCTACCAAACGAACGAGCAATACCGGAATGAATGGCGCCACAAGAACACAACTATAAACAAGAGATGAATCAGGCAAATTAGTCAAACCCCAAAATTTTCCAAATTTCAATTCCTCCACAAACACGGTTCTCAAATTGAAACAGCAGCTACATTACCACTGCGAAACACACAATTTTAGCACCAAAACTAAAAATTTGCGCCAATTCAGACCACCAACACAAAGAGGACACACGGTACATCTCAAAACCAGGTTCCAATCAGTCCAACTAAGCTGCGTTTTTAGCATCGAAACCAAAAGAATCTCATGTCATTAAAACCAGCAAACATCAAGAACTCAGCTTTGCCACGGATAGGAATTAGAAAGCTTCCCCCTTTCCACTCCAATGAAACAGCGCAAACACAAATTTGCCATTGAAAAGTTCTGATTTTTTTTAACCGCCAAAAGCTTCGAGAACTCAAATTCATCATCAAGGGGGACCAAACGGCAAAGAACTCAAATCTATCACCAAAAAAACTCGCAATTTAACCACCAATAGTCAAAAGGCAGCTCACCGGATATCGGCAAGGTGATCACCGCCGCCGGCGGTTCCTGCCCCGTCGCTGGCGCGGGTGCTGGCGCCTCATCCTCTTCCTCCTCTTCGTCCTCCGAGAATAACGACTCCTCCCCGGCCGGCCGGCCACTGTCAAACGCGGTCTCCTCTACTCCCACCTCCTTCTCCTTCCCTCTCTCCTCCTCCTCCTCCACGCGCACCACCTCCTCCGCGGCATTACCGCCGGAGCCGCCAGCGACGAGCCCGCGCCCCCGGCCATCGAGTATATCGTACACCTCGCGGTCGAAGAACCCGGGGAGCCGCCGCTCCCGCCTGGCGTCGTTGCGCATGGCCCAGAACGACGGCTCCCGCGCGGCCGCGGCTGCGCGCTCCCACTCCTTGATCTTCTTGTAGTCGCCGGCGAGGTTGCTCCACCGCTTCCGGCACTGCACGGGGCCCCTCTCCACGCCGTGCCGCCGGCAGTACTCCGCCACGGCCGCCCACTTGGGCTCCAGAGCCGCCGCTTCCCCCGGACCCGCTCCAGCCGCCGCCATGCGTCCCCTCCCGCCGCGCCCGCCGCCGCGGCCCTCCACCATGCGCTTGCCCTCGATGAGCACCAGTATCTCCTGCCGCGTCCACCGCGGCAGCCTCGGCGCGCGCCCGGACGGGGTGGCCCCCGCCCCAGCGGCCGCGGCCGCGGCCGCGCCGGCGGGATCGCCGGCGTTGGACATGCGGGGTGGGGCTCGGGGCTGCGCGTGCTTTTGTAGCGGAAGTTGACGTGACGGCGCGAGGCGGGTGGTATAACGGAGAGGTAACGACGGTAGCGAGGGGGAGGGGAGGTAGGAGAGAGGGGTAGGAGGGAGGGAAGAGCGTTGTGTATCTTATTAGTCTCGCTTAAGGGTGGTTTGGGAGGGTCGAAGGGTGCTTAATTAGGCACTCTTTTAAGCAAACCCAATCCAGGAGGAAATTTTCAAATGGTCCTCAATAATTTGCTTATTTTTTTCCTGCATGCCCTAACCACGTCTCACTTCTCTTCTAAAAAATTGAGTTGGGTCGCGAAGAAACCATCGGGCAGTCTATGAAAATATGTGATGAATGAAAAACACGGTGAGAGCCAAACATACTCTACGAGTAAGGTTAAAGGACAAGGTAGCTATGATTTATAGTCTTTCATACCATTGGTGAACCAAGGATTTCTGAAATGGATATTTAGAGTTAATAAAATATTGTTTAAAGAAAAAAAAAGGTTCTTGGTGAAAAAAAATCAAAGTACATATTGTCCCAACCAAAAAACTTCTGAAAACAATATAGAAAATTACAAAATAATTAAGTAAAATATATTTTTAACTCTATGACCCTTCATGCAATTTTAGGAACAGTCATTTCGTTGATTCTTAGAACCACCTTGCAAACTTGTTCAAAATTTTATGTTAACCAATTTAAAAGTTTAAGGAAACTTCCTTTATTATATTAATCTAACCAAAACTATCTATAAAGATTACAAATATGCAAACTTCTTCATGTTTGAAGGTTCCATGATTTAGATTTCACAAAGAAACATTCATTCAATGAACTATTTGAGATTTGTCGATTTCACAATTGGGGGGGAGAATGGGAGACTGAAGACAACTTACCTGGGAATGAGACCTCGCCACAACAATGTACGTTTCATACCTCCCTGCTTGCCACGTTGCCACCCAACTCACCCTGTCACTTTCCTGCCCACCCGCATCGCCTCACATCCTCACATCACTCCTAGAGTGCACCTATGGTTTTAATTTGGGAATTGGTTTGCCTTCTCACCGGCTCGCCGTCACCGGCCGCCACCGCACGCTGCATGCTCCCTCTCCCTTTCCTTGGTCACCGCCCTCGTACGGCCATTGTGGGCTTTGCACCATTGCGGCACTACCTTGTGCTTCCCACCTGACCAGGTCCCTCACCCTCCACGTGCGGTCCGCCGTCATGTTGAAAGAGAGAGAGAGAGAGAGAGAGAGAGAGAGAGAAATGAGCCAGTTAGGGTTAAGACTTGGGTGGTCAGTTTGAGCCTTAGAGAATTTGGGCTACGATGGGTTTAGGTGGCGTAGAGGAGCTATAGTGGGCTGAGATATGGAGGTGTGGGTTGGATTGGGATAATTTATATTTTTGATATAAATATATAGCATTTTGGCTCATTTAAGAATATATATGTAATATATATATAGTATATATTATATTTTGTAAAAAATAATGGATATTCAGTTGAATACCCATGAATTACTGCAGGATCGCTCTTGTTTCATACTTCAATAGTCGATAATAAAAAGAGGGATTGTATCATCCCTGCTAGGTGATCATTATTAAAAAAAAAAAGAAGAGAGATACATTTGGAATCGGTAAGTTTTTGAGAGAGAATTTTGTCTCTCTTATTAATTGGTGCACTGTATAACAAAAGAGAATAAGAATTTGAGACTACACTGGTGCACATATCAATTCTCTTGTAGGAAAAGGAAGGTCTTATTTTTTATGTCCTTATGCTGTACTAGTTAGATTATCCTTATGCTGTACTACTTTGATTGCAATATTGATTTGGAGGGAACAAAAGTTGATAAGAATGGAAAGCTTAATGTAGGTAATCAAGTCATGAGGATGCTAGTTACTATAGTTGCAGCCTTAGCCACTTTCATATTGTTTCAAATTCAATATATTTGAGTGAGCAAGCTCCAAGGAAAGAGAAAAAGATGGGCCTAGAGGAGGGTTAGTTGGGGCTTAAGAAAGGGAATCGGTGCTAAATACCAAATGCCCATGATATCTCCTATCTTCATGATGTAACAAGCAAAAGGTGTTCCAAGCGGTTTTGGAAAAACCTTTGGATAACAATAGTGGGCATGTAAGGAGTGGTGGTGCCTTAAGGAGGTGGATTAATTTATTGCATGATTAAGACTTCCGATTAGAGCGCGACAATACCTGGCCGGGCTCCTACCGTCTCTATCAATCTCTGTGATGCGATAATTTCTTTTCTTATTTCTATGCCAAAGGGTTATTTTGTGATCTTTTAATTAATTAAAACACCTGACAAGAATTGACTGGACTATATATTGTGATTGTGTGTAGTAGAAACGTGTCTACCAGAGGAGGAACGGTGGAAGGGCAAATGCTTAATTATATAATTAATAACTTGTGGTTAGCATTGATCCTTTTGGATTAGTGCTTAGCCTTCCCCCTAATGTTCACAAAAAAGACACAACCACGTAAGGATAATATTAAGGGAATCGGATGCCAAATTTTTTCTTAATCGTTCTTTCTATAAATGAAAAAATATATATTTGAGCTGTTATGAAACATTTATGTAATCAATGGCCTGACAAGATTTTACGCAAATTGTTGTATTGGTGTACTCCATCTTATGCTAAGGTAAATACTATAAGCAGGTTAGACCTCACCTATGCAAGCAGTGGTGAAGCCATGATAAAAATAACGGGTAGGCTTAAAGGACTAAATTAAATTAATATAAACATAGTCATGTACTATTGTGGGATCCAAATTCACATATGAATAAATGAGAGGTAATGTAAAAAAATAGAAATACAATAAAGGTACTTCGTTAATGGAAAGCGTATCCCAAAACATATAAATATGGTTTCAGTGAGTACCGATATGTCATTTGTATATCAAATTTAGGTAATTTAGCGATGCAAAAGTAAATTATAAATGATCATGAACATTCAAAATAGTTATGAGATATCTTGCACAATATAAAGATACAGTCAAACAAATTTTATTTGCAATTTCGGTATCCTTAGTGTAAGTATTCATTTTACTAGACACACTTGACCGTTTATTCTTAAAGTCATTACACTCACCCATTATAATGTTGTGAAAACTATTTGGACTACCAATATATTTATTAAAAGCATCTAACCATCTTTCAATAAGAAAACCTAACTTTTGTAAATACATCATTCCCAAATATGTTGGCTTGTGATTTTTTTTTGAAAAGAAAACAATAGAAACAGAAAGCGGCATCCTTTTCTGTACTATAATCCAATCAATCGAACTTATTAAACTATGATTCTTAAAAGGATTTTCACACTTTACCATCCAATGTCTTTGGAAAGGCATATCTAATTGCTCAAGTTGGACCACTTAACAAATATACCCTCATCACTTGATCTTTAATTTCATTAGTATAATCTTGTATTGGTATGCGATGCGTCGGATCGACAATAATTTAAATTGGATTAAATTCTAATCAAAGTCTCTTTGGCTGAGTTCTACTATCATTGGTTGAAAGAGTACTACTTAATTTTTTTTGTGAAATAGTTACGCAAAGTCTGTTTCTCCATTATTACAAATCTACAAAACAAATTGTACAATATGTCACTACACAATACAATTAGATAGTGTAGATTTTACTGTGTAATTGTCTATGCAAATATACAAGTATACAACATCAACAAAACAACAAGAATAATTGGATAAACAATAGCAATCTTCTAGTCCATCCTATATGGATTTGAATTGACCTCACCTACTACCAAGTTCCTGTCAGCATGGTTGTAAACAACTGCACTACTTGTATTTTGCTACATCGATCCTAGAAAGATTAATTTTTGTTAGCACCAATATCCTATTATTGTAAGTTTGTTCTTTTTCGAAAAATTATTGTAGCTTGTAAACCACATTTTGGCAATGTAAGAATGAAGAGCAATCCTTGCCTGATTTGCCCTTTTGTTTCGTCAATGTTTTGGATGTATGGCAGATAAAACCTTTGAGTAGTTTGTCATTTCATATAGTAGTTTCACTGGTAGATAAATCAGTGGTTCTAATCCCTCGCACAAGAAGCCGAACACATGGATGATGGTTCAGTCCGATTTAGTTGGCTGTGACTAGAGTTCTTCTTCAATTGTACACCCGTTTAGGACACTAAATGTTTTTTCCCCCAATTACTATGGGAAATGAACTATTTCATGTGATAAAGTGAAATTCTTACCAAATTCGTGCGTTCGAAACATGCCTTCATTTTTTTCCTCTGTCCCTGTAAGGATACTATTTGATTGGTAGATTTTGTCAATAATACTACGAAAAGGAGAGAACTAAATGCAAGCATCAAAAGCTAGTACGGAAGATGGGCATGATCCTAAAAGGATGTTGTCTGCAGAGATAGGGCCCAATGAGAGGTGTCACTTGAGTGAGTAGCCTCCTTCCATGTGTTATAATCTTGCAGTGTGACTTTCAGTGTCAACTTCTGCTTTTGTGTGACCAAAGGGCCTCTGCCCTTTCAGCCACTGGAAGAAGCTACAAATCCCTCATATGGATGCATAGACGAAATATATATGTCCATGAGATGAACCTCTTCTTCCTTTGGATGCTGAGATTCCCTTGCAACAATGCAAATGCCCTATGTGGGAAGGAGGGTGCTGAAAGAAATGCTGAATGGTGGATGATGGGACCTTTTATATAAAAAAACATTTTTTGAGGGGATAGGTCGATGTACGATAGGTGCCTCAGTTGGTGGTGTCTTGCAATCCTATGCTGTGTTGACGATTAATCTCTTGTTTATTTGACTTTTTTGCTGGGTCTCTTGTATTTTGATAGGCGAAAAAGGTTATGCACGCGAGCATATTTTTTTTTACGAAGCTACTGGTGATGAGAAACGGGTCCCTCTCAAATACATATCTTGGTAGGGCTCCATTGGTCAGCGACAATTTGTCGTGCTTTCGTGAAAAAGGAAGATTCACATGTAAGCGTCCCACTTTTACAAGTGTCATAAAATGGTTATACTAGCAACATAGAAGTGATGGATTGACCTCACGATCTTCGGGCATTCTGTGTTGTGCCATATCTTCATTTTACAAATGTAAAGGACAACGGGAGAAGGTCAAGGATTTTAATATGATGAATTATTGTTAATTTAGAGCAGAAAAAAATTGTAATTTGAAAATTTATAGATTTTTTGGGTAGGTTGCAGGGGTGGTGGTCTGACCGGCAGGCTTGTGTTGTTTCGGTCAAAATGGATAATTTTTGGGAATTTAAGTCATAAATTGATTTGGGCTAACCTAGGTCAGTGCGCGCGCACACACACACACACACACATATATATAATGATGTATGTTTCAGCTAACGTGGGTCAAGTTATGAAAAACTTGTGCCCGAAAATGATTTTTTTAATCTTTAAATGTGCAGGGGCACTTGGAGTCAACCATGGTCTACGATGAAGATCGGGGCTACACTCATATAGGAGCCGAGACCTAGAACAATCAAGTATGATAGGTGAGATACCTGAGCTCAAGTATGGCACAAAAAAGACGGGAAATGTTGAATGGAAGTTCGAGCGATGGGTTGTACCATGTAGTTTGATTGGTCTAAATGAGGTGTGGTTCGACAGAACTAGAACGGGAGAGATTTGCTAATGTATGGTAAGCCAGTGGTGCATCTACACGTGGCAAGAATGATGATTTCTTGTAAGGGAAGATGAAGACCGGGTCAAGAAAGAGTATTTTAGTAAGTTGACCAAAATACCAAAAACTATTTTGAATCAAAACCGTAGTGCTTGGGAAGACAGTTTAGATCAAGAAAGAGCTGAGATGATTAAGTATATCAAAGGATACGGACTTAGCAGATTCATATTTATGTGCTTTAAAAAGCGTATATAAGTGTAATGTGTGAGTAAAACCCATGTTGTATGGGGTTAACGAGTTTTTCCCATTTATGTTAAGTGGATAGTATCCATTAAAGTTATATGGAGTTGGTTGCCTTGTCTATTTAACGGGTTAAGATGGAGACTTGCAAGTTAATTATCCAACCATTCTAACTTTATTTTTTGAAGCCAAGTGTTCTAGGGTTAGCATTTAAAAAGTATGAGTGTTGTTGTGTGCTCTCTTGTTCTCCAGGTTGGGTGGCTGTAAAACCTTCATTCTCAAATAGCAATATATCAACTTTGTTTATCTCTCATGGATCCCTCTTGTTTTGGTTGATTTGCTCTTGATTTAGTTCGTTTTGGTCTTCCTTCTCCCTGTCTTGATCTTGTTTGATACCAAGGATGAGTAAGTGTGGAGATATATCTTAAAAATTAATCATCATCTATCTAGGCATCAGGTTTGATAAGTTCTTAAAGTTGCCTGGTTTTTGCTTGATTTGGTTTTTCCGAGTGATTTGTTAATACAAATGTTTTTGTCTCAATTTCTTAAGTGTTCTTACTTGTTGTGATACATGGGAATACATCTAGAGCTATGTTAGCCATCATTCAGCCACGATAAAGTTATATTCACCATTTTTAGTTTTTGCCCAATTTTGGTACAATCTTCCTTCAAAAGATAAAAGGTAAGAAGTTTTGCAATGATTTTCTTTGTCATTAATTGGAATAAGTTTATAACATCCGAGAAAAGATGCATACCAAATTTCAAGTAATTTGAAGCCTTGGTTTGAGAGTTGGCTCAATTTTTGGTTTTGGTCTGGTTTTGGTGCAGCAGAACTTTATGAATTAAAAGATCCTAATTCTCTTAATTTATTTCAAGATATTTGATTTTGATATGTTCTTAAGGTTATGATCTAGTTTTGATTCAAGTTTCAAGTCTTTTAGATCTACGGATCAAAACTTGTATGGATTTTTTGGATTTGAGATAGTGTTGTTTTTACTGTTCACTGAGATATTTTTATTGTCCACCCGACTATTTTGGTTGATTTGGTTTCTTAATTTGTTGGCTTGTGTATTAGTTTTCTATCCTAAATCTTCATAGCTCTATAGCTATAGGAGTGAAGGATTGACGAATACTTAAGAAAAATTTGAAGGAATTATTCACCCGTCTGTTGCCATACTAGTTCTACAAAATAAAATAAATTTGAAATAAGTCCATATAATACCCTAAACTTTTTTTCAAAGTCCATTCAGCACCCGAACTATGAAACTAAATATTTGACCCTCCGAACTTTGCAATCACATTCAAATAACACAATAACCTAGTTTTGTATGATAGTATTGCCTGGTTGACCCGATAAATAGACGGTTTTCCCACACAAGATAACATGCTGACCAAGTTGGGTCAGTAACACATGGGCCCACAAAGGCTTCTCCCCCACCGAGCTCCCAATTGTGCCTCCATAGCCACCGCCCCTGTAGTTTCCTCCCTCTCTATTTCGATTAGAGAAAGAAGGCCATGTAGGCCCCACCTATGATTCACCTAAACCTTACCAGCATGTCATTCTATGTGGTAAAACTGACTACTCATCTCACCACGTATGCAATACCACCATCCGAAATCGGGTCAGGGTGTTATTTAAATTAGATTGTAAAGTTTGAGGGGTCAAATGTCTTCATAGTTCAGAGTGCTAGACAGACTTTTGAGTAAAGTTTATAATGTTATATGGATTTTTTCTAATAAATTTTGGTCTAATCTCAATTCACAAATGAAATAAATTTTGGTGGGCGAGAATTTGTAAGCAAAGGTCCAAATTCTCTTCTGTAAGCACGACAACATTTACATATTTGTTGTTCTCGACCAGCGGCATGAAAATTTGGTGTGTATAGTTATCTGGATGTTTTTTCACACAAATCATCCCGATTTATGGGCCTGTTCTTTTCCTCCGAGGCTAGCGGATTTTAGCTTTTGCTACAGTACCTAACTTTCAAACGGAGTATTTTCTCAAGACGTGGTCTACAAGTTAAACGATCTACATGTTAAAAGCCCAACATATGTACCAGCCAAAATCGCAAGTGAGTATCTGTCTCTCCATAATCTGTACCGTAAACAGCCAAAATTTAAAAATTTCAGCCAAAAGCCATAAGCCGCAACCGTTGCCAAACAGGCCCTATAGCTCTTATATCTAGATCCAATGGTGTGGATCTAAAATTAAAGGCATAAGAATATGGGACATTAGAGCGACACTTGTCTGGAATATTCTTAAAAGAAAAGAACCTTTCAAATAAAGGTTGTGTTTCAACGAGCTTATAAACCTAAGCTTCTGATTATTTTTTTTTTTGCAATGCAACGGCTAAAAATATGTTGTTAATTTTTTCTGTGTAATTAAATTTGAAAAAGTTATATCATTATGAATAATGTAAAGAAAAAAATAAAATTAAGAAGATAGAAGCTAGACACAGGAACTCTTTGGAGCACGGAATCTTATGGTCCTCCCAGAGAAAAGAGAAATCTCATGGTACGTACTCCCCTTCTGAAAAACAAACCAATCCAACTGAAAGAGACGGCGCGGTGACCAGACGTATGGATGACGCTCATCCTTGTATCGATTTCACCAAATGCAAATGCGTACACATGTCATCAGCGCAGCTTTTTTTTTTCGGAGAGAGCCGATTATAAATTGTATGCTCTTGTAGCTCCCGCCTAATCCAACATTTGTTTTTGTCATACTCCATTGTTGCTACACGAGCATACTTATGTTACTGCACCAATTAATTAGTAGAGTAGGTACGTCATGATCAGTTGATCACCCATGCATCAGTATTCTAAGATACTACAAACCATTCTAGATTAATTACATGTAGCTAGAGATAATTGCCCTCCATCATTGTGGGACAGAGACGGCACTTGTTGATTGCTGCCCTACCAATCGATCGATCACCAGTGTTAGTGCAGCGTGGCATATACTGTTAGGAAACCAGGACTCTATCTGGAGTCCTTATCTAATTGGGCACCCCCACCGTAGACTATAAATAGGGGCCTAGACCCCCCCTCATGATGTACCCCGATGCAATCTAAAGCAATAAAGAAAGACCAGGAGTTCTCTCTACCTCTCTGTGTTCAATCTATTCTCTCTGTGATTCTGTGATTGATTCGTTCTTGTTCTAAGCAGAGAAATCGCTCGGACTGGTCGCCAGCGACGGTTTCTCAACACGTTATCAGCACGACTTCGCTCCGGTGAACGAGGTAATCATCGAAGCACATATTGATTTTCTAGATCGCTTTTGAATCTGTATTTTCTTTTCGCGTTCTAGATTGAAATTCTACGGTGCAAATCCGCCCTAATCTACCGCGAGCAGACTTGAAGTCGTCGGCACAATGCCGATCGGTAGATTGTGAAACGGGGTAGATGTTGATTGCGCCGTAGAACGATGCAAATCCGCCCTAAATCTACCGCGAGCAGATCTGAAATCGCCGGCACAATGTCGATCGGTAGATTACGAAAACAGGGTAGATGTTGATTGCATCATAGATTGGAAACAAATTTTGCATGGTGTTGGCTGATCCTGCATGATCACAAGCACAAGATAATATATGCATTAATTCCCTGTTTAGTTCCTGCACAGCATTGCAGATTGAATTTTCGCATCTTATTTTGCTCTGCATGGCATTGCATGAAAAGAAAAAAAAAACCATGGTCGCCGGCCGGCAGCCGACCGGGGAGCCCGCACGGTGTAGCCGTCACCCGCATGCGCGTCGGCCACGCCGTCATCTCGGCTTCCCCGTGCGCCCGCACGCGCACCAGGCCCGCCTCCTCGCCGCCCGGGTCGCCGCTGGTCCTCAGCTTCGCCGCCGCCCCGCATGGCGCGCGGTCACGGTGCCGGTCCTTGGCTTCTCCGCCGCCCCGCATGGCGCCCAGCCCCGCCGCCCCGGCTTCCTCGCCGCCGCGCCCGCATGCGTGACGGCCCCGCCGACGCCTGGCTTCGGCCGCCGCCGCCCCGCATGGCGCACCGGCCCGACCCCGCCGCCCTAGCGCCCGCATGCGCCCCGCCGCCGGCCGCTTCGCCCCGAACGGCGTAGCCCGCTGCCGGCCGCCTTCTCCACCGCATGGCGCCGCTGGCCTCCACCGCCGGCCTGGCCCCCCCTCCGTCGCGCCCGAAGCCGGCCCCTACCCCGCTAGCGCCCACCGCCGGCCTGGGCTCCTCCCGCTTGCCGCTCGTGGGTCGCGCCGCCTCGGCTCCCCGGTCCATCGCCGCACCGCCCGCGCCTTGAGCCGCCGCCAGGGGATGAGGTGGCTAGGGTAACCCTAGCCACCGGGGGGGGAAGGGGGCTTTTAATGGGCCATATGGGCCGACTCGACCGGTGTAGGGAGGAAAAGAATGGGCCGGCTGAGGGGGGAGGAAAAGCATGGGCCGGCCCGGCCGGGGTGTGGGAGGGAATTCTTGCAGAAACCCCCCCCCCCCCATTTTATGAATTTAGTAATTGGCCCTTAATTATTTGATTTCAGTCCTGAATTTTGCACAATAGGCCTCGTAATTCCGAAAATTACGAATAAGCCCTCAAATTTACGAGCGGGTCCAGAATTTTGCAGAAAACCCCTCTGTAAATCAGAAAATTGCGCGAATTTTTCTCTGAACTGAAATTTTGCGTAAAAACCCCCTGGAATTGCAGAATTTGCTGAAATTTCATTTTTTAGCATAAAAGGGCCTCGGGGATCCGAATTTTGCATCAATTTTAGCATTTGAAGCTTATTTATTTATGTCATTATTACTTTCTGTATTTTCTGTATTTATTTACTGTTTTGGTTAATTGTAATTGTTTTAATTGCTTTTAATCACTGAAATTAGCAGTAAAATTATAGAAAATGCACAGAAAATTATGAAACATTATGGGAATCTATTGTACCATTTTATTTACCTGTAGTAAATTTTCCATGCATGTTTACCTGCAATAAACTTATTTTATTTCGTTCATACACATGTAGATGACTGGAATTTCGAACCGGGAGTTCGAGGAGCTGGCCCAGCATGGCCGAAACTATCTGACATGGGCATCCGATGTCGAGATTGTGCTTGGGGGCCGGAAGCTCGGCGCAGCTATTGGGATAAGCGGACAGAAAGACGCTAGACCCACACCTGAGGAGAATGATCAGGCACTTCATTTTCTCAGGCACCATCTCTGCTCGACTCTCAAGAATGAGTATATGGCAGAGGGAAATGCGCTAGCACTCTGGACCGCACTCAAGAAGCGGTTTGAGAGGCTCAAGTACACCATTCTTCCTCAAGCAGAGCAGGAGTGGATCAGACTGAGGTTTGCCGACTTTAAAACGGTCGGGGAGTACAATTCTGCCTTGCACAGGATTTGTACAAACCTTAAACTCTGTGGCAAGGAGATCACAGAGGACCAGAAGATCGAGAAGACTCTGTCCACTTTCCACCCCAGTGCTGTACAGGTTGCCCGCAACTATCGTCAAAACGGCTACAAGGAGTATGCCGAATTGATCGATATGATGCAGGTAGCCGAGGCTCAGGACGAACTTCTCCGCAAGAATTACGTCTCGCAGCCACAAGGCAGCTCCGCTGGCCATGAAGCCAACGCTAGCAGCCTCAAGGTGCGAAAGCCCTTGATGAAGAAAAGGGGGAAGAATGGTAAGATCGTTGCCCAGAAAGGCAAGTCAGATGCTCCAAACGACAAAAAGGCTAAAAAGAGTGACAAGACCTATGGCCAGCAGAACCAGAGTTGTTACAAATGTGGCAAGTGGGGACATTGGTCGCGGATATGCAAAGCACCGCAACATGTCATTGATGCCCACCAAGCTCAGAAGAAGAATGGCAAAGGGCAACCTGAAGCCCACTTTGCAGCCGTTGAGGGGGAGCAGCCTGAGCAGCTACCGGAGATGATGGAGGTTGAATCCATCCCGGCAGCAGCACCCCCTTACGACTTAGAGGCAGCCACAGCCATGATCTCTCTTGAAGAGAATGTCACTGCTGAGAAAATAACCGAAGAAGTCGATGATTTTCTAGTTGATTCCGTCTGATGCACAGAATGCATGAGACGTTAAATGTCATTTATTTCGTGTTAAATGGACAAGTTTAGAACTTGCATGGTTGGTGCTTTAGGATTTTGCTTTCTCGTAATGGTTGGATGATTTTGGAATAAAGCATTCATTTATTCAGTTTATGATGGCATGTTCTGTTCTGGTATTAGCGTATTTTATTTATGTGTTGAATGCCTTCTAATACATGTTAATTAAATACGTTATATTAGAACACGTGTGGCGCCCTATGGAGGAAGTATGCCTTGCCGACAGCGGCACAACGAATACCATCTTAAGAGAGACTAAGTATTTCCAGTCGATCCGTAAGAGCACTGGCAGCCTTACGACAATCGCCGGAAGCGATGCATGTATAATCGGTTCCGGAAGAGCCACAATTATACTTCCCATGGGCACAACTTTGGTCATTGAAGAAGCCTTATTGTACCCAGAATCGACTAGAACTCTCCTAAGTTTTAAGGATATTCGCGCCAATGGTTTCCACGTTGAGACTGACGAAGAGTACGGTAAGGAATACCTGCTCATCACAAAGCGCGAAGAGAATGGCAAAAGAATATTAGAAAAGCTTCCTTCACTTGAAACTGGGCTATATTATACCACAATTAAAGCGCCTGCAGCGTACACTGTTCTGAAAACAGTGTTTAGAAGCTCTGAACTCTTCTGTCTCTGGCATGACAGATTAGGCCACCCAAGTCTTAGGATGATGAGAAACATAATAAATAACTCGCATGGACATAATATTAATGTGAAGAATTTCCCGAATCATGAAGATTTTGTGTGCCCTGCATGTGCCACCGGGAAACTAATAACTAGACCCTCCACTCTGAAAGTGAAGGATGAAGTCCCTGCATTCCTGGAACGCATCCAGGGAGACATTTGCGGTCCCATTCAGCCCGTCTCAGGGCCATTTAAGTATTTCATGGTGCTCATTGACGCTTCTTCGAAGTGGTCATATGTGGGTTTATTGTCCACAAGAAACCACGCCTTTGCAAAATTGATCTCGCAGATCATTCGCATCAGAAATGTGTTTCCTGATCATCATATCAAATCCATTCGAATGGACAACGCCGGAGAATTTACTTCGAAGGCATTTGATGATTATTGCATGGCGATGGGAATTGCAGTTGAGCACTCGGTACCGCATGTCCATACCCAGAACGGTTTGGCAGAGGCTTTAATTAAAAGAATTAAATTTATTGCCCGACCCCTCTTGCATAAAAGTAATTTGCCAGCTACATGTTGGGGACACGCAGTCCTTCATGCAGCGAATCTCATCAACTTTAGACCTTCGGCCTACAACATCCATTCACCTATACAACTAGCGCAAGGGTCACCACCGAAAGTTTCCCATCTTAGGAGATTTGGATGTAAGGTTTACGTACCGATACCACCTCCGCAGCGAACTGCAATGGGCCCACTCCGCAAGACTGGGATATACGTTGGTTATGAGACTGCATCCATAATCAGGTATTTGGAACCCATGTCTGGAGATTTGCATACTGCCCGCTTCGCTGATTGCATCTTTGATGAGGATAATTTCCCGTCATTAGGGGGAGGAAATCAACCCGTTGATGAAAAATGTCGGGAAATTACGTGGGAAGCCACGGGAATTCATGCACATGACCCGCGCACTAGTGAAACTGAAAAAGAGGTCCAGAAGATCATCGACTTGCAAACATTAGCAAATCAACTGCCCGATCACTTTAGTGATTTGAAGAGCGTGATTAAGTCGCATGTGCCTGCACGCAATGCACCGGAGAGGGTTGAAATACCAAAGAAAATTGAAGGTATCCCTAATCCCGTCCAGAGGCCTCAGAATAAAAGGACGAGAACTCCGGTTCCTCGAGTCCAAAGTAACCGGGGACGCCCGGCGAAAAAGGATAAAAGGGATTTATCACAGCCGATCATTGAAGTCCCCCAGAATGAGAAGGGGAGCCAGTTGAGACCTGGCACAAGTATGACACCTTCCGAAAAGGGCATACCGGATCTGAATATCCCCATCGGCATGGATGTGTGCGCACACATCGGAGCCGAAAAACTAAAGGGACTTGCCACCGCAATTGAAAGAACCGATGTGCAAGGTGAAGCTCCAGAAGAAGCAACTCATGAAGAAATAGTTATAAATTATGTGCACACGGGAGAGTCCCTGAATAGGACAACAGCTAATATCGATATCTACTTCGCAAAGAAAATTGCCACCATCATCGATCTTGATCCCGAGCCTGCATCGCTCGCTGAATGTAAGAAAAGATCAGATTGGGAAGATTGGAAGAAGGCAATAGCAACTGAATTGCTATCTCTGAACAAAAGAGAGGTGTTTGGGCCCGTATGCCGCACACCTCCCCACATACACCCCGTTGGGCACAAGTGGGTATTTGTTCGAAAGAGAAATGAAAGAAATGAAGTAGTGAGATACAAAGCAAGGCTGGTAGCCCAAGGTTTCACTCAACGTCCTGGAGTTGATTATGAAGAAACCTACTCCCCAGTCATGAGTGGAATTACCTTTAGATACTTGATCTCAATGGCAGTGAACTTAAACTTGGAAATGAAATTGATGGATGTTGTGACTGCATACCTTTATGGTAACTTGGATTCGGAGATTTATATGAGAGTCCCTGAAGGAATCCCTCTCCCGAACCAAGACAGAGCAAATAGAAATCTGTACAGTGTGAAACTCAGAAAGTCACTGTATGGACTGAAACAATCTGGAAGAATGTGGTATAATCGCTTGAGCGACTTTCTCTGCAAGAAAGGCTACACGAACAATGAAGACTGTCCTTGTGTTTTTATACGGCGATCCCAGAATGGATTCTGTATAATCTCTGTGTATGTAGATGATCTGAATATCATCGGGACAGCCGAAGACATAAAAGAAGCAAGCTCCTACTTGGAGTCAGAATTTGAAATGAAAGATTTGGGTAAGACCAAGTTTTGCTTAGGCCTGCAGCTTGAGCATGTCCCTGAAGGAGTCTTGGTACATCAGTCGACCTACACCCAGAAGGTGCTCGAAAGGTTTGGCTTTGAGAAGGCATTTCCCTCGAAAGTACCGATGATTGGTAGGTCTTTACAGCAAGAAAAAGATCCTTTCCGACCTAGGGAAGAGGGGGAGGAAGTCCTGGGACCGGAATTCCCATACTTGAGTGCAGTGGGAGCACTCATGTATTTAGCAAACTGCACTAGACCGGATATTGCATTTGCCGTGAACCTGTTAGCAAGGTACAGTGCAGAGCCCACCAAAAGGCATTGGCAGGGCATAAAGGACATTTTCCGATACCTCCAAGGTAGCAAAGACCTCGGATTGTTTTACAGAAAGAATCAAGATCTGAACTTGATTGGCTATGCAGATGCTGGGTATCTGTCAGACCCGCATACCGCTAAGTCACAAACAGGCTATGTATTCCTGTGTGGTGGAACTGCAATTTCATGGAAATCGTCTAAGCAAAGCCTGGTAGCTACTTCGACGAACCACTCAGAAATTATAGCACTGTATGAAGCCGCACGAGAGTGCGCCTGGCTCCGCCGAATGGTTCACCACATCCAGCAGTCATGTGGGATGAACATTGTGCAGAACCCCACAATTATCTATGAAGATAATGCCGCTTGCGTTGCACAAGTGCAAACGGGCTATGTGAAAAGTCATCTCACAAAGCATATCAACCCCAAGTTCTTCTATGCACATGAATTGCAAAGGATGGACGAGATTAAAGTACTGCATACTAAGTCATGTGAAAATCTCGCAGATTTATTCACTAAGTCACTCCCCGCATCTAGCTTTGAAAGGTGCGTGCGTGGAATTGGAATGATGAGACTTAGAGAAGTGCAGAATTCAAGGGGAGAATTCTCACAAGCCCGCTAATAAATCTTGATCATGAAGATTAAGTACCCAAAATAAAGTCCTGTAGACCAAATGAATTTGGGTGAATTGTACTCTTTTTCCCTTGACGAGTTTTCCATGAAGTTTCTCGACCAAGGTTTTTAATGATGCAATTCGTGTATCGCAGCATCACATGTATCATGTACTCTTTCTCCAAATTTTTCCCACTGGGTTTTTATGGAGTTTTAACGAGGCATGAGCATGTTGGGTGAGTGCCCAAGGGGGAGTGTTAGGAAACCAGGACTCTATCTGGAGTCCTTATCTAATTGGGCACCCCCACCGTAGACTATAAATAGGGGCCTAGACCCCCCCTCATGATGTACCCCGATGCAATCTAAAGCAATAAAGAAAGACCAGGAGTTCTCTCTACCTCTCTGTGTTCAATCTATTCTCTCTGTGATTCTGTGATTGATTCGTTCTTGTTCTAAGCAGAGAAATCGCTCGGACTGGTCGCCAGCGACGGTTTCTCAACATATACATCGCCACATTGGAGTCCATTGAGTGATTCCCCGCTCACCACAATTAGGACACAAACAAGTTGTTTAGGGGATCGTATGCACTTGATTTAGGAATGATTAATTGGTGGGTGGATTAGGGCCACCCACGTGCGGGGCGTACACAGTGGTGCGAGGCATTAACAATCTATCGATCGATGCGCCACGTCATCCTGCCTTCAGTCAATAAATACAAAGGCGAAAAGGCCTTTGTGTACTTGGGAAATTTCTGCAGAGAGGCTCTTTAGAAAGTTTGAAATTATTCCCGAATATTGGCTTGTCTAGTGGTACCATTTTTATTTAGGCAACCAAGTACAGCGACGTCTTGAACAATAGATTTATCAAAGAGCAGCTGAATGTCTGTGCATTTGTAGAGGTTAAAAAATATTATCTCATCACGTTGAGCTGACATCATCAGACTTCATCTGTACCACAAACTCAGCTTCGTCGCCACAAGTGCCTAGCTTTCAAACAGAGTATTTTTTCAAAACAGTGTCTACAAGTTAATTATAGTATAAATTGAAAGCCCATCATCTGTATCAGCTAAAATCGCATGCGAGTATCTCTCTCCGTAATCTCTATCGTGAACAGCTAAAATCCATAAACCATAGCCATAAAAAATAGACCCTAAATTGGGCTACGCCATGACTAGGAAAGGTGACCTCATTTGACGGCGATTAAGAAGGTGGGTCTTGCAGGTAAATTTGTGAGAAGAGGTTGTTAAGATAAGAATAAAAGTTGTTACATTGTAATTTGCCTCGGAGGTTTTTAATCTGATTTTTCGTTGGATGTTTTTTCCGGATGTGGGAGGGAAGAATGTATCACTAAGCATTCAACAACTAAATCTTTTTAAGTAGTAAAAATAATATAATGGCAGGTTACATTTTCCCAAATTAGTATTTCGGCATTACATTTGGGTACATATACTATCACCATAATCAAATATGCCTTAAAGATTGATACAAACTTTCAAAATTCAAATCACTATCCCATCTTCTAACTATTGCAATATTCCTTGTATGAATCTTGAGGCACTTTGAAGTGCTAAGATAATACACCACATGTAAACGTGGTTTTGTATTTTACCCCACCATTTATGAGAAAGATATGGTTCTCAAAAGAGAGAGGGAAAGACCCTTAAAAGATAGAAACTTATAATTGAGTCCTGGTATCCTTCTAGAATATGAGAATACGCCCAGGAAGACGTAGTCTATCGAAGTAACTCAGTATCTTGTTGAAGTTTTGTTTGGTTGAGAGCCAAACGTTGCCACACTTGCCTTAAGCAAAAGTTTGACTGGTGATGATCATTTGGGCTTTTTTTGGTGGCTTATGGCTGAAAAGCACTGTAGCTGGCTGAAAAAACACTGTAGCTGACAGAGGCTTATTTAGCATAATTAAATTTTAAAAAAATAAAAAATATGTTAGCCCATTACGTATAATACAAATAAATACGGGAAAAAAGAACCGGCAAAAAAGTTCAACAAAAACCCAAAAGTTCAGAAAAAGACGAAATTTATGAATAGTGAAAAATAAACCAGAAGCTAAAAACTGATGCCAAAACATCACAGCTTTAAGACTAGTGTTTGGTTCAAGCCATGATCGTGGCGTACCATACTTTCTTAGCCACCTGACCTATATACTGATTTGTGTGCCAACATTTGCCACAGTTGTGGCGAATGGTTTGTCCGCCACAAAATATGTGGCATGCCACACTTTGTCACATTTTTGGTGGCAAAGAATGGATGCCAAGCAGACAGGCCCTTAAGGCTGTTGTACTATTACATGCTGGCCTTTTTTGTATGTAACCTTATTTCTTTTAGCCCTTGTAGCAATTGAGTGAACGTCAATATTGACAAAACTAGGGGTTTAAAAGATGGTGACATGCTGCTGGTACGTACAGCTGAGTTCATTTCAATTTATGGCTTGTAGCTTTTTTTAAACAAATAAACGGAACAGTTTTTTCATTGTTGTTTTAAAGCGGTTTATCAAGACGGCCTTTTTAAAGCGGCTTATCAAAGTTCAGTTTTTTTACACAAGCGTTTATATCAAGACCAAAAATCATAATCTATATCTATAAATCATGAGTCGTAGCCAAATAGGACCAACCTGCGGCTATCAAACGGTAGGTTGCTGTATAAAATCAGAAGTATTTTTTCTTCTCAAATACTATGTCCTCGTTTAGTGGTCAGATAACGATTCCCAGAAGACGTTGGTTTGTAGTCTTGTAGAACATCATGCAATTTTGGTAAACTTCTTCACCCATTGTCGTTGTGGGAATTAATATGGCTTACGGTTCCAGCCTGCTAGCAGTAACGCTGGATCGACTCAAGCTGCTGGGCTTTCGATGGACGTAGCCCATCGAAAGAAAGCCTCTGCGTTTGGTCCAATCATGCAAGCAAATCAAGATTTCTTCACGTTCCAGCATTCCATTTCCACCAGTACGATTCTCCTTTTGTTTTGCTTTGCGGCGACACCGATAGAAAGGCTAATGGACTAGGGGTGAGAAACAAGATTGATTAGCCCTTTCTAATCTTTCTCCCTTTCTTACACCACTAACCAAAGCCCAGACTACTGATACATGGTTTGACCGAGAATATTTTCTGGTGGGCTCCAGCAAAGGAAATGGAAAGGCTACTCCAGTTTTGAGACTCCGGGAGGCTTTTGGAAAAGACACGGGGTGGGCTTATTTGGATTAATGGCTTATAACTTATGGCTTAAATATTTAAATTCTGACTGTTCATGTAAGGTAGTACACAGAAAAATAGTCGTGTGTGATTTTAGGCGATACAGCTGAACTCAGTATACTTTTTACTACAAGTTGAACTCAGTATACTTTTTACTACAAGCTGAACTCAGTATACTTTTTACTATAATATTCCTATTGACTCCGCTTTGAAAAAACACACCGTTTAAAAACTAATTACTGTAGATAGTACAAAAATAAGCTGGCTAAAAGACGAAAAGAGTTCAACGCTTATCTTGCTCATGTGCCAACTCTCTCTCTCTCCCCCCGCTCTCTCACTTGCACTGTTGCACACGCCAACTAATAGCCTCATAACACTTGTACCATCGAATTGTCAGACCCTGGATTTAACAAACCCAGAATCTTCTGTGATACCATTACACTATTCCCTGAATCAGTAGACAGTTATCATAGATACATTGCTGAATCATTTCATACACGGTACAGACCATAATATTACAATATCAGAGTTCAAATATCCCACATAGGGATAAGTTTTACAGAAGGGGTCGTCAGGCCAAATGAGTTCATTACACAAATACAGCGATAGCGGAAGCAAAAGGATGGGCTCATCTCATCACAGGCAAGCGACCGGGACAACCTAGGTGCGGTTAATATTACCCAAAGACCTGGCTAATGTTAAACGCATCCATCAGTTAGTTTGGTCGGTTAGACTGTAAGGAGACACTAGGTCCTAATCTTATTGCCACCATCTTCATCACCCTCGCCACCTTGGTCCTGGTAGTACTCATACTGATCTTGATTTGCAAACTCTGAAGAGAAGGGGTAGAGAGCGAGGGTGAGCACACACAACCATGCTTCACGAGCCAACACATAGAGTTCAGGTAATCATATGTATGCAAGGCTTAAACAAGGATGGCGCTCTTTTATTTCCACAAAGTGACAATTGGCGAATAGTATAAGTACAAATCCTATGACTTGGCATTTTGACAAACACATGCTTTAAAGAGTTTAATCTGTGCAGTATGAATATAGTGGTGCTGGTTCCATCCACCATTTACAAGGCTCCATCCATCGATGCTAGATTTATAGATAGATTAAACCATAATAGCACTGGAGTACTCCAAGAAAAGTCAAAGTTGGAGTACTTCCTCCAATAGGTTTTTTATCCCACCCACCAAACTTTTGGAAATAGAACTAACTTAAAGAAGTTCCCATGTACGCCCTTAACCGTGGGCATGGCTATTCGAATAGTTTATACTCTGCAGAGATTGTATACTTTTGCCACAAGAGACAACTAGCTCGATGAACCCACATGATTCCTTTGTCATGTAGATCGAGAGGTCGTCACGAAGCCTTTACAATACCTCGCCCTATCATCCTCTCACCCTTATGGTATCCCTCACAAAAGAGTCCTATAAGTTATGCGGGAAGTTTCACCACAACGTCTAGCATAGTTGGACTTCTGTCTCCACAACGTCTAGCATAGTTGGACTTCTGTCTCCACAACGTCTAGCTCAGCTGGCAAACATCACTAGTAAGCGGTGTCCCGTTCAAGCCGGATTGTCATACCTCCTGCACAATCCCTTCTTTTCTCTACCTATGAGACGACTTCAAGGGTCTAGTAAATTATTTAGCCAAGCCTACAGTTTGCCAACTTATGGTTGTACTATTTTACACAAGGAGGTCATCACAAGATTCAGTCCTTAATTTGTCCAGGCGGTTCATACCACAACCCAAAATCTCTCGTGCTACATCGGCACCATCCACTCTTACCATCTGCCCAGAAAGGATTTGCAGTTTTAAGATTTGGAGAGATATAAATTAAGTTATCGTAAATACTCAGCCACTTACATCCTGTGACTATCCCAAGCCAGTTTTCTTGTTCTTGGAAGTTATGATCAGGGCAACTAGTGCCTTGGACTTGACAATACGAGCATGACATTTAATTAAGATGTATAGCTACTCTGAATAATAACAATAGTATCTATGACGACAAGGTACATGGATTATCAAATTTCAAGGAGGGTGTAGGTACATATAGATTGCTAGATTTTCAAGAGGGTGGTAACTACCTTATAGGTAACATACATTTGTATATGAAATAATGCATGCAATTTGGATAATTTAACTAAAGATAATTTGCATGAAACACAGGAGAAGAATGATCAACATATTGACTCGCCTGGGTCCAAGGTCAGAGGGTCTGCTGGTCCTGAGGTAGGTCGTCTTGCGGCTCAGGTGCATCTTTAAATTCTACTCGGATGGAGAAAGCCAAATAACAGGAGCCAGGCAAAGAGTATAAATAAGGATAAAATAATAAACAAATGAACTCAAAATTAAACCAAACTAATAAACAAATGAACTCAAAATTAAACCAAACTAGAACCAGCAGAAAGGGTTTGAATTTAGAAAATTTTAAAAACAAGTTTCACTCAAATTGGAGGTACAACGAGGAAGAACGAGCTTTCCAAAGTTTTATTTTCAGGAAAATCCTAAAAATAAAAAGAGGAGAGAGAGTTCTCTCTCTCTCTCTAACATGTGGGTCCCATTGGTTTAATAAATTTTTGAAATAATTTTGAAATCAAGAAAAACACAGAGTATGACATGTGAGGCCCATGGGTATTTTATTTAAGAAATTCATTTTCTTTTTCTAGAAATGGCCAGAGGCTGACATGTGGGACTACGGCACTACGTAAACAGTGCTTTGGGGCCCACCTATCAGTGGCTTAGATTTACAAATAGTTTTTAAACAGGTTTTTAATTGAAATGGGCCCCACATGTCAATCTAACAGAGGATTTAAATGGCCTACCCATCGGTCAGCGGATTATTAACGCCAGCTAAGCACAGCCGTTAACAGTTAACCAGGGGTTTATGCCTAATGATGCGGGAGCAGAGCTCCTCCCGGCTGAGCGGTGGCGAGGCCTGCCGGTCGCGAGGGAAGCCACGGACACGCGAGGAGACTTCCAAAATGGGAAGCTCGGCTCCGTGCACACCCGATAGTGGGTCGAATCGGACTAAGATAGTCCGAAAGGATGCGACAGCGAGCCGGGCGACGGCGGAAGCAAGGATGGGTCGCGGTGATTCCAACCATAAGAGGCCGATTAAACAACATGGAATTTTCTAGGGGTTGTCCGAGGCTCACCGGAGCGGAAAGTAGGGCTCGGGGAGGCCTGGAGTGGGCTGGCGATGGTGAGCTCAAGCGGCGGTGGTGGTCGGTCAGCGCCGGGGAAGACGAGTTGGCAATGCTTCCAATTGATGGCACAGACAGCTTCCTAAGGTGGCAAGGGTGCTCTGGTCACGAGAAATTGGCCGAGAACCTTCGAGGTCGGCGGCAACTGGAGGTGGCCGGAGTTGGGGAAGAGATGGTCGCCAGCGAGCTACAAGAAAGGGGAAGCTAATTAGGCTTGCTGGGAGCATCCGAGGAACACAAGGAGCTCGGGGAAAGGAACAATGCCACTCGGGATCCTCTGAAGCGTGCTGGCGACGGTGGCGGCCGAAGGAGCTTCCGGCGGTGGTGAATTGAGCTCGGGCATTCATGGTGCGCTGAGGAGTGAAGGCGCATGGGGAAGGAGCGATGTTTACCGGGCATTTGCAGCTCGGATATGGTGGCGCGACGGCGAAGCCACGGGGCAAGGCTTATGCGCGGAGACGTCGCCAGGTTAGGCGGAAGTGACGCGAACTCAATGCAGCCATTCAAGGTGGTGAGGAGTCAATGTTGGAGTGGGCGAGTACTTGCTCGGAGGTGATCGCAAAACCGGGGGCAGTTTCGGCAATCGGCTGTGGTGGAGCACGGAAGGGCGACGCGCGGAGGGGCTACGGCGCGGGGAGGGAGCCTAGGCCAGGAGGAGACGCACGGAGAGGTGGCAGAGCTGCCACAGGGAGGTATGGCGCCTGTGGAGGAGGGAAAACCAGGGGCGGCGACGCTGTGCAGCATTCAGTCGGAGACAGACGGAACGGAGCAAGGGGGAGAGCTAAGAGGAAGACGGGGAAGCCAGGCTGGCTGGGCCGGCCAGGAGGCCGGGGGGAAGAAAAAGGGTTGGGGGGAAGAAAAAGGGCCAGGGGGAAGACATGCCAGGCTGAAAGAAAAAGGAAGAGGAGGCTGGCCCACCCGGGAAGGAAGAGATGTTAAAATTCTTTTTTGGCTGAAAAAAGAGGGAAAAGGAAAAATTAGCAAAGCAAAAGAGATTTTTGGCTGAAATTTAAACTCAAGATTTGAATTTTTGAAACCAATTTTTAGCAAGTAACAGCAAAATGCAAAGCAAAGTAACAAACCCGAAAATGGGATGTTACACGAATGGTCTGTACTTTTTGTCTACTATGGCCTTTTGTTTTGTATCTTAATTTATTAGTCTAATGGATAATAATTGTTAAGAGAAGATAAAATTCAAAGGTCATATTTTTTTTTGTTTATGGCTTATAACTTCTCTCGAACAAACCAACGGGACAGCTTCTCCATCGCAGTTTGGATGCGGCTTATTGGGACAACTTTTTTGAAACGGCTTATCAGCTTGTCAGCATTTAGTTTATTCGTACAAACATTTGTATTAGAGTTAAAAGCTATTAGCTATAATCATAAGTTATCAGTTACAACTGAAAAAGAACATGATCAAAAGCAACTAAAAACAAAAAAAAGGGCCTAGGTGCCCAGCTTGTGGAGCACAGAGATGATTGATTTGGTGCTGGATCTTGTATGGCATGCCATCACACTGCATAACTTGCAGCATTGGAAGTGTTTTTTTACTTCGGTTTATAGTTTGTAGTTGCGACTTATGATTTTTAGATTATTCATAAGGAAGTGTGGAGTAATAGAAAGTCATATTGCTATTTTTACCGATATAAATGAAGTTGCTACAGTGTGTATTATAATTAACTTGTAGACTTCGCCTTGAAAAGACAATTCATTTAAAATCTAGTTACTATAAAAAAAGTCAAAAGGTAACTTTTAGAACCTGCAAAGAAGAGGCACATTCTTTAGGAACACCATCAGAGAAACAAACAGTTAACCCTTAGCAGCTTAGTTAAGCTGTTTGTTTCGATGCTAAACGTCAGTGGTACGACGACGACCAACAGTACAGGGATAGCAATTGGCATGTGCAGAAAACCGATAGTGGCACAGCGGCACCGGCAAGAGTACAAGTAGGCCTGCATGCCATCCTCAGCGACGGCACCGGTGAGTAGCAGCAACCGCAACCGTGGTCAGTATAATTCACAGAAATACAGATGCAAACCTCATGTGGGTTGGCAAACTGCAAGCCGCATAAGATCTTCCGGCATCACACCAAATGGGCACGGCTCACGACGAGCGTGCAGTGGCCAGGCCGTACAGTCCGCACTACAAGGACAGGTGCACTGGACCACTTCCACGTGAGGAGCGGTCTCCATTTTTAGGATCAGATGGTATGCAAACCGCCGAGTGGTGTCGAGAGGGTGAGAAGGGCCACGTTTTGTCGCCCCACAACGAGAAACGGGCGATCAACTTCTGGCCTGGCCTGCCATAGATGATAGATCCACCGAATCAAAATTTGTCGGCACAACTTGACACATGCTCGATGGACATTGCAATGCATGAAAGAAAATGTGATTGTGAAGAGAAGGGAAGAGAGCCGTGAATAGTTCTTTTCTTAATTGTATATCTATTCATATTAACTACGGCTTATGATTTTTGACTAAAAATAAATATTAGTGATTGAAAGAAGTGTTTTTTTTTTGAAAAAATGGGACAAGGGGTGGGGAAAAGCAAAGAAGAAATGTGTGCGTAAGATACAAGCGAGAGAAGTAAGATATGTTATGTGATGGTAACATCTAACTTTATTCTCGAAATGAGACAAAAATAAATAGAGTAAAACAAGCGGATGTTAGTATTGTATTCTGACCGAAGATAGATTCAAAAGACAAATTGACACAGACCACCGCAGTGGCAGGTAGATTCGAGCTCGTGACAAGCCAAACGCGAACGCCCGCAACGTCGCGGCGGCTGCAACAAATCTATCGGATTGGGCTGTATTTTGGTCCCTTGATCATTTTGCTGGGCCAAGCCGGGCATTTTTAATGAATTTTTTTACTTACGTGGCTGCCCACCAAGGCTCTTGACCAAAATAGCAGCAGCTACTGGAAATGGAAAAGGTTTTCTTAAAAAAAATTGGAAATGGAAAAAGGTAATGAGGTCAAGAAATCAGGCAGGAGTAGCAGCAGTACAGGAGTATCCAGCTAAGGCGACGACATTGACGAAGCATCTGCCAGATATTTACGAGATTAGTATATTAATTAATGAGCACACCATCATCGGCTCACACCTAAGAACACTTCCACATCAGATCGGTTTAATTTTTTATGTTCTATCACAGGTGTAAGATTCTGACCGGACAATGATTGGACGAGCAGCTCGATAAGGTGCAAGATTCTGACCCGACAAATGGTTGGGCGAGCTGCTCGATAATTCTTCTTCCATGTAGTACTAATGCTTAGTAGTAGCAGTAATCTGATCAGTCGCGGCTATGCATACATGGTTTGTTTCCCTTGAAATGATGAGCAGATCTTGTCTCATCCTATCATTGCTTAGCATAATTATAGTACTAGAGTAGTACTGATCTACCGCCTCTTGTGCCTACCAATTGTTTACACAAGATTCGATAAAAACAAAGGATTAGGCCAGTGATGACGGTTTTTGATGCTCCTCTGCGTGCCTCTTGTGCCTATCATTAGTAAAAATCCATCGGCATTAGCCAATGGTAATAGATAAGATTAAACAATTATTAGGGTGGTCCTAATTCTCACCTTTAAATTACCACTACAATTTTAGGTGTCTGAGAGTGTAATTTCAAGAAGGGGTGAATTAGTACACTGCAACTTTAGGTGACTAAGAGTGCAACTTAATGTGACTAAGAAATAAAAAAAATTTAGTCATATGTGCAATAACAAAACCGTCCAATTATATATAGTATATATTATAAAAGTGATACATGCATACAGGTCTTGAAAGGAGGTCCGCCTATCAACGATGGAACCTGATAGACAGATATATAGCTCATAAGTACTACCAATGTCAAGGACGAATCTGGACCTCGGACTATAGCCCAAGGCGTGGGCCTACTAGTATTGTAATCCCACATTATGTATATTGGTATATGTTCTAATTTTCATCCCACAACAACCTAGCCAAAGGCGAACACCTAGAGCATCCCCTCCAATAGCTCCTTCCCTCCCCAGCCCAACGAGCCAGCAACCCAAGCAGCAGCATCATGGGCGGCCCGTTCAGGGACAGCGAGCAACTTGGGAAGGGAAGTAGGCATGAACCTTGTTCGCTTTTTTCAACCATCGCCATCGCTCCTGGATCACTCGACAACCACTCCCTCCCCTCTCTTGACCGCACGCACCTCTTTTGCTCTAGTCTCAATCGCACTGCTACCACCAGCCAAACCACTAGACCTCAAGTTGGCAAATCACCGGTAAACATGGAGAGTTTGATGAGTCCCAAAATTCCATCGAGTTCCTTCAAATTTACATAATCGCGGTTTGAGCAATAGGAGGAGGAGAGCATGTTATGGCGAATTACCTTTCAACTGTGCTCGAGGAATTCGCTTGATCGTGGTTGATGAATCAGCCACTAGAGTTGGTCCCTTCTTCTAGCCAATTTCCAGGGCACATACAACTACACTGGGAAGGAGGACGACCTGCACTGAATGAAGCAGGACAACAACAAGACCCTATGTCAATTCATCAGACATTTTAGTTAGATTCGTAATTCCATTCTGGAGGTTTCTAATACTTTTGTTATTAGAGCATTTAAGCAGGGAATCCACAATAAAAGGTTGACAGAAGATATCGCTTTGAATCCTCCAACTACTATCGTCGAGCTCTTCCAGATGACTAATGTTATGTGACTGCCGTTGAAGTAGTCGAGTGGAGCAAGACCATTGACCAAGTTGATTGAAGTGCCAAAGAGGTAGACGAAGGTAGCAAAATAAAGGAGAAGGTCAAGAAATACAAGAACAAGGCAAAAGGTTAGAAGCCTCAAGCTAGAAGTTCCAAGGAGGTTTTGGCTGTGGGAGATAAGGAGCCACGGAATCCCAGGCAATACTTCGATCAAGGCAAGGGCAAAATCCCGACTCAGAAGGATAACAAGCCAAGGTGTTGTCTTCTCCACAAAAAGGAAGGACACGACCCTCACAATTGCTGAGTTTTCCAATGAAAGCCCGAGGATTGCTACTCCAGCAAAGGACCACTTCCCACACTTGATGAGGTGGGACAAATGAGTGGTCAAAAGTAGTCGAACGAGAATGAGGATATGTCATTTCAGGATCCACAGTGCACCATCGAGCACATCTATGGAGGATCTTCAGCATACGAGTTAAAGTGTGGTATAAAGCTGTCGAATGTGACGTAAACTCTATTGACCCTCCTCTTGTCAATTATCTTCCAAAGTGGTCAAAAGTCACTATCTCTTTTGATAAAAGTATCTGTCCGATCCCTTCAACTTGACCAGGTTGGTTTCTGATTGTGGTCAAACCCACCATCAATAATTGTCAAGTGAATTGAGTGTTGATCGATGGTGGTAGTTCTTTAAATATTTTATTGTAAGTGCTCTGGACAAGATGCAAGTTCCTCGGACCAAAATAAAACATGTACGATACTCATTCCATGGGATCGTACTAGGGTCATCGGCCATGCCAATTGGCCAAGTTTCTCTTTCTGTAATGTTTGGTTCCCCAAGAAATTTTAGGACAGAGAAAATCTCCTTTGATGTGGTCGATTTCGATATCGCATATAACGCCATACTCGAATGACCAACTCTGGCATGTTTTTTAATTATTGATCATTATGCATATCGATGTCTTTAAGGTGCTAGGTCACAAAGAAGTGATTATAGTCCTGTTGTGATAAAATGATGGCATTTACATGCGACCACAAGTCCCTTGAGATGGTCAGTCAGTTGCCAACTCGAGAAGTGAGTAACGCACAGCCTTCGACCAAGAACTCAAAGCCTAAACCTACAATGAAGCAATGATCAAGTCAAGGAAGTTACGCTAGATCCAACGGAGCCTTCAAAGACTGTTTGCATCGTGGTTACTTCTGACCATACATAGGGAAACACTCTCGTCACCTTCCTTTAGGCAAACGCAGATGTATTCACGTGCAACCATCCGACATGCCCAGGATCCCCAGTGAGGTGATTGAGCATAGACTAGCTCTGTGGCCTGATAAAAAGCTCGTAAAGCAAAACTTACGGAGATTCACACCTGATCCAAGGGAAGCTATTAGGTCTGAATTGGACAAGCTACTAAAAGCAGACTTTATAAGAGAAGTCAATCACTTAGAGTGGTCGGCTAACCATATCATGGTTAAGAAGTCTAATGGTAAGTGGCGTATGTCTATAGATTATACTGAACTTAATAAAGCTTGTCCAAAAGATGATTCCCTCTTCCTTGTATCGATCAATTGGTTGACTCTACTGCTGGTTGTGAATATTAAGTTTTCTAGATGCATACTCTGGATATCATCAAATTAGTATGTGTTCAGAAGATGAAAAGAACACTGCATTTATTACACCATTTGGGATATTTTGCTATGTCAAAATGCCATTTGGTTTCAAAAATGCTAGTCCGACTTTTCAACGTTTGATGCAATTGACTTTTTTCCTTCGACTAGGCCAAAATTTGGAAACCTATATTGATGACTTAGTCATCAAGAGCATCAAACAGTTTAATCACATTTTAGACCTGCAAGAGACATTCGATAACCTCAAAAAAACACTATTTGAAACTCAATCCTAAGAAGTGTGTGTTTGGAGTTTCTTCGGAAAAGTTGCTCGGATTCCTTGTTTTTGCAAGAGGTATCGAAGCAAATCCTGAGAAGATAAAGGCCATTGAGCAAATGCGCCCTCCGACCACTAAGAAAGAAGTCTAGAAGCTCACAAGGTGCATGACAGCTTTAAGTTATTTCATCACATGACTAGGAGAAATAGACTTCCTTTTTTCAAACTTATAAGTAAGTACGAGGAGTTCGAGTGGTCGAAAGAGGCTAACGATGTCTTCGAGGATATTGAGAGATATCTTATGAGTGCTCCTATTCTAGTTTCTTTGAACACAGAAGAGACACTCTTAATAAATCTAGCTGTCATGCCACAAGCAGTGAGTGTAGTACTGGTCGCGAAACGTGAGTGCATCCAATGACCAGTTTACTACGTAAGCAAAGTGTTACATGAGCCTAATGAGCGCTACCCTTAGGTTCAGAAACTTTTATGTACCCTCCTCATGTCGTCAAGGAAATTAATGCATTATTTTCAGCCGCATAAAATTATTGTGCCATCCAAGTTTCCCTTATGAGAGGTCCTCCATAATAGGAAAATAGCGGGACGCATGGCAAAATGGTCGGTTGAACTTGGGTCATTCGACCTCTATTTCATGTCTCAAACGGCCATTAAATCCCATATCGTGGCAAACTTTATCGTCAAATCGACAAATCCTAAACTTGTTTAGGATCCCCAGTATAATTCTCATGACTAGTGGACGATGTACTTTGATAGGTCGCTCACACTTAATGTCTCGAGTGCTGGGGTGGTCCTAGAATCTCCCACGGGAGGGACCTTAAAGTATGCCGTTCAATTAAACTTTCTAGCTACTAATAATGTGGCTGAATACGAAGGTTTATTGGCTGGTATACGAGTAGTGAAAGCACTCGAGATTTGTCGACTACTCGTGAGAGGAGACTCTCAACTAGTCGTGAATCAGGTTATAAAAGAGTACCAATGCTCTAGTTCAACCATGTCTCAGTACTTGTCAGAAGTCACAAAGCTTGAGAACCATTTTTTTGGTTTCAAGATACAATGTATCCCTCGAAAGAATAATTCTCACTGACTAGTTGGCTCTAATAGCTTCTTCCCAGTACCAACAAGAGTCTTCTTAGAGAAACTTTAGAAGCCATCTCTAGTCGAAACACCAGACACAACCCTTAATAAGATAGCCTCTCTAAGTACAAGGATACCTAGATAGGATCCATCTACGAGTATATTTAGAAGAGTTCTGTGCCTGATGACGATCTCAAAATAGATTGTTTATCATGCAAGACCAAAATATATACTTTGGTCAATGGAGTTCTCTATAAACGAAGTACTCAAGGGGTTCTCATATGATGCACATCGCAGAAAGAAGGATTACAACTCCTTCACATGACTCCCAGTCGAGCAATAGGTGAAACTCCATTCTTCCTAGTTTTGGGGGCTAAAGCCATTCTTCCTCTAGAACTAAAGATTAGGTCGATAAGAGTTGAGAACTTTGACAACTACAACCAAGAGCAACTTCGAGCAGATGACATCAACCTACTCGAAGAAAAGAGGATTCAAGACTTAATCTAATCAGCAATCTATCAACAAGCCATGCGTAAATACCACGACCATAAGGTCCAACCTCACATCCTTGCTGTAGGTGATTTGGTATTGAAAAAAATTCAATCCCACTCTAATCGAAACAAACTTTCCTAAAAGTGCGAAGGTCCTTACATAGTGGTCAAAATTACACAACCATGCTTAGTACGACTTGCCATGGAAGACGGCTAGATTCTCTCCAACTCTTGGAATATCGACTAATTGCATAAATTCTATGTGTAATATTTCTATGTTTTCAATAAAATTTTCAGTCTGTTCAATCTTTATTGTCGTATGATGGTAGAGCTTCTTGTAAGTTTATTGGACCACTTCTCGTATAATTAATATGTTCAAACTGATCGAAGAAAAAACATCCCTAGTTGAAGTCTCTCATATCTGCATGTGGCTCTGCTCACTAGAAGGAGCTTCCTAGTGTCGTACAATTTCCAACTCTTACTATCAGCATAAAACAATTGGATTTCTTGAGAAAAAGTTGACCGACTTTAAAGAAACTTAGAGAGTTTGTCATGTTCTCATTTACAACTTTGATTTGATTAACCTGGTCGAAGGGAGGTAACATCACCTAATCAAAGCCTTTCCTCTCTGCATATGGTCCTGGCCACTAGAAGGAACTTCCTAGCATTGACTCATTTCTCACTTTTGCTACCAGAACATGACAATCGACAGTCGACAATGACAGTTGGATAAACTGCTTTGTACTCTACATACTCTACTCTATACTATTTGCTTAATTTATTCGTGTAAACTAAGTAAATAGTCGGGGTAAGGATAGAGTTATTAGTATAACTTCGATTCTTAGTCGTACTTTCAATTCTTTTTTGTCTTACGAGTACTAACTACTCAGCAAGATGAATAGTAGGAAAAGAAAGATGAATTTCATTAACAAAAGACTGGTTTTTACAAAGTTCCCTATTTACAGACTACTCTGACAAAGATCTGTTTGCATCTCCTCTATGACATTCCAACTAGCTGGCTCCATCTCTTCAATCAGACGGGCTGCTTCTGCTTCATAGTAGTTGAAGTTGTGGTCGATCGATCAAAGCTTAAGGTTTTGGTCGCATGCCTTGAGTTTTGCTAAGGCATAGCTTACTGCACCTTTAATTGCCTCTCATAGTGAATCAGTATAATTGGTCTACAGAGTAGATATGAGCTTCTCTAAAACTCTAACTTATCGCCCGATCATACTTGAGTGAGTGGTCATGGTGTCCTCAGAAGGATTAATCTTCTCAGCACCAAGCACTCCGAGTAGATCGTTTAGGAGAGATGTTGTCTTGAAGAACCGTCTCCATCGACTATGTTTCAACTTGGCTATGTGTTGAAGCCTCTACGAGTCGCTTCATTTTGATTACAGCCTCTACAAAGTAGAGTGAAACTTAGTTAGAAAAGATTCTTCATAAAAAGACTGGTTAGTAAGAACTGGTCGTAGGTAAAGATTTCCTTACCTACTAGTCGAAACTCAATCCTCTCGACTTCATCCTTATGCTGGACTTCTAGTAACTTTAAATTGTAACTTTTCTCTTTCTCGATACAAGTATGCTCACTGATCACTTTAGTCTTTTCATCGACCTCAGTGTAAAGCTTACCCATTTCGATCTCTTTATCTATAAAAAGAAGAGAGTTAGAGAAAGATAAGAAAGTCATCCGAATAAGCAGTCGTAAGTTCAAAACTTACTGTTTACTTTCTCTTGCAACTTGTCGGTTGCAGAATTTGCCTTCAAAAGCTCGATCGTAAGATCGATGTTCTCCTTCTTAAACTTTTGTGTCTCAACTTTCTCAATGTCGAGTGCGTCAGATAAGGTCTTTTCATCGCTGTTAGACCTATAAAGGTTAAAGATAGACATGAAAGCTGGACTAGTAGTTGAAACAGAAAAAGGTTACATATGCCAGTGGCTTACCGTTTCTTCACCTGTTCTCAAAGTTCAGCATTCTCTTACCTTAAAGGCATGAGTTATTTGTGGTATTCAGCCATAGTTACCATATCTTCCAAAGCTCTCTTAATAAAGAGAGATGATGAGAATAAAGAAAATCCAATTACAAATAACTAAGCATTAGATGCTTATGATCATGCTCGTACAAGCACATTTGATAAGTACTCACTGGGAATCCTCTAGTTGATTGAGCTCTTTGACCTTGTTCCACCAAACCTTCTCGAGGCGCTCATCATCAAAGACATTCCCCTTGTTGAAAATATCTTTGGGATAAGGAACTTGGTCGTGAGATCGACATGAAGCAAATCCCACTACAAAGGCAGGGTTAAAAAATGTAGAGAAGAAGTTGGGTTGTTCTTCTTCTTTATCAGTTGTACCTCCTTGGAGAGGAAGAGGAACCACCTCGGTGACCTCTTCTTTGTCACGACAGTCAGAGGGAATTTCCACTTCTCGACTAGGTACCTCTATTTTGTCTTTAATTGCTTTTGTTTCGATCACCTTGGTGGTCGTAGCCACTTTCGCTTTAGTAGCGGTCCCGCCATCACCATAGTGGTCGATTCTTCTACCATCTTCTATGTTGTTTCTTCGACTACGGGGAGAATGGTAGGAGGTTTTTCGATAGAAGCATCCTTAGACGATAGAAGAGCTAAGCTAAAGATATGAGTAGAGATGTGAATTGGCATTAAAGAAGATAAAATAGGGTAAAATGCTATTTTTATGCTCTTATTTACATACCTTACTTTCTTCATCTTGATTTTGAATTTAGAAGGAACCTTCCTAATTAGGAAGGTTTCTTCAACTTCTTCTCCATGACCACATCTGGTCGTTGAATGACGGGGCCACCTTCGACCACATCTGGTCGTAGATCCTGAGCAGGTACTATTACTCCTTGTTCCTCTTGCCCTTCTTATTGGTTGAGACTGGTTTCGACCGCCTAAATAGTTATCTCCATTTCGATCACAGGTTCTGGTACTACAGCAGGCTCCTTCATAAAAGATACAAAACTCTTCCTGTTTTCCTTTTTGAGCCGCTTAATAAAGCCATGAGAAACATCAACTGAGAAAGTTGTGTCATCATAATAGTAGAGGATCTTGATCTTAGGAGCCGGTTGCTCTAGTATAGCCGCCCCAATTTCCTCTATAGCAGTTATGTCTGCAAGGAACTGCTCGATGGGGGCAGACGGAGGAAGAGAGGAAGGAGCAGCACTCAAACTACCACCTTGCTTGTAGATAGCCTTGGTTAGTCGACACTTCTTAGTTGAAGGAGCTTTAATCTCCTCTATCTCTTTTTTTATTATCATCAATTCAACCTCTTAGTCTTTTTGACAGTTTTCTATGCCAACTTTCTACAATAGAAAAGAATGTTAAGTACTCGTAGTTTACGACTACGAAAGCCTAAAGAAGAAGTCAAACTTTGATTACCTTTAGGCATTCATTTCTTTCCTTGGCATCCACCAAAATATGAGGAGCCTCCACGTTGAGCGTCACAGCCTTCTCATAGATAGCTTTGACTCAAGAATCAATCTCTCCCAAAGTAAGATATGTATAGACAGATAAAAGCAGTCGATAACTAGAACTCAAAATTCAGAGTTTAACTAAGAGGATGAGTTTGATCATTACATACCATTCTCATAGTTCCTAGTCATATCCTTGGCCCTTGAGTACATTTACATTGGATGTGCTTGTTTCTTTAAAGGGCTGATACGACAAGTGATGAAGTCTTTCACCACATGCCAGCCGGTAAGCCCCTTTTCCCTTAGTTCTTTGATGGCTTGCATGTAGGGGCTATCCGAGTTAGGTCTTTGGGGATCGAGTTCCAGAAAGAGATCTTCTCAGCACCCTTCCCCATAAAGGAAAGGTTGTCTTCACTAGTCGTCTCCCAGTAGATCCATTCCTTCTTCCAGTACGACCATGATGACCGAGCAAACATTGGATGTATTGCTCTGTCTTATCATCGTGGAGTTTCAGACCACAGCTTTCAACAATTCTAGTTTATCTACTCATCGCGTAGTAATACCGAAAGAGCTTCAGATCTGGTGGAATTCCCAGATAGGCTTCACACAGGTACACGAACATGCTTAACATAGTGATCGAATTGGGAAACAAGTTCACCAATTCCACCCCAAAGTATTCGATTATAGCCATGAGAAAAGGGTGAGCAGAAAGTCAAAGTCCGTACTCAAAATAAGCTTGAAAAATTGGGATTTATCCAATCTCCCCCAACGACCAATTTTGTTTGGCAACTTCAATCCACTTCATAAACTTCCTTGAAGGAATCTTCACCGCAACTACCAAAGCTTTCATCTTTACCTCATCCATTTCTGACACCGACCAATTCTAAGATGACTTCATCATTTTCTCTGAATGATTGGTTTGGATTTGGAAGAAATTGGGGAAAAGAAGAAGGCTGGATCGGTAGCAGAAAGCTCGAAGAAGATTGAGGCAGAAAGAGTAAGTAAGAAGCTCAAAAGTTACCTTCGGGTAAGTTTTTATAACCACACAAGTCGGTTACCAATCTCGGAAACTCAAACGGTTATTACCACTTTAGGAACCACTCCAAACAGACAGAACGGTGAGAGCTGATTCGTATTCCTTTGTTTGAAACCAGCGTGTCTTTACAACTCAAGCGAAAATTTCTTTTTTAACTAAGTTCACTTCTAGTTGAATTAGATCGAAAAGATTGTGCTTTTGATCTTCATTCATCTCTGACTTCTCTTTCTCAAGTAAGTTATTTTCACTTGAAGTTAGATGGCTAGATGATGAGGATATAATAATCTTCAAATTATTATTTATTTGTAAATGATATTCTTACTTTGTTACACTCCTTGAGTATACCCCTTATCTATAAGGGAGAAATTTCACAGGGTAGTCGTAAGTCCTTCTACGACGATCTCATAGTCGTAAGCTCTCCTATGACCACCTCATAGTTGTAAGCTCTCCTATGACCATGATATGGTTGTAAGATATCATGCGACTACCTTGTGGTCGTAGATCCTCTTGCAACTAAGCCAAACTTTGACTGACCTGTCTACGACAACCCATTGCATTGTGGGTTTGTTCATTTATTCTCTGAAATAACTACACATGACCTCTCTCTTTGATAATAACCACCGCACAATGTATGAGATACCACATTTCTCTAATAATAACTCCCGTCGCACGGTTATCATCCGAAACTTGAAGATGTCTCTTGGCATGGAACAACTACCACCGCTTCGCAAGCTATATAAAGAATGATGTTAGGATGAAGAGGGAGATCAAGACCTGGAGAGATCCAATGAGAGGACATCCAATAGACCCAAGGAAGAATAGGAGTAGAGAGGAGTAGAGCAAGACATTCCGCTTTCCTCACTTGATTGTAATCAGTTGATTGAGCAATAACCACACAGGATTAGGGTTGTTATTCTCTCAAGAGAAGGTCCGAACCTGTATAAAAATTCATGTGTCTTTTCTCTACATGATCATAGCCAGGTTGTAGCAAGAAATCCCCCGAATCCAAGAAATCATATATAAAATCGATACAAAAACATCGACATTACTCTTGATGTTTGCCAACATCTAGATGGTTTGGAGAAAGGTTGTGTGGTGATCTCTTCAAAGAAGGTTGTGAAGAGGCCCAGCACCATTTTGTGAGTGGTTCGGTGCTCACCATCTCTGGAGTGGAGGACGAGTAACCCTAGTGGAGTTGAGATTCATTGGGCTCAATTTATGGAGCTGGTATAATTCGTTTGGGCTTACCTCAATGTGAACTAGTGAAGACTGCCAAATCTTCAATACCACGGGAAAAACATCGAGTGTTTTCTTTGCAGTTTTTCTCTTGTCTTTACTATTTCTCCATTTATATTTCTAGCTATTTATTTATTCGTGTAGAATTGCCTAGCTAGAATTGTATTTTAGTATCGACATAGCCTTGAGGTGCTTTTGTGAAAATTTAGAATTTAGCTCTTACCTTATGCTAGAGTCTTATATTAGCTTATTCTTGTTAAATTTTCAATTAAGGCTTAAATTTTAGAAACCTCCTATTCATCCCCCCTCCTGCTAGTCATCATTGATTCTACAACACTATCAGACCCAGATTTTGCAATCCGGAATCTACTGTGTTTAACTGCACTATTCCCTGGATCAGTAGATAGTTCACACAGTTACAGTTCTGATTATCAAAGTACATATCATGCGGAAATGTAAATATAATAGCAAACTTACACATGGGCCGATGAGGCCGAAATCATTAAATTGCAGCAGCGGAAGAACGAAGCACACAGGTGGGACCTTCAGGACATGCCCACAGGCAGCCAACTGGAGGTTCGCGACCTAGCCCTTGACATCTTCATCTTCATCTTATCTGTCAGCTTGTCCACTCTTGTTGGTGAGGCGAGGCGATTTGACTCCTGATTCTGAATTTTGCCGCAAAAGCGAGCGTGAGCACTCCGACCCCGTGCTCAGCGAGCCAACACACAGAATGCAAGTAGATACTATGCATGGCTTATCAAACGAAGGCTCATGTTATTTTATTTTTGCGTAGAGTGCTTTTGAATACAATTACTTAAAAATTCCTGAGACCTAGCATTTTGAACAAAAGCATAATGTTCAGAATATGCAATAATAATAGCGATCCAGATTCCATCCACCGTTACATGGCATCTGCACCATATAGCAATTCTTCAGCGTTATAGCCGCTTAACTTACCACTGGGACGACACCCAGGACAATTCCAAACTAGGGCCTTACACTGCCCTTCCACTTTTCCAACCCATCATAAAGCATTTTGAAATAGAACTATATCTGGTTAAGTTCCCATGTCCGCCCTTGACCGTGGGCACGGCTATTCGAATAGTTTTGACTCTGCAGAGTTTGTACACTTTCACTACAAGAGATAATCAACTCTTTGCCCCACACGATTCCTTAGACGTGTGGTTGAGCAGACCATCACAGTGACTTTTCAAAGTATCTAGACCCTTTTGTCATCTCACTTTTATGGGAAACTGCCCACTTGCGGTGGGTCCCATCTGTGCGCGGGATGTTTCCCCCAGCCACTACGCAGTTCGGGCTTCTACCTCCCCGCAACGTAGGACAGCTGGGAAACTTCACCCTACACTGGTGTCCCTTCAGCCCCCCTTGCCATAGCTTAACCCCTTCAATCCACTACCAGTGAGATGAGTCCGGAGTTTCGATAAATTTACTTAGCCAAGTTGTATTTTACAGACTTGTGGTTGTACTGTTTTACCCGGGAGGTCATGACAAGATTCGATCCTTAGTGGTATCTGGGCGGTCTATCACTAACCCATTTTGTGCATCCACTGCACCACACTCACACCATCCACCCAATCCGCCCAGATATTTAAGCAAGTTGGGGATTTTGAGGGTATAAAATAGTCATGTCCAAATATATACCAGTCATTCTCATCATGACTGCCCAAACCATTTTCTCATCATTAAAAGCGATCATGATGTATGGGGCATTTCAGCGCCCCCTGAGTATCTATGCAAAACTAAGCATAGCATATAGCTAGGGACTTATTTTTAAAACATTACTATTATAATTTTGCTAGGGCGACAAGATTCACACATTGAATATTCCAAAGGAGAGGGTAATATTATTCAAGGTACACAATGGCATATAACTAGAATATCAAATTTAGCATGTATTTGCATAAAAATTAACAGCATGCAATTTGTTAATTTAAAATAAAGTAATTTGGCATGAAATGTAGGTTCAACATGATCAAAGTATTGACTCGCCTGGCGCGGTTTACCGCGGTCTTGAGCTCACGCAATGCTTTCTCTTGAGCTTCGGATCTTTTCTTCGCTTCGCTCTTGATCTCGCTTGATCTGTGGAATCTTCGAACTTCAGTTTCTAATTACGCGACAAACGACTGAATCCAAAAAGAAAGCAAATAACTCAAAAGATCCAAATAACTCCAAATAAATTCAACTTTTGTATTATTATGAGTTATTGGGTGATTTGGGTAATTTGAGGCAAGGCTGGTGGCAGAGAATGATGTCTTGACCTTTTATTAATAGTTTCTTTCATTATTTTTATATTTATCAGGAAGTTCCATGAGTCGGGTTATACCTATAGACTGGTGCAGGAGTTTAATGTATAAATTTCATCTTCAGGTAAGTTTTCCTTGCAACTTAGGTAAATGCAAACTGGACTGATGGATGAGATCTGTACTTATTCTATAAATCTTTTAGTCAAAAGTATTATAACACTTGGATACCTTTATTAAGTTTTTGATTAAGTGTTTACTTTGGAATGTTTATTTATATTAGATAGGTCATTTTAATGCCCGATGCCCTAGTGCTATTATATTTTAGTATCTCTATATTAATATGGCCTTTTAGGGATGTAGGAATGATAGTCATACTTTAGATGGTTACTTTTGCATCCCTTTACTATTCAAACCTGCTACACATGATTACATTTTATTACCTCTACTAAATTAAAATTACTACCTCAGATTTCGGGTTGGCAATATGTTAATGTTAGGGTTTATATTTTCAATAAGGCCTAAGGTGTTTAAAAATTGAACTAACATATTTACTAATGGCGCATATACGTCATCAACATTTTTCTAACTATTTATCTATATTCATTTGCTTATGAATGTCTCTAACTTCAATGGACATCCTTTTACTAAATTTCAATACCAACCAAGGATACTTTTCTTTACTAATGCCTTTAATTAACTTTTAGTCCTTGAGTTAAATATTACTTATTCATATGTGATAATTAATCTATAGTTATATATGAAATAAACTGGTGTTACAATCTAGGCAGAGATCTCTGTACAAGGTAGTACTCTATTATTCTATTTAGTAAGGTACATCACTGAGATTTATTAGGTGACATTATGATAAATATTGAACTTATGTTTTAATTTATGATTTAAGAGCATCTTTACTAAGTTTAGATGTTTTGCCAAAGTTATTCCTCTTTATCAACGTCTTAACTAATATTTAGTCTTTTCAATTTATTTATGCAAACCACATTAAATATCACCAAAAATTCAATGGACCTCTAAAATTTATGGTTTTAGTTCCACTGGATAGATCTTGAATTTATATGAATTTAGAAATTTGTCTCATCCAATTTGGAGTTAAAATGAATAAGTTATGCTCCTTTGAATATTTCGGTTCAGTTAAATTCAAAAATCTCTGACAGTGGGTCCCACAGGTTATTTAAATCTTTTAATCTTTTTATTATATTCTTTAACACGTGTGTATGACATGTGGGACCCAGGGGCCCTGGACCCAACTGTTAGCGGGTGGCGCCGACAGGCGGGGCCCTGGACCCAACTGTTAGCGGGTGGCGCCGACAGGCGGGGCCCAACTGTCAGCGGGTGGAATTAAAAAGAAACGCTCGACCGCAGGCGCGGAGCGGGGCTCGAACGCGCGCCGCGGGAGCGGAGGGGGAAAGAGATGTGCGCTGGTAACCAAGTGGGCGGGGAGGCTTTGCCTACCCCATAAGGGCAGCTTACCCTTTTGAGGTGGCTCGCGGAGGAGGCCGGGCAGAGGAAGAAGAAGGCGACGGCGGCCGGCGGCGAGGACTGCCGGGAAGGGTCCGGGGTTGCGTGGAATGTAACCTCTGCGTGATGGCGATGCTTCTGGTGTAGACGGCCGGGGTGGAGGAGCACGGTGGAGGGCCGGCAGCATGCGACGGCGGCGGTCCAGGGAGGTGGTCGACGCCGGCGATGCTCGGGCCAAGGGAGACCCGAGGGAGGAGGGGGTCGGCTTAGTCTTGCTCCCACGAAGCTCTGGGAGCTGGGATGTGCCCGGAGGCGGCCGGAATCGGCGGGGAGGGCGGCGCCGGAGCTCGGGAAGAAGGAGGGGCCGGTGGGGAATTGAAACACTACGGCGCAATTGCAGCAGGGGAGGGAATGAGGGAGGTGTTGCAGCGCCATTGCGGCTCTCCAACGAGGCTTTTATAGCCGGGAGAGGGGGCGCGTGGCAATGCGACGGCGGCCTCCGCCCTGTTCCGCTGGCCGGGGGGGATGAACCAAATCTCCTTCGAGATTGCGCGGAAGAGAGAGGTAACAAGGTTCTCTGCATTTGCCCGCGAGGTGAGAGAGGGAGAGGGAGAGATTGGCTGCGGCCTGCGCGAGAGGAAGCTGCGCGAGGCGAGGCGGGTGCGTGGAGAAGAAGAGGGAGGAGGAAGAGAGCAGGGGCGGTCGGGCCCGCGGCGCAGAGGGAGAGGCGCGGGTGGAGGCGGGGCCACCGCGCAGCGGGGAGCGCCTGGCGAGTGGGGTCGCGCGGCAGCGAGGCGTAAGGCGCGGGCCCGCGCGGCAGTGAGAGGCGAGCGCGCGTGGCGACGCTGGGCCGCAGAGTGCTGGTGCGCTGGGCCGCGCGTGCGCGCTGACCGAGTGCGGAGAGAGGGGCTGGGCCGGGGTGATGGCCGGCCCGGCTTTCCTTTTTCTTTTTCTTTTCTCAATTCTTTTATTTTGCTTTTGTATTAAAAATTTCATGTATATACATTTTCATTTCTCTCTGATTTTTGGTGTATGTACACATATATTTATTTATTTACTCTTTCATATAATATACATGTGTATATATATATATATATTTATATACATTGTTATTCATATGTGTTTGCATATATGTATAAAAGTTAACTTCCTTTAATTTGCTTGCCAAAATTTCTAGGGATGCTATTTCACGCTTATTTACATTTCTCCTTTGGCATTTTTATGGATCATCTTCTCAGATTCTTTATTTGATGTTCAGGTTGTGTCATTTTTTGTGTGGATTTTCTTCCCTCTTTTTACTTTTAAAATTCCTTTATATTTACAAAAAAGCCAATAAACTCCAAATTCAAATGTAAAGCAAATAAAGTAATCCAAAAGCTCCACAATTTATTATTTATATTTTTCAGGATGTTACAAATCTACCCCCCTTAAAAAGAATCTCGACCCCGAGATTCCGGTAGAGCAGAAAGAAGCAGGTGAGGTCAAATTGGTTAGCAATAGGTTTGCTCGTTGCAACGGTCTTACAAACTTCTCAGTCCGATCTGCTTAAATCTAATACAGCATCATCGCACCTCCAAAATAGTCATACATCAGTTTGATACTTTCAAAAGTACTTATACACCATAGTAGTCCCCCGACTTTCTTATCTATCCTTGCTACCCCCCTTGAAATAAGCGACTTCTGATATTAGTCTCCCTTTCCAACTTTAGGCCTGACAAGTCTTGCTTTACCACATTCTACACATATGTTATTTAAGGAGGCTTCCTGGTCGGGTGATGGCACTTTTGTAGTTGCAGCTTTTTCCTTTTCGAAGTCGTTAGGGTTTCCTTTGTCAGAGTTGAAGCTAATGGTGACGGCTTCCATTATTTGCTTGTCTTTCCCCTTGATGGGGCAAGTCTTTGCGTAATGTCCGGATTCGCGGCAATAGAAACATTTGCGCTTCTTTCCCTGAGACTTACTTGATACAGAGTTGCTGTTACCTTCATTGTGATGGCTTCTCTTTAACTTTTTCCGTTGAGGGCAGTCTCTCACATAATGTCCTGGGTCACTGCATATGAAACAGTTGAACCCATGACCCGGCTTCCTCTGAGGGCTTTGATTAGTGGTGATAGCACCCTGGCTGATCTTTCTAGATTCCTTTTCTCAGGGCATTTACGCATATCATGTCCTTTTTCTCTGCAATAGTAGCAGATGGTATTCTTTCGGGGTCCGCCTAATGTAGTGGTGTGGTTGCCCACCATGCGGAGACTTGTTCCTAGTTGTCTTTGTGAAGTGGATCTGAGCGAATGCTTGGACGAGCTGTAGGGACTAAAGTGAGTAAAAACCATTGGTTCCTGCTTCTTGCTTTTAGCCTTATTCTTGGCCATTGAGGATGCCTTGACACTGACTGGAATAGTGAGTCTACCGCGGAATAGAGACTTGAGTCTTGATCCTCTTGCAGGCTAGAGCTTCTTAGTTGTTATCTTTTTCAGCGATGTTGCTTCTTTCCACTTCAGAGCTTCAAGTGTGTTGACTTGGTTATCTGCTATCTCTTGCCTGCAGACCTGACGAGGTTTTTAGCAATAGGGTAAGGGGGAATTAGCATGGGGTGAGTATGAATCGTAGAAATAAGATATTCTAAACCCATTCAAATTTTCAAGAAGATATACCCCGGAAGCTGGGGTGATATATAACCACGCAAACTTTTAAAGCAAGCTCTTCCCGTGACTGCGAAATAGAACGCCTAAGGGCAAAAGGCAGTGCACAGGACCTAACGAAAACCTTGCGGCAGTACAACGTCTACTCGGGAAAGCACGCATAAGAAGGTGTAGGGTTGATCTGCATAGTCCATTTAGATCGGGACCATCCTATCTTCATGACCATTGTCGACGATCCTGATCTTAAATTTTGGAACAAAGGTAAGAGAAAGTGAGTTAAATTTTTTCTTGAATCCATAGAAGGAAGAGGAAAGTATTAAGAGGCGATTAGTACTCATTCTTGTAATTGTGTTGGAAGTACAAAACCCTACATTTTTTTAGGTGTACTAATCTCTCCCTTATCCATTAATGATTTGATTCACTTCGATCTTCATACATAAGTCGAGTATTTGCTATTGGGTCGATGCCAACCAAATGGTCCTAATTTTCCACTAATTGTCTTGTCATGTTTTATCTGTTTTGTTGTATCGTTATTTGTTAAGCATGATGTTTAATTTTCATTTTAATTGTGTATTTATGCTATACTTTTGTTATGCTTTTATGTGTATAATATTTGACGTTAGTTATAGCCGCTTGGTTTTTAGCCTGAGGCTTTGTGGAATCCTGGCTCTGCCTTTGACCCATGTGTATATTAGTACAAGTAGATTAAGATATGGTGCTCCAAGTCAGATTTGTGATGAATTTACGAAGCCTGCCAATTATTTTGTCGATGTTATTAAACCTACGATTATATAAACTATTCTGAGTTCTACTCTTCCGCACTGTGCCACCAAGTGAATCTATAAAACAATAGGCGTGTTCGGAAGAGAGGAATTTGATTGGTATTTTACTCAAATTTAAGCTAAATACTAGTCCAGTCCCCTCATCAAAACATGCTAAGGAAAGTGTGTATAAAATCCGAAAATACGAACATGAATAGATGCCTCTCTCCTCATTGCAGAATGAGATGTCTTGATCAGTTGAGATGTCATTTGATTCCTAATGGTGCAAGTTTATTTGGTTGATTGATTCTCATACAACACAAACATGCTCCTAAACGCAAATCCGGTCTACGACGTAACATAATCATCTCGATCTGTTTCTTTAGAGACTAAGAGAGATGAGAGGAAAGCCAAGCTTTTTTATACGCTGGTTTTTCTTTTACTTTTTGTTTCCTTGTCGTAATGGTGGGGCACGCACTCATAAAAATGGCGGGATCCACTGCGTCAGTGGAAGACTATGTGGGCCCATATGCGCACCTGAAAGAACCCTAAATCTAGTACCCTAGCTAAGTAAGTAATTAACTGGTAATTAAATTAATTATTGCATTCCATTAAACATTATTACAATTAAGATTACAAAATTGAATTTACATTATCTGCATTTCATCAACAATAGCAAATTATATTATGTTTACAAATTTATTTTTACAAAAAGAGAAAAATAAAAACTCCAACGTCGAGGTCTTCGGCGTAGGAGCAAATGCGCGTTTCTTCGTTCTTCGCCTGCAAGTAGAATTGCCGTTAGTATCAAACCAAACCTATTTTCTTATGTAACTAGGGAATTAGATAATTAACAATCCAAGGGAGAATAAATAAAAATAAATAAAGTTTGTCGTCAGTGCCCCTGGGTTGCTAGGGCAAATTTGATAATGTCTTAGAGACTCCCCAGACCGTCCCGGGCCAATCGGCACCTCTCGTCTCGATGAGCTTCATCATTCGGAAAACTTTAGAAAACAAAAGCCCACAACCCTTACCTTAGCCCAAAGCCCATTGCATTTCAGCCCAAAGCCCAGCATATAAGCATTCAGCCCACAAAAAGCCCACAAATATAGTCCTTGCATTTTCAGCCCATAAGCCCACATATGTTTTCCAGCCAGCCCATCCCAGAGCAACAGTGCCCAGCACATTCTTCAGACCGAAGGTCTTTCGGCACAGGAGCAAAAGACTCAGAAGGAGATAAGCCACAAGGACAGCCAGCTGCAACCAGCAAAAACCAGCACCAGCAGAGAGAGGCTGAGAAACACCTCCCCCAGCAGCTCAATACCACCCCCCATACATTGCATTTGCCACAAGCTCACAAGAGAAACACAGCCAAGAGCCAGCCCCAAAAGTCCATTTCTCAATCCAAACCGTAGTATAGCACCTTAGGCCAGAGGCCAGAAGGTGAAGCCAGAGCATCGGCAGTAGAGGGCCGAAGAAGCTGACGCGATGAAGGCAGCCATCGGGAAACCGGCAAGGACCAGAGGACAAGGAGCAGGTCAACAGGGACCACCACAAGGCAGAAGAGGCCATAACCGGCAAAAAGGCGACAAGTTGTATCTTCTTCCACGACAGCGACAACGTGCAAGCCACAGTGGTCCCCATCGACTCCCCCAACCTTCCTTATCTAGCCCGACACATCGTTCAAGTAGATCCCCATCCCTTCTTTCTAACTTTCTTTCCTCTTTGGGGAGCCAGCCGAACTAGTCCCATAGGAGAGAAAAACCTCAAGCCACCGCCGCCACCACGAAGACCGACGGCCAACCCAAAGCCCGTGTACGCCCTAGAGTGAGATCAACCCAAAAATGGAACATTCCTCAAATTCTAGTACCGCCACCCGAAACCCTAGGCCGGCCATCGATCTCAATACCGTAGAATAGATGGCAAAAAGAAAAGTAAACAATAAATCAAATGCATGCAAAATACTTAGAGAAAGAAAGCTAGCACCGTGGGTATCCAATGCTTGACCGCCGTCAATCGACCCCCCTTAACCCGGAACCGACGCGGCCAGCCACCATGGAACCTCAAGCCACCGCAAGTCCAACCATCAAATCCGGCGAGCACCGGCTTAGATCCAGTCATGGGAACACCAAGTAGGCGTAGATCCACCGTAGAACCACCGGTCTAGGCTGGATCCACCCGGATCCGAGCCGAGGAAGAAGTTGCCATGGCCGGGTGAAGAGAAGAGGGGAGGCGTGGAGGCGCGGTGAAGAGAGGAGGCGTGGACGCGCGGTGAAGAGAGGAGGCGTGGAGGCGTGGTGAAGAGAGGAGGCGAGGAAGTGAGAGAGGCGGCCGGGGTGAGTTCGGTGGGAAGAAGAAGAGACAAGGGAGAGGAGGTGTCGGTGGAAAAAGAATGGCAGAGAGGCGGCGGCAAAAATGAGGCAGAGAGGAGGCGTCGGTGGGAGCAGTAAGGGAAGGAGAAGAGCCGCGGTGGGCCGAAGCCCATGGGCTGACGCGCATGTGTAGAAAGATCTGAGAAGCCAATAGATTAAAAAATTGCTTTCTTGAAGGAAATTCTTGATTATTTTCTTGTAGTATTTCCCATCAATAACTAAAAAGTAAACTCTATTAAAAACTCAATAAATGTGATTGGAAAAGCTACGCAATTAGAAATACAACTTAAAGTGAGCGGGGAGTTCCTTCTCTATTTTAATCCATTTCTAAAATTAGTAGCTACAAGTATTTATATTTTTTTTAAAGCTTAGCGATAATTCTGCAGAAGTCGGGAGAGAGCAAATAACGGGAGTGGATTCGATTTTTGGCAGTTCTGAATTACCCTACGACTCAGGTAACCTCATTCTTCGACCATGCACGTAGTTATGTCAAAAATATGTGTATTTCCAGAAATAATAAGAATTCTATCTAAATGCATAAAAGCTTTTCTTAAAACAAGACATCAGAGAATGATGATGTTATGATAATTAGGATGAGAAAAGAAAAGAGGAGAAAAAGAAAGAGAGAAAGTAAAAGAACAAGTAAATAGATGTGGTACTACTGAGAAGAGCAGCAGGCCCGCAAGCAGAGATGTATTTGGTGGGTAAAGAGGTTCAGGGAAAGGATGCAGAGAGGCTAGGCGGACCTCTTTACATAGGGCTATGATATAAGGACTTACCCCGTTTTCACTCGGATAGGGAACCGTATTTGTCGTACCAGCCATTTCCCCATTTTGGACGGGCAGAGATTAGTATCCCATTACGTTAACTAGTCCACCACATAGGGTAAGTATTTATGTGTGAGTAAAGAGATGGATGAAGCTCAGGACCAGTAACGTAAGTCTGAAAGTGAGTAAGTCCCAGACGCTATATGCGTTAGGTGGAGTGTTGGGCCGGGAGCCGGTCCAACCAAACACTATTGGAAGTCGGTGGAGCCCAAGTGAGCGACTTGGTACACCGATGGATAATAGATGGGCTGGTGGATGGAATAACGTAATCGGAGAAAGGTTCTGAAATCTGAACTGGATTCCATACCTAAGGCAGTGTGGAAGAACCTAGTTAAGAAGGTTTAGAGTAGCTTTGGGTACAGTGGTACAAGCCTGCGCAGTGCTCATAAAATCATGAATTCATGCCAGTTCACTGGAATGTGGACTACGGTGATCACTAGGGATCGTACCTTACTGGGTGAAAAATAGACATCATTTGAGAATTAAAAATGCAAGACTTGGTATTTTTGTAAGATTAATTTCAGAATTTAGAAGATAGAATCTGGACTAAGGACATGAGAACATATCAGTGCATTTATTGCTATTATGCTTGCTGAGTACCGTGGTACTCACCCTTGCTATTAACCTCCTTTGTTAGACCCTAATCCGCTCGAGGAAGCTTACGAGCCGGATGAAGGGGAAGCAAGTGGCGCCGAGTCGACTGGAGAGGAGAACGGAGATTACGAGGAGCCAGGCGAGATGGACCCCGTATACTTCGGCTGGGACGAGTAGAAGGCCCAGTGGAGTGGGCAGAGGAGCCCTGGGGTATTAGTCCTGCTTTTGTAAATTATGGTACTTTTGTAAGACCAGACTGTAGGCCATGTGGCCATTGCTGTAATAAAATCTACAGTATCTATGTTATTGTTCCGGTGCGCAACTCTGGTAAGGATCTACCATTTGCCGGAGCAGTGTTCTACTGATCAGGCAAATAGTAATTCGTTTGTCCCATGCAGTTATCCGAAGGATAATAATGCGTGGGGCGTCACAGCACCGGAGTACAGTAGTCTTTGCACATGCATGGCCCCTTCTTTTTAGCTTCTGAAAGCTACTTTTTATTTTTTATTGTAATTAATTTTTAAATGGGGTGTCCTTTTAAGATAGGGTTTACAAGTTAATTGTAATACACATTGTAGCAACTTCATATTTATCGACCAAAATCGCACGTGAGTTTCTGTTTTTTCGTATTCTCTCATGAACAACCCAAAAGTTATAAACCAAAACAAAAAAAACAGGCCCACAAACTCATACTATCACACTCACGGCCTTGGATATACATCAATTTAATTTAGAAGGAAGCTAAGGGTATGTATAATGGTATAGACAGCTGTTGTCTATAATACGTTCATGTTATTTATAGACAACACTAAAGACAGCTCCTATAATGAGTTATCTTTTTACATGTCTCTATAGACAGCTTCTCTATGACACAATATGTCTTGTTTCTCGTGTTACAGTCGACTGTTGTATAAGAGACGTCTGTTATAGGGGTGGCCCCCACCTAAATCCAGCCGGCCTACTAAAGGATTGTAAAGCCCAAAACGGGATATGTATAATGACATAAATACCCCTACGAAGGGTACATGAGTGTAAGGACGTAATCATAAAATACCCCCATGTGAATATATATGGCTGCTCTGGACATGGGGAAGGAGCAAGCATTGTTCATCTGTCATCTCCACTACCACACTCACTTTACTGTTTGGTCTGTAACCACAACAACGTCCCAATTCTCTATACTCCCTCTCTCTCCTCCACATCATCTCGTATCTTGGGTGGTAAGGCTTACAGACAGCTAACGTCACACTATTGTACATGGCCTAACATGCAACCGCTTGCATGTTAGTGTGACCGAGCGACCACCTTGCCGCCTTGTCTTCTACCTATCTGGCCACCTCCAATCCCCATTGCCTTCGTCGTCGTCCTGCCGACAAGTCGCTGTCACCGCCTCCCCACAATCGTCAGTGCCTCACCTCCTCTCTTTGCCTGTTGTCATAGTAGCCCACCGCCCAACCTAACTTGCTAGTCTCATCATCGTCGTGCTGCTCGCTACCGCCGCCCACTACTCTCCTCTGAGTTCACAATTGGCGGTGCCACCACTACCCACTCTCTCTGTACTCTAAGGTCCTGGCGAGCCATCACCCTAACTTAGGGAACCTTAACCCTTCGCCAGTTGGCTGCTGTCGCCATAGAAGACCGACGCACGGTGGGACTGGTTGCATGCTATAGTTAGCTCCAAAGAATCCCTTCAGTTTTAGCAGTTAATTTACAACATGATGGTTATAAGTCAATAAAAAGAGCCGATCGGTTTCAATAACAACCATTTTAACTAATCTAGAGCCGATATTTATGGTAGTACCACAAAAACCGATCATCTAATCGTGCTGACTAATTGCGTGGTCCATTTCTAATACGGCATTGTTGTTCGGACGCAATTATTCTCTTCTTTTGGAATAACATGCAATCATTTTACTCCTTTTCTTTTCCTACTAGAAGAGATGGAAAAAAAAACTCTCAAAAAAAGAAGAGATGGAAAATTAGTTAAGCATATATATAGGTCGCTAGTCATAAGCCCTTGAAACTTATTATTGAGTTGTATGCGGCAACTAATTTATCTAAAAATTTAAACTAGTAGAAAAATTAATAGGCAATATAATAGTACTTCAGTACTCGTGGAAGCCACGACTATTCCATAATCTCCTCGTCCAAGGCCTCCAAGCACACCACACTGTTCACCTCGTGTTGTGCCGAAGAAATACGTACATTGTACATATCCTGTAGTGCTCCCTTTTTCATGTAATTAGTTGAAGAGAAAAAAGAAGAAATTTAGGAGAAGGACGAGCAGACGACATTGACACATTAACAGTGCTCGGGGATAAGTCGAGAGCTTGGGGGATCGGAGTACCAATGGAAAGCTTCAGTTAACCAACCCCAACTGTTGAACGCGGTCCGCCTTAATTGCCCACACCGCACTGATAGCATAATTAACAATGGAATATTATGATTTACACAGTACGTGTGAGTAGTGATGTACTACCGCTTATCCCAGTCAATACATAAGCAATAATTCATAATGTTCACACATATGGCACTGTAGCCACTTTTTCAAATTTAATCCTTAAATGTTCATTTTGTAAATCTAGCCCTCTCTTTACACTCGGTAAGAGGCTGCCTAGATTAATTTGTGTTAACCATACTTAATTAGTGCTAATCATGCAATACAATGGATAATTAGTGCTAATAATGACCCCTTAATTACCTAATGTTGTGCAATTGCTCGGCACGAGTCCTGCCAAGCTACTGTAGTGCGGCAAGCATGTCACTAGCCTGCTACAACTACCGAGCTTGGGGAGTGACTAGATTTGCAAAAACGGGTGTTCGAAAGCCAAATTTGGAAGAAAAAAAGTGGTTGTAGTGCCATTTGTGTGAACAATTCCAATAATTCAGCAAATCATCCGTTCAAATTTTGCATGCGTAAGGCAAAATTAAGCATGTGTATACATTTTGAGGCCCCGCCCCTCTCCTCCCTACCTTTTTGTGTGTTTTCGATCGTACCTAAGCTATTATTATGATGCAAAAAGAAGAAAATATAGAAGCATGTTGAGAATATCCATATTTTATATGTGTTGGATAATTGACAATCGTGCGAATTGAAGTTTGAATTTGCAAAAGTTTGCAAGTTTTCAAAGCTATTGTCAGACTAGGGCGGTCTGACCGCAAGTCCAGTGCAACCAAATTTTGAATGGCGGTCGGACCACTGGTGCAGTGCGGCCATTTTTCGTTAGCAGCTGATTTTTCTATAGAGGTGTTTTCCGGGTACTCGACCCGAGCAATCAGATTGGCCGTGGAGTGGTCCAACCGGGGGCCAACGGCCTAACCGGCCGCTCAATGGCGGTCAGATCGATTTTGTGTCTAAAGATATCCAAGAGTTTTAGGTATTTATGGGAAATAGTTTTGGGTTGAGTTTTAGAGTTCTGGATCATTGAATTCATAGTGCATGAAGCATATTTGGACTAATGTGGATCAAGTTATGAAGAACTTATGCCCGAAACTGATTTCTTAGTCTTTGATGTACAGGAAGTTTGTAGGCAACCATGGTCAACGGTGTAGATTAGGACTAGGTTCGAGGATAAGATGATGTACGGTCAAAGAAGTCAAGCGGGATGGTTGAGCTCAAACATGACATAGGGAAGACTAGGGATGATGAGGAGAAGTTCGAGCAATGGTTCATCAAATGATATGGTCGGTGCAAGTAAGGCGTGATCGGAGGGAACCAACATAGAGAGACTTGCCAATGTATGAGTCATTGGTGAACCTACACATTATAGGTATGGAGATTGCTTGCAAAGGAGGAGATGACCAAGAACTAGGCTCGGAGAGGAGCTGAGGTCCACAGTTAAAGCGAGAGTATTTTGGCAGGAAGCCAAAATACTGAAAAAGGCAATGGGACCAATGCCACGGAGCTTAAAGGACGTTGGGAGAGCAGTTTAGATCAAAGAGATGCTGATGAGGTCAAGTAGATGGGCTAGGCTTATGCTCTTTGAGAAACATGCATAATCATATATAAGCGTAAAACCCAGTTAACGGGTTTCTCCGGTTGTACTAATAGATAGTATTCATTAGGGTTAGATGTGGGTATGTTGCTCCATCTGTATAAGTGGAATGGGTTGAAGGTATGTGGCCAAGAAAGGGTGAAGGAGACCAACCATCCATCCATGCATTAGGGTTTTCTTGTGATGAAAGCTTTGAATGGGTACTCTTGTGAGAACTCTGTCCTCCATGATGAAGTGAATGTAAAACCTTCATAAGTTGCAATAGATAAATTTTGTTCATTCTTACATGGTGTGTTTTTGCTCTTGTTAATTTTGCACTTATTTGAGTTGGTATTTTACCTTCTCTCATTCTCTCTTGATTTTGCTGGGTTTCAAAAATATATAAGTGGTGGAGATGCCTTATAAGGATAATATTCCATCTAGTTAGGGACCAGCTATAGCAAGGATCTTGAAGATTGTCTGATTTGGTTCGATTTGGAGCTCTTCTAGTGATATCTTGTTCCTTGGGTTTTGGCCTCGAATCTTTTGGTGTTCTTACTTTCTGTGATAAGTGGAAACTCATATAGAGGCATCTTGACTATTTTCAACCCATAAGCAAGTCATATATTAAGTTCTTGAGTTTTATTGATTTTGGTGCGACCTTGCTTCTCTTAAGAAAGGTTAGAACTTTAGCCAAGATCCATAAGATTCTTAGATGGATTAGGTTCTTGATATCCTCAGCAAGGTCTGTGCAAAGTTTCAGATTATTTTGATATGTATTTTAGAGATTGCACAATATTTTGTGTTTGCTCAAGCTGATTTTTAGTTTTGAGAATAGGGGTGCGGTCCGACTAGAGGCCGGTCAGACCAATCATTCCCGACGGTTAGACCACTCGACCGGTCCAACCACTTCCTCATAGTAGTTCAACCAGACATGAGGAGTTGAACTTTGTTTGCTTCCACGCTTGTATAAGTTTTTTGTTAATAGGCAAATCTTATCTTCCTAGCCTTTGGTAGCCACTGGAATGAAAGTTTTAGATTATCTTATGAAAGATTGAATTTGAAATCATAATTTATCCCTCCTCTTATTACCATATCGGGTTTAACAGAAGAAGATCATGTTGGAGCTTGTGATCGAATTGGTTGGTTGGATGTGTAGTCTGTGCCCTTGAATGCTTTGATTAGACGACACTTGGTTGGTGATGTGCTGTCCAGTCACGCACGGCCGTGGATGGCTAGGAATAGGAAAGGGGTCGACTTGCTAGTGTTCACAAATTAGGAGTTTATACGAATCTTTTCGTGCATATATTCTTTCTGTGCTAATTGATATGAACTGTATTGCTAACTTGGATTAAGAAAAGTGCGGCATGTTTATGACAGTAATTGTCATTAGTTGTGCCACCATGCACAAGTTTTCCTTATTAAGAACATGCTATGTTTGGAGTTGTTGTGACTTGTCACTCACAATGCGCGGTCCTGAAAAACCATTAGCTCAGTTCTCTCTGACCCTGATTACCATCTTGCTCACTATACTACATTACTTCACCACCATGCAACAATTAAAGCAGAAGTTAACTTTAAAAGATGTAAAGAAATAATGGTCACCAACTTGAGCCATACATCATGTCACACAAAAAAAACTTCCAAAAATACTACTACTTTTTTTCTATAAATCACTTGTTTTCATAAAATTCCGCCCTAACAATTCCATTTTACTCGCAGTTAACCCATACCTAACCCGAATGCACCGGTTGTGAATAACAGGAGTTTCTTCAGAAATATTTCACAACTTGTAAACGAACGAACTACCCTTATTAGGCCTTATCTCGTTACTTGCAAGCAACTCACATCGAGAACAATGACAGCCAGTCCATTTTCTGAAACCGTGGACGTGTGTACAACAAGGATGTTTCTTCCTTGCTTTCAGGCTTCAACCTCCAGCCGCTAACTAGAAGGGATTCTTTGTTCTGGCTTTCCCCACAAAGCCCTGCTTTATGGAAAAAGAGATGAGAGAATAAGTGCCTATCTTGCATTGGACATCTATTTAAGGCAGGATTAGTGTAAGCAGGTGAGAGGATAGATGCATGTAGATGGTGTGCATAGGGTTGGTTGTTGGTTTGTCACTTCGCCACTGCCATAGCCAAAGATCTCGTTTTCCATCCTCTCTGATTGAGAGGATTAAGTGGTTGGGATCATTAATGGATTGTGCCCCTACTAGAGGTAATATAGGTTGCTAACAAGTGGATTTGGATCATCAGAATTCAGAAGGTGCTTAGAAGCTACAGCCGCACGACTATGCAATATCTGGCTTTCTGTATATCTGCCAAGGCTTGATCTCATCATGCCTTTTCTTTTTGATCAGTTAGCATCTAGTTTCTCATTTGTGCAGGTTCTTAAAATTCTCATTTGTGTATGATCTGACCATTCGATTTTTTATTGGACAAGATGCACATTCGCGATTATCCTTAGCAGTGGCGGAGGATCCAGGCCCTGCCCAAATGGTTGGTGTGTCATGTCATGCTCTGAGTTGTCATAATCCTGCTCATCAACTTAGATGCTCACGTTAATTTCTCAAACCAAACATGATCCTTGTGTTTTTTTTCCATTATCTGTAATAATTGTGCAAATCAAAAATGCTGATCCGGTTGCAATTAACAATTGATGTATAATTAATTGGTGGAAATCGGTTGCTGAAAGTATTTGACCAGGATAATGTGGGTATAGTAGCACTATATTTAGCTGTGGCGTATTTGCTTCAACAACTGCGAATCTATATTTTATTTCCTACTGTGATCAGTTGATTTAGAAATCAGAACATGATGCAAAAAAGAGGTTGATTTAGAAATCAGAACATCATGCAAAAAGAGGTCTTAACCACTGCCAGCTTGTTTAAAGAATATTTTGAACCGACAAAGGACATCAACCCTCATTTGAATTTTTCCCGGTTCAAGCAGGATCGAATTGCTTCGTGTGAAATTTCTGCAAAATTCCTATGAAATTTCTGCTTTTGCAAACTGGCATGATTAGCTCAAACCATGGCATTACCGTTCGCCGGCTACAGTACGCACGTTCATAATATCATAACATCCATGTATGTATCAAATTCATCAGTGTTCTTGTACTGGACCACGTACACACGGATCGATCGCTGATACGTATACTTCCAAGTACGGCAACGCGTGCGCTATCTTAAGGCCCGGTTGGCTTGGATTACTCCGCAGGAAATGCTAAACTTGCAGGCAAGTCCAAACCCAACTTTCTGAGTAGTACTTTTTAAGCCACGGGTCGATGAGCAAAACAATACAATACAAAACTTGCACTCCTCCTGTTCCTCCTCTTTTTCCAACCTGATCCATCTCCAGGTTGACAGAGTTGCTGTCTCGCGTGTGTATAAGCCCAGGATTAATTACCGTGCTTAAGACGCCTCCATATAATCCGAGCGCAACGGCAGCAGCTAGCTAGGCCATGCCAAAAGCATTTCACCTTCACGCAAATGCTGTTTGTTCCTAGCGAGAATAAAAATAAAAAAAAAACGTTCTTTCTTCTTCTTCTTCTTGTTGTTGCTGCTCTACCTGCAAAGTACCAACATACTCTAGTGTAATTTATGTAGGAAACTAAAATGTTATGTTACTGTATATGCACATTATCTTTGTCCCAACGATTCAAGCGGATGCCAAACCAGTTTGGCCGCCTACCATTATCATCTCCGTTAACTCAATCCCACCTCTAAAGTCAACCTAGAACCTCAAAAAAAAAAGTCGAAACACACTTATTCTCTTCTTTATAAATGTTTGTGCAGCTCTTATCATCTGATTGAAAAGGAAAATATATCATGTGTTGCTCACTTAAGAGTCTGAATATCCTGGTAGCAATGAGAGTACCATGCGAATAATTAACTACATTATTCCACACGTTACCTCACAAGTCACAGGTGAGTACTGCCAGTAGTACCATCTAAAAGCGAAGGAATTTTCAAGCAATTGACGACACCGGGGGAAAGACATGGCGTCCTTCTCCTGCCCTTTATTCGCTCAACTTCTTGCCCCCAACTAACCTCATCCTAACATGATAAAACAGGCTGGAAGAATGTTTAGTTGTTTATCTCTGCTGACCTGATGATGCATGTGCTCAGAAATGTTACGGCAATTCGCGTGTCATGATCAATATATACTCTTTTATAATTAATCGTACCTAGTAACAATGTAACATTGTCAAGGGCACTAGGGAAGTGTATATATGTTCTCAATTAATCAATCGTCCTTTTATTTCTTTGCTCACGTTATCTCTCTCTTTTTTATGGTCCAGTCCTTTTATTTTAGAGCACAGGGTAGACTTTAGCCGAAAGCATAGAAAAATAGCTAATGTATAGTTTAGGTAAATTCAGTTCAATCTAGAATAACATTCTTATGGTCCAGTCTAAATAGTTCAGATCATTCTACTATTAAGCCTGGGACACAGTTAAATCATAGTTCCGCATTGGTGACAATGGGTAGATTCTTCACAATTTATGACTTATGTCTTTTTTCGAACAAACAAATAAAATAGTTTCTCTGCCGTATTTTTAAAGTAACTTATCGAAATAGCCTTTCTAAAACAGATTATCGGTATACCGATGTTCGATTTATTCACAAAAAATATTCATATTAAAACTAAAATTATCAATTATAGCCATAAATTATCCCGTGGAAAAGAATCTACGCAATGAATAATGCGAAGGATAGGGACAATCCTAAAGAAATCCGTGCGAGTGTGTGTGACACCAACAACAAAACTGTGGATAGCAGCATCTTTGATCTTTATTCTGACAAGAGTGATAGGTTCATGTGGGGGCCAGCCCATAGCTATGTATAGTGATGAACAAAAGGGAGAGAGATAAAGATACAGATATAGATGAATATATTAATACTTTCAGGACGCACTGAGAGAAATGTGGTGTCAGATACCTTTGCCCAGGTAACCAGGCAAAAAAGAGGAAAAAAAAACTTGAGGCTGCCCCATGGGGAGGCAAGGAAATTATGCAACCTGACACAGCTAGACTGCAACTGCCAGCCCAGATTCCCGTAATGCATGTTTTTATATTGTGCAGTTGTACTCTATTTTTGTTGCAGCTAGCGGGGCTTACAAAGAACTATTCTTTTTAGTTTGATTTATGATTTTTTAATCATAATTTATAATTTTTAAAAAATATATTAAAAAATACGGAGTAATAAAAACTCACATACATTTTTGTTGATATAAATAAAGTGACTATAGTGTATACTATAATTAATTTATAGATCTATCTTAAAAGATATTTTATTTAAAAGTCAATTACTATAGAAAAATAAAAAATAAGTTTTAGGAACTGAAAAGAAGAAAGTCTATAGTGGCATTGCAATTTGCAGCAGAAGAAATGACTCCCCAATTTCCCCTGTTGATGCTTGTTGTCTTGTCCCCCTGGCCCAGCATTGCATGGTCTGCTCAGCAGTCACCACAGCATCAACTTCATGTAGTGGTAAATATTTTTTTGAGAGCAAAATGTTACATGCTTTTTTTTTTGATAAAAACTGAAGGACAGCACTAGAAAACAGGGAAATAAATTAATTTTATATGGTTTTGGCTGATCAGCTTTAAGAAAATGCTGTTGATTGACGGCTACTGTTGTGAGATGTAGTGTAATTGAGCTGATATGATATTGGCCGTGTACATGAATTGGCTGTTGGTGTACATCATTCAGGGCAGATGGAGGGAGCTGTTTGGCCGGCCTACTCTCTCCTGCGAATTTGTTATGACCCACATAAAATTTCAGCCTAGACAGAGTCACAGAGCTAATGAAAAGCAAGGTCTCACTATGCTCAGCTTGGCCCGATTTGGTTAGCAAGCTATAAAATATCTCAATCTTGTCAGCTTCCCAGACGATGACATGTCTTTAGGTCTGTTATTTTTAACTTCGACTTATGATTTATAGCTACAGCTTATAGTTTTTAGGCTGTTCGTAAGAGATAACACAGAGTAATAGAAACTTATGTACGATTTTGACTGATATAAATGAGGTCACTATAGTGTGTACTACAATCAACTTGTAGATCCCATGTTAAAAAGATACTCCGTTTGAAAGCAACTTACTATAGAAAAACAAAAAAAATAGCTTTTAAAAACTGAAAAGGACATGCCCTTTATTATTTTTAGCAACTACCCATACTCCTCAGTACTTCTACTCCGGTAGAGCAATGCAACGATGAAAAAAAGGTGCATAACTACAATTAACGCAAATATCCTTTCACCGTGTATGTAAATTAAACTTGAAATAAAACTACACATGTAAAGCCTAGCTTATATATACAGTGGTCAGAAGTGGTCACCAACTCTCGAAGATACCAGGTACCAAATTACTGTAATCCGCTCCTCCGCGTGGTCTATTTTTGCTGCAGAGAGCTCCAAAATTTTAAATTATTATATAGTTAACATGAAAAGTACTAGCCTTGGTACAAAATTAAAGTACGGTACACGGAAGGTGTCCACTGCCGAGTTGTTTTTAATATATGGTACTATTTATATATGTATTTATAAAAATAGCAGTATGTAGATCGTATTGATAAAAATGATGTTTTTACTGTCTGATAGCCACACGACAACATTAGCTTGCTGACGCATGGGCCTGCCGCTCAGCTAGCTTAATCACCTCCCTAATTTTTCATATTATTTGTTTGAATTTTTAATATAGCAAATGGGCTCGAAAAATTACGAAATTTTATGTACAGCCTCTCGACATAACGTACTTGACTGTGTAATTTTTTGTTAATTTTATCCGCTGTGAATATGGCTCGAAAATTTGTACAGTTTTGATATTTGTAGGAGTTGTTACATATAGCAAACTTTTTTTAAAAAAAACACTTACTAAGCAATGTACTTTGAACAAATCAACTCATAAGTTAAGACATGATGATACTTAAAAAACTGATTAAAAGAACATGCATGCAATGGTTATAGTTCTACTGGTTCACAATAGTGCTATTCCTCCTGACTAAGAACTCACAAAGCATGTACTGGTGGCCCACTTGCCAGGCTAGCTAACAATCTCTACTCCTTAAAAAGAGGAGTTTAAGGTGATGGTGCATCCTACACTTCAAAAAGGTAGTCTGACGTGTGGGCCCACCCACCCCTCCCACCCCTTCTCAGAAAAAAACTATATTGATTAACATGTGGACCCACACCCCGAAATCCGTGCGCGCCCCGCCCCTCCCCCCAATCCGTGCAGCTGCCTGCCCCCACCTCATTTCTTCCGCCCTCCCCTCCCTCCTCCGCCGCCGCGCCACCCTCGCCTCCTCCCATCCCTCCTCCACCGCCGCGCAGCCCTCGCCTCCTCCCCTCCCTCCTCCGCCGCCGCGCCGCCCTCGCCTCCTCCCCTCCCTCCTCCGCCGCCGCTCCGCCCTCGCCTCCTCCCCTCCCTTCGCCGCCGCCGCGCCGCCCTCGCCTCCTCCCCTCCCTCCTCAGCCGCTCCGCCGTCACCTCCTCCTCCCCACCACACGCCGCAGCCGCCTCCTCCTCCCCCGCTCCGCCGCCGCCTCCTCCTCCCCACTCCTCGTCGCCGCCGCCTCCTCCTCCCCCCACTCCTCCGCTCCGCCGTGCCTAGGCAGCCGCCTCCTAGCTCCTCCACTCCGCCCTCGCCTCCTCCTCCTCCCCCGCGCCGCTACCGCCTCCTCCCCCGCTCCTCCACTCCTCCGCCGCCTCCTCCTCTCCCACTCCTCCGCTCCGCCCTCGCCTCCTCCTCGCTCCTCCGCGCCGCCGCCGCCTCCTCCTCCCCCCGCTTCTCCACTACCGCCGTCGGCGGGGACTACGAGCCGGCCTCTGCGGTCGGGGAATGACGCCCGTGAACATCAGGGGCGAGCCCATCGCCGAGGCCAACCTCTCCAAGACCGACGGATGGATCGCCGCCCTCTTCATCTTTGGGACCATTGCCATCTTCACCACCATTTACCTACTCGGCCTCATCGCCCTCACGCTCAGCGACAGCATGATCGCGCTCGTGCCTAGCCGGCCGGCTGCGACAAGCTCGCGCATGCTGCTGCCAACACCTATCCCACCATTCAGGTAACCTGGTTTTCCTTCTTATCTTGATTACGTCTTTGCTGTTCTTGGTTTGGCGTGAAAGGTTAATTGCAGTGTGTAAGGCAAGCTGGTAGTGCTCTGTAGTCTGTACTTAATTTGTGGACAGTTACTGTTCTTGCAAAAGCCACGAAGCATATGTAAGACTAGGTACCTATGTAGTTGGTACAAATTTGAGACATTCTGTATGCTGAAGTGTGAGAGGATTTAAGGGGCTTCGATAATTTGGTAAGTTTGAGGGGTACCATTATTCTCCTTAGTCCTTAGTTACCACTTTTTATTAAGTTCTCTCTATTGAAGTTTTGTTTATAGGCAAGGTAAATGCTAATGGTGTCCTGCTTCTGAATTAAACTCCTATGTACTTTAAGACTGAAAGTATCAAACTTTTGATCTAATCTGATTTATCTAAACTAATAAAATCTCTTGCTATACATGTACTGAAAGCACGTTTAGAAGCTCTCATGATAATAAGGAAAGAAAAATAGAAAAAGGGTAAAAAATTCTTGCATTGACTGAGAGAGAGAGAGAATTTGCTGTTGTGTAACAACCCAGTGATTCATTTTTTTTATTGGAAGATTGACATCATTATGTTGCATATAATCAGGACAACTTTTGTTTAGTTCAATGTTGTAGATTTTGTAATGTTCCCCTTCACACTTGTAAGTCCAATCCTTTTAGGGTATATGCAATGCAAATGTTGAATTCTCTTGCATTTGTAAGCAGAGATACATTGACTTTCATAATCTTATATTGACTTTCAGAATCTTATATATACATCCATGCTAAATGCACCTTTGTAGCTAGCTTTATTGTTTAATGTCATGCATTCATCTGTAACTTCACTTTTCACTACTTTATTGTTTTTTGTGCATATTTATACCTTTAAAATGCTTCCTTTTACCTCTAGGTTAATCAGTTAGTTTCAATAGTTAATCTTGATGCTTCTTGTTGTGCCCTTAACTATAAGTTGGTTATATGCCTGGATGGTCCTCTTTTATCTCCAGGAACACATGAGCGCAAAAATGCATTTTTTCCGTGCATGTGCTGCATCCTTATGCTAACATATACAAGCACTTGCATAAACTGCATGTACATTTATATTGGGTTCAGAACTCATATACGTAGCCAGTGTGACTCAAGTACTGTATTTACATCTCAAAATGAGTTCTGCATGTTAAAAATAACTTAGAGATAGTTCTATTTTGTTCACTCTATTCTTTGCACACCAGTGTTTTTTTAGGCACCAGGTGTTGTGCTTTTACGAGATTTTTTTTACCGATTCCATGCCCTCATTTTAATAGTGTAGCAGAAAACATTTACATCATCATTTTGATCTAACCTGCATGATAGCAGGTGGGTTGCACTTCTGGCCACGTAGAGCATGAGGCAAGCACATCCAAAATTGGAGAGGACCAGCTATTTTATTTCCAGCAAAGAGGCATAGATCAAGAAAAGGCTGTTGCACTGATGATAGGTGGATTCTGCAAAATTGGAGAGGACCAGCTGTTTTCGATCACCTTCCTCTTGAGTTTGCGCAGGAGGTGGATGCACTTATGAACCTGAAGCTTGAGGGATCAGTTGGTTAATTTGTTGATCCAACTCGCCTTTATGCAATATCATACGACAGTTATTTAGAAAGACTAGCTGAATGCCCGTGTGTTGCTACGGATTTTAAAATTTTATCGTACTACACGTTCTAAAACTAACGGGTGGTAAAATTTGTTGGAACATGCATACAAATATGTTCTAATTTTTTTAAATCCGTAGTAACGCACGGGTATTCAGCTAGTTACGTAGAATATGGAGTCATCCACTCGGTACCCGTCCCCCACGACCACGAGCTCTCTCCCCAAACGCATCTCTTGACTCTCCCATACCAAGGAAGAAACGCCCCCACTTCCCCTCTCTCTAGTCTCTCCAAAACCGAGGCGGATGAGTTCGAGTTATGCGGAGGTTCTCTCTAGGACAGAGCAGCTGGGCTTCACGAGCATCACCGCTAAGCTGGAGATGATTGGCTTCACTGGTGGTGTAGCCTCGAACTCTGGTTTGATCGTATATAAATCTCAAGCAAAATTGTAGGCCCAACTCACCTCCACCTCAAGAAGTGCCTTGAAATTCTCCACCGGCAAAGCACACAAGAAACACAAATTTAGCCAAACGCTGCCACAATAATTCAAAGATTGCAACCACAGTTCAAGGTCATAGCTCTGTAATTATATTCTCGTGAATTCACCCCTAATGCTCCAAATTTGGCCAAGAGAAGCAGTCTCTATTACTACCCCAGAAGATCAAGATGGGGGAGAGAGACGGGGTGGGGGCAGGCTTATAGATTCGTTGGGATCGACGTTGAGGCTGAGAATATGCTCCTTGGTGGTCATCACATTGACCTTCATCTCGTCGCCGCCAGGCGGAATCGAATTGATCTGCCTCAAATTTTGGAGAGATGAGAGAGAGGGGGGAAAGTGGGGGCGTTTCTTGCTTGGTACAGGCAAGTCAAGTCCACGGAGTATTGCCAGACGGGTAGGTGAAAACATTGGTGGGCAAAGGTGGCAGCGGCGTCCTCCCCTTAACCCGAGGTCAAGCTTGCGAGTGGCAATGGGTTTGGGTCATTCAGGAGGAGGGGATCATTGGGGGGGGGGGTTAGGAAGAGAGCTCATGGTTGTGAGGGATGGGTACCAAGTGGATGACTGGATTGCCATGTTGTTAGCCAGCTTGGCAAATGGCTCACAAGTACGTGCTCTGTGAGTACTTACTCGGGAGGAATAGCATTATTGGTTAGTCAATATGCTCATTTTGCATTAAATTTATGATGGTCACCAAACTTGTGCGCCAAGAACCTCATCTCGTTTGGCATTTGAGGTGGCTATTATTGGACCTTCTATTTTTAGCCATGGCCATAGCTAAACGTGCTCCTCAAAAGGAGCATTACATGGCTATTTTTCCATTGAAATTGCTAGGGTGACCATCGATTTTAGGAAAACAATTCAACCACTGCAGTCCACAACATAATTTACTATAGCTCAGGCATGCTCCATCTTGCAGCAAATACAAAAAAAAAGAGGAACGTTTGAATGTTGTAAATTTCAGCTGTCAATACAACAAAATTCAAAGCCAGCGATCCATGTCGAACACAGAATTAAATAAACACATCGACTTCTTTTCGAATGAATCAACAAGCTTAAACTAAAAACAAGTACTACGAGCCTACAATCAAGATTGAAAAATTACGCATAACGGAGCAAACAAGAAACCGAGAAGGATTGTTTTTTTTTCTTGGGCAAAGATTAAATAAAGTCTTAGTAAAAGGGCAGGGATTAAAATTAAAAGCAATCTAATCCAATCAGTGAGGAAGGAACCATCTATATCTCCAGCGCAAGCAGCTCAAGCCCAATCGATGCCTTGTCCTAACCAACTCACCCTATAGCTAGAGCTGTTCAAATAGAGCAAGCCAATCATGCTGGCCTGAAGCACTATATTATTGGCCTCGCCTAGACATAACACGGCTCACGGCTAAATAGGGAGTGTCGGCCTGGTTCGATCAGCTGTGTCATGCTTGGGCCGACACCTTGGCACCGTGGGGTAGTCCGACATGACACAGTCCAGGCATACCACGGTCCACCCCTGCCCGTAGATTTGGTCGCTTGGAGGTGCACTTGCAAATCTGGCCGTGTGGAGTAGGTACACGATGTCGCACCATTGTGTCTGATGAGATCTGGTGACAACACGGAGAACGACGATGATGGATCTCGAGGATGGCGAGTTGGTGACATGTGGGTGGTGCAGCTAGACATCACTAACACACTGGCGGAGGAGAAGACGATGGCCACCAGATGATCTGGATCTAGCACTAACAAGCCTAGATCGGGTGATGCCGACTACCACAACGCACTCACTGATCGCCTTGAGGTCGTTGCCAGTTGTTGGAGTTGAGGAAGACGGATGTGGAGCACGAATGTTTGCCGTCTTGCTAATCCACGTCATCAAGCGCTCAGATTTGGACATCGTGCCACTACCTCATCGGCGACCGCGGTGTCTCTGCCACCTCGTCTTGTCGTCAGCCGCCACAATAGCTGTTCCACCTGTCGGATTGGGGGAGAGAGAATGAGACTGAGATAGGGAAAGAGAATGAGAGAGTGACTGAGGAGCTAGGAAAGAGTAAATCGGGCTAAACGTAAGTGAACCGACATAACATAACTTGTAACCTTTCTGAATTATGTAAATCCATAATACAATAGAACATATTCTATTTAGTTATTATTAGACCGCCTATTTGGACAAGTTTGTTCAGAGACATCCTGCCCCCTAACTCCCACCACCTAATTTTAACGCCGCCTCCCAACCGAGCCCCTCTCCTTCCCACACCTGTTACTGACGCGTGTGGCCCATTCATACTTTGTCTCACTGACAGATCAAAGTCTTTTTGAGTGGGCCGGCGTGTCAGTGGGACGGGTAAGAATAAGAGCGGGCCGTGCCTGGTGTCGCGGTCCCGTGCTCCGCCTTGCGGTCACCGGACGTCACCGCGGGGTTGGGTATAAATGGCAGCGCCCGGCCTCGCCTCTCCATTCGGTTGAGTAGTTGCTGTACGCTGCGCCTTCGCCTGTGCTTCGGCTCACTACCCCCACCACCACTTCGCCGGGAACCCTCGCCGGAGTCCTGTTCCGGCGAACTCCGGCGAGCCCTCTCGGAGGCGGAGCGGGAGGAGGCGGGAATGGGGGGCAGCGGCCGGCGGGGGCCTGTCGTCGCTGCCGCTGTTGCGTCTCTCTAGGGTTAGGTAGGGGTTGTAGCTTTCTCCAATTTTTCTCCCAGCTCCCTCTCGCCGCGTGAGGGGGTCCTCCTCCCCGCCGTCGCATTGGGCTGCGGGGCGCTGTTTGGGCTGCGTGATCCCACCGTCTTCGAGCTCGGGGAGGGGGTGGTCGCGGGGCGTGGGGGCATCTGCTCCGCCTGGCGCTGAAGCTTGGCAATTCGTGGGGAATTTTTGGCTCTGAAGAGGAGGAGGTTTCCGCAGGCGCCGATCTGGTGAGGGCATCTGCTCGCTTTGTGCTATTTTTGTGTTTGGTTCCGCTCGGGGGGATGTTTGAATTGTGGGAAATTTGGTTGCTTGTTGTGATCTGAGCTTGAACTTCGGGGGAATTTGGCTTGGGCTGTGCAGATTGTTTGTTTTATTTTGGTTATTTCTTTGATCACAAGATACTTGCGTGTTTGGAGCTTGTGGAGCCCGAGGCGCATTAAATTCCGCATCTTCTGCGCTGTTTTATTGGGAAATTAAACATTTTGCGCACAAGTTTGTGGGATTCCCCCTCTCATTTGTCAAATCTGGCTGTTCTGAGTCGAAAGTTTTGACCTTGGAAGCTTGCAAGCACTAAATTCCACATTTTCTGCTGCCCCTTGGCTCGTTGCTGTGTAACCCGAATTTCTGCGCACGGAACTGCCCTAATTGATCATGTTTGCCCCCCCCCCCCAAAGTGCATGGTTTCAGCAAAATTTCACCGATTTTACTTTGATCGATCGAATTGAGCGAGCCAGAGGTGTTGACAGGTCTTGTGTCTAACACGTTGTACGGTTGGGTGCCAACAGGATGCCATCTCAGGTCATGGATCAGAGGCACCACCAGTCCCAGTACAGCCATCCCACGGCGGCCACGTCCTCCTTCACTGAGGAGCTTTGCCTCCCCACAGAGGTAATCCTCCACAATTGCGGAATTATGGCTCCAGTTCTTGCTTCGAGAAGCTTTGTTTTCTATTTTCGTTTTGTTTATGCTATGGCTAATGTTGAACTGTTTGAGTTCTTCAGGTTGGACAAATATTATTTATTGTGTCTTTCTTGATGACCAGATTATGATTGGCCTGTACTAATTGTTCTCATCATGTTCATCCATCTTTGCAGAGGCAAGTTGGATTTTGGAAGCCAGAGTCCTTACCTCATCACATGGGTGAGTGCTGAGTTGATTTAATTCACGTTGAATTAGTTTTCTGTTCTTCATTTATGTATTAGGATGCCTTGTAGCCGTAAGATTTTCACGTTGTTGGGGCATGTAAGGAGTCACTTTTTTTATGCGTGACAAGAAAAACTTAAGGATTGGAAGGTTCCTTGTAGTTTAAAGTAGCTTTTTTCTATATTTAGGTCCAGCAGTTTGATTTGTAAGCACATGGGTTTGCAAAGGAGTCTTGACAAATGGAACTTGCGGATTATCCTTGCATATGTGATTGATTGCTGCAAGTTTTTTTTTCCTTTTGATTACTCTTCTTTTTCTTGGTGCTTGTGTACTATCCAGTCTTTGTCATCATGATGATTGATGCATTTTGTGGTGTTCATTACCATGATATCTTCTCAAAACTGTATGGGTTCCCATTGTTGTCAGGAAGCAAGTCAGTTGCATCTTCTCCACTTGAAAAGCCTCAACCTATTGGCACAAAGACTACAGGTCGACCAGAGCTTCTACAACCATATAAGCTGAGGGACCAGAAAACTGTATCTAGCCTTGAGCACAAGCTGTTCGGTCAAGAGAGGCATGCTAACTTCCCACCATCTCCTTGGAGACCTGATCAAGACCCTAGTTGCCAATCTGATCCATCTTTAAAGGCGGCAGCATTATTTCCTGATGGGAGAAGGACTAATCCAAATGGGGCCTGCAACGAGAATGGGCTTTTCTCCAGCTCCCTATCGGACATTTTTGACAAGAAATGTGAGCCATTTTTCTTTATCATTTGCATTTACTTCATCAGAGTACTTGATTCTACTGAGCAATGAACCACGACCTTAAGAAATGTCCACTCATTTATAGTAAATGTCCTGAATTATGTCATCTCATGGCATATCTATCTTCAATTGTATCACTTCCTGACATGCTATCTTTAATGATTGTTCTCTTGAATGAAGAGAAAGAAATAAAAGTACAAGAAAGAACATATGCGGATATGAAAGGGTGGAAAAATTGAATTGACTTTCCCTTGTTTTTGTAAGAATCTTGCTTCCTTTATCTCCTGTCCCTTCCCAGTGGCCAAAAGAATCAACTCACTTTAGTTTGGTATTGTAGTCTGTCTGTTTTTTTGCGCGTTATTGTGCATCTGTGCAAGAATGAAACAGTCAACACTCTCGTTCAAACATTATTCTACTGCAATATATTATTTCTATTCGTTGCTCATTATCTGGTTTAATTTGTAACTGTGCAGTGAGATTGACATCCAAGAATGTCCCTGTCGGTCAGCCAGTTGAAAAGGTTGATCTAAACCATGTCGATGATGAACTTTTCAAGTTGACCGAGGAGATCGAGGCCCAAATAATTGGAAACCTGCTTCCTGATGATGATGACCTGTTATCAGGTGTTCTTGATGAAGTTGGGTACACAGCCCATGCCAACAACAGGGATGATGTTGATGATGATATATTCTACACTGGAGGCGGGATGGAACTGGAAGCTGACGAAAATAAAAAAATGCAAGAACTTAACGGTGGAGCTAACGAAGGACTTGGGTTGTTAAATGGTGCATTGAATGGTGAACACCCATATGGGGAACACCCTTCCAGAACCCTTTTTGTTCGGAATATTAGTAGCAATGTTGAGGACTCTGAATTGAAGCTCTTATTTGAGGTATGATACCTTTTCCATCTTCCTGCTCAACTCATTGTTCTGCTACAACAGATTTGATTTCTCAAAGTCGTTTATTCTTTCCTGGCAGCATTATGGAGACATCTTCAAACTTTACACTGCCTGTAAACATCGTGGTTTTGTGATGATATCTTACTATGACATAAGGTCAGCACGAAATGCCATGAGGGCACTACAAAACAAGCCACTCAGACGGAGGAAACTTGACATACATTACTCCATTCCGAAGGTAACCATCACTTGATCAGTTGTAATTCAATCCAATATGCTTTCTCTTTGTTTTCCTGGCTTGATTTTAGGCTATCACGATTTTGGCCTTAATACCTAGAATGTTAATAAATATGGTGCTATCAGTTTTCTGTTTTGTCACTTAGGCACTGTAGGACTGCTCATGCATATTTGCAAAAGTTGAGCACAAAATTGACATGCTAATGATCATCACTTTTTCCATAGGACAATCCTTCGGAGAAAGATATTAACCAGGGAACTCTTGTAGTGTTTAATGTTGACCTATCTATAACAAATGATGATTTCCATCAGATATTTGGTGACTATGGTGAAATCAAGGAGGTACAATCTTATTTTAACTAACTACTATTATAACTAGAACTATTAACACATGGAAAATTTTTAATTACAGATTCGGGACGCTCCACAAAAGGGTCATCACAAAATAATAGAATTTTATGATATCAGAGCAGCCGAAGCTGCACTACATGCTTTAAACAGGAACGATATTGCAGGCAAGAAAATCAAATTGGATGCCAGCCATCTGGGTGGTACTAGAAGGTATGTCACTTGACCTGTCATACATGATGATCCTTTTATTATTTTATTGTTAATACTTTCTTCAGTACATAGATAAATAATTATTTTAAGATTTTTTCTATATGATGAGCTTTCATGAGCAGATTAGAACACATTTATATATGTAGTAGTCGTTAAACAAGTCGGCAAAATAGCATTTCTTCTTTGATGCAGCGATATCTTTTATCCTGATTCTTTCCCATGTCTGAACCTTTAACAATGGGAAATGAATATTTTAGTTGTGACCACTGCTTTGACAACGATTTTAATGTTATTTGTAACAGCTTGATGCAGCATATGTCTCCAAAGTTGGGGCAGAAAGAGTTTAGTGTAGGCAAACTGGGGAGTCCAAGCACAAGTAGCCCTTCAATGGCTCCATTTGGTACGCTAGTTGTTTTTTTTCATCTCATTGTATGTTTTTCTAATAGTTACATTTCCTGACCTGGATAGGCATTCTGCAAGGTTCTACTAATTTGGCACCAATTACTTCGACTGGCTTTGAAAATGGGAGTATCCAGGGTATGCATTCTGGACTTCAGACATTGATGAGCCCATTCAGAGAGGCATCTTTTCCGGGCCTGTCCTCTACCATACCACAAAGTTTATCCTCACCCATTGGAATTGCATCTGCTGCAACTCATAGTAATCAGGCTACCCTTGGTGAGCTCAGCCACTCACTTGGTCGGATGAATGGACATATGAATTATAGTTTTCAAGGCATGGGTGCTCTCCATCCTCATTCTCTTCCTGAAGTCCACAATGGAGTAACTAATGGTGCCCATTACAATTTAAACACCATGGCACCAGTTGGCGTTAATAGCAACTCGAGAACAGCTGAAGCGGTGGACAGTAGACATGTCCATAAAGTGGGTTCTGGTAACCTCAATGGACATTCATTTGATCGTGCTGAAGGAGGTAAATTTGGATAACCTAATCTGCCTTGTTTGTTGATGCTTTTCTTGTCTATTCCACCCCATCTCCCTATCTCACTTACATCCTATAAGCACATATGATTTAATAAAAATGATAATAAAGCTGTTAGGTTTGTCAGGATTGTGAAAGCAATTTCAAGTACGAAGCATTCTGAATCCAGATAAAGTATTATCTGTTATTTAATTATTCCTTGCTTTGGTGTTATTTCACTTACAGCTCTTGGGTTCTCAAGAAGTGGATGCGGCACTCTCCATGGTCACCAATTAATGTGGAATAATTCAAATAAGTTCCATCATCATCCCAGTTCTCCAGTGCTGTGGCCAAACCCAGGATCATTTGTAAACAACGTTCCATCTCGCCCCCCTGCACAAATGCATGGAGTACCAAGAGCACCATCACACATGCTCGAGAATGTCCTTCCCAGGCACCATCACCATGTGGGATCTGCACCAGCAATCAATCCTTCACTTTGGGATAGGCGGCATGGCTATGCAGGGGAATTTACAGAAGCACAAAGTTTCCATCCTGGCAGTGTTGGAAACATGGGATTTCCTGGTAGTCCTCAGCTTCACACAGTGGAGCTTAATAACATATTTTCTCAAACTGGAGGGAATTGCATGGACCCAACTGTGTCTTCTGCACAGATTGGCGCGCCATCTCCTCAGCAGAGGGGTCCTATTTTCCATGGAAGGAATCCTATGGTCCCTCTTCCATCATTTGATTCACCTGGTGAGCGGATGAGGATCCGAAGGAATGACTCAAGTGTTAATCAGTCTGATAATAAAAAGCAGTATGAGCTTGATATTGAGCGTATTTTGCGTGGTGAAGACTCTCGGACTACACTGATGATAAAGAATATCCCCAACAAGTATGTGTGCGACTCCTAATTTTGGGCTACAGTTTGTTTGCCAAATGCCTTTTATGTTCTCTCGTCATTTTTTTTACATTCTGATTGCCTTGGGATTTCAGGTACACCTCAAAGATGCTTTTAGCTGCTATTGACGAAAATCATAAGGGGACTTATGATTTTATTTACCTGCCTATTGACTTCAAGGTGATCTAAATTTATTTCCTTTGCAACAAATGCCTCACATTTGTTCAGATGGTCTTGTGCCTAATCGTATGACTAATGGGGATGTTGTGTCCTACTTTTCAGAATAAGTGCAATGTTGGCTACGCTTTCATCAATATGATCAGTCCTCAGTATATCATTCCATTTTATCAGGTGAGAGATTCTATCAGATTGTCAAGTGCTAGTCAGAAGGCAATAATGACTATTTGGCTTATGATTCTACATGCAGCTTGTCAACTTTGAACATTGCACCATATCCAACATGAAATATCAACAGTGTATCCTGATCCTTTTGTTTTCATTTGCAGACTTTCAATGGTAAAAAGTGGGAGAAATTTAACAGTGAGAAGGTAGCATCACTTGCTTATGCCAGAATCCAAGGAAAATCAGCTCTGATTGCTCATTTCCAAAACTCCAGTTTGATGAATGAGGACAAGCGCTGCCGCCCCATACTCTTCCACTCAGATGGTCCTAATGCAGGAGATCAGGTATGTTTTTTTCTTTTACCTCTTATCTTTTCTTTGCTGGATTTAATTGTCCCCCTGTTGTGTTATCCTCCTTGTTCTCCAACTACATACTGACCGTTATCATGTGACTCATCTTTTTCTATAACGTTGATAGTAGTTAAACATACACGTACGTTTTGTTCAAAAAAATAGGAAGGTAAAACAGTGCCTGACATTTGACGCATGCTGCTGTTTCATGGTAACGTGGAGAGGTGGTTTCTGTTGTATCTGGATCTGCATTTTACCACAACAGGACAATATTATATATAGTTACTTTTATTCTGCAGTTTCAAACTACGTATCATGCACTAAGACCCATTTCACATCCGGGGCAAATATTTTTCGCATGCATACCATGATCACCGTTTGCTACATATTACAACAAAACAAGCGCCATTCTTTTTGAATTCCTTCAGGACTAGGGAAAAAATATAGCTTCAATTCCTTTTCAAATTTTCTTTCTTGATGGCGTGTAGTTTACTGCGTAATTTGTAATTATAATAGTCTTGTCTGGCTCCAGTGTCTGTTCTACACTTTTCAAAATTTGTATATTTTCTCTGAAAGTTTTCTTGTTGCTATATGGTTCTGCTTGCAAATTGCAATGCTTCTAAGCATATGATTAACAATCGTCTATTTGTTACATCTTTCAGGAACCATTCCCTATGGGTACAAACATCCGAGCCAGGTCAGGGAGATCCTGGACTTCCTCTGGTGAAGAAAATCACCAAGACATCCCAACGACCACGGCTAATTGTGACACTTCCAATGGAGCTGACACTTCAGGCCCCACCAAGGACTCTTGAGTAACCCAACCACTGATCGCCTGATCACTAACCACAAAGGCCCAAACCACAGCTTTTGCAACCCCATTTCCAGTTCCCAGTTTTTTCTTCTTTTTCCCATTTTGGTTTCTTTGGTACGTTCCCGATCTGTATTTATTAACCTCCATGATGTGGGTTACCGAAGACTTTGCTAGGTTGCTGCAAAATTTTGTCCCTGGTGGGAAACATGGGAGAGAGAGGGTGCTAGCCTTCCAGTTTCCCCCGAACCTACCAATATGCATATTAACCGAAGGCCGAGAAAGGTGAAAGACGCAGGGAGAGCTTCCAGATTTTGGTCACTGTAAGAACTATTAACCCCATGTTGTACAGCAGTTTCCAGTAGCCGTGCTGAGGGGAGAGCAAAGGAGACATTTACATCTGTTTTTAGTGGTGTGGAGAGGAGGAAGTCTCTTTTCTGGCGTCTTCATCCATGTTCCATTTTGAGTTGAGGGCTCCTCTTAAATGTGTGCAGAGGAGTTCGATTTTGTCACCTGGACAGGGCGCCTGTGCCCCAGACCCGACCTTGTCTTGAAAGCATTTTCACCGTATCTATCAACCTTCATATATACATCTAGTCTATATTGAGTTTTGTCATCTGTTGTTATGGTGGTTTAGGGCTTACTCATTAGGGTATATATATATGCTAAACGGATTCTCTAAACAACTTTTTGAGTCCAAAATCATACACGTCATTTGAGTTTTGAGTCGATGTTTTCATCGTTTGCTATCGTGTAGAAAATACAGATAAAAGTTATGAAGAACCACCTGGATCCTTGTGCTGTCTTCTACTCCCATTCGCAAAGGAATTGTTGAACTGCGATTGTTGTTTTGCTATGCGTAGTGTTCAAACTTAAAATCTTTGCAAATAGAAAAAATTGATTATTCGCTACAGCAAAGAATGGTCTTCTAGGATTTGTCACTTTAAATATTATAATTTAGAATTTGCCATTGTAAGATTCAATTCACATTATGCCATTTTGGCTATTTAATATTATTTTCGTCCCTTTCCTTTTTCATGCGAAATGACCTTTTTGTCCCTGCGCACCTGACCCAACACCTCAATCTTGTTCGACCTGCCCTAACTGGTTCCACCGCACTAATCTGGCCTACCTGCGCCTCTTCTCCCCCAGGACGCCACAGACGAGGCCGGCGGCCATGGCCTCAACACCGGCGATGGCGACGCCCTCGACACCGGCGGCCTTCGGGAGGCTTCTCCCTCAACACCGGTAGAGTAGAGCGGCAGCGCAAGCTTCCTTCTCCTCCGCCCGGGCCAAGAGAGCCGCGGCACAAGCTTCCTTCTCTTGGTCCAAGAGAGCGGCGGCGCAGGCGTCTTCTTCCTCCGCCCAGTCCAGGAGTGCGACGGCTTAGGCCTCTTACTCCTCCGCGCAGACCAGGTGTCGGGACCCCGGATTTCCGAATCCGGACCCTCTGTGTATTACAGCACTAGTCCCAGATCAAAACTAGTGCACACAGTTAAACAGTGATGATACATAACCAACAACGCTTTATTACAATAGTAAAGAGTACAGACCAAAAGGGCCTCTTTATTACAACTGAGGTTTCAAGACCTCACAAACTCACAAAACACAGCGGAAGCAAAAGTAAATCCAGTGAAGACCCATCAATATGCCACAGGCAATTGACTGGGGAAGCGCAGCCTAGTACTTCGGAAAACCTTCGTCAAATCCACAGGCGAAGTAGTCGTAATCTCCCTCTTGAGCTTCATATTTCCCTGAGTTTGATTTTGAGTGCAGCATGTGAGTACATAAAGTACTCCGCAAGTCTTGGGAAAAATGCAGTAGATGCAAGGCTTAACAAGGAAGGGCTATATGGTTCTTTTGCACAAAGCAGTATTTTATTTCAAATACCATTAAATATTTTCGAAGGCATTATTTTAACAAAGTAATTGTTTTAACTGAAACTATTAAGCATTTGATAGTGAAGGTTCTATCCACCAACACAAGTTAACCAGCTCTAACCGCCAAGGTTCAAAATTACGGATTCCATCCACCCACACTGGCTCCAATCGCCAGGATACCCTTCCGAGAGTTCCCTCCACTCTCGAGATACCAAAACTTTGTTATTAAAACCAAAACCAAAAATCTACCATGTGAATGCATTCCTTGCCCGCCCTTGACCGTGGGCACGGCTATTCGAATAGTTTAACACTCTGTAGAGGATGTACAACTTTACCCCCAAGAGATAAATTATCCTAATAGTCAACATGCTTCCTTTGGCATGAGACCCAGATAAAATATCACAAAGCTTTTACCTCACTCTAGTCTAGCTAGACACCACCCGCTGAGGTTTCACCGCTGAAGGGTTAAATCCATCCAGTCAGAAGCCCCCTCTTGCGCTATATGAGTACAGTAAAACCCCGTCCCTCACTGTGAATAAACCAGTAAATCCCTGGCACTCACTTTCCACTGGTGGTACCCAAACTAGGCTATCATAAGTTAGTCAGCAAGGTCATACCCATATAGACTTGGGGTTGCACGGTTATGCTCAGTCTGGACAAACACAAGAGTCGGTCCTTAATCGACTAGGGCGGAACATACACTTTACCAAATCTCGTGCTAAGGCCGCACCAATCCAATCTAACCATCCGCCCTGGTCTAAAACAATTTTCACATTTTATTTTATTTTTAAAAGAACAATGGCAACATCAATCGCCACTAATTTCAGAATACAAAGACTAGTACAATGAAATATAATTTTTCATTCCAAGGTTACAAATGTTGAATAGCTTGACTAAGCATTTACTACCGTTCTAATATTTAGCAAAGAATTATAATACTCTCATTACTGAGACAAAGGAAGTCCTAAGGTTACAAAGGTACATGGTATTCGACTTCAATAGAGGGCATATCAATAATTGGATTAACTAATACCTTAAAATAGAAACTAGTGTTCTCTGTGAATAGCAATGCAAATAATATTTAAAATAATAAAAAGCATTTCACAAACATAGGTACAAAATGTTCAAAGAATACTTGCCTTCTTGCATGCTGTTTGGACCTTCTTGCTGCGGGTCGGGAAAGTCTTCGGCAACGACGAGTTCTATGCACGAAAAGACAGAACAAACGAAAATAAATAAATACACATAAATTCAAATAAAATTCAAAAATTCAAAAAGAGTGTATATTTGGATAGTTTATGATTTCAGAAAAATTTAGAAATTTAAACGGGTCAAATCGGAGTTAAAATGAGAAAGTTAGGGCTTCCGGAAGTTTAATTAGAAGAAAAAGAAAAAGACAGATTTTTCTGATTTATTTTTGTACTGAAAATGGATATTTATGACGTCAACGATATTTTGAATTTCGAATTTTCGGACACGTGGGCCCGGTCTACCGTGGACCGAGTCCACGCACCGGGGTGGAAGCCGACGTGGCACTCCCGCCATCCGGGCACCACGCGGCGCCCACGCGGAGGCCACGCGGGCACGGGCCGGCCGACGTGGCCCAGGCCGGAACGGCGGCGTACAGGGCGGCGCGCTCGCCGGCGCACGGGCGCCTAGCGTCGGCCGGCGGGAGGCGGCGGAGGAAGGGAAGATGGCAGCGGTGCGGCTCCTCCTGACGCCGAGCTCGGGGAATACCGGAGGCGGCCGGCGAGAGGAGAGAAGGCGGCGGCGGCGCTCGGGGGCGGCGGCTCCGGTGGTGAGGGGGCTCGGGTGAGGAGGGGCAGCGAGGTAAGGAGAGGCTAAAGGAGGGGAGCCGACCTCGAGGAGAGGGATTTATAGGCGGGGAAGGGAGAGGAACGGCTGGCGGTTTGAGCTCGTCGGAGTAATTGCGGACAGCGGTTTGGAAAGGATTAAAAGAGGGGAAACGACCGGCGGTTAGTGGAGTGATGGGGGCAATCAAACGCGCACTCATTTGGGTGTTAATGGGGAAGAAACGATCGGTTTTAAAAGCTCGGTGCGGTTTCAATGGTGGAGAGGAGAGAGAGAGAGGGCTTGAGGAAGAAGAAAGGAAGGAAGAAGAAAGAGATGACGGGTGGGGCCCGCGCGTTGGTGAGTGAAAGGGAAATGAAGGGGTACGCGCGGTCGGATTGATGACACGTGGCAGAGGAGGCCATTGGATGAAGTGAAGGGTTAAGTGGCTATGGACGGCTAGGATTAGATCAAAGAAAGAGATGGATTCAATCTGAGAGCGCCATGTGGCAGCCTGGGATTAAATTAATTTTAATTTTCAGATTAGCTTTTCAGAAAATACTAGAAACATTAAATACTTAGAAAATATTAATTAATGTCTAAAAATTCCAGAAAATTCATAGAATATTCCTGGAGCTATTTTAGACTTAAGAAAAATATTTTTATATTTAAATTTGCCTTTAATAATTTTATAAAATACTTTTTAACTTTTAAAATTGATTTTTAATTCCAGAAAATTCTCAAAAAATATATAAAATTCAGGGAAGGTTAGGAAAATTAAAAATGAACTCTTTTTGGCTTTAATAAAATATTTAAAATACATTTTCTTGTTTTAGATTTTGAAATAAATTCAGATAAATCCAAATAAAATTCAAATATTTTAAAATAATTAATTTGAAATTAAATTCTTACAGAAAGCGAATTTTGAGATGTTACACCAGGAGAGCCATAAGCCTGTAATGGTGAGTTGCGGCTTGTCTGGTGGTTTCATGGGTTAGGGCTTGCCGTGTGAGATTTGGGGCAAATTTGGTGTGGTTGCTTAATCCTTTGCAGATGCCAAACGGATTGCTGGATTGGAGTGTGAGGTTCGTAGCAGCAAACAAGAATTTGCTGGACTGAAGAATCATTTTGTTGCTCTGAAGTAATTTGTCAGGAAGTTGTATGATGCTGTGGCGTGGAGTGCATGTAAAAGTTCAGGTTGCGTGTGTAAGAGAAGGCTATCATGTTCACTGTTTTTTTGGGTCTTTTTTCTTGAATTGCTTTTGTGAGGATTGCATCTGTACTGTGTAAACGATGTTTTTGTCGAATCGTGTCGGTTTGGCAAATTGGAATTATCACATTTCGTTCTGAATTTTAGTTGGCAGTGTATGATTGAGATCGATACTATTGAGTATGGTATCCGTTAGTTGTTTTTCTTGGTGGAGTAACATGAGATGCAAAATTCTTTTGAATTTTGGACACATGTGGCCCCCAAAACACCCAAAATTCTAAAATTTTATAGGATTTATTCCCAACTACCTGAGGTATGCTTACGGGATTTGTGTCTAACGGGTAGAAAACATTTCAGTTGGCCTTTTCAATCTTAAGTAAACAAAATCTTCTTCTTTACTCTTGTTAAAGAATATTCTCCCACTAGCATTCCAGTGGGGAGAATCCAAGTTATGAATTCACTTAAAGTTCAGGGGCTAGCTAATGAGGATCAAATTAAGCCCTTAGACCAGTGTGGTCGTGAACTACCAAAGACTACATTTCCTGAGTACCCCTGGTCGGCGAGCAGGTATTGCCAGGTTTCTCTCGCTGACAACAATCGTTCGCTTGACCGAACGTAATGAATCGATAAGGCGCCTACTCATGTGGACAACCGATACCTCTTCAACGCAATTTAAGGTCTGATGATAGAAGATAGAGAAACATTGATAGATTCAGGAGATTTAGAGAAGATCTCTCAACTGAATAGTATATTATAGAGGCAAGAAATAGCCATCTAAGGGCAAATAGCATCCCCTTTGTAATCTCTCATCAAGATTGTCTTATAATCAGTTCATAGTAATAAAGGTAGTCTCTATTCTCCTTCTAAATCTTTCTGTGAGACTCAGCATTTTTCCCACAGTTTGTAAGATCGACGATTTGATTGTCGACAAGGAGGCACATAATTCACTCTTCTCTATCCATCCCTAGCAGTAACAAAATATATCGGTACTTGAAAATTATCTTTTTGTGGAAGAATATGAAAAGAGAAATAGCAGAGCATGTGAATTTGTGTAATATGTGCCAGAGAGTGAAGGCAGATCATCAAAGGCTAGTTGGACTACTACAACCAATACCGATGCCTGAATGGAAGTGGGATGAGATTGGGATGGACTTTATCACAAGATTTCCTAGGACTAAAGAGGGTTATGATGCAATTTGGTTGATCATCGACAACCTAACTAAAGTGGCACACTTCCTATCGATCAAGCAGACTTATGGAGCTGCCCAGTTAGTAGAGCTGTACCTAACCTCGATCGTAGTCTTACATGGAGTACCAAAGAGAATATTATTTGATTGGGGAAGCCAGCTCACTTTGACATTTTGGGAGAACTTGCAAGTAGTGATGGGCACACAGTTAGCTTTCAGTTCAACTTACCATCTGCAGACTGGAGGATAGGCAGAGAGAGTCAACCAAATCCTTGAGGATATGCTAAGAGCTTGTGTTTTGGGTGTGTGGACCAGCTTGGGGTATTTGCCTATTGTTTGTTGAATTCACTTACAATAATAGCTACTAATCCAGTTTGAAGATGGCACCCTTTGAAGCTTTGTATGGTTGAAAGTTGTAAGGTCGAGGATATACTAAGAGCTTGTGTTTTGCGTGTATAGACACCTTTAAAAAACTTTTTGGTTAAAATTGAGTTTTATGTGTAATTATAAATTAAAACGGTTTTGCATAATTAAGTCCTAAATCGACTAGTCTCAACTAAGTACATCAACACCCTACAACTAGATCAAGGTATGCAATCTTAGAGTGACAAGCAAGCAATTTAATTCTTGGAATGTAAATTATAAGAATGTAAATGAGCATAACGAAACAAACCACAATTGATATATGATGTTTTACTGTGGCATTCAGAAACTTATCGGTTTCCCCTAATTCATGTTGAGATAAGCCTAAATGAATTGGACTAGTTTCATGAATTAAGCCAAGCACCTTAATCTACTAGGGTTGCCTTTTCTCCACTCCAGAGATGGCGAGCACTAAACCACTCATAAACAACTGGCCTTCTCACAAGCTCCTTTAAGAAGTCACCGACATAACTCCTCCAAGTCATCTAGATGCCAGTAACTACCAAGAGTAACAAGTCGGAGATGCTCACTTGAACTAATCAAGTGCCAAAGCTCGATAGATACACAATCCACCACCAAATGCAACACATGCATAAGGATTTGCCTCCCCAATCTCACTAGGTGCAACGCATACACACACCAGGTCATCGATGAAATTATGGGTTGAGAGCGAGTCCACCAAAGCCACCAGCTGCTGGTTACCCACAATAACGATGAGATGCATTGTCTGGCTAGTGGTGATCCTAGTGAGGGCGTGGAGGGAAATCTTTAGGTCACTGGCCATGTGGTCCATGGTGTCAACGCCGAGATCCGTCAAGACGAAAGCGAGCTCAATAAAGAATAGCTGGTTGCAAATGTGTTGTGGCGTATACTTGTCGTCGCAATTATAGTAGAGGCTGAGGAGCTTGTGTTCCTCCATTTGTGTTCGCGTCAGTTTGTGAATGTAGCGCTGACTCGGGCTGGTTGGTGGCCATGGCTTGTCCTGTAGGCCGCTGTTGGGCATGGCTAGTGTGTGGGGCGATGTTGTGGCCAATGCCACTGTGGACCGAGCTGGGAAATCGCCCTTGGCGAATGGTTTGATAGTGAGTGTCTCCTTGGCTGCCTTGATAGCCGTCTGCGCCCAGCACTCTTAAGCCCGAGCCAGACTCATGGCGACCTCTAGGCTATGTGACGCTGCTAACTCCACGTCGATGTGTAGCGGCTTAGATAGGCCGATAGTGAAGATATGGATTTGCTGTGCTAGGCTGAGATCCGTGTGGGTCAGTAAGGCCAAGAACTGCTTGAGGTAGTCGGCCAACGTGCCTGCTTGTCGGGATGCATGAGCTCGCCTAGGAGATTATGCCGAAGGGGAGGTCCGAAGCGAGCATGTACCATCTTGGAGAAATGGCGCCAACTAGGTGTGTCATTGCGTTCGACACGATAGTACCATTGTTGGGTAGTGTCAGTCATATGATATGACGTGAGCCACACCTTTTCTTCTTTGAGCATGCGTTGCCGCCAAAAAAATTGCTCGCGGTGAATGAGCCACGACAATGGGTCATCGTTGCCATTAAACACTGGGAACTCCAGGCGATGGAAGCGCGGAGGCTTGGCGTCGGTGAGCACTGATGTCCGCAGCCGCAGGGGTGGTGCCAGCGACTGCTTAATCACCTCCGCACTGCTGCTGCCAACCCCCTCCAATGACGCCAGCCGCATGTCATGTCTATCGAGGCAGTTTGTCAAGGTGACCAGCTGAGCAATTATTTAATCAAGCTCCTTTTTGGTTGAACTGGGCTCGTCGCTGCTGCTGGACATGGCATCGAGGGCGATGGTGGTCTCTGATACAAAGTTGTTATGGGCTAGTGTGGATTGACGAAGGTTATAGGAGTGGATCACAGATGGTTGGACTTTGAATGATTGGTGGCAACTAGGCGCCAGTTGGCCGGACGGCCCGTGCGACAATGCGCACAGGATGCAAACGGGAGGAGGAAGAAAGGTATTGATTTTTTTCTTATCTCTCAAGAGCTGTGGCATCCGCATACATGGGTTAGCCCCTAATACAACAAATCTAAACTAAATAGGAAACTATCTCTAATACCATATCTAATACTAGGAAAACTATCTCTTTATTAGGAAATCTCTAATTGTCCAAGTCGGCCTGACAGTCCGCTCCTGTGCCGACATGTAGTCTGTCCGGCACGCTGGTGGCTGCTGCGTGCCGCGTACGGCGCCAGGTCTCTTGGGGTGCCTGTGGTCGATTGGTTGCTACGGCACATGTAATACCACCCGAACATGACATAGTGATTGACCTTGTACAACAAGGTCACACTTTCAACTCCATCATCACCAGTGTATATCTTGAGAAGGCCTTTCAATGAGCTGCTCCACACGGAGGGTCACCTTGAGCGCATGCGCGAAGGCTGTCATCTGAACATGGTCCATGCTAAAGTTAATTTGAACTCATACCATGTCCGTGTAGAACACTTTATCGTTTCATGCCAGACGTAGCATGACAGATACATGTGTAGGTTGTATCAGATGTGATGTCAATCTGTAGCAACCGACTCTGATTCAGTTTCCTCTCCGTGTGGGATTATTTTCCCTCACACTATATATATACCCCAGTAGCCCACAGGAAGAGAAAGCAGTCCATTGTAAATACTCCTCATTATAGTGATTTGCTTTCGAGTGCTCATAGTTTTTTCTCGCAAGGGTTTTCCATGTAAAATTTGTGTCTCTCGTTTCTATTTTTCTGTGTATTATTTACAACAAGTGGTATCAGAACACAGGACATTAGCACTTGAGAGACCAGAGAAAAAAATTGTGAGCATCTGAGCGGCTCCCACTTTTTCACCTCAAAGTCGAAGCGCATTGTGAACGTCATCCGGAGCATCGTCCAGTCTTCGACCTCAGTCCGCTCCTCCTCGGTGTGCGATAGCAGTGTTGTTTTTTTCCTCTCGCATGGAACATAGCAAGAAAGCCAATATAAAGTGCTCAGAGTCCAAGGCCATCTAGCAAGTCCTTCACGTGTCTTATGCTGGGAGAAAAAGACAGCACATGCACAAAACCCGAGAAGAAAAGGTACACATAAGTTCGTTGCAGCAAAATTTGGTTTTCTTCCGCATAGCGACTTTGAAGTATGATCTTCCGCTATTGGATCGCAACACGAGGTTTTCTCTATGACAAGTCAAGATGCGAGCTGTTAATCACATCATGATTTGGATGATGCATTTTTGGGGATCAACAAGATGCCAGCCACATTGTCCACTGATGAGAAGCAACGAAAAGATTGTAAGCCTTTATCTCAAATTTATTTTCATCTATCAAATAATATTTTACAGGAGGTTATGAAGGAGACATCCGCCGCCGCATTATTGCTGAAGTTGGAGCAGATTTGCATGACCAAGAATCTGACCAACAAAATGCATCTAAAGTAGAAGCTTTATTCCCACAAGATGGCAGAGGGTGCCTCATTGTTGAATCATCCGACAGCTTTCAAGGAAGTTGCAGACCTCAAAGCTATGGAGGTAAAGTACGATGATGAAGATTTAGGTCTTATTTTGCTATGCCCTCTGCCCAGTTCGTACTCTACTTTTAAAGATACTATTCTATATAGCTAAGATACTCTTACACTCAGTGAGGTTTATGAAGCTCTATATGCTACAGAAAAGATGAGACTTATGGTTCTGGGTGAAAGTTTAAGTATGTATGCAGAAGGTTTGTCTATCTGCAGCAGGCAATACGAGAAGAGTTCAAATGGCAATTCAAACGGCAGAAGCAAAAGCAGATACAGAGGCAGATCTAAATTCAGGAATAGGAAGTCATGCAGGTATTGCAAGAAAGATGGTCATAACATATCTGAGTGCTGGAAGTTACAAAACAAGGAGAAGAGAAATAACAATTTCAAGAAGGATCAACAAGATGATGAACCTAAAGCCACCGTTGTCACCAAAGAAGATTCTGATAGAGAAGTTCTCATTGCCTTTGCCGGTGTTTCCAAAACCAGTGATGAATAGATTCTTGATTCAGCCTATACTTTCCACACGGACCCGAACCGCGAGTGGTTCGTTAACTATGAAACTACGCCAAGTGGATCAATGTTGATAGGTGATAATACATCATGCAAGGTTGCAGACATTGGTTTTATCCAGATCAAGATATTTGATGGCACCATCAGAACTTTGTCGGATGTTCGTCATATTCCAAATTTGAAGAGAAATCTTATCTCGTTGAGCACTCTTAATACTAAAGGTATAAGTGTTCAGGTGGAGGTGGAGTTCTGAAAGTCACCAAAAGTTCTCTTGTTGTGATGAAGGGTGATGTAAAGGCTACCAACTTATATCATCTGCGATGCACTACAATTTCAGGTAATGCTACTGTTGCCTCAAATAAATCATCTGATTCTAATGCTACTAATCTTTGGCATATGCATCTGGGGCATATGAGTAAAGCTAGAATGATGGAATTATACAAAAGAGGATTTCTTGATGGTCAAAGCATCGACAAGTTGAAGTTTTATGAACATTGTGTCTTTGGCAGGCAAAAGAGGGTGAAATTCAGTACTGCGACTCACTCTACAAAAGTCATATTAGATTATGTTCACTCTGATTTGTGGGAGAATCCCGCGTTCCGTCACTTGGAGGTGCAAGCTACATATTGACCATCATTAATGATTACTCAAGAAAAGTTTAGGCATATTTCGTCAAGCACAAATCAGATGTATTCAAAACATTTGAGGAGTAGAAAATTATGATTGAAAGACAAACTGGAAGCATGTCAAAAAGTTGTGTACCGATAATGGCTTGGAGTTCTATTTTGGAGAATTTGAAGCTTTATACGAGTCAGAGGGTATTGTGAGATATTATATCGTCCCAGGCTCTCCTCAATAAAACGGTGTGGCTAAACGCATGAACAAAACCATCATGAAGAAGGTACACTAGAAGTCGATAAGGAAAATATTTCAGAAGCCCCTATTGTTAAGCCGCCAACACATCATTCCATTGCAGTTGATAGACAGAGGAGAAACATTCAGCCTCCTAAGAGATTGATTGAAGAAGCTAATGTTGTGGCTTATTGTTTAAATATGGTAGAAGAAATTGAAGGTACTACAAAACCTTCATCTTATTCAGAGGTTATCTCTTCTAGTGATTCAGAAAGATGGATGACTGCCATGTATGATGAGATAGAATCTCTTGACAAGAATGTCACTTGGAAGCTGATCAAGTTGCCAATTGAGAAGAAACCTATTATCTGCAAATGGATCCCGCTGCTTCCCTGTTCTAGAGGACCACTCCTAAGAGAAACTCATATGGCACAAACAACTTTGTGCGCCTGAAAATAATTCCTTAGACTCCTCGTAGACATGAGGGGGGCATATAAGAGGTTTTGGACCTAAGAGTAGCGCTCCTTAGGACCATATAAGACTTCGCTTATGTAGTAGACTGGTCGTTGGACGCCTTCACATTCTTCGACCAGTACTGCACTTACTGCCTGAGACGTGGCAGATCGATATACTAAAAGTGTCTTGCCTAGTTTTGGACAAACCCGAACAGGAGCACTCGTAAGATGTCTCTTGATATCCTCGAAGGCATCGTTAGCCTCTTTCAACCACTCGAAACCCATGTTTAGAAGCTGGCTTTTCAACGAAGTGACTTCTCAAGATGGTTGCTATAAGTTATTTTGTAGGAGTTATTGTAGGAGCTACTTAAATAGAGTGGCTTCTCAATGCGAGTGTCACTCCCTCAATCTCTCTCGTAATCAGTCAAAAGCCACATCACTTTTTAATAGGGCAAACACCGATATGGCAATGAGCCAAAGACACCGCTTAGGACCACACATCGAAGGCGAATTTGCTGGTGCATTTCCAAGCTGGCCAATCCAATTCATGCAATATCTAATGTGGGAAATTTTTGCATTTGTATCCCCTGAAAACTATATTTTGCAAAACTAGCCCCCTTCGGGCCATATTTGCAAATCTCGCCCTTGTACAATGCTCCTACCCCAGGCGTGGTAGGAGCCCCCCATTCGTGCACCAAAAGTCCCTTTGGCTTGTGTTTTAATTTTTTTGTCTTCTTTATGTCACATTGTCATTGCATCGCGTCTCATTGTTGTCTTCTTTAAGTCAATCATTGTTTGCATTTGCATGCATATTTAAGCGACAGCGCGCGGCTGAAATCGTTTGAAGCCAAAGTGTGTGTTAGAAGCATTTGCTCATTCGCATGCTAAGAATCAGAAGCATTCTCTCATTCCATTTTGATCTATCGTTCATTCATCCATGGTATTTAATACTTCCGTTGATGCAATTTTTATTGTTAAGTACTTAAAAATGCACGTACATTATTTCACACACACACACAATTGTTTGGTTCGTACTATAGTTCGCGCGCATGCATGTTACCTTGTTTGTAGTGCTGTAATATAATATTTTTGTGCATATTTTATGTGTCGCTGTAACTACACATATTTGTTAGAAATGTATATACGCTAGTATGCTGCTACAGAAATGGCCATGGTTGTTGCAGAGCCACCGTGTGGTGGCCACTGTACATGCATAATTAGTGTTAATTAATTTGTAATTAGCAAATGCATTTAGGTGTACTGCTTGTAGAAATTTTTAAATATAGCAAATGATCTGAAAAATTATGAAATGTTTTGAGGAGCCTCCCTACAGAGTGTGCTTCATTGTGTAATTTTTTCATAATTTTATCCAAGTATCTGTGTATGTGCCTTTGTAGGAACATATTTTTGTTAGAGGTGTAGCCTAGGAGACAATTGAAGGTACAAACGAGCAATTCTTATGCGGGATTCTCCTAAATAGGATAAGATTTTAATTATATCAAGTAAAATGTTGCAGCTAGATGATTGCAAAAGTAGAGTAGAATGAAAAAATAGCTAGTTGCACTAGGTCAACATAAAAGAGAATCTAGGGTAACATTTTGCATTGAAAAGACATACCATCTTGATGTTCATGACTCATGCATTGGATTGCATATTTCACTTGAAATACCTTATAGCTTTGGTTAGGTTAATAATATGAAAACAGGATTGCGAGCTTGGAAATAGTACTGTATTTTAATTTTGTAAGAAGCAAGTCTATAGTATATTCTTACTAAGAAATTTTAGTAATAGAATTTAATGAGTTTAGCTAACTTAGTTTACGAATTTCAGAAACATAGCCATTGATAAGTGCACTTAGGAGTTAAGGCTAGATGCTATATCAATATTTGTCTGATTATCATGTTGGATTGTGGTACTTGAGTGGCCCCGCTCCATGTCAGTTTACTCTTACTCTTAATGAATTTTTTAGTGCTTGCATTTGTAAAAAAAAGATTTTTGTGCATATTTTATGTACCGCTATAACTACACATATTTGCTAGAAATGTACATGCACTAGTTTGTTGCTATAGAGATGGTCACTGTTGCTGCAGAGCCATCGTGCGGTGGCAACTCTTACATTCATAATTAGTATTAAATAATTTAATTTCTAAATATAATAAATGAACTAAAAAAATTATGAAATTTTTTGAGGAGCTTCCCGAAAGAGTGTGCTTGATTGTGTAATTTTCTAATAATTTTTATCTATTCTGAGCTTTACTTGAAAATTCATTCAAGTGTACTATTTGTAACAATTATTGAGTAAATTTCATTACGAACAAAAATATGAAAAAAATACACAATCTAGTACACTATGCCAGCCTCCACAAAATTTTATAAGTTTTTGAGTTTGTTTGCCATATTTAAAAATTCCTACAATTTGTACACCTAAATGAATTCGCTAATTATGAGTTTTCAACTCATTTGCTATATTGATACTCCTATCGTCTCTATGAAAATTATTTTGCAGTACTACAGTATATTTGTTTGTACGTATATTAGTTGTTCTCTATTTGCAGTAATGGCATGTAGGCATGGGACGCCCAGCTTCGGTATGTCATTGTCACGGTTGGATCGGTGGCAATGGGTCGCCAACCCTGATGACACAGGGACCAAGGGAGATTTGGCCATTGGACGACCGGTACGTTGGGAGGCTTCATTAGTCTGGGCTGATTGCATTTACCTGGATGCTAAACACGGGGCAAAACCTCCTGATTAACGCCTCTGTTCTTTTTACCCTGATTGATCGTTGGTGGTCTAAGACCCACACGTTCCACTTCTAGTAGGGGGAGATGTTTGTGACACTACAAGACGTCAGCCTCATCACTGGCCTACTGTTGCGAGGTCTTACAATTGTCCCCCCCGAGATCGTTTAACTAGAAGGCGCGTCTCGACCATCGCTTCAGGTAGCCTATCCCCGAGAGGTCTAAGGGCGCTCCACACTCCTAGCGACGACGATTCATGTATTGCCGAAATGACGCAACAGAGGAGGTGGTTCGATGCCACCTAATTACATATTTGCTATTTCTGTTCGTGTGGGTCGTGTCCCCTAGCATGCAGGGGGACATGGTGTACCCTTGTTACATTCACCTTGCAGACTCCATCATGGACTCCGACGACGAGGATGTGCCATAGTACAGTTGGGGTTTAGCCGTACTATGCACCACGTACTATGTCCTGTGCGACGCTTCACAGTGTTTCACGGGAACTGAGCTCATGCTCTCGGGTTGCCACACATTGTTGCAGTTGTGGTCATGGGATCACTTCTCAGTCGGGCGGCTTTACTTCCACTCCCCAGTGCACCCTTACCTGCGCGCCGAGCATTTCTACGGTGGGGCAGACGATGAGGATCCCGTTGATGGCCTGACCATGGGATCCTGATGGACTATGGTAGTGCTGGATGGACTAGGGCAAGAACGTGTCGGATATATCCCAAGTTCTACAATGAATTCGAGGCCTTGCACGAGGACAACATAATATGGGTGCCTTCATACAAGACATGGTGTAAGCTCAAACTTCATTAAATTGATTTTGGTGATTAATGACAAATCTAAATGTGAACCTAACTTATTAATGACAAATCTAAATATGAGACTAACTCATTTGTTGATTATGTTATTGCTTAGTTTCATTTGGATGAAAAGGTAAAAATCATGGAGGTATGCATTTGATGTCATATTCTTATATCTTATTGCACTCTTAGATCCAAAATATAAGTTGAACTCCATCAAAAGTCTAACTTGAATATGTGCATATGTTTTTATTACACATTCTTGTATGCACACATTTAGAGGGGAGTTTACTATATGTTTTGTTGTTTCATTAGTATTGATTCATGTTTCCTTTTCCACATATATCGGGGATCTCTACTTTGAAATATATCCTTTGAGTATATAAAACTTGTGTAGTTCATATATAGTCATATTACTTTATATTCAATCATGTGTGTTTGGGATTATTAACATGTGTGTTAAGATGTCGAAAAGGTTTAGTCCTGAAATTTACTTGATGCCTTGGAGATGCATACTAAGGTTAACAAGAAGATTGATATGGCTAGTAACTTGAAAGTTATTTTCTTGTGCCATTTGGATCAATTAAAGGATCCTGCATGCATTTGAATTAAAACTCCAAGCCAACTACGCATTGTCAGGAAAATCGTTAGTACTAGTGTGTGTTTATCGGTACTACCGTAGTGTGGTATGTGCGGTAGTACCGCACCCCAATAGGACCGAACATTAGTTGGCAGTATGTAATTTCTAGAAAGGTACATTTTAGAACATGTTTGCTCCTTGGAAAAGCGGTAGTACCGGAGTACCACTTGAGGTACTATCGCATCGCGGTATGACCACAAATATGAAGCGAAACTATCGCACCCCAGTAGTACCAGTCCTTAGATGGAGATAGTACTACACTTTGAGTTCAAACAATTTTATATTCAGTTTATTATCTCATTATTTGTTGAGATTGTCATTAATTACCAAAAAGAGAAAGATTGAAAATCTAGTCCCTCCATTATGAGTTAATGGTGAGTTTTGGCAATTAATTACAATCAATTTATAGAACTAACATTTTTCATGAGTTAGATGAATGGGTTAGGTCCCATGATGATGAAGACTTTAGATGGCTTAATGAGTTAAAGGTCATCAAGAAGATGATGAATCATATGTTGATGGACATTAAGATTCCAAAGAGGAGGTAATCATAAGTTGATCAAGATCTTAAGGAGGAGATGATCATGAGTTGATCATCAATTTAAGAGAAAACCCATCAAGCGTTGATGTAGGGCACTTGAAGGATGCATCATGAGTTGATGCATATCAAGACAATGACCCGAACTTGAAATGAAGATGTGCATCATCAAACTTTAAGAGGATGCTTGTAACATCCCAAAAAGGGAACTATTGTAATTGTGAAAATTATAAAAATCTTTTGACTATTTTTTAGTGTATCTCGAAATTTTGGCGTTTATTCGAGTTTCTTGATTTGGGGTCCTTGCTAAAAATCTGATTAATAAAATGTGAACCTTGATCAAGAGTAGACATTATGAAAATCAATGGAGGAGAATTTTAATTCCTTTGCAAGTTGAAAACTAGGATTTAGAATTTGCTAGATCAAAGATTAGAAATTTAAAATCCCAGCTAACATTAAAATTTCCATCCAAATTACAACAATTAAGAATAAAAAATCTTAAGATGTCCTTCGAAATTTGGAAATTGAAATCAAATTTGATATTAAAATTTTCTCCATGTAATTGATTTAGCCAAGAAATCAAATTATGAAATTCCTAAAATTCTCTAAAATCCTCTTGGGCCCGGCCAGTTTTTCTCTCGGCTGACCCTTTTCTTTCCCTGGCCTTCAGCCCACCTAGTCCACTCAGCGCCTTTCCTTCCTCTTTCCTTCTTCCCCTGCTCTATTCTTGGCACTCGTTGCTTAGGCCGACGGCCCAGCTGCGCTCTCACGCGGGCCACGCCGCCCCGGTTTCACCTAGCCCCTCCCCTAGTTTCCCCTGTCACATTCGTGCTAGCTACTCCTACCACTGGCCTCGCCTGTGCCCTGCCTGCTCGCCTACACGCGCTGCCTACCGCCTGGCATTATTCCTAAGTAGCACCCCTGTCTGACTTTACTGCACTGCGCAACACCTTCAATGCCTCAGCAGCCAGTTACCTTCTGAGAGACCATGTGGAGGTGTCCCCAAGTTTGTGATGAGTAATTGACTCGTGTTCTGGAAAGTTTGAGTTTGATTTGGTTGGTTTGCGCCAAGTCGGTGCATGGCGCAGTCTGGTTCGGTTGGACTTGGTCGAACGTGGTCGGACGTGCTTAGGACGCTTCTTTTTTCTTGATCGGTTGTTTGAACTTTTTCGTGTTTGAGTATGATTATATTGCTTCGAGCGGTGCTATGTGACGGTTTGCCTGTCTGTGTGACTGCAGGACTTTGGAGCTAGGTCATGGTGAGGCGTGGGAGGGCCGGGACTAGGCACAGGAGGTGTTGAGGTCTAGACGGTCGGAGACGTCAAAGATGATCGAGGCTGCTGAGGTGATTGCAAGCCGGGGAGACAGGGAACTGGAGCTAGAGCTATTGGAGGTGAACATGACAGGCAATGGCGAGGAGGACCGGGACTAGACTCAGGGAGGAGCTGAGGTCCAGACGGTCAGGATGCCGGGTGCGGTCGTGTGAGGCCAGGAAGCTTCCAGGAAGGTGCGGCTGGGGCATTTCGGTAAAATACGCAAGGCTGCAAAATGGAAGCGGATTCGGGTGAAGATAATGGGTTGGAGACCCGTTAGTGGATGGCAGAAGAGAGGTTAGGGTTTGGAGTGGCGTGGCTATTTTCCCTCCATTTCCTGTGTTGACTTGTTGCCTCTTTTGTGTGTGAAGCAAGTAGTGAGATGTGGTTGCCTCTTCTTGATTTGCTAATTGAGAGGGTGAGTTCATTCTTTATATGGAGTAGAGAGCCTGGTAGCAGGAGTGCCCATGTAGTAGAGATCTCAGGGAAGCAAGCAGTCTGTGTGTTCTAGTGTGCTCTACGTGTGTTCTTCTCTATTGAGAAGCATGTAGTCAGTGGCAGACACCTCTTGTTATCTCAATTGCGTATGGGGCCGTAGTGGAATGGCTGTAGAACACTTTATGTAATCATTCATCTTTTTGATTCAATGTGAGAATCTGTGTGGATGAAATGCCTTGATTTCCTTCTTTCTCTGTTATGCCTCTTTTGGTTGCTCAAGCTATTTCTTCTTGTTTGTTGATTTTCTTGGCTCTAAGATAAGTTCTTGAGAAGAGTATCCTCTGTTTGCTGCTCTGTGATGGAAATCTGCCTAAAGGTCATTTGACCAGTTAACTCCTAAGAGCAAAAATCAAATTCTATGGGTAGTCTGTTCTCTCAGGCATGCGCCTCACTTCCTTTGCTGTGTCAAAACTAGGGTTTGATGGCAGGGGATTCTAGCTCTTGTGGATTTAGGAGAAAGTTTGTACCAGACTCTTGTGCTTTCTCATTGTGAGAACATTTCCTGCTAAGATTCAAAATCTCATGAGCAAAGGAGCTGAAAATCACAAGTAATATGAATTTAGTCTCTCCTGCTGACTTTTCCTTGACAAAATTCAAAGTTTTCAGTTTGTGTTGGATCGAAGTCGGCAACAGAGGGGGGGGGGGGGGGTGAATGTTGCTTTCAAAAATCTTCCCCTGAAGTATCCACTAAATGACTCTTCTCACCAATTGCTATAGAAGCAATGATGAAAATAATTTAAACTCTCTGGAACCTTAAACACATAGAAGGGAAAACGAGATGAAGAACGAGCGGAAGGAACGATGCAGGTAGCAAGAGAAGACCCAACTCAGTCTGGAGGGGCCGGTCAGACCGCTGTATATGGGCCGGTCAGACCGCACTCAAGCCGCCGGTCTAACCGCCCTTACGCGGCCGGTCTGACCGCCCGGGGCCGGTCTGACCGCTTGTTCCACCCCGGTCTGACCGCCATGCCATGAGCGGTCTGACCGCCAAGGAAGCGCCGGTCTGACAGGTTATCCTTAACAGACCTGGATTCTGGCAGAGCACGAAACTGAAATACCAGAGAACTTTGGAAAGCAAAGAAATTGATGATTCCCAGCTGTTCTCCTGAGCCCTAAAGACCAAGAAAATGTTCTAAATAGCGAGGGGAGTCTAGGGAACCAAGGGAATCCAACTAAAGATCAGGAAATCAAGATTTGAGTCAAAGTCTGAAAAGTCACAGAGAGCTGCACTAAATCTCAAATTCCCTGCCAATCTTTGATTCTTTGAACATGAAACCGTGAGATTAGCTTAAGCAATAGCCTCAGGACTTAAGACACCAAATCTCATGTCATTTCATGAAGGGAAAAATAGGGGGCAAAAGATCCTCTGTTGAGAAACCCTAGAAAAGACACAAACAGAAGAAATGAAAAGAGCGAAACTTTGATTCATTCAATTTGCTCTTGGGAAAAACCGATCGAATGATCTTGAGACCTATTAGCAATCCATTTTGCACCTTCTTGGCAAGAAATCAGCTCAAACACCAAAAAGAGGAATTGAGACAGTAAGAAGAACGAACTGAGAAAAATAGCAAGCACGAGAGATAAACTTCAGAAGATTCATTCCCAATCAACCAAGGATTACATAGGAGTCCCCATTCGCGATTGAAAAATAGAGGAATGATTACAAGGTGCATCAACTCATCTTCTTCCTCTCACAAGCTCAAACAAAACCAAGAACACACAGAAGAAGATGAGCAACAGAGAAGCTACGGGAGATAAGCAAAACAACCCTCTGCCATCTCCTACCAACTCCAAAACTGAAAGCACAAAGCAAACACCGACTCCTCTGAAGCCTCTAATACCTCTCTCCAGCCCACACTCCACCAAGAGACATGCAACCTATTTATACCCGCTCATAATGGGTTCAACAACATGCTTTGCCCATTAAGCTTTACACTTTACCCACTAACTCTAACCAAATCCACTTCCTTTAGTGCATCTTTGCATATTCACCAAAACGCCCTCCTGCACCTTACGGGAAGCTTCCTCATTCCTTGCCTTCCAAGCCTCGCAGCTACCTCGAGTCCTCGCCGTCTTCAGCACACCTCGACTGCTTTGACCTCGGCACCGCCCACACCTAGTCCGGTCATCTCGTGCCTCGCCACGACTCCGCCTCGACGTCCTGCAGCCATCACAGACAAGAAACACATCACATAGCACCGCTCGATATAATGTAATCATCAATAGCATTAAGAGTAATCTTAAGCATGAAACAACCAAAACCTGTCGAATCAAGAGAATAAGCATCCTAAGCACTTCGACCAAGTTTGACCAAGTCCGACCGAATCTGATTGCACCGTGCAACGACATGGTCCAAACCACACAAACCAAACTCGACTTTCCTAAAACAGATGTCAATTACTCATCACACACACGGGGTCACTTCCACATGGTCTATCAGTTTGTATCTGTTCTTTGTCTGAATTCCCTTCTTCCTGAGGTCCTTTTGCTATTAAGTTTGTAGTCTTGCTCTTTTGGCCTGAGAAGAACAGCATCAAACCTACCAATTTCCCTGTGCTCTGCATTTTTAGTAAAAACTGTGCAAAAGTCTTCAGTCCGCTGCTCTGTTTTCAGGGGGCCGGTCTGACCTCTAGGGTTTCGGCCGGTCAGACCGCTCCCTGACCTGCGGTCAGACCGGATATGTGTTGGCGGTCAGACCGACATCGTGTGGGTGGTCATACCGCAAGCAGACCGGTGACTAGCTGACGGTTAGACCGATTTTATACCAGCGGTCTGACCGGCCTGGCCTGTTTCCTCTGACCTGTTTTTCTGTAGCTTGTTTCTTCTTGTTGCCTTGTTTGCCAATTCTTCTCTGGATGCCAGTGAGCTATTATTTTCATTCCTCATAGCTTCTGTAGCTATCGGAGAAGAGATTTTGAGTGGATATTTTTGGGGCGATTTTTGAAAACACCATTCACCCCCCTCTGTTGCCATTTCCGATCCTACACCTCCACTCGGCCTACAAAACAGCCTCCCGAGCTACCCCATTGCTCCTCCCTCCTCTCCCAATCTTCTTCTTCCTTGGGGCCAAGCTCAGCTTGAGCCGTGCACGTGCGCGCCACCGGCCACCACCCCGCCCCAGCCATCTTGGTGGTCGCCTTCAACATTTGCCCGTGTCACGGTGTGCCCCCAGACATCTTCCACCTCCCGCCTCGTTTAATTGCAATTTTGTCGCCGGAGTACGCCGTGCCTGCCTCTCCTCCTCTCCGGCTGGCCACCGCCTCCACTTCAGCCATCTCCTCTGCAAGGTGCTTTAGGTCGATTCATCGCTGTGGGAGCACCACCTCACCACCCTTGACTCGACCTCACCAACGGCCAAGTCCCTTATCGACCCCAACTCGCCGCCCACGGGAGCCACCCGCTGCCGTCCCCGGCTTCCGCCGCTGGCCCTCTCTAAAGCTTCTCCGGCCACATGGTAAGTGAGGTGTGCTTCCTCCAGCTCTATTCATGCCTGTGCTTGCCCTAGTTTGCCCCCCTCTCCTCCCCAGTCACCGTCGCCCTGCGTCCTCCCTATGCTTGGCCACACCGACCGCCGTCGGCCCACCAGGACGCCTCTCGGCTGGTCCCGTCTCCTCCCTTGGCCTTCGTTTGTCCCCAAGGTTCCATTTTGCCAGCCTCCAACCTCTCTCCGGCTGCCCCTCACTGGCGTCACCGCCTGCCTCCCCTGGCCGTGCGCCCCTCCCTGCCTCCCCTGTTTTCTGCCCGACCGAACACCCCCCCTGAAACAGAGTAGCTCTCCCTCCCTCTTTCTTTGATAAGTGGGCCCAACTAGAAGATGGCCTCTAGCTCATGTGTATCTTTGTATCCTCTCATTTTATTTCTAAATCTTGAAATTTATTTTATTTAAATTTTTCTCAAATGAGCAAAGTAATAAAATATGATTTATAAATAAGGATTGAAATGAGGAATTAATTGAAAAATTATAGTGGAGGCTCTTGCAATTTAAAACTTATCGTAATTAATTTCATGACAATAAAAATTAATAAAATGAAATGATAACCCTCTTGTAAAACTGAAATAGGATTGTGCATGAACTATTTCCCAAATAACAAGTAATTATAATGGACTCAATAAATGTTAATATTGAAGTTTGATATGAGAAACTAATTAAAGGAGTTTATAAATTAATAATGCTAAAAATTTAATCCTAAATAATTATTACCTGAGAATTAGCAAGATAATTACTCCGAAAGTAATTAATGTAAGAAGTTAAAAATGCATGTCATCATAAATTGGGACTTGAATCTTTATAAAGATAATTTCAATACTCTCAAATTGTACTTTCAAAAATCAAATACTAATATCACATCCTATCGAGAGCTCGAGTAGTCTAAATAATATGTCATGTCTTTATCTCTAGATCTAAACCTATTAAGGAAATTAAAGATAATTGGTATAACAAGATTTTTGCCACACAAAATATTAACCATAAATTGCTCATCTCTAAAATCATGATACCTTTCTTTAAATAATGCTTAAAATAGTTGTTGGCAAAATCTTCCATATTTATCTGAATAATGCCAAGATTTAAATCAAGGATCACCTTATAATTGTTTAAAACGTTCTGGGCATCAATAATCCTTATCTCAGACCCTATCACTAATCAAATGGTTCATTAATTGTGAGCCAATGATATTTATCTTAATCCCGCATCTTGCAAAAGATGCATAAGATAACGTGCCATGTGCAAATAACACCCTTAATTAGAATGTCTTGCTAAAATACAGTCTTGCCTAATTAATAATCATCCAATCATTATCTCAGGATTTAAAATTTACCGATATACCTAAGAATATCTAATTTACCCATAATTCAGTTCAAATCTTAAAAGAGGACCCAATTAAAATATTAACTTCATGTCTATTAAAACAAGGACCGTCGATCATTACTAATGAACTTAATCAGCAAAACAACCAGTTTTATTTGTAACAATAATTGGTTGATATAACCATGCCCATATCTTAAAATAATATCTTGAGTTAATGGTACACTCAACCCGACGATTGCAATCTTAAATAATATCTTATCTCAAAATGATAGGCTAATTTGACCAGTTAAAATTTTTCTCATCTTGTGTGAAAACTCGCATCCTAAAATCACTAAGTTCTACCCCTCAGCAATGATACCCAATATCTCTGATAATCTCTCCCATCTGTCCATAGGTCCTGCCTGACTCATGGAACTTTCTTGATAAATGTAAATCAATAAAAAGGAAGTTACCAAGTACAAGATCGAGCCCTAGCATTTCTCCGATTGACTATGTCTGGCCACCATCATTTCCAAAGTAGAATATTCCTATGGATACTTCTTGACCCTTGATCCCTCCTTATCCTAATTTTTCTCATGGTAAAGTTGCTCAGCCACCTCCTTCTTGTGCCCAATTCTTTTAGCTCAGTGCCTACGTCACACTTGCTAAATCCTCTCTCAAATCCTCACTCATAGCCAAACTTAATCAAGCACAATTAAATCTTTTTGAACTTTTGAAGTGTTTGGATTTATTTGGTTTCTTTTGTTCATTTGCCGCGTATTAGAATCTGAAGGCCCGACGAAGCAATAAATTTGAATAGTAGCAAGACTTGGGTAAAAGCAAAACCAGGAATTTAAGATCACTAACTGAGCAGGCTTTGGTAAACCAAGCAAGACAAGTCATCACTTTGATCATGTTGACCCTACATTTTATGCAAAACTATGTTCCTTTAAATTATCGACTTGCATACTTAATTTATTACACAAATATATGTTGAAACTTAAGGTTGTTACATGCCCACTTGATGTTGTATTAATTTTAGTATGCCATTCGTTGACACTTGAATGACCTGACCATTGTCACCCCAGATTTTAATGGTAGCTTTACTAGTTATTGGTCATAGTAAAATGCCATGCTAGTCTTGTCAAGTCCAGGGAACTAGTTGCCTTGATCATAACTCTTTAAACATGAAAACTTGCTTTGGAATAGTCACGGGATGTAAGTAGATAAATATTTGCGACAACTTAATTTATGCTTCTTAAAACCCTAAAAACCTGCTATACCTGTCTGGGCGGATAGTAAGAGTGGTTGGTGTGGATATAATGCGAGAATCTATGGTGGACACAATAAGGACTTAATCCTGTGATGGCCTCTCCGTGTAAAACAGTACTACCACAAGCTGGCAAAGTGTAGGCTGGGATGAATAATTTACTAGACCCTCTAGTCATCTCATGGAAGACTAGTGTAGGCGGATAATAAAGATCCGATTGGAATGGGACCCGAATAAAGGTGATGTTGCCAAGACAAGCATTTGTAGAAAGTAGAGTTCGACTGCGCTACTCTGTGGTAGACATCTCGCACAACGTATGGGCCCACTACATGTGGGGGCAACCCCGTATGGATGAGGTACTAAAGGGCAAGGTATTGTAAAGGCATCGTGACAATCTCTCGATCTGCGTGACCAAGGAATCGTGTAGGCCTGTTGGGTTGATTATCTCTTGTGGGTAAAAATGTACAAACTCTACAGAGTATAAAACTATTCGATCAGCCGCGCCCACGGTCAAGGGCGGACATGGGAACTTCCTCGAGTTAGTTCTATTTCAAAACCTTTGTGGGTGGGATAAAAACCTATCAGAGAGAAGTACTTTGACTTTGATTTTTCCTTTAGGGAAAAAACTCCAGTTGTGGAAACTAGCATTGGTGGAGGTAGCCATGCACAGCAAAAGGTGGATGTAACATGTACTACTATTATTATTGCATTCTCACAACCAACTTCATAAAATTTGTTTTAGTTAAAATTGCTAAGTCTCAGGAGTTTTCTTACTTATGGTACTTTCAAAACAATGCTTTTAGCAACTAAAAGAACCTCAAGCCTCCCTTGACACCTTTGCATCTATTATTACTGCATCCTGTGTGGTGGCTTGCTAAGTACCATTGTACTCACTCTTGCTTAATTACCATCAGCCAGTTAGGAAGGAAAAGAAGGACAAGTCCTGTTGTGTATTGAGGGAGTTGACAGAGCTAGAAGTTTATGAGGCCAAGGACTAGATCGCTAACCCCAGTTGGCTGCTTGTGGTCAAGTCAGGAGGGTCCCACTTGTGTGGAGTTTCCACTGCTACATCTTATTGATTTCGGCCTGATCGGCCCATGACTAAGTTATTACTGTATTATCTACGCTTCCGCATGATATGTTTTTGATACACAGTAATGTATCTGTGAACACTATCTACTGATTCAGGGAATAGTGTGGTGGAATCACAGAGGATGTGGGTTTGCTAACCCAGGGTCCGACAATGCTCCAGGCAAAGGTATAACTAGCTAGGTTTAAGGATGTATTCCTAATTTTTTACCGGTCTTATTATTTGGTTGGGAGACCGGATTGCTTATATAGGATTGCCGTACTATTAAGAGGGGTCTTATCTAGTAACTTGATTCTTATCACGTGTTGATAGCTCAATTTCGCTTGCTCTAGCTCTCCATAGCATGATGTCATTATTTGCGAATGTGTTTTGTAAATAGTTGAGACTCATGCATCTAATTCTTATAACATGTGGCTATACTTTGCAAATATGTTTTGCAAATGGTTGAAGTCCATGTACCTACTCCTTGTGGCATGGTCTAAGTTCACAAATATATTTTGTAAATTGTTAGAGGTTATGCATTATCCCTTGGCATGGTCTACAATTGTTTGTTACTATTTTCTTGGACTTAGACAATGGTAGTGACTTTTTGGATCTCTTATGATTTATGTATTGATATAATTCGTTCAAAATCATGCAAATAGATAAGTTATGTAGCCCTCTAAATAAACTTTCTATAGAGTCCAAGATCACTCAATTCCGACATCAAAGTCAAAAGTTATGACCGTTTTCAAGTGTCATCTGTGCTAAAAAACCGAAAACGGTAGTACCGCCGTATAACTATGGTATGGCCGCAAAAAGGTAGTAACACACTTATTCCTATGGTAGTACTACAAATATTGAATAACGGTTATTTTTCTAGCCATTATGATGAAAACAGTAGTACCGGCTCCATAACCACGGTACTACTGCAAAATACTGATTTTTGGGGGGTTTTGTTTTCAACAACTAGTTTTTATGTGGAGGCTATAAATAACCCTTTGGCTGGTTAAGAGACCATCTTTGGCACTCTATTTGACTCTTTGAGCTAGTGTGAGCTTTTCCTCTCAATTGTGCATATGTTGCACCTTGTGAGTAAGGAGAGATATCTTTAGTTGTATGTGTTGTATCTAGAGATAGATTTCGATCTACTTGAGCTTATAATTTTGTTGCACATGGTGAGAGTCCATCAAGGGGCTTGACTTGTTACTCTTGGAGGTTGCCGACTCCTAAATGATGTTGGAGGCGTCGTGTTTGGTAATCTTCTCAGAGAAGATTTTGAAAATGCACAACATGTTGTGAACATTGGAGCTCACCTACCTAGAGTGGGAAAGAGCTACCTCTAGTGGAATTGACATATTTAGCTTAATTCGTCGAGCCGGTCCAATTCATTTGGGCTTTACCACAACATGGACTAGGGGATATTGGCAAGTCTTCGAACACCACGGTAAAAAATAAACCATGTCATTGTGGTTTATTCTCTTGTGCTCAATTTACATTTAAGCAATTTATATTCATATAATTAAATTGAGTGCTTGTCACTCTAGGATTGCAAACCTTTGACATAGACTTATGTTGTTAGTGTACTTAGTGAGACTAGTTGATTTAGTCCTTGATTGATTGTGCAAAACCATTTTGATTTATGCTTCCATATTATAAACTTGGTTTTAGCTAAAGGAATTTTAAAACCGCCTATTCACCCCCTCTAGTTGGCCTTCTTGATCTTACACACGGCGCCCAATGGCTTGAGCTCGCTATGCCACTAGGATGCGACGTATTGGAGGACAACTTGTCATCTGGTGTTCTTTCGTATGGTTGAGCCCTACAACCTGCAATCGGTGATGTGGCAGTTCTGGTTGCACCAGGAGATCCCCCCAGCTCTAGGGCGATCACTTCAGTGGCATACCTACTTATCAGCACATTACATTGCTTCATATTGTAGCTCAATAATTCATTTGTTATGTTAGTACCATAATTTATTTATTTTGTTCCACTATTAGGTAGACAAAGAAGGGCCGTAAGAATGATGATCACCTTCTGACGCAGTAACCATGGATATATGCAAGGAAATCTGTCCTCGATAACATTTTTCAGGTGGCATGGCCTTACGATGTTGGGACTTATGGCACGTACCTAGAATGGTATGTATGGCACATGCGGGTGAGATTGACAGGTGTGCCCTAGCTTGACATGCAAATCCTAGCCACACTAACGCTTAGGCTTGGGGCTAGACCCGCAACGTATAGCGCATCGTGACGAGTCGGTATGTTGAGCATGTAGCATATAAAACACCCTCCGAAATAGGCAATACTAACACAATTTTGTTTGTTGGGTAGCCATGCAGCTAGAACATTTGCAAGGCATGGAGCAGCGCAGCCATCAGGAACTGGAGCGGGGAAGGAATAACATGGTTGAATGACCTCATGCGGTCATGAAGTCTATTGTGGACGATGTTAAGCACGTCATTCACAGCATGAGCTGTGGAAGGCCCACCGATGTTGACTTGAGGCAACCTCGCCACCTCCATCTTCCCATACAAGTGAGTTGACCCAGTGGTGCAGCGTTGGTGGCCAATTGGCCGCACAGTAGACCTCCCCAGTGAGTGACAACAGAGTTTCAATTGCGCTATGTTGAACCACTTCATCCTTATTTAATCGTGCTATTCCGCGCAGTTGCAACGCAGGGACTCCACATTGATGTCATCGTCGTTGTGGAGGTAGGAGGAAGCCGTACTAGAGAGCACAAAGGCGCAACCCACAATGCATGAAGTTGTCCTAGATTCTCCTGCCGACCAGTACAGGAGGGCTAGCCAAGTACCACACTCTCGGACAGTACCAAATGGGTGATGCGACCCCATTGTATCAGTCTGGCTACTCGCTGTACCCTGGGACTTTGTACACCTACGGGTATGGGGGCCATCCAGTCCGCATCAGCAGGTAACAATTTTGCTGAATGATAGTATGATCTCTATTTGTATTTGTATCCTAACAACTTCATTCCACACAGCTCATCCCACAAGCTCCACCGAGTTGGTGCCCCTCCGTAGATCCTACTGTGCAGCCGGGGGATTGGATCACCGAGCTTCTCTCAACGCCACTCCCCCCGGTGATCCCCCAACATGACGACACACTCAGTGAGCAGCCCCACTACCACCTGCGATAAACCCACAGGCACCCGGCAGGCTGACGTACTCGTAGGAACAGATTCATCGCAAATGATCGACGGATCATTAAGGGCATCTACGAGATGTGCGGCGCTTACCTGATAGGCTAACCTATCCCGAGGGCCAGCATTAGTTGAATCGGCATTGCCATTTTCGTTTCTTATGCTAATAAACCCTACGAAGCAAATGTACAATTCATTTCCTATATTTTATTTTGGATGTTCCACAATATTACTTGATAGTTCATAACTTGTGATCTTCACGCATAATGAGCACATGGCGGTCTGGTTCAAAATTACTATGCAAAGGTGGCTCGTTGGGTTATGTTGCTATGCAAAGCTGTCTCATTGGGTCATGCCGTGCTGCGGTGTGCATATTACTGCGATGCAAAGACATTGAAGCAGTAATAACAACTTGTAACCATCTACTACGGTGTAGGCATTGATATGCATTACATAGACATATACCATACAAAGCAGTGCAGGTAGCAACGCGAATCATAACAACACTCACAACACTACACCTTCAAGATAATGACCAACATAAGAAAAAAAATAACACACAACATTCAGTTCATCTTGCTCTCCAATATGTCAAAACGATGCATCATCTCCACCATTTCCCAAACCCCCATCACAACTTTCTCCTTTGGAACAATGCCGTGTCTAGTGCTCATTTCATTTTCCTACACACAGAATCGGTAACCACCTAGGCCATTATGCAATTCAATCAACAAAAAGTTTTCTAACATCTGCAGAATGATTAGAAGCAACCCAAACCAAATTGACTCACCTAGTAAAAGGGACACTTGTAGTAGTAGCGTCCAGGATTCACGGCCGTCCCTGAGGTCTTACTGTTGTAGGGGTGGCCCAACCCCCCGTGACTGGGCCGTGCAACTAGTCCAACATGTAATAGGCCCAATAGTGTAGAGGAACATAACAGTGTAAATATACCAGTGTACCCCCATCCTTTGTAAATACTAAGGGGTAGAATGGGGATTTCCCATTCTACCCCACTCACACATATATAAGCCCCCAGGAGACACCCTCATTATGACCACCTCTCCACAGATCTGGCTCTCCTCTTCCTCTCCTTCTACTAGTCACCCTCCTCTCTGTTTGGTCTGTAGCCACAACACTTACGTTTCACAAGCGTGTTGCATTTTGGGCAAAACATTGTGGGTGCTGATGAAGAGGTGCTCACTTGGCTCATCTCGACATCTGGAGGAGGGAGAAACAAGGCCAAGATAGAGAGAATAGAGAGAAATGAAAGAGGAGGGGAAGGAGAACAATGTAGGGGAAGTGCCCGAAGAATGGCTGTCTTTTATAGCCTGAACTCTCGCTCCTTTGCCACCAAATAATCACTTCTTTGGCGCTAGCAAATAGGTATTTCACAAGGGCAAAATGGTCTTTTTGCATTGGGTTTTCCTACACCACGACTGCAATACTACATCGCTAGTATGGAGAAGCAATGAGAGGAGATCACCTAACTTGCAAGGAAGCCCCCATACCTTCAACCCATACATCAACATTCCCACTGAGCATTCACCGCAAGACCCGCCCGTGGGGGAGATGCCCCCTCTGCTGGTGCAGGGACGCATGTAAGTTCTACAAGTCTTAGCAGCGATTGAGCTTGGGCATGTATTACTGAGATTGTAGTAACTATGCCTAAGACTATCCTGACCGACGTTGGGACACGGGCTGCTACCGCTAGTCGGTAAGGATGGGTTACAATATATTCCCCTACCAGTTCTGTTCTTTTGCATGCAGTAACAAGCTTTCCCTTCTCTCATAATCTCCAAATCCACTATGCACATACCATAAATGGATCGATCAGAAGATCAACCCACACGACCAGTGGTGTCTGGACTGCGAGGAGTAGGACACTGAGACGGGACACAAGAGGAGGGAGAAGCGACGACGCAACGAAGATCAAAGCAAGCATATCCGGTGAGAGACGCAAGCTCATTTGGAGGTGTATAGGCATCAGGAGTGCGAGGCTCATGAGGAGGAGCACGAGAAAAAGCACGAACTGGTGGCCAAGGCCAAGGCGACTAGCGAGGACTACAACAATGACCTTGGGAGGAAGGACAAATGGTCGCGGTCCACGTAGTAGACTGGGCCATTCCGTAGTAGCCTGCCATCCTACTTGCCATGTTTTTGCTTTACCATAAAGGCATGTATTCGTGTAACCACGTGTAAAATATGTGTCTATTCTAGGATTCTAATATATCTCATGTTTCGTGCCCTATAACTTCACTACGGGCAGAAGATTTGAACACTTTGCAAGAAACTACCTATCGAATCTAGAATTGCAAAAATGATGCCGCTAGGGCCAACAAAAGAAACAACCTACGAATAGTGTAGTGGTCTTCCACATGTCCAATACTAATACTTATCATGGTTGTTCTTGTCCATGCAATCAATTTTGTGCCTTGTTCAATGGAAATGTGTTTAGAGAACTCTTGAATTATGTAGTTTTCTTAGTTGATATCCCATAAACAAATTTTGTGAAATGAATATTCAAAATTTGGAGTGCCATCTATCTCCTTTCATCCAGAGGCTCATTTCTCCCATTAATATAACTAGCACAAAAGAGAAGGGAAGAGAGCCACACTACTTATTTAGTTGGTATAGACCATTAGGATATTGTTGTAGATCTGTCATCTACTACTAGGAATTTTTATAGGTATACAACAATATTAGCCAGTATACAACATTACCAGCTAAAACAACGTCTACTTGTAGGAATCTTCGACAGGTATACAACACTATTAGCTGGTATGCAACGTTATCAGCTAAAACATTTATATAGTTACATTATAGGTATAAAACACTATCAGCAAGTATACAACTTGTTTAGTTTTGTAGGTACATAAAATTGATTTGAACTGTGCACCATTAGCAGAGATCGTTATCTTCTAAAAAAGACCAAAATGCCCCTACCAAACTGCCAAAGACCTAATTTATTTAAAATAGCAAACAACCTATAAAACTTATGAAAATTCACAGAGGTGTTGTTCAATATGTCAGTGACCTAGGAAAAATATTTCAAGGCAATATTCAAAGACAATTTTTAGATTTTTAATTAAATGCTAATAAAGGATACTATTTACAAACAGAGACTAAATGAGGTCTAAAAAATCTAGAAAAATTCTCACATGTTCCTAAGATGTCAGATAGCACTTTAAAATTATGATTTTGCTTTTTTCTATAGTGAATTTGTCACGTTTATAAATAGCTCAAATTGGCTGATTTTGGAGTTGAATTTCAAAATTGGATGGATCAGTTTACGAAAATTTATATTTGAGTTGTATACTACCCCAATGATCCATCAAGTAAATTTTAGTATTTTTGGCTAAGCCAGTTTTCCCTATATTTAATTTTTATCACAGGGATAGATTTCAACTAAGGGCAAAATCATCTTTTTCCAGGGGCAAATGAACCCTAACTGATGGCAATGGCATATAATTGAATATTCTGCAATTCGATGGCATATAATAGAGAGAGTGTTTGACCATGTGGATACTCATGAATAAAGAAGTGATGAATAATTGATATTTGGTTTGCTTTGGAATTTGGCGTTTGCAAAAATTTCGGTCGATCATGGTTACGGGATTTCACTCCAAGTGGTTTTGAGGCTTTCGTGTGCTTTTGATGTTTTGAGTGGTTTCCATCGCTTTCTGAGTGGATTTGGTTTCTCCAAGTGGTATGATTGGCTTTCGAGTGCCTTTGGAGTGTCGAGTGGCCTGGCTTCGGAAGATCGCAAGCCTTTATGACCATGCCCGAGCTCGACCACGCAAACTTCGTTCACGACTGTACGACTACAACATGCTACGACCACGGCTAAATAGCTTTACGACCACGCATGGCTTTACGACCTTGGCTGTACGACTACGACATGCTTCGGTCATAGAGCTACGACCACTACTGAACGGTTCTTCGACCGCGCCCAGCTTCGATCATGTTCGACCACAACTACGATCAAGTTCAACCAAATTTAATGATGACCACGTTCGACTTCGACCACGTCTAGCTACATATGACTATGACCATGGTAAGTCAACCACCACAAGAGCTACAGTAATTCTTTTTGTGGTCGTAAATCCTACTGGTGGGTAGTCGTAACTTTTACTTGTCATTAGTCATAAACATTACTGGTCTAACTTTGATACGTGGTGATGGTGCATGATGAAGATGCAGGAGGTGTGGTCTGTCTCGCGTGTTGAGTTTGGATTGTTACGGATAGAGTCCGTGGGCTGGAAGAGGTAGAGTTTGAATAAAACCTGTGTTAGGAAGGGTTTCAGGTCCCTTGTTTTGAGGGAGCAGTCGTGTGAGCGGACAGAACGCCGAGCAGACTGAATCTTCATCTAGTTCGTGCATACGATTAAGTGTTTTGTGGTTGGATTTCACATATGTAAGTTTAGATCAGTTTTCTTCTAGTTTGAGTTTTTTGATTTTAGGTTCAAAAAGCGGAGACAATCATTCGCCCCCTCTAATTGTGCAATACGATCCTACAAGTGGTATCAGAGCAGGTTGCGATGGAATCAGAGAGGTATGTAAATCGTCCCCCCATGCTAGATGGTACTGATTTCACCTTTTGGAAGTGTCATATGCAAGCTTACATTGAGACTTAAGGTAATGATGTCTGGAAAAAAAGTTTCTCAACTTTATGTTGTTCCTGTTGATGTTACGACTGAAAATAAAGCTGATGTAGATTTGAATGCTCGTGCTCGTAATTTACTTTCTCAAGGGATTTCTCGCAAGGAATTCGATCGAGTAGCTCATATTGCTTCTACCCATTTAATATGAAAAACTCTTTGCGATTATCATGAGGGAACGACTAAGATTAAGAAAGTGCTTAAGAATATTTATCAAAAAGAGTATTCAGATTTTGTTATGAACCCTAGAGAATCTATAGATGATCTTTTTGCTTGTTTTGAAAAGAATTTGGGTAATCTACGTGAAGTTGGTGTTATTCCTACTGATGGAGATAATGCAACTAAAATTCTGAGGTCTTTAGGTTCCGAGTGGTTGATGGTCATAACGACTATTAATCAAATTGTCGATCTAGATAATCTAACCATGAATGATCTATATTCTAGATTAAAAACCTATGCGATGGAAGTCTTGCCATCTAAGATTGATAAATTTTCATCCTTAGCTCTTGCGACTAACTCTATGCAGGCTACTTCGAATATTTTGTCTTATGTCTCCTTGTCTGCATTGACTGCTTTTTCAGAGGAACAATTTGAGTAACTACCCGAAGAAGAACTAGTGCGGATCTCCTCACGATCAAACAAGGCTCTCAACAAACTAAGGATGAGAAAGTGAGGTGGAGCTCCAGGATCGATCAGGTGCTTCGAATGTGGTGAGCCAGGCCACATTAAGGTAGATTGTCCCAGTCTCAAGGAAAAAGCGGTTAAGGAAGATAGGACTTATCATCGTCGACCATCCAAGGGTGGATCATATCGTCACAAGGTTCTAGCAGCTATCGAATGTCTTGATTTGAGTGATGTAGATTTAGAAAGTTGCGATGACGATGACCACAACAACAAGGACGTCAAAGGCAAGAAGAAGAACACCAACGACTTCACGGGCATGTGCTTCATGGCAAACAGCAACAATAGCGATAATAGCTATAGTGATCCCGATGAGGTAACACCGTCATATGACAGTGGTCGAACGTTCAGCGGACAGACACTCCGTGGTCAGACGCTTCGTGGTTGGACACTCTGTGGTCGGACACCCCCGTATCAAACCAGTGTTTCAACCAGCCTTATCTACTTGACCAGTCAGACCAGTGCTGTCCACCTGGTTAGACCGATCGCAGGTTAGACTAGCTCTGGTGAGGAGCCGCCCCATGGTCGAACCTGTTTCTCAACGATCATCTGGTCGAAATTTGTCAGATGCTAATGCTTCACTTAAATCTTTATCAGTGTCTGCTATTGCTCCTGTTTATCGTGTGTCATAGTACTGGATTCCTAAAACTTATATGACTAACCCAGTATTGTGGAACCAATGTTGTATGTGATCTAAGACCAGATAATGCGGGATGGAGAACATGTGTTTGATTGAGTTACAGTCTTTTTCTTGATTGGAACAGTTAATGGTTCTTCATTCTTTTTGATGGCTCCCGAGAGATTTCACCTTCTGGAATAGACCTTGTGGAAAAGGTAATGCTACACTCCAATGGTCTTTTAAAAGTGGTCTTTGAGTTCATTCTCAGATTGATCTTTTTCTCTCAACTACTTGGTTCTTCTCTTTGGCTCTTTTGCTGAGGGAGATGGGATTATTCTGAGGGGGAGCTTGATGTTTTGAAGTAGTGTCAGAAGCTTTGTTTATTATACTGGTCAAATGATTCATCAAGTCCAAGCCTGGAAATTGAATGAGTAAAAGAGGTTTCTTTATCATATTAAATCATATGTTGTGTAACTTTGGTCTTGACTAGATGTAATCAATTTGCTACAATTGAACTAAAGCATGACATGACAGAACATTTTGACTAAATTGATTATAGTTAGTACTTTATGATGTTCATCTAAAAGGATTAGCACGATTGTAAGTCTTACTTCAAATCTTGGCTGCGATGCTCGGTTGTTTCATATCGCAATCATGCTCGGTTGTTTCATATCGCAATCTTTTTGTGTCTACTCAAGATGGCATGTCATACACACAAAAAAAGAAAAAAATGTGTATATATAAAAATTGAAAAGATGTATGCTTCAAGCATGCCATGGTCAAACAAAAAAAGGACATAAAAATTGTGCAAGTGAAAAGAAGTATGCTTCAAGCATGCCACCATACACACACACACGCACACACACTTTCAATATGTTATCATGAAAAGAAGTATACTTCAAACATGCCACATGCCTAAGAATTGAGTATGGAGTAATAGGTTGCTATGTGAGATTGCTAGCACGTCTAGATTTAAAGGTTGCTTCACTTTTAGGCTCTGACTTTTTTATGGGTATTTCATTATGCTCTTTATAATTAGTTTAGTCATTGCTAAGATGCCTATCATTGATATAAATTGCTTCATTGAGAAAAACGTCAGTTTGGATCTTGCTATATGTCATATGATTTTATGTGATCTAGATAGCTCTGCTCATACTGTTGGCTTGGTCGAAACTATTAAAATAATGCAAAGTGACTTGAATAATCTACAAAGCTTTTGAATGATTACGTCCATTGCTCCTTCCTAGAATAGTTCTCTCTCTAAACTTCTTGATGATTACATTGCCAAAAGGGGAGAAATTAGAAGAGAGAAATTAGAAGAAAGGGGGAGAAATTAGAAGAAATTGCTTCAAGTAAGGGCGTCTTTTTGGGAAGTTCTCGAGTTGTTGGTTTTTGAAACTTTCTTTTCACAATTCTCTCAGACGTGTTTGCAGTGTTGTTAATGTATTCATCAAGGGGGCATGTGGACGGTCGTGAATAAAGAAGTGATGAAAATTGACATTTGGTTTGCTTTGGAATTTGGCGTTTGCAAAAATTTCGGTCCATCACGGTTACAGGATTTCATTCCAAGTGGTTTTGTGGCTTTCAAGTGCTTTTGATGTTTCGAGTGGTTTTTGTCACTTTCTGAGTGGATTTGGTTTCTTCAAGTGGTGTGATCGGCTTTCAAGTGCCTTTGGAGCATCGGACGGCATTTGAGTGGCTTCAGAAGATCGCAAGCCTTTATGACTATGCCCGAGCTTGACCACGCATACGTCGTTCATGACAGTATGACTACAACATGACTACAATATGCTACAACTACGCATGGCTTTACAACCACGGCTGCCGTTTATGACCCCGCACAGAGTTACGACCTTGGCTATATGACTAAGGCATGCTTCTATCATAGAGCTACGACCACTGCTGAACGGTTCTTCGACCACGCCTAGCTTTGATCATGTTCGACTACAACTATAATCAAGTTCGACCACATTCAACGACGACCACGTTCGACTTCGACCACGTCTAGTTTCGACTACGCATGACTACGACCATGGTAACTCGACCACCGCAAGAGCTACAATATTTCTTTTCATGGTTGTAACTTTTACTGGTCGTTAGTTGTAAACATTGCTAGTCTGTAGTTGTAACTTTTACTGATCGGTAGTTGTAAATCTTTCTGGATAGTGGTCTTGGATTTCGTAAGCGATACTTGTAGTCTTTGCAATTGATACTCATAGTCTTTGTAGTTGATTACTTGTAGACTTCATGGTCTGCTGTCGTTGTCTTTGGTTTTTCAGTCATAGACCACGCGATTGGTTGACGTAGGCTTTAGGTTAGTACTTGGAAGCTTCATACGAGTACTTTATTTCTTGTGATCTTTGAGTACTTAGAGTACTCGTGTTAGATTAGTGGGTTGACTGGTGGGTACGTGGTGATCAAGTGGTCGTGGTACTGAGTGGTTGGAAGGGTCGGTTCTTGATGGTCGATGATCGGTAGTTGTTGGATGTTGCGATCGGCTGTCTGAGCTTTGTGGTATGTGCTCGGTACTCGGTAGTCGGAAGTACTGAGTACTCGATGGTTTTGGTTTCTGGTTAGCGATGGGAGGTGTGGTCATGTACGACCAGGTTGATGGTCATAGATGACCTTGGTCTTGTTTTGGATGGACAAGGAGGTTGTGAGTTGTTGTGCTGACGTCGGTCAAGTTGTAAGAGCTCGTGCCGGGAAAATGGTTCTTTGGTCTTTGATGTGCAGATGGGCGGGGAGACGATCATGGTCGGTGACAAGGATCAGGACTAGGACGGGGGAAGTCTGAGGTCTGGACAATCGAGGATGTCACGCGAGGTGGTCGGGTTCATGCTAGAGCACATGGAGATCAAAGGTAGAGGGAGGTTTGTTCCTGGAGGCTTCGATACGTGGTGATGGTGCGTGATGAAGATGCTGGAGGTGCTATCCTAGAGGCTTCGTCGCGTATTGAGTTTGGATTGTTACGGATAGAGTCCATGGGTTGGAAGAGGTAGAGTTTGAATAAAACCCATGTTAGGAAGGATTTCGAGTCTCTTGATTTGAGGAAGAGATAAGGTGTTGTGTTCCTATTTGAGTTGGACACGATTGGGACGTTCGCCTATAAAAGTAGGGAGAGACTAAGGGCTAACGTGAACTGATCTTTAGGGATTTCGTCAAGGAAGGTTTTAGGGGTGCCGTGAGGGCGCTTTGTAGCCAAAGCTTGTTATAGAAATAATAGATCGGATCAATTCCAAGAAAAGTTCATCGGCGACGTGATTTTCTTGAGCGTTGCTTTTGCGTGTTCTCGCCGACATGCTACGGGGAAGGTGCTGTCTTCGGCTTGTTTTCGATCGAGTGGGTGATCGGTTCGAGTAGTCGAAGTCTTCCATGTGACAAGAGATCTCGATACGTGATCGTAGCAAGTTGTTGAGCGATATGTGATTGTAGTGAGCAGCTGAGCGATGCGTGATTGTAGGGAACGGTCGTGCGAGCGGACAAAATCTTCATCTAGTTTGTGCATATGATCAAGTGTTCTGCGGTTGGATTTCACGTCTGTAAGTTTAGATTAGTTTTCTTCTAGTTTGAGTTTTTTGATTTCAGGTTCAAAAAGCGGAGACAATCATTCACCCCCTCTTATTATACCATACGATCCTACAGAGAGTATTATTCGGTGGCAATTCATAGAGCTGGATGTTATTCGGTGACATAGAATCAATTTTTCCTCTCAAAAATGAAGAAAAGCTTTAACACAATATAGCATATTACTTGCTTTACTCATCTCTCTTTGTTCTTTACTTATCTATACTTTTTTTTATCTTTTTCTCTGTTCTAACCCTTTCTTGTTCAAAATTGTAGATGTTTGGATCATCGTCCGTAGGTCCATGGGACTATTTCTCTCACGGCGAGGATGATGGAGAGTTCATCAGCCTTCTTCGATAGCTCATGCAGTATCTGGGATACCACCGCCTGCCTATTTTCAGGGGCAGGAATGCTTAGATTTTGGACCATGACTCTTGGACTATGGAGGTATTCCTGTATGCACAGGAAAAAAATTCAATTCCCACACCTACTAGAATGACCACCCTCGAACCCCCTGCTGTAGTCTCCTTTCTCCTTTCCACGCACCTGCCAGGGAGAGCGCTACCCGGAGCGCCTCGATGCTAGAGTGAACGACCCCTGACGGTCGCACTAGGTCTAGCTTACCCAGGTGATGGCAGTCACCTATGCCAACGCTCTGCAGGAGATTGGGTAACTTCATATGCTTCTCACTTCTAGCTACGAGCACTCCGACACCCTTCGCGCCCTGCTCATCTGCTGTGAGGCCACCCTCTCAGTGGTGGAGTGCGAGAGGATCACCGCCGATGCAGAGTTTGAGCACCTTCGGTCCCAGCTACCTACACCCTGTCCTCGCCAGCACTAGAGCCCGTCGTCACCCCTAGCGACCCTGCACCGACTCGACCCCAGGGACCTCGCACTAGGCTTACTACATGCAAGAGCTATGACACTCCAGTCCGCCGCCCGGCGTCGACATCGGAGAGTCCAACCGAGGATGCAACCTCTCCCATCCCCGCTCCTGCTCCTGGTCGCCCAACCTTAGCCTGAGTCTTTCCCGCTCCTACTCCCAGTCACCTAGTCTCAACCCGAGCCGTTCCCGCTCCCTAGGGAACTGCACCACCTATGGTAGAGATCACCCCATGGAGGAGTAGTCATTTCTACTTTAGGTAAGCTAGCAGTGATTGCTTGGGCAGTCTTCTGGGTTGCAAGCACTCCTTTTTTTGTCCCCTTTCCATACTCTCTATTTGTAGACATTGTGGTACATATTATTTTTATCTATCGGATGTTGCTTTGTGATCCATATTGTGGTACGCGTGCGAAGATGAATTATGCGGAAATTGGGCGATGGACGAGGAAGGCCCTCTTGCCGCGCTCGGGGCCAGGGGCAGGCTGCCTACCATGCCTAGGGCTAGGGGCAGGTCCCTATCGAGCCCAGTACCGTGGGCAAGAGCACTATATAGGGGCAAGATTTGCAAATATGGTTAGAAAGGGGCTAGTTCTGCAAAATACAATTTTCAGTGGCCGAAAAATGCGAAAATTTCCTAATGTGGCCTATGAAGGATATTTAGGTCAAGCTTTTGCCCCGTCAAGCTCTCCTGGCACCACGTTGGAGACACTTAGGCCAAAACCAATCTCCCTGTGGACGGAATGGTCCAGCTCAGAAGTAGCACAAGATAAGGCCTTGTTCGTATTATCTTCTACTTAGAAAAGCCAAAGCCAATATGAACACATAGCTTTTCGAAGCAACTTCTCCACTCCTCTCGCCACCGTTTTGTACTAGGGATATGACAGGGGGGTCATGGGTGCATTACGCAGCAGACCCCAACTCCTCTCGCTCTCATCACGCGCACGTATCTCTCCCTCAATTTTTTCATAGCTTGCCTACCTCCTTTTAAAAGCTACTTGTTTCAGCCACTATAAGTCATAGCAAAAAAACCATCGTCAAAAGCCAGTACAAATACCCTCTAAATCCCCGTCCAAGCCACATCATCCTACGTGGCTTCAGACCTCTACCATATTGACGTTCAAGTTGCCCCTCATATTATGTCCTGACTGTTAGCTGATGCTTGTAGTCCTGTTCATATTGACTTCTAAAAGCTGTTTTTTAAAGTAAAATAGCTTTTCTACAATACCTAAATTTCAAATGGAGTGTCTTTTTATGGCGGGATCTATTAATCGATTGTAGTACACACTATAATAACTTCATTTATATCGGCCAAAATCGCATGCGGTTGTCTCTCTCTACAAGCTGTTACTATTTCTTCTTCTGTCTATAAATATAGGTCGCCGTGGGTTCTGTGCGGTCAAGCTTGTCAAGTTTTGATATTAATATATGTTAAAGTATATAGATTGACTATATGAAAATAATACCTTTGGATTTGTCTTGCAAAATTATTTCATAATATATATTTTTATTATTTTTGCTAGTATATTATGATAATAAATTATAGTCAAAGTTTTACATTGAAGATTGTAAAAAAATAAAAAATAACCTATATTTATAAACAGAGTAAGTATAAACCAAAGCCAAAAGGTAAAGTGAAAACGCTATATAAACGAGCCCGCAGATTGAACAAAAAGCTTATCTTTATGCAAGCAGTTTTGTTACTACTTCCAACCATGACTTGTTTATCAAGCTGGGGAACGCGCACTTACGTTGTGTTAACCACGCTGTAGTCAATGAGGATAGAAAATTAGGAGGAACCAAGACGATGGCATAAGTCAGATTACCGAAACACATCAATTCCTGAATGAAGAATGAATTTGCCCGATCGATGCCGTGGAAATCATCGCATACGCGTGGACACAGTCCAACCTCCCGGGACAAAGCCCCCCACCCCACCACCCGACGGAACAGCGGCGCGTATTCTCTGACTTAGCTCCTGCTAAGTCATGGTGACTTAGCCGAATCATCAACCGTCCGATCTGCATCAAACGGTCCAGATTATTTTACTTCTATTTCAAGCATTTTTTAGCTTTTGATTTTTTACTTCTATTTTTTAGTTTTTTTACTTTCATCTAGAAAGTAAAAAAACTAAAAAATAGAAGTAAAAAAATTAAAAGCTAAAAAAAACTTGAAATAGAAGTAAAATAATCTGGACCGTTTGATGCAGATCGGACGGCTGATGATTCGGCTAAGTCACCGTGACTTAGCAGGAGCTAAGTCAGAGAATCTCGTTCGGCGGAACAGGGACAAAGCCGTAATTTACGGCCCTTTCCCGTCCTAAGTCAGAGAATCTCGTTCGGCGGAACAGGGACAAAGCCGTAATTTACGGCCCTTTCCCGTCCGTGTACGTCCCCGTCTCTCCGCTCTGCAACTTATATTTACGAATCACGACTCTTCCTGGACAAACGGACAAACAAAAGGTACTAATTTTTCGTCGTTTTTCGAATTTTAAAATAACTTATAACAATAGTATTTTAAAAATAATTTATCCATATTTATTTTGTTCACGCAAGCAAGCATCTACCTTAGAACTAAAGTTATCAACTTGAATTCTTTTACGATGTGGCTTATAGCTTTTATATTACGACTGTTCGTGAGAGAGTACAAAGAGAGACAATTATATACGATTTTAGTTGATATAGCTAAAGTCAATATAGTACCTACTATAATTAACTTGTATATTCTACTTTTTAAAATAAATATTATTTAAAAAGATGGTTACCTTAAAAAAATCCAGCCCGCAGGCGAAAAGAGCCGCCCGTGTGTTGGGTCCAGGTCTCCGTGTCGGCTCCAAGACTCCACTCGCTGCGAAGACAGATCTCGCCTCGCCGGCGGCGGAGGGAGGCGACGCCATCGCCATGGGGAACTGCTGCTCCGACGAGGTGGGCCACGCCGGCCGCCACTCCATCGGCCCCGCCGCCGCCGCCGCCGAGGCCTCCTCCAACGCCGCCGACCGCTTCCTCCGCTCCCGCGGCGCCGGCGCGTCCACGCAGATCGAGGTACGGGACCCCTACGGCCTACACCCTTCTACGCCTCCGCGGTTCTATGACTTCTATCTCGTACCGGCTCATTCCGCTGTGGTGATTGGGAGCTGGGCTAATTAGATCATGCTGTCCCTTGGTTTGGTGCAACACCGATAATTCTGATAGCTGTGGCTATCTGCTTCTGCGTTCTTGCAATTGAGCAGCTAGTGTAATGCAAAAGATGATTACGACAGTTGCGTTGCACGGTTTTGTGATTCCTTAGTTGATGGGTTTACAGCCTGTATAGAGTATAGTTGTGTTATATTTGTCTATAACACGGTAGCTGGATGTTGTGCTTAAGCCCCTAGCCACTAACAAGTCGTTCTTAGTACCATAATCATGGGTCGAGATGTTTATAGCATATTAGATGTTCTTTATTAACGTGTAAAATCCAGGGACTTCCTGTGAGCTTAGATGTTACCATAGTACCATTTGGGTTTATGCAATCTAGAAGCAAAAGTTGGCAAGGAAAATAACCTTCGGTTGGGATTCTGCACATTTTGATATGGTGATTCGGAGACAGATTAATTATCTCACGGTGTGTTGCGGACTTGTTCTGGGGGACTCTTGGTTTAGCGCAACACCCAGACTCTTACACCTGCTGATCTGCATGCATCAATCAACTTCTTTGCATTCGGACCCAGACCCAGATGGTGTGTTTATGATTTATTACACCTTGATAATTGCGTTGTACAGGTTTCCGATACCTTTTGCTGATGGCTTGACCAGTTTAGAATCTGTGTTGTATTCTGTACTTGCATTGTATTTGTCTATAATTTACTGGATGCTGTACCTAAGCCCCTGACTCATGATAACTTGTTATTTAATATCATGTTCTTGAACAGTATGACTTGGAATTAGCATTAGATATTTCTGTTTTAGTCATGAATGGTATTTGGTATTGAATCCAAGGGTTTTGTAATACGATTTGCTTCATGCGAGGACTGTAGTGGTGCGTGTGTAATTTTATGGGAGTTTGGGTTTATTTCTTAATCTTTCATTTGTAGCAGTGGAATTACAGCTGCTGAATTGGGTAGGGCCTGTTTAGTTGTGTGGTATTTTGACTTTGGCTCTATGTAACGTGTTGAAACAGTTATCTCTCTCTGCATCAAATTTGGGTGATCAAGATTTTTTCCCCAAGGTATGCTTCTCTTTTGCCCTTCTTGCATTTGTGAATTTTTCCCTTTTTGAAATTTTGTTCTATCTTAACTGGCATCTATATATGTGTTGCTATGGCGTGTCACCTGTTGAAATGATTTGCTAGTAGCATGTGTATGTCATGTTTGATTGGTTAAAAAAGTAAGGAGAAAATTCTTGTACATTTATTGTTAAATCCATGTGAGTATAAAGATGGGACAATACATAAAAGAAGTGGCATGTTAATTATTCCAAGTTCATCAGCAGCCTAAAATAAAACAGAAACACTAAGGTTTCCTAGCTCATAGTTTCTACGTAATTCTAGTATGCTACTCTAGAGAAAAATTAGCCCTCAGAGTTTGTCTTTTTTCTTTAAAAAAAAGTACATGATCAAGTTCTTCATGATTCCTTAATATGTTACTATTGTAAAGTGTTTATACAGGGATCCTACTAGGAGGAGCATTGCATGGCTATACACATGATTAGGACTTGCTTGGTTAGCTTGGATTTCCCTCAGAATTCCCATAAGCTAGCTCTAGAAGAATCTCGAGAAGCTACCTTGTAAGAAAAGCACAAGAAGTTGTCAGCTGTAATTTATTTATCTATTTCTTACTAAATTTGGCAACATATCCTCCCATCCCCTAATGTCAGAACTGAGATTATAACAATTTTTTTAAAAAAAACACTATTCTCAATTTGAGTATTAATCATATTTCATAACCTTAACATGGCTACATAATAGCTAAAAGCTCATGAATTTATTAAACTAGTTAAGCTGTAAATGAAACATATATACTTTTGGATGTTTTCATGTCCATTACTTATATGCACATATGAAGGACTTAATAGGTTTTTAATCATCCCAGAGGTCCTCGTAACTAGTAATCCAGGTTCTATTTCTCGTTTGAGGGGTTGGTCTCCTCTGTCAGAACTACATGCTCTGATGCTCATGCATAATGACATTTTGCTCTCAATGTTGACAATTAGTTTCTTCCTCAAACAGCAGTTGCTACACTTTCTTCCTTCTCACTGCAGACGATCCTTATACCTCTGTTGATGTGTGGTTCTTAAGTGTTTATACATCTAGATAACGAATCATGGTGCTTTAATCAGAGTTTCTGACCTAATGTACCTTGACTAAGGAGTATTTTGAGTGATGTTTATTCATGAACACCTGCTGTAGGCTATGAATAAATTGTATGGAGTAATTTAGAATGTAATACATAGTACAATCATAATACATTGTACAATCTATGATGAAAGAATGTGACTTGGCTCTGACCACCTTTTGCTGATATTGGGTGGGTTCTTTTGGGCTATGGCTTTTGGCTTATGGATTTTGAATTCTGGTTGTTCACGAGAGACAGTATGTAAAGGAAAACAGTTACATGTGATTTTGACCGGTATAACTGAACTCGGCACAATATCTTACTATAATCGACTTGTAGACATCGTCTTGAAAAGATGCATCGTTTAAAAGCTAGTTACTGTAGCACAAAGTGAAAAACCAAAGCCAAATCACTTTCAAACCCAGCCATTGACTTGTGAGTTCAGGTGTTCCCACTTTTTTAGTGGGCATACATGAACATGAACAGTCGCATGCACTGGTTTGTTTGCCACATGAGCTCACCTAACCTGAGTTGCAGCCTTTGCAGTCAGTACACTTAGCATGATCAACTCTTTTACGCAATCAATTGTTAAAAGTTGGATGCTGATAGTTTCAACAATATTCAGAAATGTAGGTATTTTGAAATTTTTTATACATATCTGAATCTAAGTAAAATAGCTTTGAGTTGCCTTGAAGAGTGAATCAGAAGGCTAACAAACAAATTGGCTTTGCCAGTCAACTGATTTGGTTACCCTGTCTAGGACTTATCTTTGGCTGACTTCTCCAGGCCTCAGTGTAATTTCTTCTGAATATCTAATCTTTTCAGTAAAGAACTGTTCACTTCAAAAAAAATAGCTGCAACCACCATTCTCTCTGCATGCGTGCTATTCTATTTACGCCCCGCTCATTTTGGCTTGAGTTTCTGGCTTATTTTTCACTATTTATAAATTTCGTCTTTTTTGAACTTTTGGCTTTTTTGAGCTTTTTTGCCGGTTCTTTTTTTCCTGTATTCGTTTGTGTTCTCCGTGATGAGCTAACCTATTTTTTCTATTTTTAATTTTTTTTAAATTTAATTACGTCAAATAAGTCACCTTCAGCTACAGTGTAATTTTAGTCAACTACAGTGCAATTTCAGCTATAAGCCATTATTTTTCAGCCCAACCGAGCGGGGCCTATTCTCTCCAGGAAAAATATCTAATCTATTTTCTGCTTGTGCTTTCTCATCCAACTTTGCATACCATTCATCTTAATCACTCTCTCTCTCTCTCTCTCTCTCTCTCTCTCCAGAGCAATCCCATGGTTGTTGTGTATTCTAAAAGGAAGGATGGGGCACTTGAAGAAATTGGGCGTACTGAAGTAATTTTAAATTCTTTGAACCCATCTTGGAATGCAAAAATCAATTTGCAATACCAGTTTGAGGTTCTTCAGCCATTGGTGTAAGATTCTGTTACAATTTAATTTAAATTTCTCCCTTGTTTGTATCTTACACTAACATTGTTAAGAGTGGGTGTTACCTCTTAACCATCTTATTGCTTTAAGAGATAAGTTTCCTCACAGTTTTCAGGTTTATGATATTGATCCGCAGCTTCATGATGTCAGTGCAAAGGTAATTATGTTCTGATTCTGTCTTATTGTTTTCACCTTTTATTTTCAAATTTCTTTTGGCCATTGATTCTCTGCTAGAAATAAAGCACACTTAAATGTGAAAGTCCAAAGATGACAAAACCTGACATGTTCTGACCTTTCGATTTCTTTACTTTTTTGCACTGGTTCAACTTGGACTATGTAGCAGTAAGTTCAGGTACTTTCGATTTATAATGGTGCAATTTATACAAATATAAAATTTAATTATTCCTTAATATATTGGTTAATGAAATTTTCTAGAAACCTCCAGGTATGTTAAAAGTGATTCTGCATAGATTTACGAAAAGTAACAAGAAGCACGTATGTACTTGGTTCTGATAAGTGATAACTAGCACTTCATGGCCGTTAACTTAATACCTTCGGTTTATTCTTTTTAGTTTCTACCATTCCATAATGCTGATATTAATAAGCTACATGCCAATGCACATGTTAGCTTCGTCAAGGATGCTAGAGAATCTGATGTATTGTGCATACTCTTGTTCATTGCTCCTTTGAGCTACTTTACAATTCTTAATCTGCTCCGCAATGCAGATGCTTAAGCTGGAGGAGCAACAGTTTCTTGGAGAAGCTATATGTCTTTTGTCCGAGGTATGCTATCTTTGGCTAAAAGAAATGTTATGCTTTCCTGTCTATTTATTCTTCTCTCGAGTCTCAACTAATGCTTACTTCAGTGCACAACATACCTTGTCTTGAAGCAAGAAGAACTATTTTGAACCTTCTGCCATGAATAGTTGAACTTCCTATTAACATAAAGGAAACAGGAAGGGGGGGGTAAAAAACAATGCATATACATCCTAGATCCTACTCTTCAGATTGTCATGTTTGCCTGCGTACATGATTTGATAGGTTTAGTCAGCTATTGTTTTGTAATGATTGAAAGATAGCAGGAAGCTCAACCTGTGAAGGCAAACTCAATATGTTTTATGATTGCTTGCTCGAGTTGTTCAAACTTGGTGACCAAGTTCATCTTATCATATGGATTTATAATTTGTAGCTCCAGCTCTGAATGCCCTACAATGATATACTACTATAGGTTCATTATTATTTTTTTATCGAACACGCAGGAGAGCTGCTTATCTTTATATTAAGAGAGAAAAAGGAGAGACTCCCGTACAAACAACCTCCTTCCCTCCCTTAGGAAAAAAGGAAAGGTTGCCAAAAGAACTTAAAAGAAAAGAAAAAAAAACAAAAACACACACTTAACTAAGCAACACAACGACCCGACCTGAACAAATCACTCACACAAGATCCACATGCCGACCAAAAAATAGCTCCTGAAGCTTAATAGCACCTGCAAAGCTCCAGAGCCTCAATTCCTCCATGAAGAATTGCTGGGCCGTCGACACGGAAGGCGAAGCTCTATCAAAAACTATTCTATTTCTGTGATTCCAGAGCGTCCATGTCCCCAAGATTACAGCACTATTGAACCCCTTTTCCTTAGTCTTTGTAACCTTTTTGCTTGCCTTTCTCCACCATTCCGCAAAGCTCTTTTCATTCCTTCTAGGGACAACACATTGATATCCAAGAGGGGACAGCAGATTGTGCCAGAACTGCCTAGCAAATACACAACTTGTTAGGATATGCTGCACCGTCTCCTCTTCTTGATCACATAGAACACAATGTTCGGGATGGGAGAGGCCTCTTTGAACTAATCGATCTGCAGTCCAGCACTTGTTTTTGATGGCCAGCCATAGGAACATCTTACATTTAGGTGGAGCCCAAGTCTTCCAAAGTCTTTGCCATGGCTCGAAGGATATTGCACCATGCAAGAAGGCTCTATAAGTAGATTTGGAGGAGAATAATCCACTCCTTTCATGCTTCCAATTATGGTGGTCCTCTTCCTGAGTTAGAGAAAATTCCTCTAAAGAATCCCAAAGATGCAAGTACTGAACCAAACCCTCCATGGAGAGGTTACCCTGAATATCCCTCACCCAATTGTGATTTTGAAGGGCTTGAGCAACAGTTCTGTTTTGTAAGCTTCTCCTTGACACATTATTAACCACAACCGGAGCCAATTCCAACAAGGAACAACCATGCAGCCATCTATCACTCCAGAAAAGAGTGTTGTTGCCATTGCCAACATGGGTAAGCACCGAAATGGCAAACATTGCACGAACTTGTGGCTGCACTGGAAAATCCAATCCTGCCCAAGGCCGATTTGTAGAAGTTTTCTCAAGCCACAACCACCTCATTTGTAATGCCCAGCCCATGGTTTGTAGGTTGGAAATACCAAGTCCACCTAGATCAATAGGCCGTTGCACCTTTTCCCAGGCTACCAGACAGCAACCACCATTCACTTCTTTTCTTCCTTTCCAAAGAAATGCTCTTCTAATTTTATCTATCGCCTTGATTACCCATTTAGGCACATTCATGGCTATTAATAAATAAATTGGAATGGCTGACAAAACAAACCTCACCATGGTAGCTCTACCTGCCAAGTTCATGAGACTAGCCTTCCATCCTGGGAGACGATCTGCTATTTTATCAAGCCATGGCAGCAAATCACTCTTACGCAATTTCTTATTGGAGATTGGTAGGCCCAGATAGGTGGAAGGGAACACCGACGAAGGGCACTGAAGAATTTCACCCACCAGCCCCAAATCAATCTCTTCACATCTTATAGGAATCACACAACTTTTTTGGAGGTTAGTTTGCAGTCCCGAAGCCTTGCCAAAACAGTCCAGAATTTCTTTTGTGATTTGAAGTTCCTCCTGAACTGGTCGAATAAAGAGAGCCACATCATCAGCAAAAAGAGATACTCGCTGCCCAGTAGAACGATTAGCTATAGACTGTATTAGCCCCTCCTCACCAGCTTTGACAAAAATACTATTCAAAACGTCCATAACCAGGATGAAAAGCATCGGCGATAGAGGATCCCCTTGGCGGAGACCACGCTGATGCCTTATGGACTCTCCAGGCTCACCATTCAAAAGAATGCGAGTAGAGGAGGTAGCTAATAGGTTCGAAACGAGATTCCTCCAAGAATGACCAAAACCCAAATGATCCAATACCTCCAGCAAAAAAGACCAAGAGACTGAGTCAAATGCCTTAGAAATATCTAGTTTCAAAAAGAGGCTTGGGATCTTTTGTCGTTGAAACTTCTTTATCGTTTGCTGCACCATCAAATAATTATCATGAATACACCTTCCACGGATGAAAGCATTTTGATTGGAGGAGACCAAAGAGTTGAGATGGGGAGCGAGCCTATTTGCCAAGATCTTTGTCAACAGCTTTGCAAAGCTATGGACCAGGCTTATTGGTCTAAAATCACTAGCATTAACAGCCTCAACCTTCTTAGGAACCAAAGTCATATAAGCTGAATTAAGGAGCCAAAGCTTCTGAAAATTCCCTTGCTGCAAGGTTATCAAAGCTGCCATAAAATCAGATTTTATTACAGTCCAGCAAGCTTTATAGAACCGGCTTGTGTATCCATCTGGTCCAGGCGCACGATCAGACGGTAAGCTGGAAATAGAAGCCCAAACCTCTTCTTCACTGAAAGGCAAATCAAGACTAGAAAGGTCTGTTCCTTCACGAAGGAAAGCTTGCAAATTTAAGGTTGAATCACGCTGCTGAGCTGTGCCAAGGAGGCCAGAGAAATAGTCATACATTATAATCTGTTTCTCTTCCTGAGATGTAACCATGTGATCTCCTTGCTGTAGTTTAGGAATGAATTTCTTGCGCACTCTGAAGCTTGCATGGAGATGGAAGAAGGATGTGTTTGCATCACCATCTTTGAGATTTTTCACTCTGGAACGAAGCCGGACTATTGTTCTTACAAGAGAAGCAAGAGCTAGACAATGTCTCTTTAATTGTTTGCGCAGCCACTGCTCATCAGCCGACAGATTTCTACTATCTTGTGCCATTTCCAAACGATGTAGCACTTCTCTTGCTAAGGCTAGTTGGGATTTTACATGACCAACCTGTTTGTGACTCCAAGATTGCAATGCTCTAGTCAGCCTCTTGAGCTTGATAGAAACCCGTTCAAGAGGACTCACTCCATGCACTGGTAAATTCCAAGAGGCGGAAACAGAGTCATGGAAGCCTGGTAACTTGGTCCAATAACTTTCAAAATGGAATCTCCTCTTCCCCTTGACTCCATCCTTGAGACCAAAAATCAAAGGACAATGATCAGAAATTTCAGTAGCATGACTCTGCAAGAAACACTCAGGATATAAGGACTCCCAGTCCGCTGTACAAAGTACCCGATCAAGTTTGACAAGAGTGGGAGCATCCCTTTCATTCGACCAAGTGAACCTTCTTCCAAAAAGGGGAATATCTTTAAGCTCAAGATCATTAACAAAGCGCCGAAAATAGCCCAACAGGGCTCTGTTGACATTAGAATTATTTTTATCTTCTGAACTGTATATCATGTTAAAATCTCCTGCTAAAACCCATGGACCTGAACAAACGCCGCTGATTTCTCTAAGTTCTTCTAAGAAACCAATCTTATCAGAATCACGATGGGGGCCATAAACACCAGTAAACCACCATGCTTGTTCGTTTTCTGCTTGAAACCTGACAGTGACAGAGTACCGATGTATTCTATGCATCAACGCCGAGAACCCACCATCACGCCAGGCCACCAGGATCCCCCCTCTTGTCTCCTGGGCAGGGAGGAAAACAAAAGACCCATAATCCCTACCCAAAATGGACAGGATAATATGTTCTGAAATAAAATTCAACTTGGTCTCTTGCAAACAGACAATCACTGGACGGCAAGCATCGACCACCATTCTAACAGCATCCTTCTTGGCCTTTTCATTTAAACCCCTCACATTCCAAATCAAAATGTTGGAACTAGCCATTAAAAAACAGGAAGAAACCACGACCAAGAGAAAAACCGAGAATTAAGCTTCAAAAAAAGCATCAGCCGCCCGGAATTGATCCTCAGGAGGAACATCCCAACCAAACAGGGCAGCAAGGGCCAAGTCGTGCTCCCTGGACAGGGGACTATAGGTTCATTATGAACATAATGTTTCATGATTTGAAAGCAGCACTTGCGTCGCATGAAGAGTACCATAAATTCTAAAGCTTGTGATGTTAATGCGTTTGAAGACTATACTTATTGTAGATGCATATTATTTTTTACGTTTCTTGAGATCAAGGCTGATTTTGTAGGTTGTCACCAGACGGAATAGACTGTTGACTCTAAAGCTTGGTGTTTCTGAACATAACTTACCAAATCCTAGTAAATTTGGTGAGCTAACTGTTCAGGCCGAAGAAAGTGCTGGTTCAAAAGCAATAATGGAGATGGTATTCCGCTGTTCAGATCTTGAAATAAAGGATCTTCTCTCAAAAAGTGTAAGCTTAAGTTTCCTTTTTGTTTGGTACTTGTTTACTGTCGTTACACTTGCAGTTTGGCCATGCCTATCTGTGTCTGCACACATGTGGATTGTTGGTTCTGGCAGTCTGAAGTAGTTATTCATCATTCTAAGCATGTTTGTTGCAGGATCCTTTCTTGCTAATATCTAGAATATCAGAGAGCGGAGTGCCTGTTCCAATTTGCAAGACAGAAGTAAGGAAGAACGATCTTAATCCTAAGTGGAAGCCAGTGATTTTGAATCTCCAGCAGATTGGAAGTAAGGCATGAGAACTTTCCTCTTCTTTTTTTCTTTTGTACTTCTGTTGAGGTGCTCAATCAGAACTGTATTCTCAAGAAACATATTATGTGTTTGATTATTTGAACCACTAGCTGGTGCTGCTAGTGCTCTTCAAATGAAAGGGCAGTTTTTGTTGGCTAATGACTAAAGATATGTATGCGTCTAATCGCCATGTATTTCTTTTCTCATGGCTGTATTGTGTTGCAGGAGAACCCCCTCATTATAGAGTTCTTCAACTTCAGTAGCAATGGCAAACATGACCTAGTTGGGTAATTATTCCCTTTTGTAACTCAACATGCTGCTTGCACTCACTGTATCTGTGTTTCTGTCCACTTTGTTGCCATTTTGGTCCATTCATTAGCATGTTCTATGGTGCCTTAGAGCCTGGGCCATTAATTCTCGAATTCCAATTTGTTTTCTGATTAGATACCCTTTGTAATTCGACAGCAAGATAGTAAAATCAGTCGCAGAATTGGAAAACATGTACCATAGTCAGAATGGTGAAAATTTCTTTGTTCCTGCCAGCACTGCACATGAATGTCACAGTAAGGAGGTAATATTTGTTATTGTAGAATCTCTCCAACTGTTATACTGTATTAACTGAGTTTCATTCTGATATGCAGGTACTGAAGAGTCAGGTATATGTGGAGAAATATTGCGAGAACAATAGACATACTTTTCTAGATTATATTTCTGCTGGGTGTCAATTGAACTTTATGGTAGCCGTAGACTTCACAGGTGTGCACAGACGTGCTAGTGCAAGCCGGCCTTTCACCATTGCCATTTCTCTGCTTTGTAACCTTATTCTTCTTAATTTGTTACCATCGATGTTTTATGCTTTATAGCTTCAAATGGAAATCCGCGGCTTCCGGATTCCTTGCATTATATTGACCCCTCCGGTCGGCCAAATGCATATCAGAGAGTGAGCAACTGATTGATCTTTAGTTTTTGTGTTCTGATGAACCTCTGAGCACATATTGATTTTAAGTTCTTCCATTGTTGTTGTGATAGGCAATACTAGAAATTGGAGATGTACTACAGTACTATGACCCAGCTAAGCGCTTCCCCTCGTGGGGTTTTGGAGCTAGACCTATTGATGGTCCTGTTTCCCACTGTTTCAACTTGAGTGGCAGCACATATCAACCTGAGGTATTCTACATTCTTTGCTACATTTAAATACTACTGTCTTCTACAGAAGAATTCTAAGTGCTATGTCCGGACAGCTAATTTGGAAATTTGCTTTTCTCACCCATCTTATTTTATTTTACAGTACATTTGTTTGCATTTCCCATTTGTTTGTTTGTTTTTAAGAAATAAATAAATCCTTGTATCACCTCTTCATTGTGTTTTGGGAGATTTCTTAAGTTCTAATGGTTACTAGTTAGAACTGTTTGCTTCAGTTCATTCACAGCCCAACTATATCATACTTCCTCAGGTTGAGGGAATACAAGGAATTATGTCAGCTTATATCAGTGCACTTCATAATGTATCATTGGCTGGTCCTACACTCTTTGGTCCTGTAATTAGCACCGCCACAGCAATTTCGAGCCAATCCATTACAAACAATCAACAGTACTTTATTCTGTCAATAGTCACGGTATGTATACCTTTGAACCCATCTTTTAAAGAAAAAATGCACCATGTTTTTCCTTCTTAGCTGTCAATCCTTTGTCCAGGATGGTGTAGTAACTGATTTTCAAGAGACTATTGATGCAATCATAAAGGCATCTGATTTTCCTTTGTCCATCATTGTTGTTGGAGTTGGTGGGGCTGACTTCAAGGAAATGGAGGTAATGGGACTGGATAGGTTTTCGCAATTTTATTTCTATAATTCATTTGTATATTTCCTTTTAGAGAAAATTGAAATGCTTAATTAGCTCTTGTACACCACCTCAGTAGTTAGGAAAGGGAAGTTCATTATAGATTCATTTCTCATCTTTTCAGTTCTAGTTTCTCTAGTTATGACTGCCACTAGATAAAAGGTGGGTCCTGATGGCTTTTGGCCACAGCGCGAGCACTTGTACAAACAAACTGAATGCTGTTGAGCTGCTTCGAAAAGGCTATTTCGATCGACCGCTTTGAAAAGACGGCGGAAAAGTCGTTTCGTTTGTTTGTTCGGAGGAAGCCATAAGCTGAAATGGAGACCAAAATATACTGAGTGGCAACGACATGATGTGGATTGCTGATGCTTTAGCATTATATAAATTTGTGTAATCACAAATTGATCTTAAAATTTTCATTGCACAGTTTCTAGATCCTAATAAAGGAGAGAGACTGGAAAGCTCAACCGGGAGAGTTGCATCAAGGGATATGATACAGTTCGCCCCAATGAAGGATGTGCATGGTATGCATATGCATAGAACAGTATTCAATATTTCTATGCTTAAAACCCAGATTGTCTTTTGTGATATTAGAAAACAAAAGATACTGTTTTCGTATCTTGCCATTTATGTATGTTTGTGTTTGCTGTTTCCTTCTGCATATGATGGCTCATGGAATTTTGTTTCTTGACCTTTACTGGGAAAATTAAGCAATGTGATATTCAATCCATTTTTAATTGCAGGCACCGGGATTTCCACAGTTCAGTCACTTCTTGCTGAGATACCAGGGCAGTTCATGACTTACATGAGAACAAGAGGAATTCAAGCGGTTAGTATATGATGCCATCTTTCGGTAATTCGTTAGAAGGTAGGCTTTCTAATGTTCTTTGTTACTATGATTTTGGCCATTTGGCTACGTCATCGTGCAAATTTTAAGCCATGTATGTGTAAAGAAGAAGCAAGATGGATAATCTGGATTTGTTAAAGGTAAAAGAGAGATTGATCTCTTGGGGACCATAGCAAAGATCAAATATCAGTGGCATACTCTCCATGCTGTTTTGTTGCCAGTCAAGCTTACCATGCGGTGCAGGGCAGTTGCGTTGCTAGGCACTGCAGACTGAAGATTGTTGTGTTAGAAGACCCATTTGAATCATTACTATTATAAAAGAACGAGTTGGTGGTCGTACGTCTCTTTTTCTCTAACCGTCCTATTCTCAACTTCTTATCACTCTTCACTTTTCAACTGATCATAGTTCTCTTCCATGATTCTCTATATATTCAATAAATTTCGTAGCAACGCATGAGCAAATGACTAGTTGTGTATGATCTGTGTAAAGGCTCAAACTTGCCGATTAAATGTAATCCCTTGTTTAGTTTCATTATGCTTTACTCTTGGTTCTGAGTTCTTGAGACTCCTCAGGCTAGCAATTTGTAACTGGGAGTTCATCTTTCTTTCGTCCTGCTTGTAAGATTATGTCGTGACATTAGGGTTTGAGCCCTGTACTACCCTTTCTTATTACTTGGCAGAAACATTTTGGAATGTGTGTTCGAGTAATGGGCTGTGGCTGCATGGCTCATGTTCTAGTATTAGCAACAAATCATTAACATCAAAATTTCATTATCTTTACTATTATAAAAGGAGTTGGTGGTTGGTACGGCCTCTTCTACCCCTTCTTTAAAAAAAATCTACTGATTGACACGTGGCCCCTCCCACCCCGAAACCGTTCGCTCCCCCCACCCCTCATTCCCGTGCGGCTGTCTCCCCCTACACCTCGTTTCTTCCGCCCTGCGGCCCTCGCCTCATTTCTCCGTCGCTCATCCCCTCCCTCCTCCGCCGCCGCGCCGACCTCGCCTCCTCCCCTTGCTCTGTCGCCGCGCCGCCCTCGCCTCCTCCGCTCCCTCCTCCGCCGCCGCGCCGACCTCGCCTCCTCCCCTCCCTCCGCCCTCACCACCTCCGCCCCCACCCCCCGCGCCGCCGCCACTCCTCCGCGCCCCCACCCTCCTCGCTAGCCCGCGCTCCTGCCCTCACCCCCCCCCTCGCCGCCCCGCGCCGCCGCATCCTCCTCCCCGAACCGCCTCCCCCTAGCCCGCGCCGCCGTCGCCTCCCCCTCTCCGTCCCCCGCACCGCCGCCTCCTACTCCCCCCCATCCCTCGTCGCCCCATCCTCCTCCCCCAAACCGTCGCCTCCTACTCCCCCACCCCTCGTCGCCGCATCCTCCTGCCCCCAACCCCCCGCGCCGCCGCCTCCCCCACGCCGCCTCCTTCCCCACTCCCACGGTGTACATCCACGAACTCTGCTTCATGGAAGCTGACGCCGGTGAGAGGATGCGGATTGGGACCAGGTTAGCTTTCAGTTACAAGCACGATCGTGCGAAGGAAACTGCTCACAAAACGGTTCCTCCTCCTACCATAAAAGAGGTACAACTCATATTTCTCCTCCTCAAAAGCTTCCACCTCTCCTTCTCCTACCCTTCTACATCTCCTCCTCAGGCCGGCTGAATTCCTTGATGCGACAATAGAAGATCATCATGTCCAGCTGAGGTGCGTAGAGAATGGTGTATATGAAACAGCAAATGCAGAGAAGTTGAGGCTTGAACAGAGACAACGCCAGGTTAGTCGATGACTAAGCCTTTCACAGATTCTGATATTCCCAAGAAAGGGGATGACAAAACTGAATTACCACTAGATTCTATTGCATTTGTATTACCTAACGAATTACCACCTCTGTTGCATTGTTTATAGGTCTCATTATATGAGTCCAGTGCATATGTTTTTGGCCCTCAGACCCACACAGGATTGATTTAATGGAGTTTCTGGTTAATGATAAGTCAAGTTCTTAGTTATATGTTCATAATTATGTAGCATATTTGGTAATTACAAAGCCAACAAGAAAGGCTACATGTGCAAAAGAAAAGTCAGAACATGTGTAAAAAATGGTTTAAACATCTTCAAACAACGCAGATTATGTGCCAACAATAGATTTTGACATATCCACTATGCTCGATTTTGTTGAGACCTGTTTGGTTATTAAGATACCTATGATTTGGTTGATTTCTTTATTAGATTTCTGACAGGACCATGCTTTATGATATGCTCAAAATAACTGCAAGCTGGGTTTGTTAGTTTGTTCAAAATGCATCAAATGGCTTTCACTGAGAAATACTAAATCTTCAACTTTGAATGTACTGTAGAGTCTACATATTTACAGAAAGTTTCTTTCCTATAAATTGCATCTCTGGTAATTAATGTACTGTAGAGTCTACATATTTATAGAAAGTTTCTTTCTAATAGTTTGTTTCCTGTAAATTGCTTCTTGTAATCTTTACTGTACAATTCAAAAAAGTATATGGCAATTAGCAGTCCATTAATTTGTTGTATCCATCAATTTGGATTTATATATTTGTTTAGTTGAGTTGTTTAGGTCATTCTGAACATACATTTGGCTGTATATTATATTAGAAGTAGGTCATATAATTAAGTAGAAACAAACTTCTATTTATTTGAGTAAGAATATATAACTGCAGTATAATACTTACTCCTAAAATTTGTTTTCCTTTGCAACGCACGGGCAATATACAGGTAAATTTCTTCTCATCAAGGGCAATAGATACAAATGCTGCATTTGTTGAACATTAAGAACTTTAATATCATTGTAAGCTAATAGGTAATTTATGGGATATGATCCATAGGGTTACATACGTGATGCTGCATTTGACCCTCGTCGATGGCTTGCACCAGGACAGCTCTCTATCCACCCCTCTCCTTGTAAATGTCCAGTAAATTCTGAGGTTGTGACTGAGGATATTCATGTCATTGATGACAAGAATGACAAGACTATTGTTATAGGCAAGGCGTGTGACAAGGGACACAGATGGATGTGTTCCAAAGCCATGGCTGTTCTCAACTGGCTGGGGATTGAGGTTGAAATTGAGGAAGACTTGGTTATGTGTGCCATCTTAAGTGCTTCTATGCATACTTATCTTCCAAAAGTTAATGAAATCGAAATGTTTGAAGCAAAACTAGGCTATGCTTTTTCAGTGAAAGGTCTTTTAATAGAGGCACTCACGCACTCATCACAGCAGGAATCAGAAGCAAGATATTGCTACCAGGTATTGAGTTAATATGAACTTTATTTACCTGGTTAGGCATCTTTTGTTAGGTGTATTTTAATTTTATGCAATTTCTCTAACAGAAAAAACTTTGGCTAATGCCTAAGTTTCATTTTGCAAAAATACAGCCAAGGTACTATGGTTTTAAACTGGCTTGCGAGTATCTTTTTTTTAAGAATTGCGAGTATCTTTTTTAATCAACTTGTGTGTGTAAAATAAGCAGCTAATCTGTCCTGTTTTTGCGATAGCAGCGTGCCCTCCCCTGGCAATTCCTCAGAGAAAGTTGTGCCCAAGGGTTTGCTTTTGCTTCAAGCATAACGTTGCACATACCAAATACTGATGTGATCAGCCTCACAGGAGATGAGCGTGCAGATAGAAAGAGTTCATAGGACTCCGCTGCACTACTCATGCTCTACGAGCTTCAGCAGTGGGGTAGATTGCAAGCTCAGGAGGTATGAAGCAGCCACCACAGATTCGTGGCTTGTGAATTTTTGTGATGCGATGCGAGTGATTATTATTCCATTCACTGGGCATGTTGGAATAGTAGTATCACCAACCAGTTGCCATCACTCAGCCCTCTCTCCGGTTTAGAAAAATAACCTAGGTTTCTCGTGTGTTCTGTAAGAGGGTACATGTAAAGAGGGACGACATAGTTGAGCTGGTTCTGCTGTCAGTCATTATCTATGTTGTACATATGTTGTCTAATCGTCTGCTCTAGCTTCATGGAGAAACCAAATCCAAATGAGAAGCTGGAGCTCTCAAGCTGTTTAGATACAAATTTATGATTCTCTTGTAAATTGTAATGATTGTTTTGACAGTAAATGAAACATAAGAAAAGTGGTAACCTTCTATCGGTTTGGTAGCTTCATGTAAGCAGAGTATGGAAGGTTATGATGCCTGGGCATGGAAGCAACAATGTTTTGCATCCTGTGGCAGCTTGTTTGCTTGCTATATTGTTCTATTAAATCAGAGATTGCCATTTTGCATGTGTGGCACGATGCTATTGTTCAAATGAAGAAATTTTCAATAATATAGCCCGCTCTACACTGACTATGGTGAAGTCCATGGCTGTGGGTTCCTTTGCGTGGGACTGTGCACTTAGATTGTTTAGTTTAGTTTTGGCTTTATTGGACCTACCAATTTATATTATTTGACCGGTCTAGATGTTCACTATTGAATTTAATTGAGGTCTTTTGAGTTCTATTGAGCTAAGATTGGTTGAATAGGTTGGCCGTCTACAGTTAAAATGTTGTGTTGGAGCATTTGTTTGGTGATGAGGAGTTGCCCTTTGTTACATGTCTAATCTGGTTTGGACATTAAATAACGTAAGCAATTCACTAAATCTTTTCGTATCTTTATATGTGATATACAATGGATTTATGATGTTTAACTATTTGTTTTTCATTTTGCAGAGTGCGTTTGCTTTCTCTTTGCTTGACAAGTTAGAGATGAAGATAAGTTTTCCAAAAGGATGGTGCATCAGTTTCATTTTCCAAAAGATAACTATTTATTATTTAGTTTGAGATCATATTTGATAGTATGTATCACTTTTATTTAGTACTTCGTTGTAACACACGGGCACTTTACTAGTAATTAGTAAAGAACGCCTCTTTTTTCGGTTGGTAGGGATCCTATCAGGACATACGGTAGGGCTGGTAACTGGCCAGTTACCGTCTACTTTTTTACTCTCTGCTAATTACAACAATAACACGCACTCTCTCTTCTGGATCTATTTAACTTGGATTTCTTGCCTGGCGTTGCGGTTCTGGTCAGCTTCCGGAACCAGGAAAAACTATAAGCTGATTCACTTGATTTTAAATATATGGGCTACACAGTACACACCGAGGAAGAGGAAGCATCTGGGCGCAAATTGTAGCCGGATGTACCGTCAGCCTTAATGCATTGCGTCGTGGGAATCCATTCATTCAACTTTCATGTTTTTCAAAGGAACTTTCGCATGTCCTCTTGTGTGAGGTATTAACTAAAGCTCCGTTTGGCTTTTCAAAAGTACTTATAATATTTTTTGATATAACATCTACTCTATCTATCCCGCAATATAAATCCTTATCCTTGAGAAATGTTGTTCTGTCCAGCAATATAAGTTCTTGTTTTTGAGAAACATTATCTCGCAATATATAAGTCTATTGCAGGGACTAAGGATTGATTATTACAATATTTCTAATATATAACCCTACTTTAATACTAAATAATAAGTGATTAGTTATAGTATGTTATTTAATAAGGATATATATATAGCCTAAGTATATTAACTTTTTATTAAATTTATTATCCTTTTTGGTCTATATGTATACTGAGACGGGAAGAGTATTTAGATATGTCTTCTTCGTAACTGTAACAACACAAATCTCGCTAGAATTAGTAAAGAACGTCCGAACCAACCAGATACAGTAGCTGAAACTAGCATTAAGCAAGTAACTGTCCAGAACTCTCTAGATGCACGACAGGATGTATATAAACAAGACACTAAGTGATGTCGTGTGCGGGGACCAATTAAGCGTGCTCGATCCAACATCTCGAATCATATCTAAAACGAGGCGGCGATGTTGAAAGAGTAATCTCGATGAAAGCTTCAGTAAATTAATTAACTCTGCATTTCAGCACGCTGTGGGTCACAGTTACACTAATTGAGGCGTAACACGTGTTCCATAGCGACTGTGCAGTACACGTTGCTACGCAAAGCATGCTAGGGCTACTAAAAGGCCCGTTTAGAAGGCAGAAACTTTGCAGAAGATTTGTAGAGAAAATAAAAATCAGTTTCTCCAAAGTTCCTATGTTTCTCCAAAATTTATCATGACAAAAAT